>CM055119.1:347707269-348315394 GCA_029206835.1 Rana muscosa
GGGCATTTTGTGCAGCTGCTCCACGCCTGTGGAATGCCCAACCAGACACTTTGATGGCTCCTCAATCTGTTGATTGTTTTAAAAAAGGTCCTAAAACATTTCTTTTTAGTAAAGCCTTTTGTTCTTTTTAGATGTTTGTTTCATGATATAAATTGTTTATTTTCTTTTGTAGCACTTTGAGATCTTTTGATGTAAAGGGCGTTATAAATAAAATGTATTATTATTATTATTACTGGACAAATAAAAGGCGATCTTACCTCGCCGTGCTCTAGCGGTTACTGTCTCACCATTAGTGGCCCTCGAGCCGGAGCTGTACGAGAGGCCTTCCTCTGCACGTCAGGCTCACCAACCAGGTACGTGACACCGGATTATGGTGGACAACTACAGTGCAGTACATTCCCTTCCATTTAGAGTATATTAGTTCTACTATACCAAGTCTCTCTCCCCTCTCTCTTCCCCTCTCCTTCCCCTACTATTTCTCTTCCTTTTTTTTTTCTTTCATCCACACGACCCAATACACTATTACTGCGAGGACTGTCTGGACTTGAATATTCTTGAATTCTTGCTCTCCCCTTTTACTTTTGTTTCATTACCACCAGAAAAATGTTACTCGAGTATACTATCATGCATGTTTAACCAATTGCTAATTCATATGTATACGTTTTATGTTTAACTGTTTACTTTCCCACAGTCCAAACATGACAATTTGATCTGTATCATATTCAGTTTTTTGAATATGTTGATGTAAGACTTGCTTACATACTGCCCATGTTTATTATTTTGTGACGTATGCTTATATCAATGTTAAAAATGAAGACTAAATTAAAAATTAAAAAAAAAATGCTGTGCAATATGTTATTATTACAATATGTTCCATTTTCTTTCTTTCTTTCTTTCTTTTTTAAATTAAACTAATAATTGGATTATTGGATTTCTCGATTATATACCTGTCGGTTGTCTTTCCATGCATCCCTCTAAAGCAACTCACATAGTGTGTATTTACTAAACAATTTTTCTGTCTTTTTTCAGTAAAAGAATACTATCAATTTATTATTTCTTGATTTAAACTTGCCTATTGTCTCCCTCTTCAACTGCAGGCTACTAAAGCTGCTTTTCTAGTGTGTATCAAATATGTGCAACATGTCTGAATCTTTTGAATGAAATTAAAAACTGCAGTTTTCTTTCTTAATTACAAACCTGCCTAGTTTATCCCTTTGAAATTGCAGCCTTTTAAAAGTGCCTAAATACTGTGGACCTCCAATACAAATTTATTGTTAACAATACATACTGTGTACTGAGTCTGTACAATATTTCTGGCTGTTAATTATAATTTTTACTTATAATTTTATATATATATATATTTATAACTTCATATTTTTTTATGTTTTTTGTAGCTTTATTGTGCATTGGTGTGTATATATATATATATATATATATATATATATATATATATATAAACAATAAATCCCTAATGATTTTTCTTAAGATGTTCTATTTATAGATATCCTTATTTAAAGTAAAATCAAGCTATTGGCATCTTTTGAATTCATACTGCTACCTAATGGGACTGGTGGCGATGAGGATTTTCGCAGGCTAGTGAATGGAGTATGGGGATATATTGGCCACTGGTGTTTGTAATCATAAAAATATTAAGAACCACCAAGTTAGTAAAAAAAACAACAACAAATTGCAGATATGGCAATACTCAAAGAAAAAACAAGTGGCAAGGCATGAAAAAAAAACATTTACTTGAGTACAGGATATGAATTACAATCTTTTGGTTCTGTACCTTTCTGGCTTATGATAAAATACTGCAAGAAGATCTAGAACACAATCCTCTTAAATCATTTCTACTATGGAAGAAAATGTAAACAAAGCTAAAGTATCTAGTACATCAGTCTAAATTATTTTCCTTTGTCAGTCTAAAAGAGAGTTTCCTGCTGAAGAGTACCTCATTAATATTGTATTTTAAATGCAACATTTGTTTCTTATTTTTCTTTAAAAAAATATATAAAAAACATCAACCTCAATTACCTAAAATAGTCTTGTATCACCACCGACTGCTCGATTTGCTGAATCTTTAAGAAAAACCCATTTCTTTAGCATATGGGCCATAAAAGTATACAACAAATCTTTTATATGTATGCTGACATGACAGGAGGGGGTAAAAAAATCTGGCGGATTTTTTTGTAGATAGTCAGACACAATACCAAGTGAAAGTGATTGCTGATGAATTGCTTTTCCTTTGATTGGTTATAAAGTAATAAAAAGTAAGTGAATATTATTTTCCCGTTTTAGTGTGTCAACAGAAAAATGTGCTGCGTGCCATAAAATTGCTTTTCTCTGCGAGCTACACATTCTGGAGGTTCTAAAACTGATTGCCCATCTGCTTGAGAACCTTATAACTTTACACTTTGAAAACTTGTGAAGTATATATGTGCATATAATTTTGACTATTATGGAACAATTATGCGGAAGAAATATTGTACATGTTGCCAAACAACACAACAGAGTAATTTTAAACTATATAAAACACTTTTTTTTATCCTGTTCAGTCGTCAAGATTTTTTTTTTCCAGTACAGTTTTCTTTTCTTACTCAAGAAGGAACCCACTGGGGTTGTTTTACAGGGTAGAGAATCTTTTCTCTGCATAGTGAATAAAGTTAAACTGTGTTGGAAAAAAAATACAAAAAGTATATATTTTTTAAAGCGTATATTAAGCCTTTTTTTTTTTTTTTATTAAACAAAGCAATTAGGGTCCTTGCTGAATAGGAAGCAAGGTAAAATCTGCAACACCAACACAGACAGAAATAAAAAATATGAATGAACTAAAATGCAATATTAGTTCTGTTTTTTTTTGCTTTTAAAGAGTTCCTCTAATTTACCGTAACCTAATTTATGCTGTGGGTTTCAAGTAATCAACACTTTGTAATTTGGTGAGCACTTATATTAACGATATTGTATTGTGTGTGTGTATATATATATATATATATATATATATATATATATATATATATATGAAATAAAAAAATATTAAATTAAATTATACTAATGTCACTTTTATGATGTTTTTGTAATTTGACTGATAATTTAGATGCATGTAGAGCTGCCCAGAAGAAGCAGTCTTTGATTTTGCGAAACACTTTGGCTTATTCCATGCACAAGCATCTTTCAAGTTTTTATATGAATCCAGTATCAGTTGTGGCCAATGTTCTATATGACTTTATGTTAAATGTGAAGTAATATTTAATCCTTTTGTCATAAATTCATATCTTTTTATGATAAACTGTGTATGTGCTTACCTCAGTGACAGTGACATATCCGTTAAAATCCCATCACCTTATGGGAGAGTGGTGTCCTCCCAATTTTTCTTCCTAAATATTCCCAGGGATGTGGATATGACAATCCGTCCCTAGAACTGGTCCAACAACTTGACATATAAATATTCCCCTTATTTCCTGTCTGGTAAAATTTGTTTAAGGCAGTACAGGAAGTAAGAGGAAATATTAGGAGCACTCTATAGCACTAAAAACCCAACAGTGGTTCTAACCCTTCTCTGTTCTATACAAAACTAAATTATTATTTTTTGGCTCAACATAAACTTGGATTTCCCTTGCACTTGATTGGATACATGAACTGAACATTATTTGCTATGCTAGTTAAAAGTTTACCTTCTTTTTGGGGGAAAAATGGATAACCCTTAGTAGAACTGATGCATACATCTAATGTATTTTCCCCTTCTACTCCGATATATGTTGGCAAAGTCATGCCTCCAAAGAAACCATGACCCATATATGGCACGACTGTTCCCCTATCTAAGCATTTTAGAAAAAAAAAACATTTATTGCAAAGTGATGGTGACACAAATACGTTGCTCTCCTAGGATTGCCCTGCTCTCCATTATCCCAGGCTTAGTCTCGATGGCCAAGAAAGATGTCCTACGTCATTGTCTTGCTGCCATGAGAGCGCTTATCCCCAGATACTGCCATGCCCCTCCTTTGCAAAATGAATCTCTGAACTGGAAACTATCTGGGACTTGGAATGCCTGATGTCACAGATGTCACAAGAAACTGATAAATCAGAACATTTTCGCAAAACATGGGCTACCTGGTCAATGTTTTGAGTCTTGTCTCTTTTTCATGACTGGATTGCAAAATAAAACCATTGTGCTGCCGAGGAGCCATTATGGTACCTGCCTCTCTCTTCCTTTGCCCCATCTGTTTCCCCTACATTATTCCTTTATCTTCCTCCTAGTAAATACAGTGATCCTTTTCTGTTCTTCTTTTTGCTTGAATTCCACTAGCCTTGCAAATCATATATTCCACGTTTTATATTTTCTAAGATATGATATACAGGTCAAGATTTTGAGTCTGACTGCTTTTTTATGTACACCTGTGGCTTATTACCATGTGGGATGACATCCTAGTTCTATATTCCTTGTGAGACGGACAGGCCATCATGAAGTGCAAATTCTGAGGAAGCAATTTGTTGTGAAATGTGTCGGTTTGATACGCTTATTTGTACAGTGCTTGGTGTTTCACCAATGCTACCTTTTTGATGTTACCAGTTTATCTTGCTGATTTGTTTTAAAGGATGACACAATGATTTTAAGGCATTTAATAATAAAATCAGTCATTTATTAAATTTAGTATTTTTTTTTCCGCTGTTTTGTCTCCCCATTGTCTTGGCACATTTAAAGTCCCTTCAATTTTTGGCGGGAGAGAGGTGAGTCACTGTTGTCCCCTCCCTTTGTTGTGTTGGGGTTCCTTCCTTCTCCCCTCCATTTTTTCTACTTACCCTGTCCTTCTATATACTGGTCAATTTTTAACCAGACTGGTTTATGTATATTACACTACAGTTTAACAGTGTTTGTATTATGTAATGAATATCTTTCCATCACCTTCATATGGCAAACTGACTCTTTCACCTGTGTTTTACCTGTTATTTGTATGATTCGATATGCACTCTAGATTTGCAATTTCATATTATATTATCTCACTTTATGTTCTCTGTATCTCAAACAGATAAATACAGATTGAACCAAAGTATATATATACTCAAGCACTAAAATTGCATGTAAGCTTTAGCATAGTAATATATTTCAAAATACATTTTCAGTAGTTTTAAGCCTGCTGAAACAAATATGTGGTGACCCTGTCATGAAGGTCCTTGATGATGTACTTTCTGTTATAGGGTGACAGTGCTCCTGTCTTTTAAATGTGCTCCTGACTTGTCATATGGGCTTCTACAAGACACATATGGTTCACTGTTATCACCTTTAGGAAACCCCTGTGATTAGGGTCATGCAGCCATTGCTAGGGGTGCATGCATATAGATGGGAAGTGTCTTCAAATAGGCTTCAGAAGATCAGCTTCACTGAGATTCAATAAAGGATGAAAAAAGAAAAGGTTAAAACAGGTAAAGCAGAACTAAACTCTTCTGTCCTTTTCAGCCAAGAAAGCTTCCATCTTAGCTTCTGTTTGATCTGCAGCTGCCATGGTGCTGCACATGTGATAAGTTATGACACCAGCTATTTTATTTATTTTTTAATCAAAAAGGTTTTTATTGAACACCAGATAAATCACAACAGTTTCCATTGTACAAAAAATAGCAAAGGTTTCCCTCTGCTGGCGAACTGTAAAACAACACATAAGAACAACACCACAGTCTTTCATTGATAAGCACATTAGTCCTTGGCCACTCGGTTTCAAATTTATTGTAAAAGTCGGGACATCACCAGCTCCCTGGGGCTCAGGCCAGGGGTATCAAGCCATTGGGACCAAATTCTCTCAAACCTACCCGGGCTGCCCCTGTGTTGGTATATGTACTTTTCCATTATAAGAGTATTCCCCATGTGTGCCACCCAGGAGGTGGTGGTAGGCGGTGAAACCGACTTCCAACCCATCAAAATAAGCTTCCTGGCCTGAAATAGGGTCCTAGAGACCGCGATCCTGGTCAACTCCCCAAGAATCACTTCCTCCAAAACCCCCAGCAGGCAACTCTTAGGATCCGCAGGGATCGTAGTTTGAAACACTCTATTCAGTCTATCCACCACCTCAGTCCAATACCTGTGAAGCTTAGGGCATCTCCACAGGAGATGAATGAGATCTCCATTGTGCCTCTGACATCTACCACACACAGGGTCCTCGAGCTTACCCATCTTATGTAATTTTATCGGGGTGTAATGTGCCCTCAATAGTATATATAACTGTGACACTTTCTGCGCAACATTTAAAGAGCAGGTGGTGACTAACTGCCACGCCTCCTCCCATTGGTCCCCTGTCATTGTACCTATGTCCTTCTCCCACATGGATTCCGCCCTGCTCGGGAATGCACGTAGGTGATTTGCCAGTAACATCTGGTAGCATTGGGAGATAAACCCTTTTGTTTCATTGCTAGTGTGCAGCACACGGAACACCAGGGCGGGTGACTGAACCCATTCCACCGCATTCTCGTGTGCAGCAACCGCATGCTGGAGCTGCATATAGTAATAATGCATATGAGCTGGGAGGCCAAATCTGGCCTGCAGTTCAGGGAAAGTGAGAAGCCTGCCATTAGCGAAGATGTGGGACAGCAGAGCCACACCATGGGCGCGCCATCTGGGCCCCTGCTGCAGCTTCACCAACTCCACATATGACCTTTTGCCCCATATTGGGCTGTCTTCCGTGAATCCCTGCACCCCCTGTAGTTGTCGGCCCTTGTTCCACACCTTTTGAATAAGTGAGAGCGTAGGGGTCTGCTTATTGTATTTTAGGAACATTTGCGCCTCCAGCCCCATCGGGATAGTCTCAGCGCCAGTGGCCGATAGCATCAGTCGTGCCGCCGAGCTCCCCGGGTCCTGGGACATAGAGCCGATCAAATGCTGCAACTGGGCCGCTATGTCGTACAGCCAAGGGTTGGGAACCGCCAACCCCCCACTGTCCTTGGCTCGCTGCAGGTGCTCCAGTCTAATCCGAGGGGGCCCAGTATGCCATAACAACCGTCGGAAGAGAGTGTTCACTATTCAAAAGATTTTCAGGTGTATCACTACAGGTGAGTTGTGTAGAAAGTAAAGTAATTGTGGCATTAAAATCATTTTGATCAGGTTGGCTTTACCTGCAAGGGACATTTTTAGGGTGTTCCAGGTATTAATTGTATCCCTAAACCGGGACAGCAATGGGTGCACATTAAGGGAGCAGTAATCCCCCAACCTGGGCGACACCTGCACCCCCAAATATTTAAAGCTAGACACAACTGGGATGGGACAAGAGTCCGGCAGGGCTACCCCACCATCCTCATCCAACAGCATCAGGGCGGATTTCGACCGGTTAATGGTCAACCCCGAGTAGTGACCAAATTGCTCTATTATTGACATAACCCCGGGGATGGAGTGCGTGGGGTCCCCCAGAAACAACAGCATGTCATCCGCATACAACATGATTTTTTCCTGCCGTATTGGAAACCCCGAACGCGGGCACTAGCCCGTACCAAGGCCGCCAATGGCTCTATAGCAATCGCGAAGAGCAGGGGGACAGGGGGCAACCCTGCGACACCAGCTATTTGATTGTTTGATAGTTTGGTTGAGCGCAAAGGCAAATGTGACAGTTAGGACTCCTGGAATTAGAAGAGGGAAGGTCTGGACAGCCGCACTCCAATAAAAACACCTTTATTGTGCAAAATAACAAAAGTACACACCACAGCAGGGTACAGGATAAAAAAAAGTACACACCACAGCATAAAGTGACTAAGCACTGTTGATAGTGGGAAACACGTCAGGCATAATAAAGGCGTTTTTATTGGAGTGCGGCTGTCCAGACCTTCCCTCTTCTAATTGCTATATGCTTAGCCTGCACCTGATGCTTCCACCTTGAGGAGAATGCCATTTACACACATCCACCTGGAGCGGTGATCCCTTCCCTAAATGTTCCTAGGACTCCTGGAATTCCGGGAATGCAACTGTTTTTTGAAACTGTTAAATCGATGTGTGCATGATGTTTCTTGTTCAATGTTTTTATTAAGGTATACATAAGAATGACAGAAAAGTTTATAATCCGTCACATGGGATACAATTTCTTTGAACATTGGCATATGTAAGCTTATATGCCGGAGGGTGAACATGTAAAGTATAATTAATACTGAACCAATAAAACAGGTTGACAAAGAGGACTAAAACATAGGCCCTCTATTGGTCTTTGTACTATGTGGGGTGTGCCTCCAGTCCACCCGTTCACCCCTAATGGGACCAAACTGTGAATGGGTATGGGCACATCTGTCAGATAACATTTAGTCCTTGCCTGTAGCTAGAGGTGTGGTTTAGGAAGCATGCAAGTAGTGTGCACTTTATAGCACTACCTACATTCACGTGAAATATTAGTCCAATAAGAGAGTTATAAAAAAACATAACTTGTGGTATATTGGTATGTGTTCAACTTCTCTAACAAGCTATAGATTGGAAGGTAAACGGATATCCCATATAGATGGGCCATATGGTTGAGGGTAGATTTAGGAAAGTAAAGCAGTGGAAGGCCCAAGTGCGGGCATGCGGTGGGTCAGAGTTCCTCGAGAGTGTGTGAATGGCAAGTGTCACTATACAATGCTCACTCCTAGTAGATCAACAAGAAAGAGAAAGAGAGAGGGAGAGGGGAAGAGAAAGAGGGAGGGAAGTCTCCCACGACGGTAGGGAGAGCATGATGTTTATCCACACACAATCACAGAAAGCCATGCATTATGTAAAAAGAATTCAAGGCTTTTTTCTGAATGGAGAAGATGCTGAGCGAGGGGCCCCATGTGATAACCACCCCCAGTCAGCCCAGCCCCCATACAGTTAGCAACACCTCCCAGGGAACACACATAACCCCTTGATTACCCCCTAGTGTTAACCCTTTCCCTGCCAGTGACATTTATACAGTAATCAGGGGCTATTTTTAGCTCTGATCGCTGTATAAATGTCAATGGTCCCAAAAAAGTGTCAAAAGTCTGTCTGCCGCAATGTCGCAGTCCCGCTAAAAATCGCAGATCACAGCCATAAAAAAAAAAATAATAAAAATGCCATAAAAATATCCCCTATTTTGTAGACACTATAACTTTTGCGCAAACGAATCAATATATGCTTATTGCGATTTTTTTTTACCAAGAATATGTAGCAGAATACATATTGGCTTAAACTGAGGAAGAAATTTGTTTTTTTACATATTTTTGGGGGGGATATTTATTATAGCAAAAAAATATATATATTTATTTTCAAAATTAGCGCTCTTTTTTTGGTTATAGCGCAAAAAATAAAAACTGCAGAGGTGATCAAATACCACCAAAATAAATCTCTATTTGTGGGGAAAAAAGGACATCAATTTTATTTGGGTACAAAGCGGCACAACTGGGTAATTGTCAGTTAAAGCGGCGCAGTGCCGTATCGCAAAAAATGGCCTGGTCATTAAGGGGACAAATCCTTCCGGTCCTTTAGAAGTTAAATGACTGTTTGGGTTGAATTTACTAAAGTGGTAGAGAGTATTTATTGACTTAACAACTTAAAGTTGTTTTGAATTTAAATAGTAAGCCATTTTTTTTGGGGGGGGGGTGGGTGTGGGGGATATTTTTGGATATATATGGGAAGGTTTAGAACCTCCGTCAGGTAGTGTATTGCTATTTAGAGATAAATATATTTTTATTGTACGTAAAAATTATATAACGGAAGAGGTAGGCCCTTATAATACACAATACAAATTATATATCAGATGTAACAGCATTGTAACACACCTTAGAAGGTATGTGTAGCAGATGTAATACAAACATAAACTTACAATATGAAGGAAGAAAACAGAAACCTCATAAGGCCAAGTTCAAATGAATAAAGGGGTAGAAAAAAAGAAGAGTAAAAAAAAGAGAAAGAAGGAGAAGAAAAGAGAGGGTCCCGAAAAGTTTGGGAGAAGAAAAAAAAGAAGGGGTTTGAGCGAACCTCATAAGCCCAACCTAAAATGGAATGGTCAAGATGTGGCATTGGGCTGGTCAAAGGGTAACAGCATACTTTTCAGGGTATCTGAAGTGGAGAAGTCGAGCCAGATAAGCCCAAAAAAAATTAAACTTCTCAAATGTGTTGTTATCTAAGGCCAACATCTCCTCCATACGCATACTATCATTTACAGTAGAAACCCACAAGGATAATGGAGGGGTAGTAGTGTTTTTCCAAAATAAAGGGATCAATTGTCTGGCGTAAAGTGCAAGTGACTCATCATAGAGTCTACAGTATATGGAGAAAATCTGAGAGCAAAAGAGTTGAATCCGTATACATTCCCACCATATGTGGAGATATGTTCCCTTATCTGAGTTGCACCTCCAACAGGTAGCAGGTACTAATGGAAATATATATATATATATATATATATTTTTTTTGTCTGTCTCTGTTATTCATTCTCGCTACTGGTCCAGGTAATCACTGACTCCAGTATCAATATGATGGAAAACCAGGTGGTATAAGGGATATCTTCCATTGGGGCAAACCATTCTGGTGGCAACTGTCTAAAAGCATACCTGCTTTATTAAACACTAAAGAAAAATACACTGTAAGTGAACAGTTTTGTATTTCTTTCAAAATGACTCCCAGCGACTCACAGTGATAAAGCTTCAAGGACTAAACAAAAAACGTATAAAGTTTGTTTTAAAGACTCAAGTTGCTCCTAGTCCATAAAGTATGGTCACTCAGTCCAAAATGTATGGCTTGTCCCTTACCTAAATCAGGTGAAAGCAAATTCCAGATTTATTTCAACTTTGTCAATATCTTAAAGAATGGATAAACTGCAACAGTCTTTAAAATAAATGTAATTGTATTATCAGTTTGCGTTTTGGGTTTTGAATGCTCTGTCACCTGGATACCATATGTATACGTTGAGAAAAACGTAGCGGTAGGTTATGGCAGTGTCAATTTCCATATCCTTTTATATACAGCAGGTAAAATAAGTATTGAACACGTCACCATTCTTCTACGTAAATTTATTTGGTAATGACAGCTTCAAGATGCCTCCTGTATGGAGAAACGAGTCACATGCATTGCTCAGGTGTGATTTTTGCCCATTCTTCCACACAAATCTTGAAGGTTCTATGGGCCTCTTCTGTGAACTCTGATCTTTAGTTCTTTCCATAGATGTTTTTATAAAAAAAAAAAAATGTGACTGGCTGAGCCATTCTAGCTATTCTATCTCTTTCTTTGAAACCAATTGAGAGTTTCCTTGGCTTTGTGTTTGGGATCATTGTCTTGCTGAAATGTCCACCATTGTCATCATCCTGGTAGATGGCAGCAGATTTTTATCAAGAATGTCTTGGTACGTTTTTCCATTCATCCTTCCTTAACTTCATTTGTGCTTTCTAACTACTAATAGATTTCAGCTGGTGTCTCGGTTTTCCATGCCTTTTTGCACCTCCCTTTCTTCATGTGTTCAATACTTTTTCCCTATGTCATTCTACAGGTGATACTCGAAAAATTTGAATATTGTGTAAAAGTTCATTTATTTCACTAATGCAAATTAAAAGGTGAAACTAATATATGAGAGAGACTCATTACATGCAAAGCAAGATGGTTCAAGCCGTGATTTGGCATAATTGTGATGATTATGGCTTACAGCTCATGAAAACCCCAAATCCACAATCTCAGAAAATTAGAATATTACATGCAATCAATAAAACAAGGATTGTACATAGAACAATATCGGATCTCTGAAAAGTAGAAGCATGCGTATGTACTCAGTACTTGGTTTGAGCCCCTTTTGCAGCAATTACTGCCTCAATGCATTGTGGCATGGAAGCCATCAGCCTGTGGCACTGCTGAGGTGTTATGGAAGACCGGGATGCTTCAATAGCGGCCTTCAGCTCTTCTGCATTGTTCGGTCTCATGTCTCTCATCTTTCTCTTGGCAATGCCCCATGGATTCTCTATGGGGTTAAGGTCAGGTGAGTTTGCTGGCCAATCAAGCACAGTAATCCCATGGTCATTGAACTAGGATTTGGTGCTTTTGGCAGTGTGGGCAGGTGCCAAGTCCTGCTGGAAAATGAAGTCAGCATCCCCATAGAGCTCATCTGCGGAAGGAAGCATGAAGTGCTCCAAAATCTCCTGGTAGACGGCTGCATTGACCCTGGACCTAATAAAGCACAGTGGACCAACACCTGCAGATGACACGGCTCCCCAAATCAACACAGACTGTGGAAACTTCACACTGGACTTCAAGCATCTTGCAGTGTGTGCCTCTCCATTCTTCCTCCATACTCTGGGTCCTTGGCTTCCAAATGAGATGCAAAATTTGCTCTCATCAGAAAAGAGGACTTTGGACCACTGAGCACCAGACCAGGTCTGTTTTTCTTTAGCCCAGGTAAGACGCTTCTGACGTTGTTTGTTGTTCAGGAGTGGCTTGACAAGAGGAATACGACTATATATGGAAATCCCAAAACGGGAGAATACATGGGATATTTAAGGGTGCTTGGACATATTGGTTATGGGTATTAAAGAAAACCAAAGGTATTTATAAAAAAATATAGATCATTTTATTCAGTATATACATGGTATAAAAACATATGGAGAGAGATACAACGCAGTGCACTTCATCCATAAAAAGTCACAAACTTACCATCCAAGAGGAATACGACACTTGAAGCACATGTCCAGGATCCGTCTGTGTGTGATGGCTCTTGATGCACTGACTCCAGTCTCAGTCCACTCCTTGTGAAAGTCCCCAACACTTTTTAATGTCCTTTTCCTGACAATCCTCTCCAGGCTGCGGTCATCCCTGTTGCTTGTGCACCTTTTTCTTCCACACTTTTCCCTTCCACATAACTTTCTATTAATGTGCTTTGATACAGCACTTTGGGAACATCCAACTTCTTTTGTAATTTACCTTTTGAGGCTTTCCCTCTTTATGGAGGGTGTCAATGATGGTTTTCTGCACACATGTGAGGTCAGCAGTCTTTCCCATGATTGTGATTCCTACTGAACCAGACTGAGAGAACATTTAAAGGCTCAGGAACCCTTTGCAGGTGTTATGGCTTAATTAGCTGATTAGAGTGGGACACTTTGAGCCTAGAATATTGCACCTTTTCACAATATTGTAATTTTCTGAGATTGTGGATTTGGGGTTTTCATGAACTGTAAGCCATAATCATCACAATAATGACAAATCACGGCTTGAACTATCTTGCTTTGCATGTAATGAGTCCATCTCATATATTAGTTTACACTTTTAAGTTGCATTAGTGAAATAAATGAACTTTTGCACGATATTCAAATTTTTCGAGTATCACCTGTATTTTATTACACTTAACTTCTGAACTTATTTATTTTGGATTCTTTGTATGTATGGATTGCATGGGTTGTTATGTCAATAGCACCTTTAGAAATATATTTTCCTAGAAAATTGTAATGTAATGTCAGTAGCACCTTTAGAAATATATTTTCCTAGAAAAATGGTGACGTGTTCAATACTCATTGTATCCGCTGTATGCATATATGTGTATATATATATAATATATATATATATATATATATATATACATATATATATATATATATATATATATATATATATATGTAACGGCACCCCAAATATACAAGGGGGTTAAACGCCGTTTACCCAGCAATGATTACACAAAAGGCAGGGGCTGGGGGTGATGACATTAGCATCTAACAGTATGTGTCCCAACATCATGAAGGCGTCACTTTTCAATTACCCTGTTGAGGTCATAATCAAACAGTAAATAGTTCTTTGCAGTTATCCTGAGGAATATGGTGGATCAATATTACAGACCCAATCTAGATAAAATGTATGTACAGCATTGAATATGGCTATCATAGACCATATTGGGGTTTTTCCATTCACCCTGTGTCCAAAGTGACCCCCTTGTCACAATATATATATATATAAATATATAATATATATGTTTTGTTTAAATGGTAAACAGTTTTTATTTGCATATGTGATGTGAAGTGAACATGAAACACATAAGAAAAACTTCAGCTGGAAACTCCCTGCTACATGCTGGGAGTGCCCATCCCAAATCCTTGATTTCCAGTGTGCCCTACGGGCAATATCTTAGACTGCGTCGGAATTGTAGCAGTCAAAAAGACTTTGAACAGGAGGCTAAATTGCTGAGGGCCCATTTTCTAGAACGAGGCTACAGCAATAAATGCCTCAAAAAAGCATATGCCAGAACCAAGAACTGCTCTTCTGCATGGTCCTAAGAAAGCCAAACCCGATCCTGGTATACGTTTAATAACTAAATTCTCAAACCAACATCGACAAGTGCGCCTCATTTTACAAAAATATTGGTACCTATTAACCAGTGATGATCAAATCTCGAAATTCATTAAACCTTACCCACAGATCACCTATAGGAGAGCTCGATCTCTACGAGATGCTTTGGTTCACAGCCATTTTTCTCCATCATCGTCTAGTGCCATCTCTTTCAGGGGCACTAGGCCTTGTCACAAATGTAAATATTGCAGATATTTGCATTCTTCACCTACCGTTACTCTTCCTGATGGACATGTACACAGACCTATGTTCTCAGTCACCTGTCAATCCATTGGCATAGTATATCTCATGCAATGCCAATGTGATGCTTTTTATGTTGGAAAGACCAAAAGGCCATTTTTTCACCGTATCAGAGATCATGTCTCTCTGATCAACAAGAAAAAAATGGAAACACCAATAAGCCGGCATGTAGGTTTGTTTCACCAATTTGACAGTGCAGTAATGCACTTCTCTGCTTTAGAACATATTCCCCCATGAGACAGAGGGGGTAATTTTGATAAAATTCTGCTTCAGAAAGAGGCCAGGTGGATTCATAGACTGTCGGCCCTTAGGCATCCGGGCTTAAATGATGCCTTCAGTTTTAAGCCTTTTCTATAGAGCTCCGTTGTAAATTAATGCTCCCATGCATTGATTTATTTATTTTTCTTTCTTTTTTCTTCTTTTATTTTATTTCTATTCATTTTTATTTTTATTCATATATATATATATATATTTGATTTCACCTTGCAGTTCTTAGATACTAATGCATATTTCATTTATGTTGTATAATACTATTCATAATTTAATCTATATGAATGGTGTACGTCACAGGTTCCTGTGACGCCACAGCTAATATATGTCTCCATATATTGTGTTTTCATGACCCATCCTGTGCTTCCCCAATTTCACCAATTTGCATTTACTATTCAGTATTGTTAAAAACCGTACAAAGTTTTGAAAAACATCAATTTTACTCATATTTCTTCTGGATACCACTTGACTTTAAGGAATGGCAATTGGATTATGATTTAATATGTTTATTAGATAATATATACTTCATATATATATATTTTTTGACTAGATTCCACCTGGCACTCTTTGACTGTCAGGTTCATTCCGTGACCCACCATAGTGCAACCATACGGATGCCCGGGGGGCCCCCATGTTGACTTGACTCGCTATGCCAATCGAGTGTCTAACAGGGTGCCCCTTAATGGCTGATCAATGCTCCAGTCACCCCTCAGTTCCATCTGCGCTGTTCATTACCTTTTTGTAACATCTTTTTCCCACATTACCTTGGTAATTTTGGGTTTGTTTTTCCCACTTTCAAGATGGCGCGGCTGACTTCAGCAGCGCGGAGTTGGCTAGTACACACGCCTCTGGACGTGTGACGCGCCACGCCGTCTGCTGCTCCAATGACGCCTGCGCCAGTCCAATCAATGGACGGCGAGCGTCATCATTGATCGACCAATAGACGTCCGCATCGCGGCGATGAGGTCAGACGCCGCCGCGATGGGGGTATTTGAAATGCGTCTCCAGCCGCCGACAGTCTGCCGGGTTCCCTCGCCGTTTCGGTAGGTGGGACGGGTCCGCATTAGTCGGATCATCTCCGTCTTTTACACTCATCAAGGTAGGATGTCATATGGACAACTTTCCCCTCGCTGTGATGATTTTTGTCCTCGCAGCGGTCGTGGTTGCTCATCATATCTCTTTCTTTTTTTGTTATTTTTTTGCTTACAGTCAACAGTGAGTTACTGACCTTATCCAGCCATTCAGGGTGAAGTTCATTTATTCAAGCTTCTCCATCCCCTATTTTGAACATTCCAGCTTAAGTGTCTTCTCTTTTTGAGCAACGTTTGGTTTTTCAATATGTTTCCAATCTCCCATTGGCATATTATTATTTTTATTCTTGACACGTAGGAAAAATCTTCTAAGGTAAGAGGCTGTATCCTTACCTATTCATTGAATTCTATTAAGTTCCCATTACAATACATGTGTGTAAATATGTGAATATATATATCATATATATTCTATATTTCATGTTTCAACAGGTACTTACCTCACCTAGTTCTTTACCCCTATGGTTGCAAATACTATTGGGTGGGTCATCGGATTCTGTCAGTCGGTTGAGCAGACCAGTGGAAAATGCAATTTTTCCTTTAAATCTGTGGTTTTGTTGCAAATTGGTGAGTGCATATGTATGTTAACGTATGCATGATGCTCAGCATGGGCCATGATCAAATATGATTGTCTAATGTTTCTCCCCTATAAACAATGTGATTAACAATGTGGTGACACACGTCAAAAATGCTTTATTGATGTTCATTACTACTGTATGTAATCTTTAACCATTCTATGTGCTAATTATATGTACCCTGTGTTTTCAGTATAATCTGCTATTGTTCCAATTACTCCTGAGGAAGCTCCGTTTGGAGCGAAACTAGTTGAGCGGCAACCAAGTAGCGAATTGCATCTTTTGACAATTGAACCACATATCTACGAGGATGGTTACTTTTATGTATTGTCTTTCAATGTTATGTAATAAAATACCGTCTTTTCAAAAAATCCCAGGGTATTGAGTATACCCATTGTCCCCCCTTTTTTTAGTAATCAATTAAAATGGGATGTGGTGCTTTATGATTTGACCAAGAGTGCCCCAATACATTATTTATGAAACACATAAGGTGTGAATAAGAATGTTGTATGAATATTTCACAATAAGGATGTAAGCGATTTCTTTAACCAATTTATTTCTGCAATATTATCATACAACAATACATACTTTTTTTTTTTAAACAGTAAAGGTTTTTATTTTGTTAACATTATCGGCGTATAACACGTACTTTTACTCACTCATCCTGGCGATCTCCGCTGACTGAGCGGAGCGCAGCGATCGCCGCCGAGATACACATAGCCGAGTGTACTCGGCTTTTCTCGGCTCCGCTCCCAGTCACGCCCAGTCCCGCCATTGGACCTGTGTTATGTCCATCATAGGGCGGGACTCGGCGTGACTGTGAGCGGTGCCGAGAAGAGCCGACTAGAGCCGAGTACACTCGGCTATGTGTATCTCGGCTCCGCCCAGTCCCTGCATTCTCGGCGGCGTCGTCCCGCTCTGCCCAGTCTCTGCGGCAATCTCGGCGGCGCCATTTTTGAAATTCGGGCAAGGCTGTACTGGGCACTGAGGCAAGGCTGTACTGGGCACTGAGGCAAGGCTGTACTGGGCACTGAGGCAAGGCTGTACTGGGCACTGAGGCAAGGCTGCACTGGGCACTGAGGCAAGGCTGCACTGGGCACTGAGGCAAGGCTGCACGGGGAACTGGGGAAAGGCTGCAATGGACACTGCTGGCAAGAATGCACTGGACACTGGGGCAAGGCTGCAATGGACACTGCTGGCAAGGCTGCACTGACAAGGCTACAATGGACACTGGTAAGGCTGCATTTAAATGTAAGTTTAAATGTAAGTTTTTTTTCCTTAAACTTCCCTCCTAAAAGTTTTTTTCCCTAAAATTCCCTCCAAAACTTGTGGTGCGTGTTATACGCCGGCGCGTGTTATACGCCGATAAATGCGGTACTTTGTGTAATTTTTCTGGTAAATTATCTGGTATCTTAGAAAGCCTGTAAAATATGTTGTGAATGCTGAAGAGGTTAGGTAAATTTTTCAGAAAGCTATTATATATATATATATATATATATATATATATATATATATATGCACAGTATCTCACAAAAGTGAGTACACCCCTCACATTTTTGTAAATATTTTATTATATCTTTTCATGTGACAACACTGAAGAAAAGAAGCCTCTTCTAAAGATGATGCTGAAGACAAGCAGACTAAGGACATGGATTACTGGAACCATGTCCTGTGGTCTGATGAGATCAAGATAAACTTATTTGGTTCAGATGGTGTCAAGCGTGTGTGGCGGCAACCAGCTATGGAGTATAAAGACAAGTGTTTCTTGCTTACAGTCAAGCATGGTGGTGGGAGTGTCATGGTCTGGGGCTGCACGACTGCTGCCAGCACTGGAGAGCTACAGTTCATTAAGGGAACCATGAATGCCAACATGTACTGTGACATACTGAAAGAGCATGATCCCCTTGTTTCAGAAACTGGGCCGCAGGGCAGTATTCCAACATGATAACAACCCCAAACACACCTCCAAGACGACCACTGCCTTGATAAAGAAGCTGAGGGTAAAGGTGATGGACTGGCCAAGCATGTCTCCAGACCTAAACCCTATTGAGCATCTGCTAGGTGTCCTCAAAGAGAAGGTGGAGGAGTGTAACATCTCCACATCTCCACATCTCTAACATCCACCAGCACTGTGATATCATCATGGAGTGGAAGAGGACTCAAGTGGCAACCTGTGAAGCTCTGGTGAACTCCATGCCCAAGAAGGTTAAGGCAGTGCTGGAAAATAAAGGTGGCCACACAAA
The DNA here is from genome assembly GCA_029206835.1 of Rana muscosa. Classification (NCBI taxonomy): domain Eukaryota; kingdom Metazoa; phylum Chordata; class Amphibia; order Anura; family Ranidae; genus Rana; species Rana muscosa. Next base: position 347,725,952 of record CM055119.1, read on the forward strand.
ATATTGCCACTTAGGGGTCCAATTTGGAAATTTTCACTTAGGGGTGTACTCACTTTTGTTGCCAGCAGTTTAGACAATAATGGCTGTTTTGAGTTATTTTGTAGCAAAGTGTCATTTCTTCAGTGTTGTCACATGAAAAGATATAATAACATATTTACAAAAATGTGAGGGGTGTACTCACTTTTGTGAGATACTATATATATATATATATATATATATATATATATATATATATATATATATATACATATATATATATATATATAATTACAATTCCTAATGTATTGCAAACATAATCATTAATTGGCGTTAATGTAATTAAATTATTTAAAACATTTCCTAGACAGCTGCTTTTTTTTCTTGTAGCTTATTATTGTTATAGAAAGTAATATTTTTTTTTAAGATATTCTCTTATTGAGTTTACCTAATTACTCTTAATTAAGCCATGAGCGATGCAATGAAAATTGATCCGTGGAATGGATTAGGGAATAAAGTCATCCATTGGCAATGTGCTGTGAACTGTCTTACTCATCATCTTGTTCTGTAAGATGGTTTATGAATCCATTTCTTCTTCTCTAACGTGTCAACATGGTTTGAATGATGTGACAGTAATCACAATTTAGTTACTGTGTTTATGCTGCATGCAATGGTATTATTCACCAACAATCTATTGAAGAAAGATTTTAATTAAAATTGTTTGTTGTAGTGGCTCAGTGAAATAGGAAAATTAAATTACAAACGGGAACAATTTCCCAGCAATATGTATAGATTTTTGCTTGTCAGAAATTGCCAGAAATTTGCATTAACAACTAATAAAATCAACAACAATAATAATAAAAGTAACAACAATGAAATAATAATAGGTGTCTCTAAACTATCATTTATAACATTTACTTTTTTTTTTGTGCAAACAAAACAATACACGGGGCGTAGGTGCCCTGAAGAACATTGGTTTAACAGCCAGTACTGGTAAAAGATGCATATAAAAAGGTCAAAAGCAAAAGAAAACAAAAACAAAAAAGGGGGGCAAGGAAGGGGAAAAGGAAGCCGAGAACAACTAGCACATACAAAAAAAAAAAAAAATTATCAATCATGTAGAATACCCTCAGGAGTGGAAGCATACCGAACTGTGACCAGGTGCGGATCACAAATGGTCATTTAACCACTTCGTCAAAAAACAAAAATATTAAGCATTGTACATTTATTTTTTTATAACTTATACTTTACTGGAAAAAGTTTAGATAATAGCAAATGATTCATTCCCGGTTATCGGTTATTTCTGCTATCTTTCTTCTAATATATTTTCTAGTTATTCCTTACCTTTTATTGTAAAATGCCTGTTTACAGAGCTCAATAGTGAATAGATTAAAATGGTGATTCATCTTCTTCCTTCCATATTTTGGGCTCTGTCTGAGATTTCAAGAAGAGATAGTGAGGCTGATTTACTAAACAACACCAGCTGCTGAGTGTTTATGGTATTTACCTATTATATTTGGACACTATTAGGCTGGGTTCACACTAGTGCGACACGACAGCTGTCCTACTTTGGATCCGACTTTGCCCCGCGACATGAAGCCGACATATGTCCGACTTTGAATGAACAGGGATCCGACTTGGATCCCCGCCAATACCAGGCACTGTGTTTGGTATGAATCTTGAGGGGGAACTCCAGGCCAAATTTTAAATAAAAAACCGGCATGGGTTCCCCCTCCAGGAGCATACCAGGCCCTTGGGTCTGGTCTGGATTTGAAGGGGAACCCCCTATGCCGAAAAAACGGCGTGGGGGTCCCCCCAAAATCCAAACCAAACCCTTATCCGAGCACGCAACCTGGCAGGCCGCAGGGGAAGAGGGGGGACGAGAGAGAGGCCCCCCTCCCTCCTGAACCGCACCAGGCCGCATGCCCTCAACATGGGGGGTTTGGTGCTCTGGGGCAGGGGGGCAACCTGTGGCCCCCCACCCCAAAGCACCCTGCCCCCATGTTGATGAGGACAGGGCCTCTTCCCGACAACCCTGGCTGTTGATTGTCTGGGTCTGCGGGCGGGGGGCTTATCGGAATCCGGGAGCCCCCTTTAATAAGGGGGCCCCCAGATCCCGGCCCCCCACCCTATGTGAATGAGTATGGGGTACATCGTACCCCTACCCATTCACCTGGTGGAAAAAAAATGTCAATAAAAAACACACACAGCTTTTTAAATTAATTTATTGCACAGCTCCGGGGGTCTTCTTCCGACTTCGGGGGTCTCCGGTTCTTTCTTCTGCCGGGCCTCCGCTATCTTCTTCCAGCTCTTTTGCTAGCGGGCCCGGTCTTCTCCGTCGCCTTCTTCTTCTCCCGCTCTCCGGTTCTTCTCTCGCTCTCCGGTTCTTTCTTCCGCCGGGCCTCCGCTATCTTCTTCCAGCTCTTTTGCTAGCGGAGAGGCCCGGTCTTCCCCGTCGTCTCGTCCGGCTCTCCGTTGTCCTTCTGCCGGCCCCTCCACTATCTTCTTCCAGCTTTTTGCTAGTGGAGGGGCCGGTCTTCCCGTCGCCGTCTTCTTCTCTCTTCTCCTCCTCGATGTTGACGCGTCGCTTCCTCCCGCTGTAATGCTGGCTGTTCGCTCCACTCCGAATTAATATAGGCTTCTCATGACGTCACAGTCACATGCTCCGGGTGGCCCCGGAGAATGTGACTGTGACTTCATGGGAGCATGTGACTGTGACGTCATGAGAAGCCTATATTAAATCGGAGCGGAGCGAACAGCCAGCATTACAGCGGGAGGAAGCGACGCGTCAACATCGAGGAGGAGAAGAGAGAAGAAGACGGCGACGGGAAGACCGGCCCCTCCACTAGAAAAAGAGCTGGAAGAAGATAGTGGAGGGGCCGGCAGAAGGACAACGGAGAGCCGGACAAGACGACGGGAAGACCGGGCCTCTCCGCTAGCAAAAGAGCTGGAAGAAGATAGCGGAGGCCCGGCGGAAGAAAGAACCGGAGAGCGAGAGAAGAACCGGAGAGCGGGAGAAGAAGAAGGCGACGGAGAAGACCTGGCCCCGCTAGCAAAAGAGCTGGAAGAAGATAGCGGAGGCCCGGCAGAAGAAAGAACCGGAGACCCCCGAAGTCGGAAGAAGACCCCCGGAGCTGTGCAATAAATTAATTTAAAAAGCTGTGTGTGTTTTTTATTGACATTTTTTTTTCCACCAGGTGAATGGGTAGGGGTATGATGTACCCCATACTCATTCACATAGGGTGGGGGGCTGGGATCTGGGGGCCCCCTTATTAAAGGGGGCTCCCGGATTCCGATAAGCCCCCCGCCCGCAGACCCCGACAACCAACGGCCAGGGTTGTCGGGAAGAGGCCCTGTCCTCATCAACATGGGGACAGGGTGCTTTGGGGTGGGGGGGCCGCAGGTGGCCCCCCTGCCCCAGAGCACCAAACCCCCCATGTTGAGGGCATGCGGCCTGGTACAGTTCAGGAGGGAGGGGGGCCACTCTCTCGTCCCCCCTCTTTTCCTGCAGCCTGCCAGGTTGCGTGCTCGGATAAGGGTCTGGTTTGGATTTTGGGGGGGACCCCCACGCCGTTTTTTCGGCATAGGGGGTTCCCCTTCAAATCCAGACCAGACCCAAGGGCCTGGTATGCTCCCGAAGGGGGAACCCACGCCGTTCTTTTATTTAAAATTTGGCCTGGAGTTCCCCCTCAAGATTCATACCAAACACAGTGCCTAGTATTGGCGGGGATCCAAGTCGGATCCCCGTTCATTGAAAGTCAGACATATGTCAGCTTCATGTCGCGGGGCAAAGTCGGATCCAAAGTAGGACGGCTGTCGTGTCGCACTAGTGTGATCCCAGCCTAAGACAGCAGGTTTATGCCCCAGTTGGAGTGCTTTAGCACAAAACATGTCGGGTACATAGCCTGCCAAGCTTTTTACACCACGCTCTGCTTGCAATTCTTGTGATCACTTTTTACATGCATCTTATAAGCTGCTTGTACCCAATTTTGGATTTGATTTTATGCCAATAAATGTTTTTATACCATTTCACCCCGGATTCATCTGCACTATGTGGAGGCTTTTTTTGCTTCTTTCCACAATTTTTATTTGAAGTTTGGACATCATATATTCTGGACTGCTGAGATTGATGTTATCATAGCCTGCACTTTGCATCTGCAATTGGCGGTGTCCGACGGAGACGGTGTTCCCACAGATATCCAGCGTTCCCTTGGAGGTCGAGCCCAGTAGATTTTGTTTATGCCTGATTGACACACCGCCGCTGGTGTGTGTGTCCACTACTCATGGTAAGAGTATCCATTTCTTATCCCCTTCCTAGATGTTGGACTGACATCAGTGAAAGTTCCATGGGTTATGCATTTTGTGCAGTACGCTTGTTGTAGCTGTTTCAACAGAGATTCAGACACTTCACTACCTCACTCAAGAGATTTCAGCATCTGACCACTCTATGAACTTACGATATTAATAGCAGTTTTCCATCTTTTTATTTTATTATTGATCACTCATTACTTGCTCACCAAATCCAAGTATTCATGGTCTATTTCATTGAATGATCACTGCATGTGCAATTGGCACCTTACTGGTGCCCTCCCAGTGTGTTATTTCACAGATCACCTGTTTATGTTGGACACTTTTGTGTACACATTTTACCTCCTATATTTGTGATTAGGGTTTTTTATTTCTCACTAGCGCCGCATTTTTTGTTTTTCATCTGATTTACTAAAGGACTGGAAAATATTTAAACAAAAAAGTGTGTGAATATTCACGTCAATTAACAAATTGCATGCAGATTAAATAAGTAAGCAGAAATGTGCTTTTCACATTCATACAATTTGTGGTTATTGTGTGAACATTCTCAACTCTTCTAGTTTATCAGCTCCCTTCCCATATTTTTCATATTTTCTGTCAGTAAATGTTGCAAATAAGTAATTTTTCTCCTTCACTGACATGCGCTGATGAGGCTGCACTGATGGGCACTAATATGCTGCACTGAAGGGCACTGATAGGCGGAACTGGTAAGCACTGATAGGTGGCACTGGTGGGCACTGTAAGGCAGCAGTGGTGGGTACTGATGAGCACCACTGGTGGGCAGCACTGGTGGGCACTGATAGGCGGCATGGATAGGCAGCACTGATGGGCACTAATGGGCGGTGCTGATGGGCACCGATGGGCAGCACTGATAAACAGGCACTGATGGGCATTAAAGGGAGGCACTGACTGGCATCACTTATGGGCACTGAATGGTTGCACTTATGGGCACTGATTGGTGGCACTGCTGGCACTGCTGGGGCTTTCCTGTAATCAGGGCACTGATGATCAGTGCCCTGGTTACCTACCCAGGTCTCCTCTGTGAAAAGATGCTGCTGATCGGCACTCCTTGCCACACACTCTGAGTGAGTGAGTGAGTAACTTGTATAGTGCTACAAATGCAAACTAAATCGCCTCAAGGCGCTTTGCATCCATTGTCGTCCTGTGTTTTCAGAAGAGGTGGGTCTTACGTTTTTTCCTGAAGGCCTGATGGTTTTCTTCAATGCGGATGTCCGTGGGTAGAGCGTTCCATAGCTGTGGTCCTTGGAATCCGAATCTTCTTTCTCCTTTAGATTTGTAGCGGGTCTTGGGGATATGGAGGAGGTTTTGGTTAGTTGACCGGAGGGCGCGAATAGGGGTGTAGTGTTTTATTTTCTCACATAGGTATTGAGGAGCGTTTCCTTGTGTGCATTTGTGAGTGAGGCAGAGGGCCTTGAATGTAACCCGATCCTTCACGGCTAGCCAATGGAGGGTCCTCAGGGACGGGGTGATTGATTCCCAGGGTTTTTTCCCGTTACCAGTCTGGCTGCTGTGTTCTGGACGACTTGTAGACGCAAAATCTGGTATTTGGGAAGTCCGAGGTAGAGGGAGTTTGCGTAGTTGAGTCGGGAATTGATGATTGTTCCAACTACTACTGCTGTGTACTCTTCCGGGATGAAGGGGGTGAGTCTACGCAGCAGGCGATGAAGATAGTGAGATCCGCTGACTACTGATCCTATTTGTGCGTCCAAAATCATGTCTGAGTCAAAGATGATTCAGAGGCTTTTGACTTTGGTGCTTGTGGTGATGGTTTGTCCAAGGATGGTGGGTGGTGTGTAGGTGGTCCTAGAGTTTTTCTTTCAGCTTGCGTGGAGAAAGAGAAGTTCTGTTTTGGATCCATTAAGTTTGAGGGAGCTCTCCGTCATCCAATTATCGATCATTGAGAAGCAATTTTCTAGTGCGTGGTATTGGTCTTTTTTGTCTGTGATGCAAAGGTAAAGTTGAGTGTCATCAGCATAGGAGTGGTAGAGCAGGTCCTGTTTGCTGATGATTTTAAGAAGTGGGAGGAGGTAGATGTTGAAGAGCACGGGCAACAGGGGTGATCCTTGAGGGACTCCGCATGTAATTGTACGTGCTTCTGAAGTGAAGGCTCCTAGTTTCACTGTCTGGGATCGATCCTCTAGGAAGGATGCAAATCAGGGTAGATCAGAGTCTGCGACTCCGGCTACTTCTGTGAGACGAGTGAGCAGAGTATTGTGGTCTACTGTGTTGAAAGCTGTGCTGAGGTCCAGCAGCACCAGGAGACATGATTCTCCTTCATCTACTGCTTCGAGGGCGTCATCACATATTTTGAGAAGTACCGTTTCTGTCCTGTGGCCTGAGCGGAAACACGATTTTAGTGGGTCCAGGAGTTTGTAGGTGTCTAAATGGAGTTGTAGCTGTTGTACTACTGCTTTCTCAATGATCTTGGAGATGGTGTTAAGGCTTGTTACTGGTCTGCTGCAGTTTGGGTCTTTGGGGTCAAGGTTGTTTTTTTTTAGGAGGGGTTTGATTATGCTTTGCTTGAGGGAGATCGGCACAATACCTTCTTTGAACGATTGATTTATGAGGTGTGTTATGGTGGGTGCCAAGATGTTGGTACATTCTTTCAGAAGTTTTGTAGAAATAATGTAATTTGGTGATGTGCTGTCTCGGAGGCTTCTGATGATGATTTTGGTAGTGTCGATGGTGATTGAGACCAGAGTAAATTTTGTTGATTGTAGAGTATTTATATGGCTTTTTTCTTCTTGCTCTGGCTGAGTGAGGTTGATTGTTTTTTTCTGCTGAATTATTTCACCAATGTTTGTGATTTTGTCAATAAAAAAGTCAGTTCATTGCATAATTCTTGTGTTTCGTTTGCTGGAGGCTCTAGGCAGGTGGGGTTCATAGTCTGAGCGACTAGTTTTAAAAGTTTGCGGGGACTTTATGGCTTTTGAGATGGTGTTAGAGAAGTGTTATTTTTTTGCTTTGAAGATTGCTTTGTGGGTCATTGTAGCATAGATGTGGTTTCACTGCACTTTATCTGAGGTTTTTATTTTATTGGTGATGGAACACACCCTTGTGCTTGGCTGCACTACTTATGATTATAGATATTTTGGGTAAGCACGGAGTAATTTTAGTTTTTTTTCCAGAATGTTCATGCCGAGCAGAGAAAGGTGGTTTTCTCTGGATTTTGTAATTCCCAAATTCGGTTCCGGAGTTTGAAGGCTTCAAAGAGATTTGGGAGGGAAGAATCTTTCAACCCAGTGTCCAGGTCTTACTTGGGACTAGCAGGCTGTAAATGTGAATAGCCCTATCCGCCAATTATTTTAGAGTTCAGGTGACGGTCAGGTGGGGTTTGGTAAAAATCGCAGCTCAGCCACATCTTTTTCCGGCCCTTGACCACCCATCTGAAAGTGACCTTACAGGAGGAATCAGAAAAAAAATGCTGTGTTAATGCCGGGGACAGAATTCATCATTTTATTTTTTATATTGTTACACTTTAAATCCAAACAAATATGATACAGAAATGCAGAATGTCACTTTGCAAATTTTTTTCTTGATACAAGCATAATGCATACATTTGAATGGACTTAATTACAGATTACATATACACTATATTATCAAAAGTATTGGGACACCTGCCTTTACACGCACATGAACTTTAATGGCATCCCAGTCTTAGTCCGTAGGGTTCAATATTGACCTGGCCCACCCTTTTGCAGCTATAACTGCTTAAACTCTTCTGGGAAGACTGTCCACAATGTATAGGAGTGTGTCTATAGGAATGTTGGACCATTCTTCCAGAAGCGCATCTGTGAAGTCAGGCACTGATGTTTGATGAGAAGGCCTGGCTCCGCTCTAATTTATCCCAAAGGTTGAGATCAGGACTATGTGCAGGCCTTCTCCACCCCAAACTCACTCATCCATGCCTTTATGGACCTTACAGACTAAGACTGGCAAGCCATTAAGGTTCATGTGCGTGCAAAGGCAGGCGTCCCAATACTTTTGGTAATATAGCGTATATTTCTGAGGGTAGAACCCTGTTAAACATTTGTGCCAGAAAGTTCATTTTAGTTTATTTTGCAATACTTCAGAAAGCAGCAGATGTATGTTAAAAATATAGTAAATATAAATAACAATTTTATATACATTTGCCTTTTTTTGCTGACAGATATGTGAAATATATTATTTCTGAATTTAAAATGTAGCATTGCAGACAGATGGCAAAGTGTCACTTGAATACCATATATTCATGACAGGGATAAAAAAGAATACCATATGTGCAAGAGTTTTTATTGAAAAGCCTGGTAGGGAGAATTAAATTCAGCCAAATTTCTAAATTAATGGAGCAGAGTATAAAGATTCAATCTCATTGGTGAGAAAATTGAATCTGTTGATGTAATATATTGTTTTTTTGTTTTGTTGCGAGGAGGGGGGGGGGGGGGGCTTTTACACCATGCAATTTAAACAAGATGAAAGAAGGAATTATTTTATTTTAACATTTTATTTAAAGGATAACTAAACCCAAGAACAAAAATTTTGATTTATTTTTTCTTACTTGTATTTAGATGTGGTGGACGCATAAGTTTTCTTTTTCAGGTAAGAACTTTTCAGCAAGTGTAGAAAATACCTGTTGATCCTGCCAGAATTGCATTAACCTTGTCACTTCCCGTGAGCTGAACTGGAAGCATCATTTTTTTTTTTTATTTTACCAGTAAACTGACAGTTTTTCTATCCCCTATGTTCAGTGGTGTAGCGTGGGTTGTCAGCGCCCAGGGCAAGGCAAGTAATTTGCGCCCCCCTAAACTGCGGACTTTTAGCTCTCCCCGAGTCCTGTCCCTTCCCTTCCTACAATAGTATTGACCAGCCTGTTTCCTACACTGACCACTACACTACACTGACCTACCTGATTCCTATACTTACCACTACACTACACTGACCTACCTGATTCCCACACTGACCACTACACTGACCACTACACTACACTGACCTACCTGATTCCCACACTGACCACTACACTGACCACTACACTACACTGACCTACCTGATTCCCACACTGACCACTACACTGACCACTACACTACACTGACCTACCTGATTCCTATACTTACCACTACACTACACTGACCTACCTGATTCCCACACTGACCACTACACTGACCACTACACTACACTGACCTACCTGATTCCCACACTGACCACTACACTGACCACTACACTACACTGACCTACCTGATTCCTATACTTACCACTACACTACACTGACCTACCTGATTCCCACACTGACCACTACACTGACCACTACACTACACTGACCTACCTGATTCCCACACTGACCACTACACTGACCACTACACTACACTGACCTACCTGATTCCCACACTGACCACTACACTGACCACTACACTACACTGACCTACCTGATTCCTATACTTACCACTACACTACACTGACCTACCTGATTCCCACACTGACCACTACACTGACCACTACACTACACTGACCTACCTGATTCCTATACTTACCACTACACTACACTGACCACTACACTGACCACTACACTACACTGACCTACCTGATTCCCACACTGACCACTACACTGACCACTATACTACACTGACCTACCTGATTCCCACCCTGACCACTACACTACACTGACCTACCTGATTCCCACAATGACCACTACACTACACTGACCTACCTGCTTCCCACACTGACCACTACACTACACTGACCTACCTGATTCCTACACTTACCACTACACTACACTGACCTACCTGATTCCCACACTGACCACTACACTGACCACTATACTACACTGACCTACCTGATTCCTATACTTACCACTACACTACACTGACCACTACACTGACCACTACACTACACTGACCTACCTGATTCCCACACTGACCACTACACTGACCACTATACTACACTGACCTACCTGATTCCCACCCTGACCACTACACTACACTGACCTACCTGATTCCCACACTGACCACTACACTACACTGACCTACCTGCTTCCCACACTGACCACTACACTACACTGACCTACCTGATTCCTACACTTACTACTACACTACACTGACCTACCTGATTCCCACACTGACCACTACACTGACCACTATACTACACTGACCTACCTGATTCCCACACTGACCACTACACTACACTGACCTACCTGATTCCTATACTTACCACTACACTACACTGACCTACCTGATTCCCACACTGACCACTACACTGACCACTATACTACACTGACCTACCTGATTCCCACACTGACCACTACACTACACTGACCTACCTGATTCCCACACTGACCACTACACTGACCACTATACTACACTGACCTACCTGATTCCTATACTTACCACTACACTACACTGACCTACCTGATTCCCACACTGACCACTACACTACACTGACCTACCTGATTCCCACACTGACCACTACACTACACTGACCTACCTGATTCCCACCCTGACCACTACACTGACCACTATACTACACTGACCTACCTGATTCCCACCCTGACCACTACACTACACTGACCTACCTGATTCCCACACTGACCACTACACTACACTGACCTACCTGATTCCCACCCTGACCACTACACTGACCACTATACTACACTGACCTACCTGATTCCCACACTGGCCACTACACTACACTGACCTACCTGATTCCCACACTGACCACTATACTACACTGACCTACCTGTTTCCCACACTGACCACTACACTGACCACTACACTACACTGACCTACCTGATTCCCACCCTGACCACTACACTGACCACTATACTACACTGACCTACCCGATTCCCACACTGACCACCACACTGACCTACCTGATTCCCACACTGACCACTATACTACACTGACCTACCTGATTCCCACACTGACCACCACACTGACCACTATACTGACCACTGTACTACACTGACCACTACACTGACCAGGGCCAGTGCAAGGATTTTTGCCACCCTAGTTGAAACCTAATTTTGACACCCCCATTGGCTCCGCCCCTGACTATATGGTGTAGGTGGAGATTTTTGTGGCGCCTTCCAATGACCCCCCCCGCCTTATAGTGGAGGTGTGCTGTGCAGTGGAGGTGTGCTGTGCAGTGGAGGTGTGCTGTGCTGTGCAGTGGAGGTGTGCTGTGCGGTGTAGTGGAGGTGTGCTGTGCGGTGTAGTGGAGGTGTGCTGTGCGGTGTAGTTGAGGTGTGCTGTGCGGTGTAGTGGAGGTGTGATGTGCGGTGTAGTGGAGGTGTGATGTGCGGTGTAGTGGAGGTGTGATGTGCGGTGTAGTGGAGGTGTGATGTGCGGTGTAGTGGAGGTGTGCTGTGCGGTGTAGTGGAGGTGTGCTGTGCGGTGTAGTGGAGGTGTGATGTGCGGTGTAGTGGAGGTGTGCTGTGCGGTGTAGTGGAGGTGTGCTGTGCGGTGTAGTGGAGGTGTGCTGTGCGGTGTAGTGGAGGTGTGCTGTGCGGTGTAGTGGAGGTGTGATGTGCGGTGTAGTGGAGGTGTGCTGTGCGGTGTAGTGGAGGTGTGCTGTGCGATGTAGTGGAGGTGTGATGTGCGGTGTAGTGGAGGTGTACTGGGATTGTGATGTCCAGGATGGCATAGCTGTATGACAGGTGGGGGGAGTGGGCTGGTGTGTGGAAGTCCTGCGGATCTCATTGTTCATAGAACACACAGTAAGGGTCCATGCCTCCACGCACGTTTCTCTCCTGTCCCTGTGTGTGTTGTACCCCTATTTATGGACCCCTCTCAGCTCCCATCCATGGACCCCTCATCTCATGTGACAGTCCCAGCTCCTGTTAATATCATCTCCCACTGATTCCATGTCGTCCCCCCCCCCCCCCCCCATGGCTGTGACAATCCCAGCTCCACTGATTTCCTCCTGTCCCATTCGTGTGTATATAGAAGTGTGTCTTTCCTCTCTTCCCTCCATCTCTCCTCCAGGCTGCTCCCTCTCTCCTCCAGGCTGCTCCCCCTCTCCTCTCCATTCCTCTCTTCTCCTCCATGCTGTGACTTTCCCTCTCCCGCATTCCTCTCTCCTCCACCCCCTGCTGCCTGCACTCTATTCCCAGCTCTGTGCTCTCCTTCCTCCCCAGCATTGGCTCAGCCTGCCTGGAAGAGTGTCAGCGGCTGCCCTCCTCCTGATCCCCGGTACCTTGCTGAAGTAATCCGGCTTGCCATGTTCGGCACCTGCTTTGCAGCCTCTGATCAGCGATATTCCCCGCCACCATGTTCAATCTCAGGCGCCCTGTGATTGGGCGTATGGGGTCATGTGCGGCGGCGGGGCTGGCCTGTCCACGATCGCGGTAGATCCTGGCGTCCCGCCTCCACCCATGTTCAGTCTCCTGCACCCTGTGATTGGGCGAAGGCGGGACTCCAGGATCTACCGCAATTGTGGACAGGCCAGCCCCGCCGCCGCACATGACCTCATATGCCCAATCACAGGGTGCCTGAGACTGAACATGGCGGTGGGCATGGGGACACGGGGACACAGTACATTTAGGAGGCAGCCACTGGGACACATACTGCCGGGCGCCCCCCTAAATGTTGCGCCCGGTGCGACGGTCCCCCCTGCCCCCCACGCTACGCCAGTGCCTATGTTATGGAGAAGAACAAAGACAGATATGGTTGGAGTCCAGCCAGGATGGCAATCCTCCTTATGCCCTGTACACACGATCGGATTTCCGATGGAATAAAATCCAATGGAATTTTCCGTCGGAATTCCGATGAAGCTGACTTCCATCAGTCTTGCATGCACACTGTCAGACTAAATTCTGACCGTCCACACCGCAGTGACGTAAAACACTACGACGAGCTGAGAAAAATTAAGTTCAATGCTTCCGAGCATGCGTCGACTTGATTCTGAGCATGCATGGATTTTTCTCTGATGGAATTCCACACAGACGATCGGAATTTCCCATCGGAAAAATTTAAAACATGTTCTATTTTTTTACTCCGATGGAAAAAAGTCCGATGGGGCCCACACACGATCGGAATTTCTGATGAAAAAAGTCTATCTGACTTTTTTCATCTGAAAATCCGATTGTGTGTACAGGGCATTAGATACAGTGGAGAACTGGGTGTAGCCACTTGGGGGTTTATTTACTAATTCTGGGGAGTGCAAAATCAGTCTCACTTCTGCATAAAACAATCAGCTTCCAGGTTTTATTGCCAAAGCTTAACCGGAACCAGACGTGTGTTATTTGCAGGATTACTGGATGAAATTCAAGACAAAAAGGCCAAAGAACCCCAATGCAGCCATCTAAAGACTGGTGAGTTACAATATATTACATTTTTGTTCTTGGGTTTTAATACTCTTTAACATGGATAATCTCTGCAACATATGGTACTACAGAAGACTGAGAAATGAGTGTACTTACAGCCATTGTGTATACAAATGCATGCAATGTTTAGTAATTTATTTAAAATAAAAACAAATTGATTAAGTATTTTACGTTTATTTTATTATAGGTTCATATGTCAGCTGAAAACTGAACTTAAGGTAGATAAACAATAAAATAAATGTAAACAAATTAATCTTGTTAGGAAACATTTAAAACGCTACTTGCCCAACCTGATTCTTATGGATCCTCTCTGTCAATCCCTTCACTGGCTCCTACTACACCACTGTATAAAATTCAAAATACTAACTCCACAACATCATCCCCAGCTACATCACCAACCTCATCTGCAGATATCACCCAAATTGTCCTCTCCGCTCCTCCCAAGGCCCCCTGCTCTCTAGCTCCCTTGTTACCTCATCCAATGCTCGCCTCCAGGACTTCTCCAGAGCCTCTCCCATCCTCTGGAACTCCCTGCCACAGTATGTCCGATCAGTCCCTACCCTGTCCATCTTTAGGCGATCCCTGAAAACTCATTTATTCAGGGAAGCCTATCCCACCTCCACCTAACGGTCAAGGGGTCAGGCTCGAAGACCAGATGCTATAGCAGTGGAAGCTCACACAGGAACCAGCAGGATAGCAACACAAGCGCAGGTCACCCTGGCAGATGTTACAGGCTCATTTGAGATGTGGAATCTAAGTACTAACCGGTTTCACAAGAGCTCCTGATAGTGGAGATGGATTTTGCTGCAAGTTAGCACCAGGTCGAGGTCCTCAAGATCGCCCACCCCCCCCCCCCGGAGGTGAGAAATCCGGGGTCCAGTAGCAGATAGGGATCAAGCAGAAGCGTATTCGAGGAACAAGCCAAAGGTCGGTAACGAGTAGTTGCAGATTGGGATTAAGCAGAAACGTAGTTGAGGAGCAAGCCAAATGTCGGTAACGAATAGTAGCAAAGAGAGAGACAACAGAAGGAGAGACAAAAGCAAGATATTGTCTGGAGAAGGCAGAATATTCTGGCAAACAGGAAGTGCAGAGACATGGGATAAATAAGGAAGTTCATGGGAGGAGCAAGGAGTTCAAGGTTCAAGGCAAATAAGATTCACAGCAGAATCATTCAAGGAATTGTCCAGTGAGCTCTCCAGCATTCTAGGAGGCTCAGCAAGCAGAGTCATTGCCAGACACAGCTGAGGTCCTAGGTTCAAGTCCAGGTCCTGACGTGTTTAATTGTTTTTAAAATGTAATAACATGTGGTGCAAAGTGGGAGAGGTTTCATCAACTATAGTGCGCAATATCTCTGAAACCAAACCAGCACAGATGCAGTGCAAACAAATTCTATCTTTATTTTGAAATTGTAATAACATTGGGTGCAAAGTGGGCGGGGCTTGATGTTACATAATCTTAATTTGAATTCCAATATCTCAAAAACTGAACCGGCTTAAACATTCATTTTTGTGGCACAAATCAGCACAAACAAGTGGTATAATTGTTTTTAAAACTTAAAGCGGTTGTAAAGTCACAAATGATTTTTTATTTTTTTTTGTCACGTGCAAGGGAAAGGCATAATGAGCTAGTATGCACCGCATACTAGCTCATTATGAAATACTTACCTTAGAACGAGCTATCGTTAACTCACCTGGTCCACGCCGAGGGAGATGGCATGTTGCCTCGGCGTGTCTTCCGGGTATCGCGGCTCCAGCGCTGTGAGTGGCTGGAGCCGCGATGTCTCACTCCCGCGCATGCGCGTGGGAGACTTCGTTCCGGCGAGGTCCAGCGTCTGCCGAGCCTTCAGCCCGAGAATCCCCTGTGCGCATGCGCCGCTGCTGTCAGCGGCGCATTACGAGGGGAATATCTCCTAAACCGTAAAGGTTTAGGAGATATTTTTTTTACCTACAGGTAAGCCTTATTATAGGCTAACCTGTAGGTAAAAGTAAAAAAATGACTTTACAACCGCTTTAATAGCATGGGGTGCAAAGTGGGTGGGGTTTCATCAACTATTATGAGTAATTTCTCTGAAACCAAACTGCTCAAACATTAATTTTTGCAGCACAATAATGCTATCTCTGTTTTTTAATTTTAATAACATGGGGTGCAAATTGGGTGGGGCTTGAGGTCACATAATCTAAAAATTAATATGCAATAACTTCAAAACCGAATTGCCGAAACATTCATTTTTGTGGCACAAAAATGTTTTTAAGCATTAACAGCCAGCGGTCCCTCACCCTGCATCTTGGTTACCTTCTGCCGAATGCAGTAAGTGCAAACTTTGCACACGCATGAGTTAGGCCCCTTTCACACGGGACGGATCAGTCATGGTCCACCCCGTGAACCTCCGCTTGCTCAGCGGGGATCTGTCCGTGTTCATCCGATCTGCTCCGCAGACGGATAGAAAAATTGAATTTTTTCTATCCTGAAAAACGGAGCATAGCGGACACGGGTGCCGCTGACATCCGCTATCCCATAGGGATAAATGTATGTCCGTTTTTCATCCGAAAACGGATGGGTGAAAAACGGACATAAGGTCCGTCCGTGTGAAAGCGGCCTAAGTTGTCTCAATAGGTGTATACAACGGACGTATGTCCATTTATTATTAATATATTAATCTACAAACAAAATACACATTTTGGATGGTATGTTAAGCAACATTTAAAGCATGTAAACGATAATTTGTTCATTCCTACCTTTCAATGCCATTGCATGGCTTTGTAGTGACTTGGAAAAATTCTTGTCACTGGTGGCGCTCTTTTGTCCCGATGGGCCTCAAACATATGGGAACTGCCTTGTGCAGGTTTTTAAAGTTCCAAAAGGTGTCAAACACTTTAAAATGACAGCATAAAAACTTGTGCGGTTGCACATTTGGCAAACATCTGCTTAAATTTCAGTCAAATGAAAGGTTTATTTTTTTTAAGTAAATGTAACTCAGAATATGGAAAAGTTTTGTCTATATTACTCAATATTATACATTATTTTTGTAAATATAAAAGGTGTGTTTTAAGAACTAATGAAAATTAAGTATGGTACTTAATATATCAAAGTAAATTAATTAACATTTATTTATTTGTTGAAAATTATACAATTTTTATGTTAAAATTACAAGCCAACAGAGTCACTTTTATCAGTGTAATGTCCATGGGTTCCAGACTTTAGGCAGTAATTGCCAGTAAAGCATTCTCAACAAAATATTAAAAAAAATGAACATTTTATTTATGATTACAGTGGAACCTTGGATTACGAGCATAATCCGTTCCAGGAGAATGCTTGTAATCCAAAGCACTCGCATATCAATGTGAGTTTTCCCATAGAAGTCAATGGAAACTAAAATAATTTGTTCCACATTGAATTCTATGGCATGCATTACCTCATGCGGCCAGAGATGGGGGGGCGCCGGAGAGACTTGGAAATACTCGGAGACCGTTCGGCTGCATTCGGTAACCCTCGGAAAGGCTCGGAAACACTCGGGAACTGAGTATTTCTGAGTATTTCCAAATGTTTCCAAGTATTTCCGAATGGCTCTGAACGGCTCAGATCGGCTCCGGCACCCCCGCACCTCTGGCCAAATGCAGTACTGCACACCGCAGTGGCTTGAATCCTGCTCGTTTTGTGAGACAACACTCGCAAACCGAGTCAGGATTTTTTTTTAAAATAATTGCTCGTATTGCAAAACGCTCGTAATCCGAGGTTCCACTGTATATTCATTCTTCCAATTACATTTGAGCCCCTGAAAATGGGGGGACTCTGTATAAAAATGGTTGCAGTTCCTAAAATTTGTACTTGATATTTATGTTTCACCCCTTGAAATAAAGCTGAAAGTCTGCACTTCACATTTATTTGGATTGTTTTGTTTTGATTTTATTCTGGTGGCATACAGAGCCAAAATTATGAAAATTGTGCCTGTGTCCAAATATATATGGACCTAACTATATACTATATGTTTGCCCACCTCTCCCACTTCCATCCCCTGGAGCACATCCCATGCCTGTTTTTTTCCCTTGTTTATATACCATTTTTGAAGCTGATTTCTTTTGGACATGTGACATCCAGTGATCCTCATTCTTTTCTTCTTGCACTGGCAGTGGGTGAGTCTTCAGATGCAGAGACCAGTACAATGTAATAGCATAGGTATAGTTATCTGCTTCATTCTCCTGTATGCCCAGGTAAAAATAAGGACTTGGCTCTGGGGGCAGTTCCTTAATCCCCCTGGGCTCACAGGAAGCGGGTTGAACGACGCTGGATGTTTTTCGACCCATCATTCAAGTGGTGGTTAAGACCAGAGAAAGACGGGGAGTGCAGTGCTAGACTATGAAGAGGGTGAATTACCTTTTGTTGCTTTAGAGGGAGAAAGAAAGGGTTAAAAAATAATTGGCGGTAGGCTTTAATATAATACAGGAACTCACTTTTTTTTTTAGCCTGTATTAGTATAAATGGAAATATTGAATAGATTGCCTTAGACCTATCTTATGGTTCTACCAAGAAGTAAAAAGACACGCTTAAAAAAAAAAAAAAATCCTTTAAAATTGAAGAGTGTAATACTGGTTTTGATACTTGAACTAGATAATAAAATGTTCTTGAGCATTACATTCAATAGCAGGCTGTCATGTACTTGTCACATTTCATATTTCAGTGTTCATTATTTGGGATCATATGAACTGGTACAGTGAAGGTCAAATGTCTTTGTTTAAAGTTCATATTTAAATTCAGTAAAGTTTCATCTATTTTTTGCTGCTCTTTATCTCTTGGATTTTGCATCCTTAGTAACTTGAATTTGCTGAATATTACACACTTGTAGCTTGCTGTTCTTAAATAAACCTTGCCACTTTAGATTTTAGCTTGTAAAGTATCCCTGACAGACTTGATATTGGAACAATCTTCACTTTTTCAATGTCAACAATAATTTTCCAAAGCTATAAGACAAAAGAATGGACGTAAGCAGGGCTTTTTTTTTCTCAGAGAATATGTGAAGGAACTCTGACCTTCACCCTTCGTTTCTGCTCCCTACCCGCCCCTGAGCACCGTTCCTTGGTTCCACCTCCTACCGACCTCCACCCATTTTAGAGAAAACAGAACCAAGTATAATTTTTGCTACTAAGTGATTTGCACAGAATTTGTTAATGATAACAAAGAAAGACAATGTAGCACACGGACCTTTTTTTCCTGCTTACCTTCACTTGCAGGGTAAGGCACACCGTGCCACATGCCCGTATCCTCCTAATATAAGAGGTTGAGCAGTGTTCATACTATTATTGGGTCCTGCAGCGAGTTACCTTCCTCAATTGGTTCTCGTCCCTAGAATATAGGGAAAAGTCTATTCTTTCTCCCAAAAGAAGGCCAATGTCCAGACGGTGTTTAAACTCCAACAGATGAGTTTATTTTCCTTGCTTGAAACAGATTGGGAAAAGGTTGAAACAGAGATAGAGTTGGGTAGGGAGATAGGTTCAGGCATGCGGCACCCATCTACCCTATTCTCCACTCAAGCCTGAGTGAGTATTGCTCACCCGGATAGATCCCTCTCACGGTTCTAGCAGCCGGAGTGAAGCAAGAACAACTACTTCAGATTTAGTCCCCTTCAAAGACAAGTTCAGGAGATCCTTTGTCACAGAATCCTTTAGTTCCTGAATCTAGAACTCTTTAACGCCTGCAACCTTTAGAGACCATAGGTGCCAATGGGGCACATCACAGGCGCTACTATGCAACTCACGGAATCCTTCCCTCTGATAGGTAACCAGGCCTCTCCCGAGACAGTGACTTCCTTCACCGATCCTCCGGACAGGTCCTCCCCTGGTTTCCTCTCTTTAAGAGCGGGCCACCCTCCCTCGGGTTCCCTGGGACTCCAGTGGTTGAGCTGTAGACCTAGTTGAAGGAACTGGGCCTACCTGGAACACTATAGCCTCGGGCTAAAGGTGCCCAAGACTTCTCGACCAGTTCACGCACCCCTGGCCAGCAGGCCAACGAGCGCGACTCTCGCCACCAGGGGTTCCCCCTTGGAATCCCCCAGCCAATCTCCCCTAAATCATGGCGTCTGCCCCTTATGTACCCTCTCCCAGCATGCACAGCAGGCAAAACCACGCCCACTGTATGGCTGCCGAGAGAGGACACCCAATCACAATATAATGTCACCTGTGGCTCAACCCGAGACCTGAGTGACAGCGCCACCCGCAGGTCAAGGAGAACTATACACCCAGGCAACACCACAGCAGAGCAGAGTCCAATCTATAGAATCAGAATAACCTGAGCCAAACTATTGCTCAGGCTGCCCTTAAATTTAGGGCATAGCGACCCCAATTTTGGGGGTCCGCTACAACAATAAAAAAGATCCCCTGCAGTGAGCAACAATAGACCCTACTCCAGCAACAGTAGACCCCCCCAGCAATAATAGACCTCACCCCAGCATCAATAGACCCTCCAGCACACCCCAGCACTCTTTGCCATTACATACATTCATTGCTGGAGGTGCCGGAACTACGTTCCCCCACGTTCCTACTGAAAAAAAGCCCTGGACATAAGATATTTTCAAGACTTTACATGAGGAAATAAAATATTGAAAGCTGAGCTCCAGACAGATACACAGTTGAAAATACATAAACATAAACTGTTTAACTGCCTAAGATTTGTACAGTGCCTTGAAAAAATATTCATACCCCTTGAAATTTTCCACATTTTGTCATGTTACAACCAAAAACATAAATTTATTTTATTGGGATTTTATGTGATAGACCAACATGAAGTGGCACATGATTGTGAAGTGAAAGGAAAATGATAAATGGTTTTCAACATTTTTACAAATAAATATGTGAAAAGTGTGGGATGCATTTGTATTCAGCCCCCCTGAGTCAATACTTTGTAGAACCACCTTTCGCTGCAATTATAGCTGCAAGTCTTTTTGGGAATTTCTTTACCAGCTTTGCACATCTAGGGAGTGACATTTTTGCCCATTCTTCTTTGCAAAATTGCTCAAGCTCTGTCAGATTGGATATAGAGCATCTGTGAACAGCGATTTTCAAGTCTTGCCCACATATTTTCTCAATTGGATTTAGGTCTGGACTTTGACTGGACCATTCTAACACATGAATATGCTTTGATCGAAACCATTCCATTGTAGCTCTGGTTGTATGTTTAGGGTCGTTGTCTTGCTGGAAGATGAACCTCCACCCCAGTCTCAAGTCATTTGCAGATTCTAACAGGTTTTCTTCTAAGATTGCCCTGTATTTGGCTCCATCCATCTTCCGATCAACGCTGACCAGCTTCCCTGTCCCTGCTGAAGAAAAGAATCTCCACAACATGATGTTGCCACCAGCATGTTTCACGGTGGGGATGGTGTGTTCAGGGTGATGTGCAGTGCTATTTTTCTGCCACACATAGCACTTTGCTTTTAGACCAAAAAAGTAAAATTTTGGTCTCATCTGACCGGCTTCTCGGAAACTGCAAATGGGACTTCTTAAGGCTTTATTTTAACAATGGCTTTCTTCTTGCCACTTTTCCATAAAGGCCAGATTTGTAGAGTTTTCGACTAATAGTTGTCCTGCGGACAGATTCTCTCACCTGAGCTGTGGATTTCTGCAGCTCCTCCAGAGTTACCATGGGCCTCTTGGCTGTTTCTTTGATTAATGCTCCCCTTGCCCAGTCTGTCACTTTAGGTGGACGACCATGTCTTGGTAGGTTTGCAGTGCCATACTCTTTCAATTTTCGGATGATGGATTAAACAGTGCTCTGTGAGATGTTCAAAGCTTGGGATATTTTTAGAACCTAACCCTGCTTTAAACTTCACCACAACGTTATCCCTGACCTGTCTGGTGTGTACTCCAAAGTCACATATATGGGAACGGGTGCCATTGAAATCAATGGGCTGTGACTTGTCATGCGACTTTATGTGTCCAAAGTCGCATGAGAAGTCGCACTAGTGGAAACCAAGCCTTAGTGTGGTTGCCTGTTCTGTGATCATTGTAGACTAAGCTGAGACCCCAGAGCACTTCCAGCTACACTGGCAGTCCCCCCCTGGATCCAGCTCCCCTCTCCTGTGCACAGCTATACTGTATATGTGCCCTGCACCTCCCCCCCTCCTGTGGGGATGGGGCTTTTTATTTCCTAATTTTCTCTTGAATTAGGATGTACAATGAGAGAACACTGGGCGGGAACCTATGATCAGCTCCTCCTATCCTGTATACTCCCACTGGCTGCACAGGAACAGTGTCCCTACCAGGAAGTGATGTCACTAGCTTTCAGTAACCACACCCACTGGCTGATTTTTGTCTCAGAAGGAAGTACAATTGAAGTCATGTGACGGCACAGCATACAGCAAAATAAAGGTAGAAAAACTGGGATTTTTTTTTTCATTTTGAGGCATAAGGCTGAACTTGGCTCACATTAATGATTGCAGGGTGAGAATTTAGGTGTTAGGGTGGACTTCCACTTTAAACAAAAGCCCTACCCCAACCCTTGTAGCAGCAGGCACTGTGCAGTAACTAATTCTCAAAGATCATAAAAGAAAAAAATACCTCTTATGAAAGTGTTATATAATACATGTTTGGAAACAAGTGTGGAAAATATAAATACATCACAATCCAATTTCTGCAAAACGGATATACAAAATACATTAACATACAGTATAATAACATAAACTTATTACGCATTTCAAAGGGACTGGGAGTGGATTTCTTTTATTTTTCAGTATGTTTTTGACAGCTGGGGTGTTAAAAATTGAATTCCCGGTATAAGAAAGGCAGAATGAGACCAGACAGCTGCTTCAGCTCTTTCCAAAAAGCAATGCTCCTTAGAAAAGGCTAATGAATCCAATTGAACAGACGCTGCCAAAGCAGCACTCTGTGATTTAAAATGTATGGTAAGATCCTTTGTAAGCAGCTTCACTAAGCACCAAATGAAGTAATGCAAAGCACAAGAGTATTGTGCCTTAACCCAAAATGTACTGACAGCCATTTAATGGAGAACTCTGTTCAGGATAACGATTAGCAGAAATCATACATAAAATAATATTTATGGGAGTCATTGCATCATGAGTGTCAGGTCACCTGACTTCAACTTCTAGTACAGTTAGTCATGTGAGTGCACATAATTTATTTATTTAGACTTTTAAAGCTCCTTAAAATAATATTTTATTAAAAATAAATCATATGCATGGGATAATGCTGGGCTGAATGCTTGATGGCAGCATGTGTATCCTGTCTCAATATGGGGAGTGTGCCCCTTGTCTGAGTTATGTAGCAGGGCTACCCAAGTCTACTGTATCTGTAGCACAACAGCTGCTATGTGTCTTCTTTTTTTAAGCCTATAAAACCTTGTAACAACTAATATAATTATATCAATGGATATGCCCATACTAGCATTCCAAATAGATAGTCAGACTTCAAGGTAGTTTTAAACCTCAGACATAAAATATGAACAAAGCATAACCCTATAGTGTATAATGTGTACTTGTCTCAATCCAGAGCACAAAGTGTCATTTCTGAATGCTGCCTCGTTGCTTTGCTATCTGCATGAATCACTTCTGACAAGTTTTCCTGGCACTGAGAGATAAAAAAGCTCCAGCCTGTGATTGACAGCTTCAGCTCTGTTGCGCTATGTGAAGAGGGGTGTGTCCCATCCCTCCAATCATGGCTCAGGGCTGACCTCTCTGTGCTCTGCAGGGTGTAACTTCAGCTCCCCATCCACTGTTTTTTCAGAACTGGGAGATCCTGCGTAAATTCTGCACTTTGAACAGATGTAGAGAAGAGAGCGCTGCAGATAAACAGGTACAAATTATCTCTGTGTATCACCTGAGTCCAGTCACTTCACTGGGTATATGGAAGGTGTCTTACAGCCACTTTAGGTACCACACAAAATAATATATTCCGGAAAAGACAATAACTTTTTGTATCTAAAAACCAAGTGGTGCCACACTCCTATAAAATAAAAATGTATTACTATTCAATAGTATTGCTGTCTCTTTAAATCATTGATATCATCCAAAGAAAAGGACCATATTGAAATTAGTGATGAGCCGAACACCCCCGGGTTCGGTTCGCACCAGAACCCGCGAACGGACCGAAAGTTCGTACGAACATTAGAACCCTATTAAATACAATGGATGTGAACGTTCGAATTCTAAAGTGCTAATTATAACAACTATTATGCATGTTATTGTCCTAAAAAGGGTTTGGGAACCCGGGTTCTGCACCAGGGGACATGTATCAATGCAAAAAGAAGTTTTAAAAACGGTCGTTTTTCGGGAGCAGTCATTTTAATGATGCATAAAGTGAAAAAAAAAAGTCAAATATTCCTTTAAATATCGTACCTGGGGGGTGTCTAAAGTATGCCTGTGAAGTGCCACGTGTTTCCCGTGTTTAGAACTGTCCCTGCACAAAATGACACTTCTAAAGGAAAAAAAGCCATTTAAAACTTCTTGCGGCTTTAATGTAATGTCTGGTCCCGGTAATATGGATGAAAATCTTTAAGAAAAATGGCATAGCTACCCCATGACCCCCCCCCCTACCCCAGCCCATTACCAGCCCCTTTGGGTCTTGTATGGATATTAAGGGGAACCCCGCATATAAAATAAAAAAGGCCCTATATACTCTGAACAGCCGTATACAGGCGGTGCATACAAGACAGGGACTGTAGGTTTGTTCTTATGTAGAATCTGTTTGTAATTTTGAACAGGTACATTGTTGAACTGTAGCTCCAGCCCAAAAATCTATTTTTAAACTTTTTGGGAAACATAGGTAAGGGTTATCACCCCTGTAACATTTGTTTTGCTGTCTGTGCCCCTGTTCAGAACATTTCACCTCACTTTCCGTCCCAATGACAACTGTTTTTGAAATGTGGTGTTTTTCTTGAAACAAGGATTGCTGATAAAGCATCAGTACAGAGGAGACACCTTTCTCCCATATTTATTCTTACAGGAGAGAATTTTCCTTCCTAGGGGTAGATTTCCTCTCACTTCCTGTTGTCTTCTTTCGTTTGCAAGTAGGAGTCGTTTGTAAGTTGGATGTTTGAAAGTAGGGACCTGCCGTATATACTCTGCAGAAATAGGCCCCTTAGTTGTTGGTGTTGGCACAACACTGTAAGCACTCACAGTTACTCTTGGTTGGTGCTGGAACGCCCTGCTGTCAACTATTATATCAGGAATTTTAATTACATATAATTGTTGAACAGTGGTAGTAAAAATTGGGGCTTTGATGGTGGTGCTGGTGCCACAACACTGTAAGCCCTGACAGTTACTCTTGGTGGGTGCAGCAATGGGCCCTGCTGTGAATTATTAGATCAAGAATTGTAATTGCATGCCCCTGTTGAACAGGGGCTGAAAAATTGGGCTTTTCGTGGTGGTGGTGGTGGTGGTGGTGTTGCCACAACACTGTAAGCCCTCAGAGTTACTCTTGGTGGGTGCAGGAATGGGCCCTGCTGTGAATTATTAGATCAAGAATTGTAATTACATGCCCCTTTTGAACAGTGGCTGAAAAATTGGGCCTTTCGTGGTGGTGGTGGTGGTGGCGTTGCCACAACACTGTAAGCCCTCAGACTTACTCTTGGTGGGTGCAGGAATGGGCCCTGCTGTGAATTATTACATCAAGAATTGTAATTGCATGCCCCTGTTGAACAGGGGCTGAAAAATTGGGCCTTAGGCACTGGTGGCACAACACTACAACCCCTCACAGATACTGTACTTGGAGCACAGCAATGAGCCCTGTTGCAAAGTATTGCTTCAAAAATTGTAATGACACGCCCCTGTAAAACAGGGGCTGAAAAATTGGGCCTTAGCCACTGGTGGCGGCACCCATAAACAAAAATGATCTTCCAAGCTATCATCATCAGTCGTATCATTGAGGACTCGGAGGAGGAGGATAGCCAGTCAACATAACAGCACAGGCACTCAGCATCAGCATCAGTCTTGAAGGGACGTGACATGTTAAAATCAATTAGTCTGTTATATCAGCATCAGGTGTGTGGTAGCTGGTGGTGATCCAAGACTGGTTCATCTTGATGAAAGTCAGTCGATCAACCGAGTCGGTGGACAGGCGCACCCTGTGATCCGTGACAAATCCTCCAGCAGCACTGAATGTGCGTTCCGAAAGAACGCTGGATGCAGGACAGGCCAGTAGCTCAATTGCATACTGTGCAAGCTCTGGCCAGTGATCCATCCTCAAGACCCAGTAAGCCAGAGGATTTTCGGTGGGGAAGGTGTCCAAGTCTGACCTTGCCCCTAGATATTCCTGCACCATGTTTATCAGACGCTGGCGATGGTTGCTGGAACCAATCATACTTTGGGGCTGCGGACTAAAGAATTGTCTGAACGCATCGGTCAGACGGCCACCTTCCCCACCGCTCCTTCTTTGACTGGCCGAAGCCTCAGCAACTCGTTGTCCTGGACCAGGAGTTTGTAACCTCCCAGTCTCTGGGAACGCGTTGCACAGACCTTTCTGCAAGGCCTCCCGGAGTTGTCTCATCCTCTGCTCCCTCTGCGATGGTAACATAAGGTCCGCAAACTTACCCTTGTACCGTGGATCAAGGAGAGTGGCCAGCCAGTAATGGTCCCTCTCCTTGATCCGAAGAATACGAGGATCCTTCCGCAGACTTTGCAGGATCAGGGAGGCCATGCAGCGTAGGTTTGCTGAGGCATTCGCTCCGGAGTCCTCTGGGTCACTAAGGACGACATGATCCGCAGTCACCTCCTCCCAGCCACGTACAAGTCCACTGGTTTCTTGGGACTGTAAATCATCCCTAAAAGACTGCTGCTGATGATGCTGAGTGCCAGCCTCCACCTCCATGCTGACACAATCCTCCTCCTCCTCCTCTTCCTCTTCCTGTGCGATGGGTGGGACAGAAGGAACACTGTCTGGGTAAAGGGGGCCTTGAGAGGCAAGGAAGTCCTCCTCTTCCTGCCTCTGTTCTGCCTCAAGTGCCCTGTCCATTATTCCACGCAGCGTGTGCTCCAACAGGTGGACAAGAGGTACAGTGTCACTGATGCATGCACTGTCACTGCTCACCATCCTCGTGGCCTCCTCAAATGGTGCCAGGACAGTGCATGCATCCCTGATCATGCCCCACTGGCGTGGAGAAAAAAAAACAAGCTCCCCTGACCCTGTCCTGGTGCCGTAGTCGCACAGGTACTCATTGATGGCCCTCTGCTGCGTGTGCAGCCGCTGCAGCATGGCCAACGTTGAGTTCCACCTGGTGGGCATGTCACATATAAGGCGGTTCTTGGGCAGGTTCAACTCCTTTTGCAGCTCAGCCAGGCGAGCACTGGCATTATAAGATCTGCGGAAATGCACACAGACTTTCCTGGCCTGCCTCAGGACATCCTGTAAGCCCGGGTACCTGCCCAAGAACCGCTGCACCACCAGGTTAAGGACGTGAGCCACACAGGGCACATGGGTCAGTTGTCCCTGTCGGAGGGCGGAGAGGAGGTTGGTGCCATTGTCGCAAACCACCATTCCTGGCTTAAGCTGGCGTGGCGTCAACCACCTCTCGGCCTGCCCTGCAGAGCAGACAGAACCTCTGCCCCAGTGTGGCTTCTGTCCCCCAAACACACCAGCGCAAGCACGGCATGGCATCTTTTTGCCTGCGTACTTGCGTAGCCCCGTGAACGGCTACGGAGCACCGCTGGTTCATAGGACAAACCACAGGAAGAGGCCATGGAGGAAGAAGAAGAGGAGGGGGTGGAGGAGAGAGGTGTGTCACAACCAGTAGTAGCATTTTGGAGGCGTGGCGGTGGGACAACCTCCAACACTACTGCACCTTGTCCTGCATCCTTCCCAGCTGCCAAAAGAGTGACCCAATGGGCCGTGAAAGAAAGGTAACGTCCCTGTCCATGCCTGCTGGACCATGAGTCAGCGGTAATATGCACCATGTGGATGGCTGGGAGTGAACTTCTTTCGACGGTCCAGCAGCTGGGGCAGGGAAATTTGCCTGCTAGAATCGGACGTCGGTGTACTGCTAGCAGAGTGGCCGCAAGTACTTGGCTGTGACACACCTAATTCTACACCTTCATTCCTCTCAGTGCATGTTTCAGAGAGGACTGAAGTAATAGTGGGGTTGGAGATCCCAGCTGATGCAAGGAGAGGTCCGCTTTGTTCTTTGGTGTGGGTCTTTGAGGTAGGCTTGCCAACGAGCTGCATGGCAGGTCAACATATGTCTGGTCAGGCATTTGGTACCCAAGCGGCTGATGTTTTGGCCACGCGATATACGCTTGAGACATATGTTGCAAACAGCAGCTGTGCGATCTGATGCACTAGCCTCAAAAAAGGCCCACACCAAGGAACTTTTTGAATGACGGGCAGAGGCAGCGCCCTGCACAGGCGGAGCTCTGCGGTGTGATTCCGTCGGTGTACTGCCCTTACGCTGGCCACCAAAGGGCATCCTGTCTCGTTGGAGATGTGCCTCCTCCTCATCCTCCTCCTCCTCCTCTCTCCTATTAGGCACCCACGTGGAGTCAGTGACCTCATCATCCCCTCCCTCCTCATCACTGGAGCCAATCTGGCAGTATGCTGCAGCTGCTGGAACATGACTGCCAGATTGGTGTCCTTCTTGAGCATCCCCTCTGTCTGCTCTCACCCTACTGCCTTCCTGTAGCTGGGTTTCATCATCAGACCCTTCGAAACGCTGGGCATCCTCCTGGAGCATGTACCCAACACTGTGCTCAAACAGTTCGGGGGACTCCTCAGGAGGAGGACATGGTGGGTCTAGGGAAGGAGTGACTGATGATGAGTCTGACATTGATACCAGGGAAGAGGACGCTTTGGCAGCTGCTTTGCCAGTACCCTGAGCCTGGGTGAGAGAGGATGAGGAGGAGGAGGAGGGCTTGGTCATCCACTCTACCAAGTCTTCGGCATGATGTGGCTCAACATGTCCAGCTGCGGAAAAGAAGGACAAGCGTGTCCCATGGCCATGTGCTGATGACAATGCACCGCGTCCACGACCAGCACTGTTGCCCCCAGACACAGAGCCTGCTTGCCCTCTTTTATTGCCTCCTGACTGTCTGCCTCTCCTTGTTTGCCTTCCAGACATTCTAATAGATGGCCTGCAGGGAGATGGGAAAAAAGCAATAAGGGCTACCTTCAGGTGTCCTTCTCTGTCCCTTGAAACAAGGACTTGCACAGTGAAAGAAACTGACACTCTCCCTACCTACAGTTTTCTGTCCCTAGAAAAAATGTTTTTTTTAAGCACAATATAGCACAAGGAGAATTCACTCACTGTCCTTCCAGGTCCCTAGAAACAAGGACTTGCACAGTGAAAGAAACTGACACTCTCCCTACCTACAGTTTTCTGTCCCTAGAAAAAATGTTTTTTTTAAGCACACTATAGCACAAGGAGAATTCACTCACTGTCCTTCCAGGTCCCTGGAAACAAGGACTTGCACAGTGAAAGAAACTGACACTCTCCCTACCTAGAGTTTTCTGTCCCTAGAAAAAATGTTTTTTTTAAGCACACTATAGCACAAGGAGCATTCTCTCACTGTCCTTCCAGGTCCCTGGAAACAAGGACTTGCACAGTGAAAGAAACTGACACTCTCCCTACCTACAGTTTTCTGTCCCTAGAAAAAATGTTTTTTTTAAGCACAATATAGCACAAGGAGAATTCACTCACTGTCCTTCCAGGTCCCTAGAAACAAGGACTTGCACAGTGAAAGAAACTGACACTCTCCCTACCTACAGTTTTCTGTCCCTAGAAAAAATGTTTTTTTTAAGCACAATATAGCACAAGGAGAATTCACTCACTGTCCTTCCAGGTCCCTGGAAACAAGGACTTGCACAGTGAAAGAAACTGACACTCTCCCTACCTACAGTTTTCTGTCCCTAGAAAAAATGTTTTTTTTAAGCACAATATAGCACAAGGAGAATTCACTCACTGTCCTTCCAGGTCCCTGGAAACAAGGACTTGCACAGTGAAAGAAACTGACACTCTCCCTACCTACAGTTTTCTGTCCCTAGAAAAAATGTTTTTTTTAAGCACAATATAGCACAAGGAGAATTCACTCACTGTCCTTCCAGGTCCCTAGAAACAAGGACTTGCACAGTGAAAGAAACTGACACTCTCCCTACCTACAGTTTTCTGTCCCTAGAAAAAATGTTTTTTTTAAGCACAATATAGCACAAGGAGAATTCACTCACTGTCCTTCCAGGTCCCTAGAAACAAGGACTTGCACAGTGAAAGAAACTGACACTCTCCCTACCTACAGTTTTCTGTCCCTAGAAAAAATGTTTTTTTTAAGCACAATATAGCACAAGGAGAATTCACTCACTGTCCTTCCAGGTCCCTGGAAACAAGGACTTGCACAGTGAAAGAAACTGACACTCTCCCTACCTACAGTTTTCTGTCCCTAGAAAAAATGTTTTTTTTAAGCACAATATAGCACAAGGAGAATTCACTCACTGTCCTTCCAGGTCCCTAGAAACAAGGACTTGCACAGTGAAAGAAACTGACACTCTCCCTACCTACAGTTTTCTGTCCCTAGAAAAAATGTTTTTTTTAAGCACAATATAGCACAAGGAGAATTCACTCACTGTCCTTCCAGGTCCCTAGAAACAAGGACTTGCACAGTGAAAGAAACTGACACTCTCCCTACCTACAGTTTTCTGTCCCTAGAAAAAATGTTTTTTTTAAGCACAATATAGCACAAGGAGAATTCACTCACTGTCCTTCCAGGTCCCTGGAAACAAGGACTTGCACAGTGAAAGAAACTGACACTCTCCCTACCAAAATTTTTCTTTCCCTAGAAAAAATGTTTTTTTTAAGCACAATATAGCACAAGGAGAATTCACTCACTGTCCTTCCAGGTCCCTAGAAACAAGGACTTGCACAGTGAAAGAAACTGACACTCTCCCTACCTACAGTTTTCTGTCCCTAGAAAAAATGTTTTTTTTAAGCACAATATAGCACAAGGAGAATTCACTCACTGTCCTTCCAGGTCCCTAGAAACAAGGACTTGCACAGTGAAAGAAACTGACACTCTCCCTACCTACAGTTTTCTGTCCCTAGAAAAAATGTTTTTTTTAAGCACAATATAGCACAAGGAGAATTCACTCACTGTCCTTCCAGGTCCCTGGAAACAAGGACTTGCACAGTGAAAGAAACTGACACTCTCCCTACCTACAGTTTTCTGTCCCTAGAAAAAATGTTTTTTTTAAGCACAATATAGCACAAGGAGAATTCACTCACTGTCCTTCCAGGTCCCTAGAAACAAGGACTTGCACAGTGAAAGAAACTGACACTCTCCCTACCTACAGTTTTCTGTCCCTAGAAAAAATGTTTTTTTTAAGCACAATATAGCACAAGGAGAATTCACTCACTGTCCTTCCAGGTCCCTAGAAACAAGGACTTGCACAGTGAAATAAACTGACACTCTCCCTACCTACAGTTTTCTGTCCCTAGAAAAAATGTTTTTTTTAAGCACAATATAGCACAAGGAGAATTCACTCACTGTCCTTCCAGGTCCCTGGAAACAAGGACTTGCACAGTGAAAGAAACTGACACTCTCCCTACCTACAGTTTTCTGTCCCTAGAAAAAATGTTTTTTTTAAGCACAATATAGCACAAGGAGAATTCACTCACTGTCCTTCCAGGTCCCTAGAAACAAGGACTTGCACAGTGAAAGAAACTGACACTCTCCCTACCTACAGTTTTCTGTCCCTAGAAAAAATGTTTTTTTTTAAGCACACTATAGCACAAGGAGAATTCACTCACTGTCCTTCCCAGTCCCTAGAAACAAGGACTTGCACAGTGAAAGAAACTGACACTCTCCCTACCTACAGTTTTCTGTCCCTAGAAAAAATGTTTTTTTTAAGCACACTATAGCACAAGGAGAATTCACTCACTGTCCTTCCCAGTCCCTAGAAACAAGGACTTGCACAGTGAAAGAAACTGACACTCTCCCTACCTACAGTTTTCTGTCCCTAGAAAAAATGTTTTTTTTAAGCACAATATAGCACAAGGAGAATTCACTCACTGTCCTTCCAGGTCCCTGGAAACAAGGACTTGCACAGTGAAAGAAACTGACACTCTCCCTACCTACAGTTTTCTGTCCCTAGAAAAAATGTTTTTTTTAAGCACACTATAGCACAAGGAGCATTCACTCACTGTCCTTCCAGGTCCCTGGAAACAAGGACTTGCACAGTGAAAGAAACTGACACTCTCCCTACCTACAGTTTTCTGTCCCTAGAAAAAATGTTTTTTTTAAGCACACTATAGCACAAGGAGCATTCACTCACTGTCCTTCCAGGTCCCTGGAAACAAGGACTTGCACAGTGAAAGAAACTGACACTCTCCCTACCTACAGTTTTCTGTCCCTAGAAAAAATGTTTTTTTTAAGCACAATATAGCACAAGGAGAATTCACTCACTGTCCTTCCAGGTCCCTGGAAACAAGGACTTGCATAGTGAAAGAAACTGACACTCTCCCTACCTACAGTTTTCTGTCCCTAGAAAAAATGTTTTTTTTAAGCACAATATAGCACAAGGAGAATTCACTCACTGTCCTTCCAGGTCCCTGGAAACAAGGACTTGCACAGTGAAAGAAACTGACACTCTCCCTACCTACAGTTTTCTGTCCCTAGAAAAAATGTTTTTTTTAAGCACAATATAGCACAAGGAGAATTCACTCACTGTCCTTCCAGGTCCCTAGAAACAAGGACTTGCACAGTGAAAGAAACTGACACTCTCCCTACCTACAGTTTTCTGTCCCTAGAAAAAATGTTTTTTTTTAAGCACACTATAGCACAAGGAGAATTCACTCACTGTCCTTCCCAGTCCCTAGAAACAAGGACTTGCACAGTGAAAGAAACTGACACTCTCCCTACCTACAGTTTTCTGTCCCTAGAAAAAATGTTTTTTTTAAGCACAC
Source organism: Rana muscosa (assembly GCA_029206835.1). Classification (NCBI taxonomy): domain Eukaryota; kingdom Metazoa; phylum Chordata; class Amphibia; order Anura; family Ranidae; genus Rana; species Rana muscosa. The sequence continues at coordinate 347,758,425 of CM055119.1, forward strand.
TATAGCACAAGGAGAATTCACTCACTGTCCTTCCCAGTCCCTAGAAACAAGGACTTGCACAGTGAAAGAAACTGACACTCTCCCTACCTACAGTTTTCTGTCCCTAGAAAAAATGTTTTTTTTAAGCACAATATAGCACAAGGAGAATTCACTCACTGTCCTTCCAGGTCCCTGGAAACAAGGACTTGCACAGTGAAAGAAACTGACACTCTCCCTACCTACAGTTTTCTGTCCCTAGAAAAAATGTTTTTTTTAAGCACACTATAGCACAAGGAGCATTCACTCACTGTCCTTCCAGGTCCCTGGAAACAAGGACTTGCACAGTGAAAGAAACTGACACTCTCCCTACCTAGAGTTTTCTGTCCCTAGAAAAAATGTTTTTTTTAAGCACACTATAGCACAAGGAGCATTCACTCACTGTCCTTCCAGGTCCCTGGAAACAAGGACTTGCACAGTGAAAGAAACTGACACTCTCCCTACCTACAGTTTTCTGTCCCTAGAAAAAATGTTTTTTTTAAGCACAATATAGCACAAGGAGAATTCACTCACTGTCCTTCCAGGTCCCTGGAAACAAGGACTTGCATAGTGAAAGAAACTGACACTCTCCCTACCTACAGTTTTCTGTCCCTAGAAAAAATGTTTTTTTTAAGCACAATATAGCACAAGGAGAATTCACTCACTGTCCTTCCAGGTCCCTGGAAACAAGGACTTGCACAGTGAAAGAAACTGACACTCTCCCTACCTACAGTTTTCTGTCCCTAGAAAAAATGTTTTTTTTAAGCACAATATAGCACAAGGAGAATTCACTCACTGTCCTTCCAGGTCCCTAGAAACAAGGACTTGCACAGTGAAAGAAACTGACACTCTCCCTACCTACAGTTTTCTGTCCCTAGAAAAAATGTTTTTTTTAAGCACACTATAGCACAAGCACAAAACACACTGACACTCTCCCTACCTATCCTTCTCTTTCCCTAAACTAAAGGAATCCAGGTTAAGCAAGAAAGAAATAAAAGTCACTGTCCCTGCCTATGCTGCTCTATCCCTGCTCCGGAACACACTACACTAGGCCGCTGTGCTGGCGACCTTTTATAGTGTGGGGCGTGTACTAAACACCCTCAGCAATAATTGGCCACAGGCATCCTGCCTGTGGCCAATCATTGCTCTCCTCGCTGCCGGCGCTGTGATTGGCCAAGCATGCGGGGTCACAGTGCATGCTTGGCCAATCACAGCGCCTGGATGACACTGCGATGGCGTAGTGCATTGTGGGCCGTTCGCGTCACTCGAATTTGGCGCGAACGGCCCAAATCGTTCGATCTTCGTCGAACGATCGAACAGCCGATGTTCGAGTCGAACGTATGTTCGACTCGAACACGAAGCTCATCCCTAATTGAAATCAAGATTCTGCCAAAATAAAAGTGAATAAAAAACATTTTGTCAATGTCCTTTGATGTGAAGAGAATCTTGGAAAACACTAGCTCCAACTAACGTGAATCTTCTATAACGTTCCCTATGTTCCCAAAGGAAAAAAAAAACTTCTTCACAAGTGTCGACCACTCTGTGCAACAAATATCTGCAATAGTGACTATGATCAATTGACGGTCTATATGCGCCTTTTCCCATAAGGGGAGGTCAGGAGGTCAGAAGTGAGGGATCTTCAAGGGTAATCTTTTCAATATGGAAAGACTGAGCTCCCTCCAAAGTTACTAATAGCTGAAAGGAGGGGAAATCAAGGATTGGAGAAAAAACCCTGAGGTATCCACAATATTTATTACTAAAGATGCCTTAAGCCCTTTACACATGATCGGATTTCCTATGGTTTTTAAACCGATGGATTTTTCCATCGGAAAACCGATGAAGCTGACTTCCATCAGTCTTGCCTACACACCATCAGTCAAAAAACCGACCGTTCCAAACGCGGTGACGTAAAACACTCCGATGAGCCGAGAAAAATTAAGTTCAATGCTTCTGAGCATGCGTCGACTTGATTCTGAGCATGCTTGGGTTTTTTGTTCCCCACAGACGATAGTAAATTGCTATCGGTTTTTTAACCATCGGATAAATTTAAAACATGTTCTATTTTTAAACACCGATGGAAAAAAAAACGATGGGGCCCATACACGATCGGTTTGTCAGATGAAAAAAGTCCATCGGACTGTTTTTATCGGTAAAACCTATCGTGTGTACACGGCTTTAGGGACCACACCTCAGAGTGGGGCCTTGATGAGGCAGTGTTGCTTCCACATATATTTAAAAACGTATGCAACTAAAAGCTCTAATTCCTGAAATTGTTGATACGGTTTACATTTTTTTGGCTTTCTAGCTAGTAAGTGTGTGTAACGGATCTCAGATACCCCAGATGGGCACATCCGCCAGACTTGTGTCTCCTGTCCTCCAAACGCACCCGCAGCCTGCAGATTCGCCATAACCAGCCCTTAACCCCTCAATCACGAGACAATCCACACAGGTGTTGAGGGTTAAACATGCAGAGCATTAACTGTTTATTAAATCCAAAACATACACTTTTACACACAGTTAGGGACACTCCCCTTAGCCTTGTCATAGAGGGGGGGTAGGGGACAAGGAAGAATCAATGGGAACTGAACACTTGTACATTGAAACAGAGACTACAGATAAACAAAGGGATTATGATAAGCAGGCAACCCCTCAATACACATCCCCTGCGGAGAGATGTCTGCAGTCCAGACCATTGTCTGTGTGCCATGAACCAACACAGCTAAACACAGCAACAAGAGGGGGGGGATGGGGGAGAAGGGATGTAGCATTACATTACATTATCTCAATGCCAGCTTCTCCCCGAGTCTCCAGTCTCTTCTGGGCCATAATCTGTGGGTAGGAGGCCCGCCCTCAGTCCCTTCCAAAGCACACAGTGACAGTGGGTTCTGTCACAGTGTGCATCTTTGAAACATGTTCCATGTTCCACCTGTATTTAGGGTGGAACATATAAACCCTGTATTAATTAGACATGTGCACACTGAAATATTTTGTTTCGGAATTTCGTTTTCGTCCGAAAAATTAATTTATTTAGTTACTCCCGAAATTCGTTTTTATTTATTTAGTTTTTCGTTAGAAATTATAATCGTCCGAAAATCTGAATTAAGGTTGAATCTGTCATTGAAGGCTTATGGTGTCTGTCGAATGTTCAAAGAAGATTCGACGGAGCAGTGAAACTGTACGACTCTGCAATCGTACATTTCCGGTTGAATGTTCCGCCTACAAGCTATAGTAGAATTCTAATGTTGTATGACTAGTAATAATTATATTTATTAATTACTATTACTAGTCAACCAACATTAGAATTCTTCTATAGCCTATGGGCGGATGCATTTGACCGGAAATGTACGATTGCGGCCTTGTACAGTTTAGCTGCTCCGTCGAATCTTCTAACTTTCGACAGACACCATAAGCCTTCAATGACAGATTCGACGTTTGTATGTTTTTCAATGCTTTGTCGAATCTTCGTCGTTCTAGCTATTTTACTGCTCCTCCTCTTTGGTTACAATCAGCCAATAACATTCATTATCATCATTATTTTTATTTTACTTCCCCCACTCAATTCCAGCAGTGATCTTTTCTCTCTATAATGTCGAATCTTTTCTCTCTATGTAGAATAATCCTGGACTAATAGAGATAAGGTTAGGCACATTCGACCACAGGTTCGATAGACACAGATTGTTATTGTCAGCGTCACGTCGAATCTCCTATCTATATCGAACTGTTGTCACAACGAAAACGAAAATAAAGCATTTGTTTATGTCGGATCTTTCGGTTTTCGGATTCTGTGCTTTCGTTTTCGTTTGTTAAAACGATAACGAAAATAGCTGAAATTCGGACGAAAATGCATTCGGACGAAAACGAATGCACATGTCTAGTATTAATATACAACATACCGTATAACATGTTCCAGCTCCTGCCCCCTCTCCCCCTAATAACCCCTTCCCTGCGACAGCAGGCAGAGATTCTTCTCCCCACACTTGTGACTTTTTAAAAGCAGCGTGGCTATGCGGGGCTCCGCCCACAGAGCCATCTCATACATTCACAGGCTCATGTGAATGAATAAACTACAAGTACCGTCTTCCACCATGGCAGACACACTGGTAGTTTCAATGGGCTGATGAGCGCTGTCGTAGTCCACTGGCATGTCCTCTGGCTTTCAAATAGAAATCCCGTACAGCGGTAAGGGCTAAAATTTGGAGGACATGTCTGCTGGAGCCCACATTGCACCTGTGATCTACAGAACACGGGTGTAATGCTTTCCAGGCTCCTGCGGGAAAAAAAGAACTGCACATTTTTTGGTGAACTTAGATATTAAAATGTTAATAACTAATTAATTGGAGCAGTTGTTTTTTATTAGTATTATTGTTTTGAAAAGGACTTTTTCTGGGATTCATGATCTGCAGATGGCTGGCTCAGTAACACTTTCCAGATAGTTGCCGATGAGTACATCTATAGAAAAGAGGCAGTTGTTCCCCCCGATCATTGTTCTTGTGGAAACACCAGCCGTTCTACAGTCATCTTAACTTTACATGTAGCCCGAAGAGCTCTTTAGCTATCAAAGGCTGTACATGTTCTGTGAATATGCACTTTGTGCAATAATTATTTCTCAGTCTCTTTACAATTAGTAATGGTAGACCCAAGACACTGGATCTCTAGACGGTGTGTCTAGACGAAAATATCTCAAACCTTCTCTATTTGAACTTTAACTATGGATAATCAACCACACTCAAAAATGTATGTACAAACTTGTCTAGACCATATGGAATCCTCTACAGGGACAACTTTTCTCTACTAATTTAAGCAGTTGAGTGAATTAATTACATCCAATATAATAGATAGACAATATGGAAGATATTAAAGGAAACCTGCACTGAAATGCATATGTGGGCTACCATTACTGGACACCTTCTGAAATAGTAATTGATAAAACAAGACAGAGTGCGCAATCTAAGTGTAGTGTAGTAGATACAGTAAATTTATTAAAAAACAAAAAGATGAGTGGCAACTCACATGGAAACAATTAAATTAAGCAAACCATCAATCATTATCACCTTAATTGGGGCTTTTAGCCAGATGAGTGAGGATGTGGCTTGGGTTGGCACACAGAGGAAACAGCTGTTCAGTACCTGAAAAAATCTGAGAGAACACCATGGAGCGCCAACATTATGATATAGTGGTGGTAGGAGCTTGTGGAAGAGGACAATGCCTCAAAGAGTGTAGCCATGCCCCCTGCCTGGTTTTCTGCAACATCAGGCCCGGATCACGTGCATTCAATGAGCCTCTGGCTTCCTGCTTCAGGTTGCTTGGACACCACTGGCCAATCGGGCAATGGCAAATATTTCAGGACATCCTCCTCTGTGGTATAAATGGTCTGGCTGATACCACCACTATATCATTACGCACAGTACCATCTACACTGTACCCAAACTAAATTTTTATCATTTTGTTCCCACAAATAGAGCTTTCTTTTGGTGGTATTTGATCACCTCTGCGATTTTTTTTTCTGCTAATTTTTTTTAAAAAAGACTAAAAATGTTGAAAAAAAAACTTATTTTTTGTTTCAGTTACAAGACTTTGTAAATAAGTAAGTTTTCTCCTTCACTGATGGGCACTGATGGGGCTGCACTGACGGGCACTGATAAGGCGGCACTGATGGGCACCGATAAGGCAGCGCGGATGTGCACCGATAGGCGGCACGGATGGGCACCGATAGGCAGCACGGATGGGCACCGATAGGCAGCACGGATGGGCACCGGTAGGCGGCACGGATGGGCACCGGTAGGCGGCACGGATAGGCACAGATAGGCGGCACGGATGGGCACATATAGGCAGCACGGATGGGCACAGATAGGCGGCACGGATGGGCACAGATAAGCGGCACGGATGGGCACCGATAGGCGGCACAGATGGGCACTGATAGGCAGCATGGATGGGCACTGATAGGTGGCACGGATGGGCATGGATGGGCACTGATAGGTGGCATGGATGGGCACTGATAGGTGGCAATGTACTGTAATGTGTTACTAATGGATGCCAATCAGTGACAAACAATAATGCCTGCCAATCAGTGATGCCCATTGTGGGCACTGATTGGGATCCATTGTGGGCACTGATTGGCATCCATTTGGGGCACTGAATGGCATCCCTGGTGGTCTAGGGAGGCATACCTGGTGGTGGGCATCCCTGGTGGTATCCCTGGTGGTCCAGTGGCATCCCTGGTGGTCCAGTGTGGGCATCCTCGGGGGGGGGGCTGCGCTGATAATCGATCAGCAAAAACCCCCCCTGTCAGAGGAGCAGCAGATCGGCTCTCCTCTACTCGCGTCTGACAGACACGAGTAAGGAAAAGCCGATGACCGGCTTTTCCTGTTTACATCGTGATCAGCCGTGATTGGACACGGCTGATCACGTGGTAAAGAGTCTCCGTCGGAGACTCTTTACCTAGATCGGTGTTGCGGGGTGTCAGACTGACACCCTGCAACAACGATCGCCGCGATGCGCGCCCCGTCAGGATTTTGAAACCACTTTGCCGCCGTCAATCCGCTATAGGGCGGGCGGCAAGTGGTTAAAGGGAATCGTCGACTGAAAAAATGATATCTCAGTTACTGCTGCAGCAATGACCAAGATACCGGCCTTCCTATCCAATGACATACCGGTATATCGCTGGGCGAGAAGGTGTTAAACTAATATATATATCACAAAACTGAGTACACCCCTCGTATTTTTGTAAATATTTTATTATATCTTTTCATGTGACAACACTGAAGAAATTACACTTTGCTACAATGTAAAGTAGCGAGTGTACAGTTTGTATAACAGTGTAAATTTGCTTTCCCCTCAAAATAACTCAACACACAGCCATTAATGTCTAAACCGCTGGCAACAAAATTGAGTAGACCCCTAAATGAAAATGTCCAAATTGGCCCCAATTAGCCATTTTCCATCTCCGGTGTCATGTGACTCATTAGTGTTACAAGGTCTCTGGTGTGAATGGGGAGCAGGTGTGTTAAATTTTGTGTTATCGCTCTCACTCTCTCATACTGGACACTGGAAGTTCAACATGGCACCTCATGGCAAAGAATTCTCTGAGAATCTGAAAAAAAAAATGTTGCTTTACATAAAGATGCCCTAGGCTATAAGAAGATTGCCAAGACCCTGAAACTGAGCTGCAGCACGGTGGCCAAGACCATAAAGTGGTTTAACAGGACAGGTTCCACTTAGATCAGGCCTTGCCATGGTTGACCAAAGAAGTTGAGTGCACATGCTCAGAGTCATATCCAGAGGTTGTCTTTGGGCAATAGATGTATGAGTGCTGCCAGCATTGCTGCAGAGGTTGAAGGGGTGGGGGGACAGCCTGTCAGTGCTCAGACCATACGCTGCACACTGCATCATATTGGTCTGCTTGACTGTCATCCCAGAATTAAGGCTCTTGTAAAGATGATGCACAAGAATGCTCACAAACAGTTTGCTGAAGACAAACAGACTAAGGACATGGATTACTGGAACCATGTCCTGTGGTCTGATGAGATCAAGATAAACTTATTTGGTTCAGATGGTGTCAAGCGTGTGTGGCGGCAACCAGCTATGGAGTATAAAGACAAGTGTGTCTTGCCTACAGTCAGGCATGGTGCTGGAAGTGTCATGGTCTGGGGTTGCATGAGTGCTGCCGGCACAGGGGAGCTACAGTTCATTGAGGGAACCATGAATGACAACATGTACTGTGACATACGGTACTGAAGCAGAGCATGATCCCCTACCTTCGGAGACTGGGCCGCAGGGCAGTATTCCAACATGATAACGACCCCAAACACACCTCCAAGACGACCACTGCCTTGCTAAAGAAGCTGAGGGTAAAGGTGATGGACTGGCCAAGCATGTCTCCTGACCTAAACCCTATTGAGCATCTGTACGGCATCCTCAAACAGAAGGTGGAGGAGCGCAAGGTCTCTAACATCCACCAGCTCTGTGATGTCATCATAGAGGAGTGGAAAAGGACTCCAGTGGCAACCTGTGAAGCTCTGGTGAACTCCATGCCCAAGAGGGTTAAGGCAGTGCTGGAAAATAATGATGGCCACACAAAATGTTGACACTTTGGGCCCAATTTGGACATTTTCACTTAGGGGTGTACTCACTTTTGTTGCCAGCGGTTTAGACATTAATGGCTGCGTGTTGAGTTATTTTGAGGGGACAGCAAATTTACACTTTTATACAAGCTGTACACTCACTACTTTACATTGTAGCAAAGTGTAATTTCTTCAGTTTTGTCACATGAAAAGATATAATAAAATATTTACAAAAATGTGAGGGGTGTACTCACTTTTGTGAGATACTGTGTGTGTATGTGTATATATATATAGTGGCCTCACCCCATCTCTTTTGTCTAGGGGTATTTCGTACGACAGGGTGAGATGCGCTACGGCCCGTGTCCTCCCCATAGCTGTGGGTGAGGTGAAGGCCGGTACCAGTTATTTTCCTCGGGCCTGTGTGTTTTAGTTAAGGATCAAGTCCTGCTGTGCCGACACTTCCCTTTGCTCCCATTAACCAGAGTACCACACACCGATTACAGTCCAACTCTTGTTTTATTGCAAGGCTCACAATAAACAATAAACAGTGCTTCAGTAGCCAAATGGTTGAGACCCAATAACAGTTTGATACGGTGGGATGAGCAGGTCGAGGCACTATCCTGATTGTATGCTAAACCACTGTGATTTCACCAGCGGTTACTATAGCCTTGGCTAGAGAGAACTTAGAACTTGTGAGTCTCTACCAGCGACTCAAGAGAATGTAGATAGGAGTACCTTCGATTTTGCGGCCCCTGTCAGGGGAAGATGTCCCTCCAAGGGAGTTACCAGAGGCCCATCCGTCACCGGGTTGATGCTGCTCCGGACTCTCCGGACGGGTAACCTCCCCGGCCTCCTCACCCCAGACATAGGCCCCATCCACCTCAGGGACCCTCGGACTTCTCCACCCTCGCGGGACCCAGTCGAAGTCACTGGGCCCCAGGCCTCCGATTTAGTACCTCACCCAGGCTGAAGGTGCCTGGGATGGACTCCAACTCCATTCCAGCCAGGCCTAGGGCGCCTGGGCCGGAACTCCGAACCGCCCGCACCCAGGCCTAAGGTGCCTGGGCGCGTGAAGAAGAAGATCCCGAAGACCTCGTGGTTAGGGCGTCTCCCCCTTTTATCCCCTCCCTTGACGTCACGGCAGGTTCCCCGCCCTTGCCGTACCATCTCCGGAAAGGGACAAAAAGGACAGCACTGCGGCAGCAATTCTACCTTAAGCCTGCAGGCACAGCGCCACCCACAGGCCAAGGAGAATAATACACCACCCAGTCCTCCACGAACACAAATGGTCCAAAACCTCTCATGATTTACACACCTGGGTGTGTATTACCCAGGTGCATCCCAACTAAATTTAAAGACCCCGCTACACACACATTTATATATATATATATATATAAAATTGTAATGTTTATTTTGTTTTGTTTTGCTGAAATGGTAAACTGTTTTTATTTGCATATCTGATGTAAAATCATTCCTATGAACATGAAACACGTAAGGTGTGAACAAGAATGAGATATGTTGCATGAATATTTCACAATAAAGAAGTAAGGCGATAAGATTTCTTTAACCAATTTATTTCTGCAATTTTATCATACAATACATACTTTGTGTAAATTATCTGGTATCTTAGAAAGGCAATTCAGTGAAAGTGGCCTTGAATAATCTTTTAGACCATGTATCTGTCTGCACTGCAGAGCCTGTAAAATATAAACAACATGTTGTGAATGCTGAAGAAGTTATGTCAATTTTTCAGAAAGCTATTATACACAAAATTCTGTTATTCCACAGTTTAGGAGCCCGAGACGGTGATGTGATTAAAGGATTTCTGGGATTACAATACCTTTGCCACTGTGAAATCCTTAATGGTTTCATATATAACCACCCTTTACATTACTGTTCTATGTCTATACAAACTGATATATTGCTCAAACCAAGCACACACTGGGTCATTTTTCAAAACATAGTTCTTTCTTACCCGAATCATACAAGAGAGGGCAACTTTTAAAGTTTTCACCTAGAATTTTACAGAAAAAACAAGAGCAACTGGAGATAGAATATTGTAAAAGAATGTAATTATTATGAATGACCGAACTTGAGAGTTTTGATTTCCCTAAAATTTGTGAAATTGTGGCATAATGCAATGGGTCAATGAGAAAAGTAGTTTGCACATTGTCACAGACTCACCTGCTAAAATGCTGCCCCACTTTCCTCCAGTGAAGCAATATCTGCAATCTGATCTGCCAGTGCCACTGACATCTCTGTCCAGTCTTTCCCCAGGTTTGCCATCTTCGGCCTTCTTAAAGGAACACTAAAGGTTCCCGTTTTTTTTTTTTTAAAACAACAAACAGTTTATATTTACCTCCACTGTGCAGCTCGTTTTGCACACAGTGGCCCCGATCCTGGTCTTCTGGGGTCCCTCGGCGGCTGTTTCAGCTCCTCCCCGCAAGGACTCCACACCATAATGCGAGCGAGCTCGCATGGTGTGGAGTTACTGCGGGCGCGCTCCCGTGATACAGCGGCGGCCATAGCCGCCGACTGTATCACTCGGCCCCGCCCCCGGCGTGCCGCGTAATTGGATGTGATTGACAGCAGCACCAGCCAATGGCTGCGCTGCTTTCAATCCATCCAGTGTAGCCAATCAACGGCCAGGCTCAGGAACTTGGAGGATGACGGGAGCGAGCGCTGGACTTTCGAGGGGCCAGGTAAATAAAACGGGGGCTCGGGGGGGGGGGGGGCGGCATTGTTGAATGTTTTTTCACCTTAATGCATAGGATGCATTAAGGTGAAAAAACATGTACCTTTACAACCCCTTTAACTGGTTGCATGTGCAAGTTAGTTAATTCATCCCAATACCCAAAGAAGGCCAATAATGTACAATGTTTTGTACGTGCCTATTCCCTAGATGTTTTTTTTTTTTTGTAATTGCACCAATTCAAGCTGGTTTTGGTGTTTTTTGCAATGGAATTTAAATGACTACTTGGGGTATCTGAAGCTTTACTGATATTGACTACTATGAAAGATATTATGTATTAACTTTATGACTTGCTGTAACCAATGGGAGACGCTTAAAGTATGCTTTAATCCTAATATATTGTTTATTGACATTCCATAGAATATAATGCCGCGTACACACGGCCGTTTTTCTCGTCGAAAAAAACGACATTTTTCCCATTCGACGAGAAAAACGATAGTCTGTGGGCTTTCTGTCGTTTTTTGACGAGAAAAACTGCATTAAAAACGACGAGAAAAATTTTTCTCGTCGTTTTTTTCGACATGTTTTTCGCGGCAGTGTTTCTCATAGGGAAACACTGCCGCGGAGCCCACAGACGGTCGTTTTTCTCGTCAAGAGAAAAAATGACGTGAAAAACGACCGTGTGTGGGGAACAAGCTGTTCCCCCGTTTTAAATGACATTATTCACAGCGGTTTTTGTACGCGGCATAAGACCCCCTTGAGGAAGACCTTAATGGGTCGAAATGCATCGGGGCTCTCTTCTGTGCACCATATGCATTCAAGACGTATGATCTTATTATTCATCTTGTCCACCTTTGTACATGACTTAAACCATCATTGTATACACTGTGTCTTGCTTTTTAAATACCGGAGCTCATAAATTTATGTACTAATTTTTAATCTATGAGGGCCAAGCGCCTTTTCATCAAATAAAACTTTTTTATTAAATAATGATTTCAATTATTTCTTGCTGCTAAAAAGTAGAGGTGATCAAATACCACCAAAAGAAAGCTCTATTTGTGGGAAAAAAAGGACGTCAATTTTGTTTGAGAGCCACGTCGCACGACTGCGCAATTGTCAGTTAAAACGACACAGTGCCAAATCGCAAAAAGTGGCCTGGTCTTTGGCCAGTCAAATGGTCCGGGTCTGAAGTGGTTAAAGCACTGATTGCTATATAAATGTGAATGGTCCCAAAATAGTGTCAAAAGTGTCCGATCCGTCCTCCGCAATGTCACAGTCATGATAAAAATCGCAGGTCGCCGCCATTACCAATAAACTAACAAAAAAAAATGACATAAATCTGTCCCCTATTTTGTAGACGCTATAGCTTTTGTGCAAACCAATCAATATACACTTATTGCGATTTTTTTTACCAAAAATATGTAGAATATTACATAACGGCCTAAACTGAGGAAAAAATGTAAATTTTTTTTAAAAAAATTGGGATATTTACTATAGCAAAGAGTTTAAAATATTGTGTTTTTTTCAAACTTATCACTCTTCTTTTGTTTATAGCGCAAAAAAAAAGAATCACAGAGGTGATCAAGCACCACCAAAAGAAAGCTCTATTTGTGGGGAAAATTTATTTGGGTACAGGGTTGCATGACCGCGCAATTGTCATTCAAAGTGGGACAGTGCTGAAAATTAAAATTTGGCCTGGGCAGGAAGGGGGTGAAAATGTCCTGTATTGAAGTGGTTAACTGGCAGTACACAAACAGCAAATATACAAAAAAAGAGAAAAGGTAATAATATTAAATACCTTAAAATACCTAAAATATCAAAAAGTCAACTACCAAAAATACACAGTAAAAAACGGGTTGATTTACTAAAACTGGAGACTGAAAAACCTGGTGCAGCTGTGCATGGTAGCCAATCAGCTTAAACTTCAGCTTGTTTTTTTAGGCTTTGACAACAACAAAAAAGTAAGAATAGAAGCTGATTGGTTTCTAGGCAGAGCTGCTCCAGATTTTGCACGCACCAGCTTTAGTAAATCAACTTCACACTCTCTGAATCTAAAATAAAAAAAAAAATAGTAGATCTTAAAGGGGAGTTCCAGCCTTTTTTATGTTTATTAAAAGTCAGCAGCTACAAAAAGTGTAGCTGTTGGCTTTTAATAAACAGACACTTACCTGTTCCACTGTCCAGCGCCGCGGCCGAACGGAGCTTCGCTTCTCTCCCCCCCCTCCGCCGCCGACTCCATTCTAACTGTGGGCACAGCTTTCGGCTTCACGGCCGGGCACTCACTGAGCATGCGCGAGCGGCGCTGCGCAATCTGAGTGGACAGGCGATCGCCTGAGACCTGTCACGTGTCCCAGGTGATCGCCTACAGGGAGGGGCCGCCAAAAGGCGATATGACGAGTCACCTAAGCGGTCCCTGAGCGGAAGGAGGAAGTGGGACAGGAAGTCCCACTCCTACTGAAGCCCCCACTCCCCCCCCCCCAAAAAAAAATTACATGCCAAATGTGGCATGTAAGGGGGCGAGGAGTGGTTTAAGCGGAAGTTCCACTTTTGGGTGGAACTCCGCTTTAAGCAGCTCAGTGAGCAAAAAAGAGGCTCTCCTTAGGCAAAATTTTACAGTTGGTGAAATGTATAATTTCTCAGTTAAATCAATTTTGTCAAAATCACTCCACTCACTCCTAGTGATTGTTTCGCATCTGAAAGAAAGTCTTAAAAAAACAAACAAAAAAAAACTAGCTATATTTTCTCTATGTTCCTCTTATATTTTACTTTGAACAATTAATCTTCTGTTGCATTCTGTTTTGCATCATTTTTATTCATGAGTTTTTAGCAGGACTAATTTACAGTTCAATGAGAAAAATCAGTTTAAAGTGCAACTAAACCCTCCTATCTTTTACAGCTAATGCCCCATACACACGATCGTTTTTCATGCCGTTAAAAATGCCATTTTTAAAAATGGGCATTAAAACCGATCGTGTGTAGGCTCCAGAGCATTTTTAACGACGTGAAAAATGGCCATTAAAAATTTCGAACATGCTCTATTTTTTCACGTCGGTTTTCATGTCTTTTTTTTTAACGACGTGAAAAACGATAGTGTGTATGCTTTAACGACGTGAAAAAAAACGCGCATGCTCAGAATCAAGTATGAGACGGGAGCGCTCGTTCTGGTAAAACTAGCGTTCGTAATGGAGATAGCACATTCATCACACAGTAACGGACTGAAAAGCACGAGGCTGAAAAGCGCGAATCGTCGCTCAACAAACTTTACTAACATGAAGGGTGGCGCCATTCGAACGGAACTTCCCCTTTATAGTGCAGTCGTACGTGCTGTACGCCACTGCGCTTTGCTCGAGCGTTTTTTTTAATGATCGTGTGTACGCAAGACAGGCTTGAGAGGAAACATGAAAAAAAAACGACAAGAAAAACGTTGGTTTAAAAAATGGCATGAAAAATGATCGTGTGTATGGGGCATTAGGAAGCTGCCATTTTAGCCTCTGTTTGACCTGCAGTTGAAGCCAGGAAGGCAAAGGAGAAATCATCACTCCAGGTGAGCCGAATAGATCCCACAGCAGGTAACCTCACAGGCGCTGGCCCAGCTCCTCACTGCGGCAAACAAGAAAAATGGAATAGGCAGCTGCACACCAATAACTAACCAAAATTATGACTAAGCACAAGATGTGTGAAACAGGTTAACCTTCCATTCATACCTGTGACTAGAGTTGAGCGGACACCTGGATGTTCGTGTTCGACGGGTTCGGCCGAACTTCGGAAAAAAGTTTGGGTTCGGGACCGAACTTTAACCCGAACCCGGACCCGAACCCGAACCCCATTGAAGTCAATGGGGACCCGGACTTCTAAGGACTAAAAAGGCTCTAAAAAAGTAACGGAAAGGGCTAGAGGGCTGCAAATGGCAGCAAAATGTTGTTAAGAGCATGGCAAGTGCTCTGCAAACAAATGTGGATAGGGAAATAACTTAAAATAACATAAAAAAAATAAAAATAAAAAATAATAATCTTGACCTAGGAGGACGAGGCCCATATGGAGTAGGAGGTTGAGGTGGCGGTGGCGGTGGATGTGGCTGTGTAGGTGGAAGCGGCGGTGGAGGAGGACGAGGTAGCCAACACTGATTCAAAAATACAACAATGACTGGGTAAGGCCGGTGATGTGTCGAATTCTGTCCCCCGTCAAATAGTGTCCACCCTGTACTGCGCTTGCTCAGTATGTAGGACAAGGGGATTTCGAAAATCTCCCAAGACGAACGGCGCCTGCGTGGTGAGTTCAGGTGAAGGCCACACCATCCGTGGTTCAAGCCGAGCCAAGTGAGGCCGTGCCCGAAGCGTGGCGATCGAACCGAGCCCGTGAGGGGCCCTGTTACTATGTGCTACCGTATGTCCACTTGGATGGTGGGGCTTGAACCTGCACTCACAGCGCAGGCGCCGTTCATGTTCGGAGATTTTGTGAATCTCCTTGTCCTCTGTACTGCGCAAGCGCTGCGCCTTCGCAGTATGGGCCGGACACAATCCGATGGCCGGACAGTTTTTGTCACAACACCGGTATACATGTCTATTCTGCACAAGGTACGGACAAGTCCTGTGGGATCCATGCCTGGTTCATTTTAATGAACGTGAGCTTGTCCACATTGGCTCTGGACAGGCGGCTGCTCTTGTCTGTGATAACGCCCCCTGCCGTGCTAAATACACGTTCAGATAATACACTGGCTGCAGGGAGGCCAGCACCTCCAAGGCATAAAGGGCAAGCTCAGGCCATGTGCCAATTTGGAGACCCAGAAGTTAAAGGGGGCAGACCCGTCATCCAGTACGTGTAGGCCTGTGGACACATACTGGTTGTTGTGGCGTGCTGACAAAGCTTTTCCACATTTCAGCCATGCTAACCCTGCCTTCTGAGGTGCTGCCGGTGCCCCGGCTGCATTGGCGACCTCTTCCTCCTCCTCTGCCTTCGCCTTGTGCTTCCACCGTACGCCCGCTGTCAGGTGGGAATGCCACCAGCAGCGCGTCTACCAGCGTGCGCTTGTACTCGCGCATCTTATGATCCCGCTCCAGTGAGGGAATTAAGGACGGTACGTTGTCCTTGTAACGGGGATCCAGCAGGGTGGCCACCCAGTAATCAGCACCAGTTAAAATGTGGGCAACTCGGCGGTTATTGCGGAAACACTGCAGCATGTAATCGCTCATGTGTGCCAGGCTGCCCAGAGGCAAAGAAAAGCTGTCCTCTGTGGGAGGTGTATCGTCTGTGTCCTCTGTATCCCCCCAGCCACGCACCAGTTATGGCCACGAGCTGGTCTGGGTGCCACCCTGCTGTGAAAATGGCTCCTCCTCCTCCTCCTCCATCTCCTCCTCCACCTCGTCATCCTCCAGAACTGTGCCCTTTCTGCTGGACAATTGT
Organism: Rana muscosa; assembly: GCA_029206835.1. NCBI lineage: Eukaryota > Metazoa > Chordata > Amphibia > Anura > Ranidae > Rana > Rana muscosa. The sequence continues at coordinate 347,774,592 of CM055119.1, forward strand.
GTACCTGGCGTTTGTTGGTGCAGGAACCCACCCTCGTAGCCACTTGTGAAAGACTGCCCTGAAAGCCTTTGAAATGATCCCGCTTCCTCCTCCTCCTCCTCATCCTCCTGTGCCACATCCTCTTCCATCATCGCCCGAAGCGTTTTTTCAAGGAGGCATAGAACTGGGATAGTAACGCTAAGAACGGCGTCATTGGCACTGGACATGTTGGTGGAGTACTCGAAACAGCGCAACAAGGCACACAGGTCTCGCATGGAGGCCCAGTTATTGGTGGTGAAGTGGTGCTGTTCCGCAGAGCGACTCACGCGTGATTGCTGCAGCTGAAACTCCACTATCGCCTGCTGCTGCTCGCACAGTCTGGCCAGCATGTGCAAGGTGGAGTTCCACCTTGTGGGCACGTCACATATGAGGCGGTGAGCGGGAAGGCCGAAGTTATGCTGCAGCACTGACAGGTGAGCAGCAGCAGGGTGAGAACGCCGAAAGTGCGCACACACAGCCCGCACTTTCTGCAGCAGCTCTGGCATATTGGGGTAATTTTTAAGGAACCTCTGGACCACCAAGTTCAGCACATGCGCCAGGCAAGGGATATGCGTCAAACCGGCTAGGCCCAGAGCTGCTACGAGATTTCGCCCATTATCGCACACCACCAGGCCGGGCTTGAGGCTCACTGACAGCAACCACTCATTGGTCTGTTGTTCCATGTCCCTCCACAACTCCTGCGCGGTGTGGGTTTTTTCCCCTAAACAGGAAAGTTTTAAAACTGCCTGCTGTCGTTTACCCCTGGCTGTGCTGAAGTTGGTGGTGAAGGTGTTACACTGACCGGATGAGGAGGCGGTAGAGGATGAGGAAGCGGAGTAGGAGGAGTTAGCAACAGGAGGCAAACTGAAGCGCCCTGCAATCCTCGGTGGTGGAAGGACATGCGCCAAACTGCTATCTGCCTCAGGCCCAGCCGCCACTGCATTTACCCAGTGTGCTGTTAGGGAGATATAACGTCCCTGACCGTGCTTACTGGTCCACGCATCCGTAGTTAGGTGGACCTTGCCACAGATGGCGTTACGCAGTGCACACCTGATTTTGTCCCCCACTTGGTTGTGCAGGGAAGGGATGGCTCGCCTGGAAAAATAGTGGCGGCTGGGCACGACGTACTGTGGGACAGCCAATGCCATCAGGCTTTTAAAACTCTGCGTCTCCACCAGACGGAATGACAGCATTTCAAAGGCCAGGAGTTTTGAAATGCTGGCATTCAGGGCCAGGGATCGCGGGTGGCTAGGGGGGTACTTCCTCTTCCGCTCCAATGTTTGGGAGATAGAGAGCTGAACGCTTCCATGGGACATTGTGGAGATGGTTGGTGACCCAGGTGGTAGTGTTGCTGGCAGATCCTCTGTTTGCGGGGTGGCAGGTGCCACTGTCACTACAGAGGTGGATGAAGAGGCCGAGACTGCAGCAGAAGAGGAAGCAGGAGGAGCCAGAGACCTTTCTTGGTTTTTGAGGTGTCTACTCCACTGCAGCTCGTGCTTTGCACTTAGATGCCTGGTCATGCAGGTTGTGCTCAGGTTGAGAACGTTTATGCCTCGCTTCAGCCTCTGATTGCACAGCCTGCAAACCACTTGTGTCTTGTCATCAGCACATTGTGTGAAAACTGCCACGCTAGGGAACTCCTTGGACCTGGCTTTGGTGTGCTCGGTCCCTTGCTGCGTTGGGCAGTAGCAGACATACTGTCTAGCGGACGGACGCTCCGCTTTTGCACCCTGCTCCCTCTTCTGCTGTGCTGGTGGCTCTGTGCGACCACCGCCTCTTCCTCCAAACTACACTGGTCACCTGCATAACGTTCATTCCATGTGGGGTCGAGGACCTCATCGTCCTCCACATCATCTTCCACCCAGTCTTCACCCCTGCCCTCCTTGTCTGTCTGCACAATTGCGAAAGCAGCAGCAGTTGGCAGCTGTGTTTCGTCATCATCCGAGACGTACTGCGATGGTCCTCCCATGTACTCATCATGAAACATAAGTGGTTGGGCATCGGTGCACTCAATCTCTTCCACTTCTGGGGCAGGGCTAGGTGGATGGCCCTGGGAAACCCTGCTAACAGAGTCATCGAAAAGCAGAAGAGACTGCTGCATGATTTGGGGCTCAGACTGCTTGGCTGATTTGCAAGGGGGTGAGGTGAAAGACTGATGGACATGGGTTTCAGGTGCCAACTCTGTTCTTTCATCAGAAGAGTGGGTGGGAGACAATGTGAAGGAACCCGAGGCACTGTCAGCAACCCAATCTACTATCGCCTGTACTTGTCCTGGCCTAAACATTCGTACAGCCTCATTAGGCGCGACAAAATACCGCCGCAGGCTCGGTCGCCTACTCGCACCTGAGGAAGGTGTTTCACTTGTGCGTGTATCTGGCACAGATCCACCACGTCCTCTCCCTGCAACAGGAGCTCCACCAGCAGCACCACGACCGGGGCCACCACGTCCCTTTGACCTTCTCCTCATATTTTCCAAATTTAGGATCTTGCCCTAAATGGGTGTTTTTGGAAGAGCAGAACACACCCACAGTACGTAACCGCTGAATCGCACAGCTACAGAACTGCAGAAAATGCTATTCAAAAATTTTTTTGTTTTTTTAGTATAGCACAGTAGGAGAAAACTATATAGAAATTGTTTATTTCACACACCTCAAAATATGTATAACACACTGCAAACTTTTTTTTGTGCCCCTAAACGGCGTTTTTTAGAAGAGCAGAACACACCCACAGTACGTAACCGCTGAATCGCACAGCTACAGAACTGCAGAAAATGCTATTCAAAAAAAATGTTGTTTTTGTAGTATAGCACAGTAGGAGAAAACTATATAGAAATTGTTTATTTTACACACCTCAAAATATGTATAACACACTGCAAACTTTTTTTTGTGCCCCTAAACAGCGTTTTTTGGAAGAGCAGAACACACCCACAGTACGCAACCGCTGAATCGCACAGCTACAGAACTGCAGAAAATGCTATTCCAAAAAAATTTTGTTTTTTTAGTATAGCACAGTAGGAGAAAACTATATAGAAATTGTTTATTTCACACACCTCAAAATATGTATAACACACTGAAAACTTTTTTTTGTGCCCCTAAACTGCGTTTTTTGGAAGAGCAGAACACACCCACAGTATGTAACCGCTGAATCGCACAGCTACAGAACTGCAGAAAATGCTATTAAAAAAAAATGTTGTTTTTTTAGTATAGCACAGTAGGAGAAAACTATATAGAAATTGTTTATTTCACACACCTCAAAATATGTATAACACACTGCAAACTTTTTTTTGTGCCCCTAAACAGCGTTTTTTGGAAGAGCAGAACACACCCACAGTACGCAACCGCTGAATCGCACAGCTACAGAACTGCAGAAAATGCTATTCCAAAAAAATTTTGTTTTTTTAGTATAGCACAGTAGGAGAAAACTATATAGAAATTGTTTATTTCACACACCTCAAAATATGTATAACACACTGAAAACTTTTTTTTGTGCCCCTAAACGGCGTTTTTTGGAAGAGCAGAACACACCCACAGTACGTAACCGCTGAATCGCACAGCTACAGAACTGCAGAAAATGCTATTAAAAAAAAATGTTGTTTTTTTAGTATAGCACAGTAGGAGAAAACTATATAGAAATTGTTTATTTCACACACCTCAAAATATGTATAACACACTGCAAACTTTTTTTGTGCCCCTAAACGGCGTTTTTTGGAAGAGCAGAACACACCCACAGTACGTAACCGCTGAATCGCACAGCTACAGAACTGCAGAAAATGCTATTCAAAAAAAATGTTTTTTTTTTTAGTATAGCACAGTAGGAGAAAACTATATAGAAATTGTTTATTTCACACACCTCAAAATATGTATAACACACTGCAAACTTTTTTTTGTGCCCCTAAACGGCATTTTTTGGAAGAGCAGAACACACCCACAGTACGTAACCGCTGAATCGCACAGCTACAGAACTGCAGAAAATGCTATTCCAAAAAAATGTTGTTTTTTTAGTATAGTACAGTAGGAGAAAACTATATAGAAATTGTTTATTTCACACACCTCAAAATATGTATAACACACTGCAAACTTTTTTTTGTGCCCCTAAACTGCGTTTTTTGGAAGAGCAGAACACACCCACAGTACGTAACCGCTGAATCGCACAGCTACAGAACTGCAGAAAATGCTATTAAAAAAAAAATGTTGTTTTTTTAGTATAGCACAGTAGGAGAAAACTATATAGAAATTGTTTATTTCACACACCTCAAAATATGTATAACACACTGCAAACTTTTTTTTGTGCCCCTAAACTGCGTTTTTTGGAAGAGCAGAACACACCCACAGTACGTAACCGCTGAATCGCACAGCTACAGAGCTGCAGAAAATGCTATTCCAAAAAAATGTTGTTTTTTTAGTATAGCACAGTAGGAGAAAACTATATAGAAATTGTTTATTTCACACACCTCAAAATATGTATAACACACTGAAAACTTTTTTTTGTGCCCCTAAACGGCGTTTTTTGCAAGCGTACATTAAAGTGCAATTTTTTTATTTTTTTTTGCCCTAAACGGGTCTTTTTTTTGCACGAGCAAAATAAAATGCTTTTTTTTTTGCCCTATGGGTCTTTTGGAAAAGAGCACAATAAAGTGCCTTTTTTTCCCCCTAAAAGTTAGATTTTCTCTGACACTGGGCTCATGGCAGTGTTAAAAGACTGCACTGCAACACAAACAGGTAAACCTATGCAGATCGCTGATTTTAATCTCTGAATCTGGACTCCTATATAATATTCTCTCTCCCTGAACAACACAGGAACCTGGCCCTACACTACACTATCTCTCTATCTTTTCCCTCAGATTGTAGAATCAGGACTACCTCATCTATCTTTCTATCTCTCCCTAAAAGCAGCAGCAGCAGACTAGATCCTCTCCCTATCTATTCTGAAGCAGAGTGTCATGTGTGCTGTGTGCCTCTAGCTTATATAGAAGCTGGGTCACATGTTGCACTGACCAATCACAGCCATGCCATTAGTAGGCATGGCTATGATGGCCTCTAAGGGCACACCAGATAATCAAAAGGTGATTGGCTGGCCCCTGAAGCATTTCTAAATGCGTAATTAGATTGCCGAACCCGAACCCGAACCCGGACTTTTGGGCAAAGTCCGGGTTCGGGAAAAAGCTAAAGTTCGGTACGGACCCGAACTTTACAGTTCGGGTTCGCTCAACACTACCTGTGACTGCATCTGTTTACAGAAGTTTTTATTGGTATCCCGTTGCGGAGTGCGGCTGCCTATTCCAAATTTCCTGGACCTGCAGTTGACATGGCGCTGCACACGTGATCAGCTATGATACCAGCCATTTAAAGCGGAGTTCCACCATAAAGTTGAACTTACGCTCATCGGATTCCTCCCCCCTCCGGTGCCACAATTGGCACCTTTTGGGGGGAGGGGGGACAGGATACCTGTCAAAGACAGGTATCCTTTCCCACTTCCTGGAGTCCGGCCGCGACGTCACCGCAACGTCACCGTTGGGCTCCCTCCTCCTCCTCCCCTGGCCGCCGGGCTAATAGGAGAGAGGAGCGGGGCCTCGCGCATGCGCAGTAGGGTTCCTGGCGTGAAGCCGAAAGGCTTCACTGCCGGGTTCCCTTACCCGCAATGGCGACGGCAGCACCCGACAGCTGATGTGAGACATCAGCTGCGGTGCTGATATCGATGGACACCAGGACAGGTAAGTCTCCATTTATTAAAAGCCAGCAGCTGCAATATGTGTAGCTGCTGGCTTTAAATTTTTTTTTTTCTGCCCGGGGTTGCCTGGAACACCCCTTTAATGGCTTGAAATTTTGGTTAAGCTAATCAAAGCACACCATTGAAGCTAACCAAATACTAGTAAGTTTATGTTCACATTTATTTGTTTTAGGAAAGTGCATTTGATTTTCTAATCATTAATATGGAAAAATCAACATTCAATTTCAACCAGTCATGAGAAAATTCAAAGGGGCAGGAAAAAAAATGTTACTCTTTCGTCCATGGACCGACACAGCTTCTCTATTGACAAAGTGGGTATTATCCGTTAATTAGGAGTGACTAGGCAGAAAAACTTGTAAAAAGTGTTGCATCACACCTTCTACAGTACCGCCCAGGGGGCGGACCCTCTGGGTATACCCTCTCAGTCTGCATCTTCGCAGATCAGTTTTTTTCTGTCTAGCAAGGAGTAGGACATGGCTCCCTTCGGGCCCATTGGTCCGGGGAAAAAAGATATATATATATATATATATTTTTTTTTGCTACATTTGTTGTTTCCTGCGATCTTCGATCAACTGCCGACTGGGTGACAGGCTGGGTCCTCGATCCTTGTAGTCTCCTCAGTTTCGGCCATCGAGCGTGTGCCGACCCTAGCTACGCGCTGGGTTTTCCACGACATGCCCGTCGCTCCACGGGTGGCCGGTGAGCTTACGCTCCAGGGCCTGCATCGGACCGCTCAGCTTCAGCTGACCTTACGGCCGAGTCGCAGCAGCCTGGCCGGTGAGCTTACGCTCCAAGGCTTGCATCGGACCGCTCAGCTTCGGCTGACCTTACGGCCGAGTCGCAGCAGCCTGTCCGGTGAGCGTCATGCTCCAGGGCATACATATGATCGTCCCTTCTGGGTCCAATCACAGCATGCCTGGCCAACAGTCACCTTCCATACGCGGACGATGATCTGTTTGGAATGTCTTCCAGCAGAATACATGCAGGATAGGTAAGTAAAACTCCCCTGCCTCGGCTGGGTGATTTAGCTGGACATTCCTGGAGAGATCAAGTAAGTGGTTGTGGCCCCTTTCTTCCCTCTCTCCCTGCCTTTCCCTCCTCCCTGGGCTTCTAGCTAAAGGTTGCTGGGTGCTGGGGGTCACCTAGGGGATCCCACTGGAGTGGGGCTGGCTGTAACTAACATTTAAAAGAAATGTCATTTTTTCTTACCTGTGTTTGTGTCCTTCCTCCTCCATGCAGTCAGCGGCCATTTTGAGGTGGTCCATGCCAAGTTTGGCCTCTTGTGACTGCCCGGCGGCCATCTTCCTGTGGTTCGGCCACACCCACTGGCCCCTATCAGCTGATCGGCGGCCATGTTTGTCCACCCTGTATGCAGATATTGCCGTTCGGCGGCCATCTTTTTGTGGGCTATGGCTGCTTGACCTCTATCTTCTGTCGGCGGCAATTTTCTTAGAGCCCACATTATCTTCCATACAGACGTTTTTGGCAACCATTTTTCGAGAGCCTCCGGCCTCTAGGGTGCATTACACTGGTGCGAAAATTCACACAGGAAGTGCTGATAAAAGAAGCAGACTGACACAGCAGCAGAGGGACAGCATCACAGGCGCAGCACAGCAGTACCTATCCAGGGTGGTGAGCCCTCTGGGTGACCCGGCCTCTCTGCAGCACAGGAGGGTGGCCTATTGATATCTTGCCTGGAGCCCTGTGAGTGTCAGCGTGTGGTCAGCATGGCATCTGAGCCAGATGTCTTCTCCCCTGAAACACCAGATTTAGCAGCTGGTGCCCCTGAGGTGTCTATGAACGCTATGACTGCAATCCTAGAGGCGTTTGCTGCCAGGGTGGAAGCAGCACACGGGAATACAGGGGGTAGTAAACGCCCCATCCCCTGCAAGCTTCTGGGGATAATTCTGGTGCAGAACCAGGTCCAGCTACGGCTCGGGGCCCAGATTCTGACGCATCAGAGACTGCAGACCGTGACCGGACAGTGAGAATGACTCAAAGTCCAGGTCAGTACGCGAGACGGCTTTGGTATCTGACCTTATTACTGCAGTGCGGGATATGCTAAAATTGGAAAAGACTGCAGAAGCAGCAGAGACTCCGGTCCACTTGGGTTTCATAGACCTGCCCGCACTGCTAAGGTGTTCACTTGTGTGTCTTTTGATAAACTCTTATACAAGGAATGGGAGAACCCACTGAGGGTCTTTACAGCCCCAAAGAGGTTTGCGGTACGGTACCCCTTTTGAGGAGAGTTTTCTGAAGAAATGGACCTCTCCACCCTATAGTGGACCCTCCAGTGTCCAGACTTAATAGAGCCACCACAATTCCTGTAGAAGGGGCTCCTGTTTTCAAGGACCCTGTGGATAAGAAGGCTGAAGCACTCGCTTGCTACCTATACTCAGTGGTAGGCTCGGCAGTACGCCCGGCATTGGCGGGGGCCCTAGTGTCTCACACACTTACTGAATGGGCAAGATTGCTACTCCAGGGGTTAAGGAGCGAGATGCTCCTCCTGATGAGATAACATTGGCCGACCTGTTGGTCCAGGGCCTTAGGTTTGTCTGCGAGTCAGACATGAATACTATTCCCCTGCTGTCTAAAACTTCAGTTTATGCAGTAGCAATACGCCGCCTGATCTGGCTAAAAGGCTGGTCTGCGGACCAGACTTCCAAGAAAGCCCTGTTGGATCTGCCTTTTAAGGGCGACAGACTTTTTTTGGGGCTTCTCTGGATGACATCATCAAGGATGCCACAGGAAGTAAAAGCACTTTGCTTCCCCAAATTAGCAAGGGTAAGGGGCCACACCAAGGGCAAGGGCCCTCCTTTACTGCACACAAGTGTTTTTTTCGTCCCCCTAGGGCGACAGGGAAAAGACCCCAGGCCGATAAAGCGCCTGCCCAAGGAAAAAAAGAGTCCCTGGTCCCGCATACCCAATAAGCCTGCAGACAAATTTGCGTCCGCATGAAGGTCCACCCCCACCCAGCTCTCGGGTGGGGAGACGTCTTCGCAAATTCGCGACTCAGTGGACAGCACTAATCTCCGACAGGTGGGTTTGCAAAGTAATCTCCTCAGGCTACAAGATAGAGTTTCTCTCTTGTCCACCGGACAGATTCAACACCTCCAATCTCCAGCTACTACCGACCCGTCGGGAGGCCCTGTATGGGGCGGTCCAGGGTCTACTGGAACGCGGGGTAGTTATTCCAGTTCCAGAACTGGAACGGGGTTTTTGCTCAAATCTGTTAATTGTGCCGAAGAAGGAGGGGGTTCGTCCAAGCTTGGATCTCAGAGCCCTCAATTGCTTTGTGAAGGTACAAAGTTTTCGGATGGAGTCGGTTCGATCTGTAGTCACGGCTCTCCATCCGGGGGACTTTCTGGCCTCCTTGGACATCAAGGACGCATACCTGCATGTCCCCATATACTCCAGACACCAGAGGTTTCTGCGATTTGCTATCGGGAAGGACCACTACCAGTTTGTGGCCCTCCCGTTGGGCCTTGCCTCAGCACCCAGGACGTTCACCAAGGTGCTCGCTCCGATTCTGGCACTTCTAAGACAGCGGGGTATCGCTATCACAGGCTACTTATACGACCTTCTGCTGAAGGCCCCTTCAAGCTCAGAATTAGAGGTAAGCGTGTCCATTACCTGTCAGACTCTTCGAGACTGTGGTTGGATACTAAACACGCAAAAGTCAGTATTGGTGCCCACTCAACGCCTAGGGTACCTGGGGTTGATTCTGGATTCTTCAGAGGCAAAGGTATTCCTCCCTGTGGAGAAGTTGCAGACCCTCCGGGCTGCATTACGGCAGCTGACTTCCAGGAATTGGTCGTCACTCCGTTTTTTGCATGCGAGTGTTGGGCCTCAGGGTAGCCTCCTTCGAGGCGGTTCCATATGCTCAATACCACACTCGAGTGTTACAGAAGGAAGTTCTGTCCAGATGGAACAGATGTCCATCATCTCTGGATTATCAAATCCGAGTGAGCCACATAGTCAGGAGATCCCTGGTATGGTGGCTGACAGCACCGGCTCTAATGGCCGGGAAGTCATTTCTTCCGGTTTACTGGATAGTGATCACGACGGACGCCAGCCTTACAGGTTGGGGGGGAGTCTGGGGTGTTCAGCCGGCGCAAGGTCGCTGGACCCCAGAGGAAGCCCTCCTGCCGATCAATGTCCTGGTAATCCGGGCGATCAGGCTGTGCCTCTTCAAATGGTCTCAGAGGCTGCAAGGGCGTCCAGTCAGGATCCAGTCAGACAACGCCACAGCAGTGGCATATGTCAATCATCAAGGAGGAACAAGAAGCTCAGCTGCAACATCGGAGATCGCTCGCATCCTGAAGTGGGCAGAGAGGAGCGTACCGGCACTGTCGGCCGTGTACATTCCGGGTGTGGAAAACTGGCAGGCGGACTACCTGAGCCGCCAGATGCTGGACCAGGGAGAAGGGTCCTTACACCCGGAGGTGTTCCAACTCCTCTGCCAAAGATGGGGCACACCAGATGTAGATCTTCTGGCTTCCCGACTCAATCGGAAGGTATTGAGATTTGTGGCCCGTTCAAGAGACCCATGGGCAGACGCAACGGACGCGTTGGTAGCATCGTGGGGTCAGTATCGGCTAATCTATGCCTTCCCTCCCTTAAGGCTTCTTCCTCTTCTGCTCTGCAGAGTGGAGGCAGAGGGAATTCCAATGATCCTAATTGCTCCAGATTGGCCTCAGCGTCCTTGGTACGCCAATCTAGTACGTCTGGTAGCAGACGTCCCCTGGCGCCTACCACTACGGAAGGACCTGCTATCGCAAGGTCCCATATTCCATCCTGCTTTACAGTCATTGGCTTTAACGGCATGGCTGTTGAGAACCAGGTACTGAGAGACCGGGGCCTGTCAGACTCAGTAATCTCTACTATGAGAAGTGCTCGAAAACCGTCCTCTAGGAAGGTCTATCACCGCACTTGGAGGGCCTACATCTCCATGTGTGAGGAAATGAAATGGCATCCGCGTACCTATTTGGTTTCCAGAATCCTGCTGTTTTTACAGCATGGGGTGGACCAAGGGCTTGCCCTAAGTATGATTTAAGGGACAGATATCTGCCCTGGCTGTCTTTTTTCAGCGACCCCTGGCGACTCACTCTCTCGTGAGTACATTTGTGCAGGGGGTCCGACATGTGGCCCCTCCGGTCCGTCCCCCGTTACCTCCGTGGGACTTGAACCTGGTCCTCTCGGTGCTTCAGAAGGCACCGTTTGAGAATATTAGAGATATTCCCCTGTTGACACTTTCTCAGAAAGTGGTCTTTTTGGTGGCTGTTACGTCAGTTAGACGAGTCTCTGAGCTGGCAGCCTTGTCCTGCAAGGCTCCCTATTTGATTTTCCACAAGGATAAGGTGGTGCTGCGGCCGCAGCCTTCCTTTCTTCCGAAAGTCGTTTCGGCTTTTCATCTCAACGAAGACATTGTACTTCCATCCTTGTGTCCTCAGCCGTCGAATACTAAGGAGTCGGCGTTGCATTCCTTGGACGTTGTCCGAGCTTTGAGAGTATACCTATATGCTACTTCCCTGTTCCGGAAGTCAGACTCACTGTTTGTTTCGGTGGCTGGTCCCAAGAAGGGCCAAGCAGTCTCATCGGCCACCATCTCTAGGTGGATCCGACAGATAGTAATCCAGGCTTACGCCTTAAAGGGTCAGGCGCCCCCCTTTCCTATCACGGCGCATTCGACCAGGGCAATAGGTGCCTCTTGGGCTTTCCGACATCAAGCGTCTGTTTCCCAATTATGTAAAGCGGCGACTTGGTCGTCCGCTCACACTTTCACAAAATTCTACAAAATTGATGTAGGTGCATCTTCGGATGCCTCTTTTGGCCGCAATGTTTTGCAAGCGGCTGTTTAGAGTTGCAACTCCTCCGTTGGAGGAGTGCTGTTTTGTGTTTGGGGTGAAGTTTATTTTTATGCTGTTACCACCCCTTGTTTTTTCTCTGACACTGCTTTGGGACGTCCCACTTTGTCAATAGAGAAGCTGTGTCGGTCCATGGACAAAAGAGTAAATAGGATTTTTTACTCACCGTAAAATCCTTTTCTCTGAGTCCATGGACTGACACAGCACCCACCCCTCCTTTTAAGTTTGTACTGCTTTTTGACGAACTGATCTGCGAAGATGCAGACTGAGAGGGTATACCCAGAGGGTCCGCCCCCTGGGCGGTACTGTAGAAGGTGTGATGCAACACTTTTTACAAGTTTTTCTGCCTAGTCACTCCTAATTAACGGATAATACCCACTTTGTCAATAGAGAAGCTGTGTCGGTCCATGGACTCAGAGAAAAGGATTTTACGGTGAGTAAAAAATCCTATTTTTCTCAAATTATAGAATTTCTATGTGGTTTTCATTTTGGAAATTACAATCAACCTGACATGCTAAATGTTTTGTCATTTGTGATAATTTATTTACTTGTTTATTTATTTTTTATTGTATTTATTTAGTAGTATGTAGAACTTGCATCTCAATGATGTACTTCTATCTGATCACAGTAACACACTGTATTTCTTAAAACCTTTCAATAAAAATGTCAATAAACATTTATTAAAAGAGGAAATTACATTTATTCCAAATATTTGTCATTGAATGTACTGAAAAATGTTAATAGGAATATTACTTTAAACATTCATTCAAAAATGTATTTGTGTGGACAGCGCTGGACATCGGATCACCGCGGGACACTGGATTTAATCGCTGGAATGTTTTTTTTTTTGTTTTGTTTTTAATAAAGGACTTTCCCAGCAGTTTCTGTGTTTTTTTTACATATTTTTACGCTTTCTTCGTGAAATGGTAGGGGTACAATGTGCCCAATTACCAATTCACATAGGGGGGCCGGGATCTGGGGGTCCCCTTTGTAAAGGGGTCTTCCAGATTCCGATAAGCCCCCCACCCGCAGACCCCCACAACCACCAGGCAAGGGTTGTGGGGATGAGGCCCTTGTCCCCATCAACATGGGGACATCCTCCCCATGTTGAGGGCATGTGGCCTGGTACGGTTCAGGAGGGGGGGGCGCTCTCTCGTCCCCCTCTTTTCCTGCGGCCTGCCAGGTTGTGTGCTCGGATAAAGGGTCTGTTTTGGATTTTTGGGGGAACTTCATGACATTTTTTTTTATTTGGGGTGGAGTTCCCCTTAAAATCCATACCAGACCTGAAGGGCCTGGTATGGATATTTGGGGGGAACCCCACACATTTTTTTTTTACATTTGTGGCAGGGTTCCCCTTAATATCCATACCAGACCTGAAGGGCCTGGTAATTGAATTTGGGGTGACCCCCACACATTTTTTTTTTTTTATCAATGACTTTTCTATGTATTGCCGGGAGCCGACAATTCATTATAGCCGCAATCAGATAGAAGTACATTATAGCCGCGAGTGAGTTTTAAATTACTTTTTTCCTTCAGAAATTAAGCTTTATGCAGGGACAGTTTTAAGCACGGGAAACAAGTGCGACTTTACAGGCATACTATACACACACCCTAGGAACGAAATTTAAAGGAATATTTCACTTTTATTGTTTCACTTTAAGCATTATTAAAATCACTGCTCCCGAAAAACTGCAGTTTTTAAAACTTTTTTTTGCATTGATACATGTCCCCTGGGGCAGGACCCGGGACCCCAAACACTTTTTAGGACAATAACTTGCATATTAGCCTTTATAATTAGCACTTTTGATTTTGAACGTTCGAGTTCATTGTATTGAATAGGGTTCTAAAGTTCGCGCAAACTTTCTGTCTGTTCGCAGGTTCTGGTGCGAACCGAACAGGGGGGTGTTCGGCTCATCCCTGTTTAAGATAAAGAAAAACCTTATGTGTGCAGCAGCCTCCCTCATCCCCCTAATACCTGAGCCACATCTCAAACCAGCAATGTTGCATGAGAGCCAGCTTTCTGGGACTCTCCCTCCTCATTGGCTGAGACAGCAGTGGGTACCATTGGCTCACGATCAAACAATCAAAGTCAGTGAGCCAATGAGGAGAGAGAGGGGGTGGGGCCGAGCCGTGTATGAATGGACACAAAAAGCAGTGACTCAACTCGGGTGCCTCCATAGCAAGCTGCTTGCTGTGGGGACACTCGGCAGGAGGGATAGGCCAGAAGCGCTGGCGGGGGACCTGAGAAGAGGAGGATCTGGGCTGCTCTGTGTAAAACCACTGCACAGAGCAGGTAAGTATAACATGTTTAATTTTTTTAAACAAAAAAAAAACAAGACTTTAATATCACTTTAAACTAGTTATGTCAACCCTTTTCATGCAGTTACCTGGAACTTCAGGACAATTCAAAATATAGTATAAGTAAAACCTATCTGTATGACATTTAGTTTGTTAAAGCAATGGGTATCATAAATGTATATATTTGTATATATATATATATATATATATATATATATATATATATATATATATATATATATACACATGGCAGAAAAGAGGCAGCAAGAGATGCAATAAAAGATAAAAATTAGGATAAAAAAAAAAAAACTGAGTTTTATAATATATATATTTTTTTTTTATTATTTGTTTTATGAAACCCTGTTTTATTTTTTTATTTTTTAATCTTTTATTGCATCTCTTGCTGCCTCTTTTCTGCCATGTTCAGTCTGCAAGCACTCCAGTGATAGCTGTGTGGGATTTGTCAAGGTGGTTTTCCGATTGTTGTGACCATGCCTAGTCTCTGCCAGGTGTAATGCCGCGTACACACGATCATTTTTCCCGTCGGGAAAAATGACATTTTTTTTTTTCGCCGAGAAAAACGATCGTCTGTGGGTTTTATGCCGTTTTTCTCGTTGAGAAAAACGGCAGGAAAAACGACGAGAAAAATTAGAACATGTTCTAAATTTTCTCATCGTTTTTTCCATCATTTTTTTCCGCGGCAGTTTTCCCATAGGGAGACACTGCCGCGGAGCCCACAGACGGTCGTTTTTCTCGACAAATAAAAAAATGACGGGAAAAACGGTCGTGTGTGGGGGAAAATGCCGTTCCCTCGTTTTTCATTTAATTTCATGTCGTGATTCACGGCGGTGTTTTCACCGCCGTGAATCACGATTGTGTGTACGCGGCATTACAGAGTAACAATAAACTGGGGTACAAAAACAGGCCTGACCAAGGACTTTCATGGCATGATCACCAGATATAATTTTAATGAAAGCCTATTATTTAATGAAATCTAAATCAGCTTATGAAATATAAGATGTTGAAGCTTATAAAAGATTGTATTGATTGGGTTTAAATATATTTTAAAAGAAACTAATATACAACCATTTAAAAATAGCACCTTAGAAATGCTGAAAAGATGACAGTGCTATTGGAGGCAATTTAAAAAAATGACAATGTTCTCGGTTATATAGCATAATTGCAATCCACAAAGAATGGATGCATTTCCACTTGTATCTAAAATATAAAGGGCACTTCTAAACTGATCAATAAAGCATTATGTTTTCCACATTCTTTGTCGGTGAGATTAGTAATTGACATTTTACAATAGGCTTTACCTGGCAGTAAAATTGAAAAATAATGTGAAGCGCTTGCAGTATGAATTCCAAGCGCATACTTAATTTTATGCTTTATGTGTGGTATTTCAGTATAATAGTGATTCACATAGAATATACAAGGTGACTTGTTATGTTTCCGGGGGAATTTAAGGATTTTAAGGCTTCGGTGTTAAACCAAAACAATTACATAAAAGATTTGCCATTTTAAAATCAGATGCGGGGTGATGTTGTCTTACCTTTAAAATGCAAAATGTTAATAATTCAATCACAAATAGGACTTTCTTTTTATTTTGAACATTTATGCATGGTTTAAGAATCCTTAAATGTAAAAATTAAATGATACTAAACATACAATGTTTAAATGCCATTATTCCTTCTATCTATGTATGAACAAAGTGGTATTAAACCCAAACCAAAAATGTTATATATTGCAGCTTACCAAACATTAGATGTGACGGCTGCATTAGTTTTCTGTTCTTTGGCTTTTTTCTCTCAGTTTTCATCTGATGATCTGGCCAATAATACACCTGTATTAGTGAGACACCACTCTGGATGAATGAGGACAGGAGGCACAGCAGAGAGCAACGTTGTCAGTCTGTGAGAGGGGGAGGGTAGTGGTAAATGTATTAGCAGATTTAAATACACTAACAAATTGAAGCCAACATTTATAATCAGTTAAAGCAAACAGCTTTTTGTTTTCCTTTTGGTAAAAAGATTTTACATGGATAAATAAAAGCTGATCATTTTAAAGCGGAGGTGCAGGGGAAAAAAAAAAAAGTCAGCAGCTACTAACAGTGTAGCTGCTGACTTTGAATAAGGACACTTACCTGTCCTACTCGCCCCCGATGTGGGTCCTGCCACGGCGATCGATCGCTGCTGGCAGGCTCCCGGCTCCTCCATCCTGAGTAGGGGAAACAGGCAGCGAAGCCGTAAGGCTTCACTGCCCGTTTCCTACTGCGCATGCGCCACTCGCACGGCGCTTTGTGAATGGGCGGCTTGCCTCCTGGGATACACACAGTTCCCAGAAGGCAGCGCGGCCCATTCACAAGAAGAGGAAGCAGAAGGAGACCCACCGCGGACGGAGAAGAGGAACATTAGAGGCAGATTAGGGGACTTGCGCATAGCAACAGGCATTTAGGGTGAGTATAATTTTTTTTTTTTTTCTATTAATTTTTTTTTTTTTTTTTTAGGATTTTTAGTGTAACAATTTTTTTAGAGTGGACCTCCACTTTAACCACTTGCCTTCTGGGCACTTTTATCCCCTTTCTTCCCAGGTAAATTTTTAGTTTTCAGTGTTGTCACAATGTAATGACGTTTGCTCGGTCATGCAACGCTGTACCCATATGACATTTTTATCATTTTTTTTCACATAAATAGAGCTTTCTTTTGGCAGTATTTAATCACCACTGGGTTTTATTTTTATGTTTTGCCCAAAAAAATCATAGTTTCTGTTATACATTTTTGCAAATACAGAATTGTTCTTCTTCATGTGCACTGATGAAGCTGCACTGATAGGCATAGATAGGCACTGATGAGGCTGCACTGATGGGCACTGATAGGTGGCACTGATGGGTGGCACTAATGGACACTAATGGATGGCACTAATGGCCACTGATAGACAGCACTGATGGCCACTGATAGACAGCACTGATGGCCACTGATAGACAGCACTGATGGCCACTGATAGGCGGCACTGATGGCCACTGATAGGCGGCACTAATTGGCACTGATAGGCTGCACTGGTTGTCACTGGTAGGCTGCACTGGTTGTCACTGGTAGGCTGCACTGGTTGCCACTGATGGGGCTGCACTGATCATCAGGGTACTGATGATCAGTGCCCTGATTATCAGTATAAAGGATATCCTGACAGCCTTGCCAGTTAACTACTCTTCTTTCCTTCCACAGACACAGAGTGGGAGGAAATGAATGCCGATAATCTGCAAGTCTGTTTACATGTGATCAGCTGTGATTGGACAAACCTGATCACATGCTAGAGGGCCGCTGTGATTGGCCCTTTACCCTGGTCTGTGATCAGCTGTGTCTGAAAGACACATCAGTCACAAAGTGTGCCCGATGCGTGCCACAGGAGTCACACAGGGGCGAGGTTCTTGGAGGATGCCCTCCCAGAACTAGACGACCGCGCTGTAGCCGTCATTCGGCTATAGTGCAGTAGGCAAGTGTCATTGTACCCCTGTCATTGTGGAATGGTTTGTCTCATTCATGTAAACTAATACATTCTGCTGAAGAGGTTGTGCCTTTAAAAAACAACAGACAAACAATGCCGCTGACAGCCTGAGATAGCCAATCCCACCTCCACCGAAGTCGGGCGCTCCAGTGAGCGCGGGAGGGGCAGAGCAGAGAGCCGGTGACTGTGACTTTCAGTCACGGGCTCTCTGTTCACTGAAGACTGGGAACTGAGTGATCAGTGGTCTATGATTGCTCAGTTCTCAGTGAAGAGGCAGCAGGGGACAGATGCAGCATCAGATCAATGCTGCATCCACCTGCATGAGTATGAATGTTTTTATATCCATCACTTCTCTTTAATTTTAGCATCTGTAAAGTAGTTGCTTTCCTTTATTGTTTTTCTTGGAGTCCTCCTGAATTGTCCCCATTATTTTGCTTCTCCCCAGTGGCGTCTCCTCATGTATCTCTGGTACATGCATACATGTTATACCATGAATACAAGTGTGTGCATACCCTCTATAGTGTTTTGCTACATTCACTAACACTGGCGTAACCTGCCCTCCTGAAACTTTCCAAGCAGTAAATCACAATGCCGTTTTATTTAATATCAGCTCACCTGAGTCCATTTAGGCACAGTTAGAATTCCTAAAGTGATTCTAAAGGCTCTACCTCCTCTGTGCAGCAGCCCCCCCCCCCCATCCCCAATACTTACCTGAGTCCCATCTCTATACAGCGGTGCATGAGAGCCTCTGCTCTCTGGGAACTCTCCCTCATTGGCTGAGACAATGGCTCCCGCTGCTGTCAATCACAGGCAGTGAGCCAATGAGGAGAGAGGGGTCAAGCCGTGGCAATGCGTGTGAATGGACACACAGAGACGCGGCTTGGGAACGAGCCTGCTTGGTCACCCCCATTAAAAGCTGCTTGCTCTTTGGGCACTCGGTAGGAGGAAGGGGCCAGGTGCGCTGGCGAGGGACCCGAGAAGAGGATCCGGGCTGCTCTGTGCAAAACCACTGCACAGAGCAGGTAAGTATAACATGTTTGCTATTTAAAAAAAACAAAACTAAAGCCTTTAATATTACTTTAAGCTCTGATGAAGAGGGAGTGTGTTTGGCCCCAAAATGCATTTGTTCTATTCTGCTATGAATCAGTTTTATTATTGAATTATCTTGGGCTCTCGGACATTTGTTTGACACTCTCATGGGATTGTGTGTGTGGATTTTCTACAGGGTGACAAGGCTCACAGTGATTGGTCAGTTGTCT
The DNA here is from genome assembly GCA_029206835.1 of Rana muscosa. NCBI lineage: Eukaryota > Metazoa > Chordata > Amphibia > Anura > Ranidae > Rana > Rana muscosa. The sequence continues at coordinate 347,793,265 of CM055119.1, forward strand.
TTAAAAAGGCATCGGACTCCTATGCCTAGTTGTAATCTGTAAAATTATTAATTGTGCGTCCATATTCTTCATGTTTAATTATCTTCTCTGGCTTACCGTAACCAAACTCACCTCAAGTTAACTCCACATACCCTGCACTTTTATACAACCCCTAATGATGTCTTCTATTCCTCACAATTCTCCTGATGCAGTAACTTGGCTTGATCCTGATTATTTTCTAGCTCAGTGCCCTGGTGCTATCTATAACTAACTGGTTTGACTATTGACCTTATCTCAGCATTCAATTATCTGACCCTCTAAGACTGCCTGACTCTCAGCAGCTGCTTTTGTCCTGTGTGGACATTCTCTGTCTAGTCCTTGTTTGGCTACAGTCACTCTGGATTTAATAATTTAGATCATAAGCACCTGGTGCCAACCAAGTCATTTGCAATGGCATAAAGTAGGTTGATAATGGTGAGCAGTGCTACAGCAGTGGTCATCAAACCCGAACAGAGTGGCCACCCCTTATGTTTTGTTGGTGTAGAGCCCACCCCTGAATGGGCCTGCTGATTTACCCCAGATACCTTTCCCAGATAAATACAACAGCAGCCCAGCACACAGCAACAATCGCTCAAGGAACAGTCTAGGGGTTCTTTTTTTTTAAATGCATTGCTGAATATGTTGGATAGGGCATAAGGAGCTGTGGGGTACACCATGAATGCTGAGCAGCAATTTGGGCACACTCTTCACGTTGTCACTACTTCTCATTACAGTCCCTCTAGCAATGACTCATAAAGTGGACAATACTGAGAAACAATCAGAAATATCCCAAGCCAGGCAAGCACTAGTACTGATACACAAGGGATGGTAGCAGCAGCAGTCACTAGGACCCTTCATTTAGGTCTGTACTCACAATTCTCCTACATACATGGATGCCTCCTTCCAATTTCAGACAGGCATTTCCACATTGAATCCTCCAGACTGGATACTTAGTGATATTCCTCACTTAGCTCCATAGATCTTTAGCAAAACAGCCCCCCCTCCCCCCCAGCTCTGCCACAGCTGGAACCTCAATGAACACAGGCCACATTTTAGCTGGGCTGCCCAGAAGGGCAGTAGCCCCTTGGGCTGGGAATTTATCCACCTGGAACAGGGCTGTCCCAGACCCCAGACTATGTAAGCACTCCCCAACCACCTACGGGACATTCTCCCCCAGAGATGTGGACAAACAAAATACATATTCAAGCTGCTGATTTGCCACCTCTAAACTGACTTTATTCTGGAATCTTCCAGAAGACAGGGGAAGCAATCAAACCTGCAGCCTGCAGAGTCCAGTCCAGCCCAAAGCAATCACACATTGCTCCACTGACTACAGGAGAAAAGAACGAAATGTGCCTCGCCTATCCAGTATCCAGTAGGAGGGTGCTACATTAGTGAGAAAATGGCAGCACTGTACTAGCTTAGTGTTTTTATAAGATGTTTTATGCTTTTAGGAAGTACATTTAATTTTGGTTATACATTTAGAAAAACAGCTTATTATGACCGTTTAAGCATTATAATGATTATAATACATTACAAACAATATTGCACTAGATGTTGTAATATATGAAATGATAATGTGTATTGGTTTTGCTGACTTGAGCTGAGATAATTAGTTTAGCATGAACATTAATTTTTTGTTGGATAATATTTTGGTCTCTAGATCAGTCTAGTGCTGCTTGCCAGCAAGCATTTCAATGGCAAACAATCAAGACAAGCTGCTCCTCCAGAAGTTGTGTACTGTGGAATGTGCCAAGAGATTCGCAAAAGGGCAATAATGTTTGTGTTAAAATCTTCACACTAGTTTACATACTGGGCACATGTACAATTGAATGGGGCACTTAATTATGACAGCAAGACATATGAATGTTTATCAAAGTTGTTAGAGGACTGAAAATGTTCTGCCACTTTCCTTAATGAAACCTTCCTCTGAAAATGTAGCTCTAGTTTTCATCTTCCAAAAGAAAACGTGATGGTAATAATACATTACAAGGGCTGAGTACTGTAACTACTGTATACTATGCTCCAGAAGAGAGCAGATAAATGTTAAATGTGAAATGTATACTGTATGTCTATGTATATGCATGTTTTTTTTTTTGTATGGAAAACGGAAAATTAATAAAGAGATTTGTAAAAAAAAAAAAAAAAGAATGTATTAGCCACTCTAGCAGCAGTCATCATCAATATTAACGCTCATTACCTTAAAGCACACGGGTGTTGCGGGAAAAATTTGAGATGCTATTATTAAGAAAATTATAGTTGCCTAGCTGATTTTGGCTTCAATTCTATGAAAAATCGAGAGATAATCAACCAAAGATCCAGAACTGTGTTTGTTATGGATAATATTCCAATGGAATCTAGTGTGTTGGTTTTTCCAACAGGTTATTTAATCTCTAATGCCGCGTACACACGGTCGGAATTTCCGATGGAAAAAGTCCGATGGGATTTTTTCATCGGATATTCCGACCGTGTGTATGCCCCATCTGACTTTTTCCCTCGGAAATTCTGAAAAAAAAAATTACCAAAAATCTACAAATAAATAAAATAAAAAAAAATAAAAATAAAAAAAAGATTTACTTACCAGAGAAAATGTTCAGAAAACGGAAAAAAAAATTTATTGGAAATTCCGTTCGTCTGTATGCACTTCCAATGGACTAAAAACCACGCATGCTCGGAATCAATTCGACGCATGTTCGGAATCATTGAACTTAATTTTTCTCGGCTCGTCGTAGTGTTGTACGTCACAGCGTTCTTGATGCCCGGAATTTGGTGTGACCGTGTGTATGCAAGACAGCTTGAGCGGAATTCTGTCGGAACTCCGTCGGAAAAACCATCAGAGTTTATTACGACGGGAAAACCGGTCGTGTGTACAAGGCATAAGAGACTTTACCCACAAGAACCAACAGAGTTATTTATCAATAATAAAACCAACCACAAACTTTCAGTCCACCAGCTGCATTATATAAATAAACACTGATAAACTCTATGACCATGCACCTAATATTGGGTAGATCCCCCATTTGCCTCCAAGACAGCCAATTTTTCTGCCAAAACAGCCCAGACCTGTAGAGGCATGGATGCCACTAGACCTCTGAAGGTATGCTGTGGTTTCTGGCACCAAGCTGTCAAAAGCAGTTCTTTGAAGTCCTGTAAGTTGCAAGGTGGGTTCTCCATGGATCAGACTTGTTTTTATAGCACATCCCACAGGTGCTCTATTAGATTGAGATCTGGTGAATATGGAGGTTAATCCAACACCTCAAACTCATTGTTGTGTTCCTCAAACCATTCTTGAACAATGTTTGCAGTGTGGCAGGGCACATTATCCCACTGAAAGAGGCCACTGCCATCCGGTAATACCGTTTCAAGGTGTGCTTGGTCAGGTATGTGGTAAGTGTCAGGTAACATCCACGTGAATGACAGGACCATGGTTGACCAGTAAAACATTGGGCAAAGCATTACACTGCCTCCACTGGCTTGCAATCTTCTCATACTACATCCTGGTGCCATCTCTGCTATCCCACCTATTTTCAGCTTCCCTCGTAAATAGATAATCAATGTTATTCACTTAACCTCAATTTCAAGGGTACACTACTCTGATTTAAGATCCCAAAGTTTCCCACACCCCTGGGTCAATGCCCACGCTGGATGTCTACTTTTAGCCATATTGGTTCAATACCAGGGCATAATTATGTAATTGTACAAAATCATGTATGTGCATTTTGAAAAGGCGTCCGGACGTCTATTGTTTTAAATAGTTTTGTATTGTTGTGTTATATGTGTGTCTTTGTCTATTGTCCTTTTGATGAAGTACCTTCCCGGGTATTGATATAATCTAGATCAGGGGTCTCAAACTGGCGGCCCTCCAGCTGTTGCGAAACTACAAGTCCCATGAGGCATTGCAAGGCTGATGGTTACAAGCATGACTCCCACAGGCAGAGGCATGATGGGACTTGTAGTTTTGCAACGGCTGGAGGGCCGCCAGTTTGAGACCCCTGATCTAGATGATACTGCGAAGCTGCAATCCAAGCTGGCTGTAGAACATTGTTTTCCTTTTAAGCCTGTTAATACATTTTATATTTTGTTTAAACACATCCCAGAACTACCCTTTGTTACCATTAGTAACTGCGATGGTTTCCCAGTGATCCTTTTTTCAAAGCATTTCACTGCCTCCCTTGGCTTGCCTTCTTCCCATACTACATCCTCGTGCCATCTCTGCGATCCCACCTGTTTTCAGCTGCCATTGTAACTAGATAATTAATGTTATTCACTTAACCTCTCCGTGATCATAAAGTTATAGATGATCTGTGTATATTTAGTTTTGTGCGCTTTAAGGTCCCATTCACATCAGGGGAGTCCATTGCTGTGCTTTTATTGTCCTGCATTAATGTGTTTTGCATTAAAGCATTCCATTAATTTGAATTGGCTGCATAACCCAGAACAACCCAGCAAAAATTAGGCCTGTGGCATTTTTGATAATACCATTTAAACGTCTGTACAACCATTGAGCATTTGACATATGCAAAAATTTTGCATAAGACAATGTAATGTGTATATTGCAACACATACATTATTGTGTGACTCCTTTTATATGGACTTCCTGTAGATGGCTCACTGACTTCTAACCTTGGGTAGTACTCCAATGCTTTTCCTTTCTGGGTGTCCCAACTCTGGATCACATTAAAGTGGTAGTAAACTCCCACTGGACACTTGAACCTACAGGTAAGCCTTTAATAAAGCTTACCTGTAGTCACAGGAATATTTCCAAAACGTGCGCTGTTTGGAAGATACGCAGTGTCCATTGGCTCCCATGTGAATGGACATGCAGAGCCACAGCTTGGAAGTGAGCCAGGTCGGGTGCCCCTATTGAAAGCAGCTTGCTCCGGGGGCACTCAGCAGGAGGGAGGGGCCAGGAGTGCAGGCGAGGGACCCAAGTAGAGGAGGTTTGGGCAGCTCTGTGCAAAATCACTGCACAGAGCAGGTAAGTATGACATGTTTGTTATTAAAAAAAAAAATTAAAAGGAGACTTTAATATCACTTTATGTGTATTTATGCCAGCAAGAGGTACAAAGGTTACTAAACTCCACACCAACATCCAGTGGGTAAATTACACTTATCTTTTCCATTCCTGGGAGTCCTGTGGTGATGTCCAGTTTTCAAAACATATCCGCAAGGCAAGTTATATGTTGTCTATAATATAAAAGTGAAAATAAAAATGTATTACCGCTAAATAAAAAAGAGAGACATTGCGGAGGGATGGAGCTAGCAACTTGTGTACTGAGAAAGTATACCTAGACTCCCAATGTATCACATCCTAATATTATAGAACAAAAGAAAAGCATGACAAAGCAGTCCCTGCTTGCCCACCAAAAATAAACTTTCAAGGTACAACATGTGGCATCCTGAAACCCAAAATGTGATGGCAAAACGCATTGACAGAGAATACAGGAGTAAGCCCAGAAATACATCTTGATGGACATTGTCCTTGTAATATTGAAAACTGTATGGCATAGTTGACAAGACTGATGGGTAGTATTTGTTATGTACTGTACATATAAATGTATTTTTATCTAGGTTCATAATCTTTTTAATCTGTTTATAAAATTTTGCTTTAAGGCCCAGAGACTACCATACCCAGGATGCATTTCCCCATGCAAGGACTGCTGGGGCGGGGTATTTAACCAGGGGGCTTTCTCTCTTTGGACACCGCCCCCCCAGCAAGTGGAACTCCATGCTGAGTCTGCTGATAATACAGGGCCTAAAGCCTAGGCCTGTATTATTCCAAAGAGCCTTCCGTACCCACCAAGGAGCCTGAGGGACGTCGCATCCTGCTGCTGTTCTGTCACTACCAGGAGGACCGAAGACCCGGGTGTCGTGGAATCTGTGTACCAAGACACAGCAACGGAAGATACGGACACGGACTGTTCCGGTTGGGTGAGAGAGCACTTGCTCATGAGGATAATACAGGATCTCTAGACCCAGTAACTGTTGTTCGGAGCTAACGTTAGTGTTTGTAGCTGCACACCGAAGGGACAGTGCATTGAATAACACTAGTAGATTTGTTCTGGGTCATCACGTTATCACATTTCTTTATTCTTGTGGATTGCAAATTGTTCCAGAAGTGCAGCACCGTTTGCTAGCGAAGATCTTTCACCTAGTATGGTCAGGCCTGACTTAGTAGTAGTGACATTGCTGGGCGCCATCTTGCCCACGAGGGAGAAGAGCTGCAGCGGGGTCCGTTAGCTTCTTGTTATAGAATTGTATTTCTGTCTGTGTGTTAAAACACTCTTTCATTGCAGGGCTCTGCACATGTCTATGAATACTGTTTGCCTGCTTAACCATTATTTTCAGTAAAGTACCAGGGTTAAGTATATCAGTTGTTGGTGTCATTTACTGTGCAGGAGAAACGGTTAGTGATAGCTACACCATACTGTTGTGTGCCTTTATTGTGGGATTGTGCTGCCAAAGATCACAGGTTACACAATCCCATCATCCCCTATTGACTGTGCCAGGGGAGGGTAGAGCCAATTGCCGGGGGTTGACAGTGAGTGTTACAGGGCCTGAAACAAATCAAACCAGCGGCCCTCTTAGCTGGGGGTATCGCTACAGATATATATATATATATATATATGTAGCGGGGTCCTCAATTTAGTGGGGGTACACTTGGGGAGTAGTGTGACCCAAGTGTGTAATTATGTTAGGGTTCAGACCACTTTTTCTTATTCGTGGAGGATTGGGTGGTGTAATATTCTCTTCGACCAGTGGGTGTCAGTGTACCTACTGGCTCGGGGTAGAATCACTACCGCAGTGCTACCCTTCTTTGTCCCTTCCTGGAGATGGTACGGCCGGGGCGGGGAACCCGCCGTGGTATCGACGGGAGGAGATAAAAGGGGGAGACGCCCTCGCCACGAGGTCTGTCTTTGGGGGATCATCTCTTCACGCACCCAGGCACCTTAGGCCTGGGTGCGGGCGGTTCAAGGTTCCGGCCTAGGCACCCTAGGCCTGGCCGGGATGAAGATGGAGTCCATCCCAGGCACCTTCAGCCTGGGATGAGGTACTATTGAGGAGGCCTGGGACCCAGTGACTCCGACTGGGTCCCGCGAGGGTGAAGTTGCTCCAGGGCGCCCCTTGCGAGGGGACCCGCATCTGAGGTGAGGAGGCTGGGGAGGTCACTCGTTCGAAGACCCGGTGTAGTGTCAACCCGGTGACGGATGGGCCTGCAGTAACTCCCTTGGAGGACATCTTCCCCTGATAGAGGCCCGCAGCGCAACGGAGGTATTCATGTCAAGACTCCTACAACCCTTGGTCATAGCATAGGGGGTGTAGGGACCCAGATCAGTATAGTGCCTCGACCTGCTCATTCCACCGTATCATGCCATCGCATTGCCTTGTAACTGAAGATACAAAATAAATCTAACCGTTGGACTGTGATCGGTGTATGGACTCTGTTAATGGGAGCAAAGGGAGGTTTCTGCACGACAGACTCGGTACATGTTCAGGACACCGGCCCGAGGAAACATTAGGTATTGGCCTTCACCTCGCCCGCAAGTAGTGGGGAGGACATGGGCCGTAGCGCACCTCACCCCTGTCGCGTGACATACCCCTAGGCTAAAGAGGACGGGGTGAGGGGGTGGCCGCTACACGTGGGGGCTCGTCCGGGATATCGTGTGTCTTGGCGATGGAACTGAGAGCGTCTGTGTTTGAACTTTGCTGCCCGGAGGAGTTCCGAGCGGGTCGGCCATGTGATTGGCCAAAGTGCATCCCTGCTCGGAGTTGTGGACATGACCCTAAGTCGGGAAAGGCCCACGCAGAGGAGCGTAGAAAGGGAAAGGTCCAGCCGTGTGAAGTACTACATGTGGGGACTGTTAATGCACTGCCCCACGTTGCACCCCATGACTGTACAATTCGTGGGCGGAGGCTGGCGGAAGCCCGCGAAAATGTACAAGTTGTGGGAGGAGTCTGGCCCGGTGTGGAGATACACGTGGAGACTCCGGCGCGTGGTCAGCGCGTGTTGGAACAGCAAGTGGTCGGGATGGCCTCAAGCTCCCTGTGGATACCGGTACCTTACCCCACGAAGATGACTGCATTTGCTGCTCCCCTGACAGACACGGGGATAAGACTTAGGCCCCGAGGACAGTTGGCTCTGTATTCATGCAGAGACACGGAGGCTCTCGGTGTGATCTGTCCCGGATGCTCAGGACTGGTGGTCCAACTAAAGCCATTCGGGCGATGTGAGGCCTGCAAGGAGTTCCTTTTTGAGGTTGAACCATACACGGAAAGGACCCAGGCCCTACGCCTCAACTGCATCACAGGAACCGCCACTCCGGAGGTAGAGATCCAGGCCTCTGCGGAGGTCCCCGTACGCGCTGACCAGGGCGAAGTGACTGCCCAACCAGAGATTGAGAGAGAAAAATCCGAAGACACTGCTTCGGTCACCACAGACTCCCTGCTGCCACCCCCAAAGAGGAAGATAGGCCTGGTGCAGGCCTCCTGTGGTCGTGGTCAAGCTTCACCCCGCCGCTTGCCTGGCCTGGATGGCGCCGGTAGAGAAGAGAGTCCCAGACATCCCAGTTCTTCAGTAGGTCCAGGCGAGCTAGGGGCTGGGACTGCAGTGTTGGTTGGAGGTGTCGGGAGTTCACAGCCGGTGGAGCCCGAAAGGGAAGGTAGCCTTCCGTCTACTAGAGACTACCTTCCCGCCGAGATGTATGACACCTCCGACCTAGAGTCGTTGTCAGACTGTGGGGATGACGGGGAAATAGACGAGCTGTTTCACCGGAAGGGCTGGGACAGACGCCCGCTACCTGTGCTGAGTAAACCACAGGATTCCCCCATGTCCATAGAAGATAATACGCTCCGGGCGCAGACCCCGGAGTTCCAGAGGAAATCTAACCCTTCGACCAACTTTCCTCACTCAACTACATCATCCGCTTTGATGGTGGGGACGCAATGTGCTTCGTTGCGGGCACCAAAGACAAAGCAACCTGAGATGGTGAAGGTACCTCGGCACCCGGAGGCCATCGTACAGCCAGGAGAAGGTGAGCGAGATGTGATGCCGCCCCTAGCCAGATTGCAGAGACTTTTCTCCCAGAGAGTCGCCCGTGAATATGGGTGGGAGTACCCCTACTTGCCCCGGGACTTATTGTATGAAGTTGAGGTCCTGCGACCAAGGTGGTATGACGAGTTTGTATGGGAAAAGCTTAAAGTACCCCATGCCAGGCGATACCTGTCATGTTCGCCGCCTGTGTCTAAAAAGTTCAAGGACTGCAGAGCTGATTGGAGACTTGGGCGCCATATTCATGCTGATAAGGTGCTCATCTGTAGGAAAGAAGGAGAGGATGTCGAGTATTCAGTGGAAGTGTTTGACGGGCACCTGAAGCCTCTGTTTCTGCCGGATCCAAGGTTCTACTTATAGGAGGAGTGAGCTCCTATCTTGTTGCTGTTGAAACTTTCTGGATGAGACATTCCCAGACGCCTAGAACTGTGCCCTACTTTTGTTTTGATTTGGGCTTTTCTTTCACTCACTGGAGACTTGGGAGCTGTTGTGTTTTTTTTTCTCCCTTTTCTTCATGTGCCAAAGGCAGAGACTTTTGGGGTAGAGTCAGAGTAGGAAAACAGGAAGAATGAAGATCTCACCAAGTGTCATTACCGCAGCTCTGTCACCAGGTGGCAGTGTTGCGCAACGAATGTTTGAAAATTCTACATATGCATTACTTGCTTATTGGAGTGAGCGGGTCTCTCGGCCGACAGACCCACTCATGCCAAGTTAACACAGAGTGTTAGGATGTGTTTTCTTTTTGTTGTTTCCCTTTTGCAGGAGATTCATCGGTCAAGACTACTGAGAGTGGGGTGGTTCTTAGACAGCGATGGGAGGGATTGTACATGTGCACAGAACAGATGTTTTATACAAATGTTTATCGTTTTATATTTCCCCTTTTCCTTTTGAGCAGGTCTTGGCACATTTAGTATCCAGAAATTTGAGGGATAGCCTCTGGGGCCCACTTCATGTCACCACTCTTTGGGAGACATGGGTGTGCACCTGACGCTGGGGACCAGCGTCAAATCACAGGGGGGAGTGTGTAGCGGGGTCCTCAATTTAGTGGGGTACACTTGGGGAGTAGTGTGACCCAAGTGTGTAATTATGTTAGGGTTCAGACCCCTTTTTCTTATTCGTGGAGGATTGGGTGGTGTAATATTCTCTTCGACCAGTGGGTGTCAGTGTACCTACTGGCTCGGGGTAGAATCACTACCGCAGTGCTACCCTTCTTTGTCCCTTCCTGGAGATGGTACGGCCGGGGCGGGGAACCCGCCGTGGTATCGACGGGAGGAGATAAAAGGGGGAGACGCCCTCGCCACGAGGTCTGTCTTTGGGGGATCATCTCTTCACGCACCCAGGCACCTTAGGCCTGGGTGCGGGCGGTTCAAGGTTCCGGCCTAGGCACCCTAGGCCTGGCCGGGATGAAGATGGAGTCCATCCCAGGCACCTTCAGCCTGGGATGAGGTACTATTGAGGGGGCCTGGGACCCGGTGACTCCGACTGGGTCCCGCGAGGGTGGAGTTGCTCCAGGGCGCCCCTTGCGAGGGGACCCGCATCTGAGGTGAGGAGGCTGGGGAGGTCACTCGTTCGAAGACCCGGTGTAGTGTCAACCCGGTGACGGATGGGCCTGCAGTAACTCCCTTGGAGGACATCTTCCCCTGATAGAGGCCCGCAGCGCAACGGAGGTATTCATGTCAGGACTCCTACAACCCTTGGTCATAGCATAGGGGGTGTAGGGACCCAGATCAGTATAGTACCTCGACCTGCTCATTCCACCGTATCATGCCATCGCATTGCCTTGTAACTGAAGATACAAAATAAATCTAACCGTTGGACTGTGATCGGTGTATGGACTCTGTTAATGGGAGCAAAGGGAGGTTTCTGCACGACAGACTCGGTACATGTTCAGGACACCGGCCCGAGGAAACATTAGGTATTGGCCTTCACCTCGCCCGCAAGTAGTGGGGAGGACATGGGCCGTAGCGCACCTCACCCCTGTCGCGTGACATACCCCTAGGCTAAAGAGGACGGGGTGAGGGGGTGGCCGCTACATATATATATATATGGGGGGGGGTACTGAGATATCATTGTTGAACATTTAAATTTGTGAACCTAAAACAATCTTACATATCTTATGATAGTCTCCTGTTAAACCTTTAAATGACTGATGTAATAGAAAATAATGTGAGAGAAGTTCCAATAGCTGTAAAACTACGGGATAAGAAAATGAGCAGATTGCACATTATGTTTGTGTTGCTTAATACAGTTCAGATAGTGCCATAAATAAAAGTCTTTCACAGCACAGATTTAACAGTGACAGTTTACAGGTGGCTTGTTGTCACTGCGATTATAAGCATTTTTTTTTTTTCATACATATTTGGCATTTTCACCAACCTGTAAGTACAGAAAGTGACATCTGTTCAGGGCAGAAAGCATGTTCCTGATGAGAAATGTAATCCTTCTCCTCTCCTTACCTATTATTTACAACATAGCTTTATTAACTAATACAATTCAAAGAACCATGCTTTAGATCTAAACCCAATCATTAAAATCTTGGTAAACTTTAATATGCTAATTTAATTTCAAAATACATTTAAATCTACAGCTCTCATTCCAATAATGTTATAGGGTCCGGTTATAAGGTGACAACATTCAGCCCTTGTGTTCCATATGCTCTCTGAGAACACAGTGATTTCACAGATCTATATTAGAATCAGTTTTCAACTCTTACCACGGAAAAACAATTTGACAGCAGTTGCTCAGGGGGAGTGGTGTTGCCTCCGAAACGTGTTAGTTGTTTTTATATGACTTTTTTTTAATTAATAATTAAAATGATCTTGTATTCTTTAACCTGCTTTTGGCTCTCTTTTCTATTACTCTATGATCAACTTTTCTCTCCATTTGACGATTTGACGAGATGTCTAATGCCGCGTACACACCACTGGACTTTCCAACGGGAAAACCTCAGTCGGAATTTCAGACGAAAAAATAGAGAACCTGCTCTCTATCTAAGTCCGTCGGAAATTCCGACAGAAAAAGTATGATGGGGCATACACATGGTCGGAATATCTAACCAAAACCTCCCATCTGACTTTTTCTGTCGGAAATTCTGACCGTGTGTACGCGGCATTAAAGAAAACAGCCACAGCCTCTGCAATGCTCTTTCTTTAGATAACCCATTATGCTCTGGGAATCCTTTTGTAAAGCATAAACAGATCTCAAAAACACATTTTAAAATGTAATAAAACAAATACATGTAATTAACCCAATGCCATCATAGTTTGCCTTTAACCACTTAAAGACCAGCCTATACAGTTGTACTGTGGCAGGTTGGCTCTCTTGGGCGAATCGCCGACCATTGTACGTTGGCAGCTTTAAGACCTCTAGGGGGCGCGTGTGCATGGCCGCGGCGTGACGCCGGAGCCGATGCGCGTGGCCGGTGGCCGCAATGTCTGCCAGCCACCCGCGATCGCTTCTGAGAGAGACAGAACATGGATCTGTCAATGTAGACACACCGATCTCCAATTCTGAAAGATATATGTATGGCAATTTGTTTAAACACTCCAAACCTGCACGAATGGTAAAAAATATTAATACAAAATTTTATTAATAATAATAATAATAATAGTGATAATGAGAGCAGCTCGTTGTAAATAAAATAAGCATAAGTAGAAAAAGATCTATTAATTTGAACTGCGCCCTCTCTTAAAGTGAAAAAAATTGAAATAATTAAAGTGCAAGTGCAGAAAAGTGCATCAAACAGTGTCAGCAAACAAAATTATTTATATATATATATATATATATATATATATATATATATATATATATATATACACAGTATATATATATATATATATATATATATATATATATATATATATTTATATGTAAAAAAAGTCCATCAAAGACAACATCTAATAGGTGTCCAATAGAAGTACAAAATCAATTCAATAAAGTGCATGTGAATCTTCCTGATCCTGGTGAACAATATGGAGTGACTGTAGATCTTCCACTACCATCACCTGCCACACATCCTACTCACCAAAATTCCATGACACCCATTACAGGTAGTCAAAAGCGCTTGTGGGTTATACCAATAAGGGGGTTCTCACAACCAATCTGAACAAATGTCCAATCATTGATGGAAAGATGCAAAGAAAGAAGGGCTTCTATAGTGAAGTATATCACAATTTATTTGAAAATCAAAAACAGGTATCCATCACATTAAAGTCGGGATCCCTCCAGTGTCTGGACGGGCGGAGTTTAGCCCGCTGTCTGCTAAAAAGGTGCACTCATGTGACCCACTGGAGAAGTGAGGCCAAAAGAGCTTTTGGCCTATTTCTCCTTTAATCAGAAACTTACCCAAACAATGAAGCCCTGTACACACGATCGGATTTCCTATGGTTTTTTAACCAATGGATTTTTCCATCGGAAAACCGATGAAGCTGACTTTCATCAGTCTTGCCTACACACCATCAGTCAAAAAACCGACCGTTCCAAACGCGGTGACGTAAAACACTCCGATGAGCCGAGAAAAATGAAGTTCAATGCTTCTGAGCATGCGTTGACTTGATTCTAAGCATGCGTGGGTTTTTTATCCAATGGAATTCCCCACAGACGATAGTAATTTGCTATCGTTTTTTTAACCATCGGATAAATTTAAAACATGTTCTATTTTTAAACACCGATGGAAAAAAGACTGATGGGGCCCACACACGATCGGTTTGTCCAATGAAAAAAGTCCATCTGACTGTTTTCATCGGTAAAACCTATCGTGTGTACACGGCTTCACTCCTGAGATCTATGGTAATGAGGGAGATCTCAGTAAAAAGTGTCCAGCATGAGTATATTATTGAGCTGTGACCTTGTGAATAGTGACACAAAAGCATGAGAGCCCCATTTTTTCTTATTATCACCTAAATATATATTCTTCTCTCCCTTGCCTATTTGACTTTAAGATATAATCATCTTCCATTCATGTTGAATTACTTTTTCTGTCAGTTTAGAACACTTATTCATTCTCAAGACAATACAATATAATTGTCATAAAGTACTTGAATTGTTTCTAATTTCTTTTGAACTTAGGTCTATATGAATCTTTCACATGTTTAACATAATATTAGCGGACCATTTCTATTCAGTTAAACTACTTGAGATTGCAGGAAAAAAAACACTACATCAAAAGAAAGCATAATAGATAAAAAAAATATATGATTATTTCAAAATGTTTAACTTAATTTTCACAGATTGTACTGTTTAAGGTGTTGCTGGATGGATCTGCCATAATCTCTTTGAGGTTAATTTACTGACAATAATGCAATATAACAGTATTCTCTAGCAACCATTGGCAGATGCTATTGGCAGGTTTGAACCATTCATCATTGTGTAGGCAATTTAGTTATTCATTTTTTTGTGTGTGTTTAAGGTAGGTAAGTGGAGCTTTTAATAATAAAAAAAACACAATTTAATCTAGTTGTATATTTATAAAAAAACATGACACTTATCTCCTTTTCCCCTGCAGGCAGTGGTGGGAAAACGTAATCTAGCGCCCAGGGCAAAGATGCCAAACTGCACCCCCCCCTCCCTTTCCTGTTCATGATGTGCAAGCTTAGGCATACCTCCCAACATTTTGAGATGGGAATGAGGGACACCTACTAACAAACGTATGTAGGCATAGGACACGCCCCCTGCCACACCTCCTTAAATGAAAATTAACCAAAAACAAGATTCATTAAATCCACAAGGGCTTTTTTTACCACCACTATTCCTTTATATTGGCTATAAAAAAATTACAAATGCAGCAATTTAGAAATTGGATAAAAGGTTTAGCACTGGGAAACACGTTTTGAAAGATAAAAAGTGCATTTTATATACAACTATATGGATCAGACCAAAATGAGGGACAAATGAGGGGGAAAAAGGGACCGAGGGACATTGCTCCAAATCAGGGACAGTCCCTCAAAATCAGGGACAAATGCGAGCTATGGCTTAGGGGATCCTACACCCAGCAATCAATCACTGCTGCTGTGACTACTCCTGTCAGCCTTGCAACAGAGCGAAGGCACCCCCCCCCCCCCATCTCTACAGTAAATCATTGCACCCTGGGTAACTTCCCCTCTCACCCACCCCTTGTCCCGGCCCTGATTGCAGGCCCCCACTTGGCCCTATGTTCCCAACCCCATTTTTATATTTTATTTCTTACATTTTTCCACCCTTTTCTTCCTTTTGATTGATAATCTGAAATCTGTGATATGTGAACAGGAAGACAGAATCAAGTAAACTTTCACTGGTGAAGATTTTGTGTTCTCTTATCTCCTGATAACACATTAAGCATATTAGTACATCTTTTTGTGAGTCTGTGTATCATTCAATATTCCTCCCAAAAAATAACAGAATTTATAAAGGTTGTTATTCCAAATTCACACTTCAAAAATTGATGTTTAGAAGGAACACCCACAATGGTAATTACAATAACACGTCTCTAAAACTACTTTACTTCTGGCAATAAATACAGCTGAATCACAATATGTTTTTATTTAATGTGAAGTTTTTAGATTAGCCCAATTTATACACTAGTCTGCACTGACGATATTTTATCTTGTACGGCGGCAATATAGTATCAGTGCTAAACAACTAAACAAACAAATTAAACTGACAGAACAAAAATCAACTCTTTGCTGCTCTGTAAAGATCATTGGCAAATAGGTTCACTTTGCAAGAGAAGTTTCGCCAGAGCTTAGTAAATGCTCTTAAATTTCACTTTGCAAAGTATACCCAACCACATCCAAGGAATATCAAAAAATGTTTTGCTTTGGCACGATTGGAAGTCAGCAGAGCTTCTTGAAGAGAGAAAAAATAAAAAGACCAAGCACAAAAATGAAAACTCTAATGCCGCGTACACACATAATGTCGTAATTTCCGACAACAAATGTTCGATGTGAGCTTTTCATCGGATATTCCGACCGTGTGTAGGCTCCATCGGACATTTCCTGTCAGAATTTCCTACCACAAAAATTTAAAAGCTGGTTCTCAATTTTTCTGACCAAAAAAGTTCTCATCGGAAATTCCGATCGTCTGTATGCAATTCCGACGCACAAAAATCCTACGCATGCTCGGAATCAAGTCGACACATGCTCAGAAGCATTTAACCTAATTTTTCTCGGCTCGTCGTAGTGTTGTACGTCACCGCGTTCTTGACGTTCGCAATTTCAGACAACATTTGTGTGACCGTGTGTATGCAAGCCAAGTTTGATGGAAATTCCGTCGGAAAAAAATCCACGGTTTTGCTGTCGGAAATTCCGATCGTGTGTACGCGGCATAAGTGTAGAAAAACATAACATTTATTTTAAAAAAAACACTCTCTGTGGTATTACACTCACAAATGGGAGATGGACAAAGCATGTACAGCACAAGATATCAATAGGGATGCTCTTAGTCTCTTAGGACCTAGCTTGGTAGAGCAATTCATTTCTCCACGGCAGGGGAAGACACAAGAGCCTCAGGTCAAACCGTTCCACAAAAAACAAGCATAGTATGGCGCTAGTAAAAACAATTCCAATATGGTAAAATGTCCATCATAATAGTACTTAAATATTGCTTCTGTTTAAAGCAAGGTAAAAGTCCACAAATTCAGGGCCAGCCTTGTAAGAGGGAGTGAAAGCGATCTCCGAACATGCAAAGAGAGAGAAAATACAGGCGTCTCTGAGTGTTGACTGTATATAAGATTTATTTCAAACACTCACATGTAGAAGGTTAAAAACATGCACATCAGTAAGGCTTCAGATGTCCGGTGGCATTGGGGCTTCATAAGCCCGTGCTACAGTTGTCTCTGACGCTCATGAGGCTGTTTCTGATGTCTATTCATTGTGTCAACAGTTCTACCCTGTGGAGTGATATCACTTTGGTCTAGTGCTGGTAGGGACGTGTTTCTGGGACATCCTCCCTTTCATCAGCCCCCATCAGGGGTCTTCTGGGTTATATGGTTTCTCCCGCCAATGGCTACATCACCAATAGTCCATGCTGAAACCTGCTTGCACCACATTTACATCAGCTCCAGCTAGTGACCAAGCAACTCTTGGTCACTTGAAGGCACTTTTCAAATGACCTGTTGTTGGCTGAATGAGCAGCCAGTCTTCTCAATGCCCACTAAAGTTGGCTAGGAGAATCTTACTCAAAAGCTTAAGATTATAGGGGACACAATTAGCAGTCTGAAGGACATGCTGTTAGAAATTAGAATTATTCAATGAAAAGCTAACAGCTACTTCTTTTTTTGTTTTTGTTTCAGAGGCTGAATGGAAAAGTGTGAATATAGGATTCATAAAAAAATGCAGTTATTCTTTCATCATCAACTTATAGCTTTGCTTTAATCAAGCAGATAAAGACACAGTTAAAATACATCTATGAAGTTGATACCAGATAGCCCAGTCAGATCTTTGAGCTCCAAGGCAGGGGCATAGCCCAGTGAAGAACATGGGTCAAGCTAATACACAGATCGCTGATTTGAAAATCATGGAACAACAGACCAATAATATTAACTCCCTGATCACTCTGTTATATACACATATCCCAACACAATTAGCTTCTTGGGCCTAGCCAACGATCTTACTACTATACTGCACTTAAAGTGGAGCTCCACCCTAAAGTGGAACTTCCGCTAATCGGAACCCTCCCCCCCTCCGGTGTCACAATTGACACCTTTCAGGGGGGAGGGGGGTGCAGATATCTGTCTAAGACAGGTATTTGCACCCACTTCCGGGAGTCCTCTCTGCTGGAAATCTGCGGGAAGCACTTCACTTCCCGCAGATTCCCCGTAGTGCTCTGGGAGACACTCGGCTCCCAGAACACAGGGGACCATTCAGAACGGCGCAGCGCGACTCGCGCATGCGCCATAGGGAACCGGGCATGAAGCCGCAAGGCTTCATTTCCTGGTTCCCGCACCGAGGATGGCGGTGGGGGCAGCAGAGTGATGAGCGATTGCTCGTCCTCTGCTGCGGACGTCGCTGGACTCCAGGACAGGTAAGTGTCCATATATTAAAAGTCAGCAGCTGCTGTATTTGCAACTGCTGGCTTTTAATATTTTTTTTTCCATGGCACCTCCGCTTTAAAAGCAATACAGTTTGGTCACAAGCCCATACCTGTGGATACAAAAATTCTTGCGCTGCTTGTGTGTATAAGCGGCTACAAACCCAGTGAACAAAAGGTAAATACAAAATAACAAAAAATTACAAAAAATTACAAAAAATTGTTCTGATTGGACAACAAAAGAGCTGAAGAACATTGCTGAGGTCATTCCTGTGATCTACCCTCCTGTAACCATGTTTAGGGTGTTGGACTAACAGCACTGTTCAAACTAATAGTCCTTATTGGTTTCTAGTTATTCCCCTCCCTCTCCCAGTCTGAATGCTGCTGTGTGGGACATTTCAAAAAGCTACGATAAGAACAGATGTATGTACATAAATTAGTTGTACTAAAAAAAAAAAAATGGAATTGATATAAACACGTCTAAACGGATGCATAATAAATACATAATCTGCATTGAGTTCAGATTTAAATGCTGATTTAAGACCTCAGGGAAGGAGCAAAAGAACTGCAATGGGCCAAGAAAACATCAAAAGTGACTCTGTTACAATAAATACATTTTAACCACTTGCCGACCGCTGCACGCAGATATACGTCCGCAGAACGGCCGCGGTGGGTAAATGGACGTACCTGTACGTCCCCTTTAAGTAACCGTGCGAGCGCCCGCCGCACTCACCGTGACCATGCCCGATGTCCGCCGGTGTCCCGCGATCGTGTCACGGAGAGGCAGAACAGGGAGATGCCTATGTAAACAAGGCATTACCCTGTTCTGCCTTGTGACAGGACAGTGATCTACTGTTCCCTGTGATCGGGAGCAGCGATCAGTGGCGTGCCACTGGTAGCCCAGCCCCAACACAGTTAGAATCACTCCCTAGGGCACACTTAACCCCTTCCGTGCCCCCTAGTAGTTAACCCCTTCCCTGCCAGTGTCATTTACACAGTAATCAGTGCATTTTTACAGCACTGACCGATGTATAAATGACAGTGGTCCCAAAATACCATCAAAAGTGTCCAATGTGTCCGCCATAATGTCGCAGTCATGATAAAAATCGCAGATCGCCGCCATTACTAGTAAAAAAAAATAATGATAAAAATGCCATAAAACAATCCCCTATTTTGTAGACGTTATAACTTTTGCGCAAACCAATGAATATACGCTTATTGTGATTTTTTTTACCAAAAATATGTAATAGAATACACATCGGCCTAAACTGAGGCAAAAAATAGTTTTTTTTATATTTTTTGGGGATATTTATTATAGCAAAAAGTAAAAAATATTGCTTTTTTTTTCAAAATTGTCACTCTTTTTTTGTCTATAGCGCAAAAAATAAAAATCGCAGGGGTGATCAAAAAATGCTCTGGTTAGGAAGGGGGTACGTTTTTCCGGGGCTGAAGTGGTTAAGCACTTTTGACATTCGCTCTGACAACCCAATGTATAACTGTGGTAAAAATATAAATATAACTTGATTTAAAAAAATAGTGAAGGTCCAGTTGGGCTTTAACCACTTCAGCCCTGGAAGAATTTACCCCCTTCCTGACCAGAGCACTTTTTGCGATTCGGCACTGCGTCGCTTTAACTGACAATTGCGCGGTCGTGCGACGTTGTACACAAACAAAATTGACATCCTTTTTTTCCCA
The DNA here is from genome assembly GCA_029206835.1 of Rana muscosa. Taxonomy (NCBI): domain Eukaryota; kingdom Metazoa; phylum Chordata; class Amphibia; order Anura; family Ranidae; genus Rana; species Rana muscosa. Next base: position 347,813,030 of record CM055119.1, read on the forward strand.
CAAATAGAGCTTTCTTTTGGTGGTATTTGATCACCTCTGCGTTTTTTATTTTTTGCGCTATAAACAAACACAGTTATACATTCACACATACACTATATTGTCAAAAGTATTAGGACACCTGCTTTTACACGTAGGTGAACTTCAATAGCATCCCAGTCCGTAGGGTTCAATATTGAGTTGGCCCACCCTTTGCAGCTATAATAGCTTCAACTCTTCTGGGGAGGCTGTCCACAAGGTTTAGGAGTGTGTCTATGGGAATGTTTGACCAGCATTGTTGAGGTCAGACACTGGTGTTTAATGAGAAGGACTGTCTCGTAGCCTCCGCTCTAATTCATTCCAAAGGTGTTCTATCAGGTTGAGGTCAGGACTCAGGACCTTGCTTTGTGCACTGGTCCAAATGCTTTGGTGGAGAGGGGATTATGGTGTGAGGTTGTCTTCAGGGGTTGGGCTTGGCCCCTTAGTTCCATTGAAGGGAACTCTTAAGGCGTCTGCATACCAACGGACTAAGACTGGGATGCCATTAAGTTCATGTGCGTGTAAAGGCAGGTGTTCCAATTCTTTTGACATTATAGTATATATAAATGTAATATTGCATAAAAATGTATATCAGTACAGCTTGGACATGAACAAAATATGGTTTCTCCAGAAGCAAACTGTAAAAGACTTTGATTTAAAGCAGATGAAAGTTGCACAGCCAGCATGCAATAAACAGAACTAGATGAAGGCATAGGATCATTAGCACATTGAATATAAGGCCCCCTACTGGTATTTTCCGCCCACACTTAACCAGAATGGCAGCATACTTCCTGGGGGGAGAAGATCATGTTTTGCCATCTGGTGTGATTATCTGCTCAAAAGAATCTCAACACTGAGCCTGAGACAGGAATAAAAAGTGTACCCTTTAGTTCAAGATATCTTCCACAAAGGATCAAAGACATGATTTGTTGGGACCCATCTGAGGGTGTGTCTCAAGACTGGACAAGAGCCAGGTGTCCCCCCCCCAAGGGTTGGCGGAAGGAACTAATAAACGTGCTGTGAGACAAAGGACCACATCGACACTCATGGAAATTATGGTTTCTGATGAAACTTCAGTGGAAAAGTCTTCTTTATCAAAGCAGTGTTTGGTGGCATGGGCGATAAAGACGTATTTATTCTCTTCTCTGCAAACACATTTTTACATTTTATTATTTTTTTAATAATATCACTTTAACATGTCTGCCCTAGAGAGAGAAAAGTTTATTTACTGTATACACTTGTATGTACATTTGGACTTGTTATAACAGAATACACTTTAGGCTCCTCAGGGGCAGTGGTTGAGTGGCATGATCCACATATGCTTTGGAGGGAGAGAGACATGATTTTAGGTTTGCATTATACAGTTTTTTTTTTTTATTATCCTGTGAGATATTCTATGTTAACTACATTATCCCTTTACTCTACAATGAGGCTTTCCAATTTATTATGAAGCAATCTAATTAGTGTAAAGTTGAAAGCAACGTTAATGCACGGCAATCTAAAGACATACATTAAATTGTAACAATCAAAAGCTAGTTGTATCTGCCCTTAATTATCAAGATTGTTTTGTCAGCTGAATATATTAAACTGCCTGTGCCTTTTTTGCAAATCAGATTTTTTGTATTAGCATTATTTGTTAATTTGTTTTCCCCTAATGGACTGAAAGTTCATTAGCTTCCATATTACCAGTATGCTCGTAATTCTGGCATTTCCCAGAACTATTCCCAGTACAACCTTTAAAATTGCTCAGGTTTTTCTGTTAACCAATAAGTTGTTACTGATTATAATAATCGCATTTACTATTGTCAATTCTTGCCAATTAAGACACGTAGAAGGGGCATTTGGATGGGCATAAATCTACAGCATCTTCCTGCAATATCTCCCTCCAGAGAGCCGTGTGAATTCAGTATTCCCAGCCTTTATAAATAACGGTGTCGGAGACTTTGGCATCTGCTCTTAATGATAGCGAGGATCCCCTTGCAGGCAATTTGGATGTGACTTTGCATTTTAAGCTTACAGAGAATTGTTGAAGCAAAATTCAAAATTAAAATGTGTACATGTCCTTAAAAATGACCCTTTTAACTATCTTTCTCTTAATTATTGTTGTTACACAACGCTAAATTAAAACTAAACTCTGGGCAAATGCCTTAATACATAGAAATACAAATAAGGAGGGGCGTGGCTTGGCGCGCAACGAACATGGTCGCACAGTAGGAGAGCTCCGGCACACACGCAGCCTGCATTTGCTATTCCGCCCGACCCAACGACCTCAGATGCCGGGCAAGCGGCTATACAACACCCCGAACTCACGCTCGAGGCGAGGATCCACCTCGAGGAACATCCCGGACCTGTTTAAAGCTCAAACAGGGACCCGCAGCCACAACGTGGGGATACCTAAAATGGCGCCGGACCAACTCGAGGAGGAGTACAGCGAGGATTCCCAGTCTGCTCCTGAAGACACAGGTAGGGGCTCAGCACTCCCCGATCAGCCCGTCACGCTCGCAGCAATGTCCGTGATCGCGGCTGACATTAAGTCCACGTTCTCCGCCGCCATTACGGACCTGAAATCAAACCTGTTGTCCCTGAATGAGAAAATGGCGGCAGCAGAGTCTGCAGGGAAGCACAGGGACAAGGCGATTCGCCGGCTAGAGAAGATTACTATATCCCACAATCACCACTTTATTGAAATAAACAGACATTTGGAGGACTTGGATAATAGGGGGAGGAGAAATAATGTCCATGTGAGAGGGATCCCAGAGTCGGTGGAACCCCCCCAAATTGTCCCTGCTCTACAGAGAGTATTCAATAGCGTGCTTGAACGGCAGGAAGAAACAGAGATTGAATTCATAAGAGCTCACAGAGCACTTAGACCTAAGGGCCCGGACTCTGCGCCGCCCCGTGACATTGTTTGCTGCCTTCAGAGTTTCACTCTGAAGGAGGAGATTATGCGCAAGGCCAGGAGATCTGAACAGATTGTGTTTAATGGGGCCCACATCTTATTGTTTCAGGATCTCTCGCAGATCACCCTGCGAAACAGAAGAGCTTTGCGCCCTCTGCTGGTGAAATTACGGGAGTGCGATTTGAAATACACCTGGAAGTTCCCATTCGCCTTAACAGTCTATTTCAATGGAATCCAGCACGTTTTGCGAGAACCTGATGAGTTACCTGTCTTCTGTGCAGCTTTGGGATTGGATCCAATCTCCTTGCCCGATTGGTATGCAGAATTCCAGGATCCACCCCGTGACAGATCACCCTCAAGATCTCCTCACTCTACTCCAGACAAGAGGCTCTTTAAGAAGCAGAAGCCGTATCGCCCCGGGGGCTCCTTGGCTGGAACACCTAGATCGTCAAGGGATGTTCGCAGAGAACAAGTGGAAGCATAAATCAGGACCTTCGAATCCCTCTATGCTCCGTTTGATGTTCATTTTTCCTAGTTCACCCATTTCTGAGACAGATTCCGTTATGCTTTCGCCCGGGCTTGAATGTTGGATTGACTAGACTCAGCTAACTTGGGAGCAGACAACTTCATGTGACTTGTAGTGGTACCAGGGGGTCTCGTACCCCCCTCCCCCATCTCCCCCTCCTCCTCCCCCCCTTCCCCCCCTCTCCCCTCCTACCCTCCCTCCCTCTCCCCTCCTACCCATCCTCCCTTTCCTCCTCTTCCCCCCCCCACCCTTTCCCTCCCCTCCTTGCCCCTCCCCCCACCTCCCCCCCTCCCCTCATTCCCCCCCTCATTCCTATCCCCCCCTTTTTTCCGCCTCCCCACCCCCCCTTCCGGGACATTGTCTCTGGAGCTGTCCCCTCATCCTTCCCCAGGTTGCCGACTATAAGGTGGGCTCTTATTTGTCGATTCTCAACTGACGTTGAACTCTTTTTCGATATTAAGCTTCAGTGATACTACCTGGGGTTACTGGGGGGATTGGGGTCGGGTGGGGGCCTACTTCTCTCTATGTTTAGATGAAGAAGGGGCGACCCTGGGCTGCCACTGATCAACTCTCCTGAAATGTTTACTGCCCACTGATTCAGTTGTGCACTCTCTTTCTGGGTTGAGTGGATATGCTGTGTTCTGAGCTCAGGTTCGGACCAGCATATTTCAGTTTATTGTTTTCCATGCAGGCTGTGTGTGTGTGTCATGTTGCACTGCATTTATTTGTTTTTCTATACCTTGCTGTGTGTTACGGTTACATTTTTTCTTTTTCTGGATTGGGGTGGTCGACGGTTGTTGCCCAGTTCGGTCCAGGCCCTTGTGGTTGGGCGCCTCCCGCTTCCACCACCAAGTGTGTCCGGGGCTGCCAGTTCAGACCTGGATGCGCTAATTTACTCCTTATTCAGGACAGTGTGTTCTGCCTGATCGGGGAATTCTCTGATTCTCTCTGTCATCTCCCATTTCTCTTATCTCCCTCTTTCCTCTTCTTCCTAAACCCCTTTTTTTCTTTTTTTTTTTTTTTTTTAGAATATATTTGGCCTTTGGTTTACTCTGGGGTACTGCTGTTGACTATACTGTGACAGTTTTGTCTTGTAGGCGTACTCCGGCTCATCTCGCTCTGATCCTTCAACATGGCCTACTCCGACCTCGGCCGAGGTCCGCTCGTGATTTCACACAATGTTAAAGGTATGAATATTCCCGAGAGACGCTCCACGCTATTACGGGAGCTCACGAAATGTAGACCACACTTTGTGTTTTTGCAGGAAACCCACTTTAGAACGCATCATGTCCCCAGTCTGACAAACGCCTTTTTTACAGAAGCATATCATGCCACCAATGACGACTCCAAGACAAAGGGTGTTACCACCCTGATAAGCAAAAACGCCCCTTTTACCCTGCAGGAGAAGCTAATAGATCCCAAGGGTAGATTTGTTTTTTTGAAGGGCCTATACAACAACACGCCTCTGACACTGGCCAATGTTTATTTCCCGAATAGGTCCCATGTGACCTTCTGTCATCATATAGTGCGAGAGCTCCTGGGATTTACTTCGGGTTGCTTGATTCTGGGGGGCGACTTTAATGTCCCTCTCAATCCGTCCGTTGACACCTCTAATGGGAAAACATGCATTACTTACAGGATCCTTAAGAGGATCAAGACCCTACTCCAAAGCTTACAACTTATTGACACGTGGCGGTTTGATCATCCTGAAGATAAAGACTTCACGTTCTTCTCACCTCCACACAACAGACACTCCCGCATTGACTACCTCTTCATATCCCAACGGGATTTAACCCGAGTCTCAGAGACACATATAGGCTTCAAGTCTTTCTCTGACCATGCGCCAATCTCATTAACCTTGAATGGACTTACCCCCCCCTCACGCTCCCAGTCGTGGCGTCTGAATGCGTCCTTACTAACAGACCCTGACTTACTAGTGACCTTGACCTCCTCAATCAAGGACTTCTTCTTGCGGAACTCCACCCCAGGTATAGATCCACTAGTGGTCTGGGAGGCTCACAAATGTACCCTGAGGGGGGAACTTATCAGAATGGGAGCAATCCGGAAAAGAGATAGGGAGGGACAAATAGTCACCATAACGAGTAAAATCAAACAACTAGAAAACCTCCATAAACAGTCTCTTAGCACGAACACGGCGACTGAGCTTCTAGATCTCAGGAAAGACCTCCAACAGCTCTTTGATACTAGATCAAGGCGTCTTTTATTTTTCAAAAAGAAAATCTATTATGAGTCTGGGAACAAACCTGGTAAGCTCCTCGCGAGGGCACTGAGAGAACAGAATGCTAGAAACCTAATTTCGGGTATCAGGAGACATGATGGTAAGCTGGATGTGGCCACGGAAGAGATAGCACAACATTTTCATGATTTTTACACAAAGCTGTATAACCTACCACCTCAACACAAAGGAGGGTCTCCGGGGGGTGATAGGGCTCAGATGGTGGAGGAATATTTAACTAAAAGTGGAATGCCTGCTCTTTCTGACTCGGACATTGCACTTTTGGAGGAGCCACTCTCGTCTTCAGAGGTTGAACTCGCCATTAAGCAGCTGAAACCGGGTAAAAGTCCTGGCCCTGATGGCTACACCTCTATCTATTATAAGACTTTTTCTCAGCTTATAGTAACACCACTTACAGCTGCGTTGAACTCATTATCCGCTCCCAGACGGGTTACCCCAGACTTTCTTTCGGCTTATATCACAGTGATCCACAAACCGGGTAAAGACCCAGCGGAGTGCTCCAGCTACCGCCCGATTTCATTACTAAACCTAGACGTCAAATTGTACGCAAAGATTCTGGCCTCCAGATTAAGTCCCATGTTGTCGAATCTTATCGATCCAGATCAGGTGGGTTTCATGCCTGGCCGAGAGGCTAAAGACAACGTGATCAAGGCAATGCTGTTGTCTAATGCGGCTTACGCTGGGAAGATAGAGGGCCTTCTCCTGTCCACGGATGCGGAGAAGGCCTTCGACCGCGTGGCCTGGGACTTTATGCTAGCCACTTGCACGAAGATAGGACTGGGGCCACATATGCTAGCCAGGATCTCTGCTCTATATCAGTCCCCTACGGCTCGATTAAAAATCAATGGTACCTTTTCAGATAAAGTTCGGATAACTAATGGCACAAGACAGGGATGTCCACTGTCCCCTCTATTGTTCATTTTATCCCTTGAGCCCTTTCTTAGAATGGTTAGAGCTAATACAGACATCCAGGGCTTCAGAGTGTCGACTAAAGAATACAAAGTGGCCGCCTATGCGGATGATTTGCTTTTCTTTTTATCTAACCCTATAATCTCCTTGCCAAATTTGATGCAGGAGTTTGCCAATTATAGCTACGTTTCAAATCTTAAGATAAACTACTCTAAGTCGGAAGCCCTGAATGTCTCACTTCCTGAGCGATTGCTGAAACGGGTAGTGGCTGCCTCCCCCTTCAGATGGGAACCGAAGGCCCTGAAATATCTGGGAATTTGGCTCACGCCTAGATTAGGAGACATGTTTGGTTGTAATTTCCCGGAGTTCCTTAAGAAAATCAGAGAAGACTTACTTAGATGGCAGTCGGGTTACTTCTCTTGGTTTGGTCGTGCGGCCATAATCAAGATGACTATCCTCCCCAGACTGCTCTACCTCTTGCATGCCATCCCACTTCAGATACCTGCTTCCTTTTTCACTACACTCAGGAGCGTTATCCTAAGATTTCTATGGAATTCGCAAAAGCCCAGGATTGGGTTCGCATACCTGATGAAGCCTAAAGTTCAGGGTGGAATGGGAATACCAGACTTTAGGTCCTACTACCAGGCCACTCACTTGACTAGAGTCGTAGATTGGCATTGTCATGGGGCAGCTAAAGATTGGGTCTCTCTAGAGGAAGCACTATCCCCCGTTCCCCTTAAATTTGCCCCATGGATCCCTTGGAATAGTTTACCGAGCAGTGTCAAACATCACCCCCTTACTGGTAGCACGTTAAGACTTTTCTACAATCTGACCAAACACCTTTCCTTTTCCTCACAACCTAGTCCCCTGACGCCACTGAAAGATAACCCCGACTTCATCCCAGGTCTAAACAACCCGCATTTCCAGTCCAAGACTCGTCCTCAACCTTTGCTGGTAGGCGACTGCATTACGGGGGGAACTGTGAAAGACTGGACGGTACTTAAAACTGATACACAACTCCCACACATGACCCTTTGGGAGTATCTCCAACCGTAGTTGCGTATAGCTACCTGGGGAATAAGTCTGTCAGGAGCAAATTACATAGACCTTTAGAGACCTTTGAGTCGATTTGTCAGCTGGGTGACACAAGTGTGAGAACTACGTCATTGAATTACTCGTGGCTTCAAAATTTGAAATACAGGTCCGTTGATAAACTCAGAGCGAGATGGGCGGAGGAGCTTCAGATGGGGATTTCCCCTAAACAATGGAGGTATGCATGCATTATGACCCATAAGTGCTCTATAAGTACTAAGACGCAGGAAACAGCATTTAAACTGTTGACACACTGGTACAATACCCCAGCCAAGATACATAGATGGAACCCTCAGATACCAGCCACCTGCTGGAGATGCCATCAAGACGTGGGTACGCTGCTCCACATTTGGTGGCAATGCCCACGAATTGCTCCGTTCTGGGAGAGGGTCAGACTTCTGGTCTCGCAGATCACCGAGACCAAGATCGTGTTGAATGCGGCCTCCTGCCTGCTCCACATCACGAATGTCTCTTTGGGGAGGTACAAAAACTCCTTAACGAGACATTTGCTAAATGCGGCCAAGTCTTTGATCCCGCTCTACTGGAGATCACAGAGGGTTCCTTCCACTGCTGAGTGGCTGAAAAGGGTCTCGGTGGTTTGCGAGATGGAGGAGACCTTGACCCAAGCCACCGACGTGGTGGATAAATTTTGCACTATCTGGCAACCATGGTTGATATTCAGGTACTCGACTGCGTACTCAGATATTATGTCTGCCTCATCTCCCGGGGTTCCCGGCGAGGGGGCAGAGTAGGTGATGCATGGGTGTCTCCCGCTCCTACATCCCCCCACTGGTTTGCGGCGGTATCTCTGAGGCCAGGGGTCTTCCTTTCTCTCTACCTTTTCTCGGGCCAGGGCTCTGGCCATATCCCCCCCCTCCCCCCTCCCCACCTTTTAGCTCTTTACTCTCTGTTCTGTCTTTGTTTTCCATTTTAGTTTTTTCTTTCCCTTTCTTCTTATATGATGTGAACGCGATTGCCCCTCATAATTGATATTCGAAGATCACATCCTAGATTCATCATTAGTCCTATTGTTAACTCATTTCGACGGTCATCCTTGTTGATCCAGCTGAACTAGTGACCATGTCTCTCTTTTTATCTTGTTTTTCTCTCCAATATATCCGATGCTCACGTCCTCTGGTCACCTTGAGTTAGAATATTGTGGTCTCAGTTACTCTGTTGCATTCTGACTTGCCTAATTTGTGGATAAGTGTACCTATTGTGCAGTTGCATCTGCGAATGTTCTGTTCCGTTTTTTTTTTTTATTTTATTTTCTTTTTGCTTACCCATCTCTATCTTGTCTTCAATAAACTTTTAATAAATGTGAAAAAAAAGAAATACAAATAAGGGTGATGTTTTACCTGCCAAAAATATGTATTGTCTATCCATCCAGTCCTAAAATGTACACATCTCTGCCTCAAAGCTTAACCCTAGCACAACATACTCAAATATGCAATGGAAAAGTTTAGATGTGTGATCAGATGAAGAAAACTTAAAGTGATACTAAAGTCTCATTAAAAAAAAAAAAAAAAAACATGTTATACTTACCTGCTCTGTGCAGTGGATTTGCACAGGGCAGCTTGGATCCTCCTCTTCTCTGGTCCCTCATCGCTGCTCCTGGCCCTTCCCTCCTGTCGGGTGACCCCACAGTAAGCATCTTGATATGGGGCACCCAAGCCGAACTGCAGCTCCCTTTGTTCATTCAGACACAGAGCTGTGGTTTGGCCCACCCCCTCTCTCTCCTTATTGGCTAACTGACATTGATTGCCATTGGCTCCCTCTGCTGTGTCTCAGCCAAGCAGGAGGGAGAGACCTGGACGGCCGAGGGACCCGTGGACATCGCTGGATAGGGATGGGGCTTGGGTAAATATTAGGGGGGGTGAAGGGGGCTGCTGCACACAGAAGGCTTTGTATCTTAACCACTTCCCGACCACCCGCCGCACTTATACTGCAGCAATGTGGCTCGGCTGCGTGAATCGCCTTACATGTACGGTGGCTCTTGCACTAGCTTTTGTGGGTGCGTGTGCCGCCGAAGGTACACACGTGCTCTCATTGGTCAGCGGAGGAGCCAATCAGCTGGTCCGGCGGACTCGATGTCCGCCGACCACCCGTGATCGCTCCCCGCACGCAGAATGGGGATCTGCCTGTGTAAACATGACAGATCTCCGTTCTGACAGGGGAGATCACACAGATCCTGTCTTTCTGCAATGCAATAAGAGGGATATGTGTTGTCCCAGTGAGCCCTTCCCTCACACAGTTAGAACACACAGTGAGGAAATACAGTTAACCCCTTGATCGCCCCTGATGTTAACCACTTCCCTGCCAGCTTCATTAGTACAATGTCAGTGCATTGCATATTTTTAGTCACTGGTTCCCAAAAAAGTGTTAATGATGTCAGTTAGGTGTCCAATCTGTCCACCGCAATGTCGTAGTCCCGCTAAAAATCACTGATCACCGCCATTACTAGTAAAAAATAAATAAATAATAAAAATGCCATAAATCTATCAACAGTTTTGTAGACGCTATCACTTTTGCGCAAATCAATATAAGCTTATTGGGATTTCTTTACCAAAAATATGTAGCAGAATACATATTGGCCTAAACTGAGGAATACATTTGTTTTTTTACATTTTATTTTTTTTTGCTAAAGGTTTTACAACAGAAAGTAATTATTATTACTTTTTTTAATTTTCTCTTGTTAGCTCAGCAACATTACAGGCTAGGAACTTGCAGTCCTTTAGTAAAGTAGCATATGTGAGTGAACAGCATCTCACACATTCTACCTCTTGTTGACACTGATCCCAGTTCTACTGCTTGCAGAAAAGCAAGCCGGCCTGGCTGCCACTAGCCTACCTGGATGCTTTCTCTTCCCAGTCCTCCTGACTGACATACACATGGAGACTCACATGGAGACTCTCCAGAGCAAGCCAGATGAAGGCCTGCTACAGCTGGCAGTCTTTCCCTTTGTCTGTCCCTGCACTGTGCTGGTCTACTCACGGTCTCTCTTTGCACTCTCTGCTGCCTCTCTCGTTAGGGTCCCTCCAACTGCCTCCTGTGGTGGGAACCTTCCAGGCCAGCCTCCAAAGCTCCAGCCTGAGATTAAAAAAAACTCCCTCGTGGGGATCCCTCAAGGGCCACCGACAGACTCCCCTCAGCACTGCTTCTCCATCTTCCAACCAACTCCCCTCCTGGCATGGCTCATGACTATTTAATAGTTCCCTGCCAGGCCCCTAACCTGGGGATTGGCTAACGGCCCCTATATATTCCAGGCAACCCCTCTTAGCCTCCGCCCACTATCTTCCAGAACGTTCTCCAACATTCTAGAAAAGGGGGAGGCACCAGAGAGCTGCCTGGATGAATCATCCAGCCCTGGCCTCTAATAACACTGACACAGATTCAGTGACTCAGGTTCATCCCTGGGCCAGAATAAAGTTTGCCTACTCTCATTCTAGTAGCACACACTAGAGGGTGCTACAATGATCTTGAAATATTTTATACTAAGCTTATCCCTATCTGGCAGGGGAGGAAAGCTGTTTTTTCTGTGCTGCAGCTCAGTAGCACTTACGGGTCTTCTCCCCACTGTCTACTTGTGGCTTAACAGTAAAAATAAAAGCAGTGCATTGAGTTCATCTCTCTGTAAGGCCTCTTTCACAAAAGTTTCTGATCAGATACATGATCGGAAACACCCCAGAAACTCCAGGCATGTCTTTGGGCAGGCAGATGAATTGGACTTGTTTCTATTTACATCCACCTACCTCCGAGTTTGTCCAGGTCTGGAAAAAAAAAAACCAAAAAGGTCTGCATCCTTTTCCATTATTCCAGAATTAAATGTGATGGATCAGAGGGAGTTCTATGTAAACATACACAAGTCATAGAGCCATCACCGGTCCGCCACAGTCCGCTTTCAAAATTTGGCCAAAAACTAAACGGGCACGGATGTCACAAAACTGAAGTCTGTCCCATTCTGCTCTGGTCATAGATGCCCTGCTAAACAGAGCAAAATGCACACGTGTGTAGAGACCCCAAAGCAAATAAAACATAGGATGAGTAAACCAGGTGAAAGGGAAGGAAAGAAAAGGGAAAGGATGAGACATAAGGAAGGAACAAAAGGGAAGATGCAGGAGGAGAATAAAACAGAAATGAAGAAGAAAAGGAAGGAAAGAGCAGGGTGCACATTTTTTTTTGTGCTTGTTTTGGGTTGACTTGGGAAGAGTAAATTCTTCTGTCAAGAGTTAAATTCTTCAGAACAACATACTCAAAGAGGTGCTGGGAATTTTTAGACTTGCAAGTGTAATCATATGAAGGAAAAGCTTCAAACAAAAACTATATCTCTGATGAGGCAGCTCCCACACAGAATGGCTTACCTCGATGGGCACCCAACATTAGCTCAAACCATAAAAATACAGAAGGGAGTGCCAAGGACAAAAACATAGACATAAGGGCTTTTTTCATTATTATGATTATGGTTTTTGGTTATTCTTGTAGCCCTGATGAAGTGAGAGTGGTGTTGCCATCGAAACTCAATTAATGTTTTTACATGACTTTTTTTATCAACAGTTAAAATTGTATTGGTCTCTTTTGGGCTATAACTCCTTTCATTATTTTCAAGTGTTTATTTCTGTCCATAATCCCACTGGTTCTGCCAGTTCCTGGATGATAAAAGGGCTCATGCGATGGGTCCTTAATGGTCCAGCTTGGCACTATGTAAGCATGCATATCTCATCATACTTGTGCTGCAGAAGCTAACAATCATTATAGTAGTTGGTGCCACTACAGCAATAGCCACCATTTTCTGGGTCCAGCTCAGATTCTGTGTTGGTGGTCAACCTCTACACACTGACTACAGTTGCCCGGTATAACCACCATTCATAGAATGCCTTGTATCTTTTCCAGTGATTACAAGGCATTCTGCGATTGGATGTAGTGAAGAGGAGAATGCAATCAGAAAATGCATCAAATGCAAAAGGTTTTCCATTAATGGCGACAGCTCTGAGAAATTGACCCCTTGTGGTAGAAGTACAGAAGGCACGCTGATTGCACAAGACCCGGCTATCACTGTAGTAGAGCTGACTACTACTGTACAGTGGTGGTCAGCTACCCAGCAGCTCCTCAGGTATGAGATATGCATACTTGCAAGCTGTATTAATGTAACCATGAAATTATAGGTGTGCACAGCCTATTGCATTAGGGTGTGCACCCCAAAACTCAAACACACATGTGTGCATGATTGTGCATGTATGTGTATGTATGTATATAGCGAGGTATATATCTATATACTGTATATATCTATATATATATATATATAGAAATATATATACACACACACAAACACACTCTTATAAATAAATGTAAAAAACATTTTAAAATGTATTAAAACATGGACGGTGTTAGTAGGGCAGTGGATGTGTCAGTAGGGAAGTAGATGGTGTCAGTAGTTTTTTATTTTTGTATTATTTTTTACAATTCGATTTTTTTATTATAAAAAAAAATTAGGAGCCCTGTTGGGGGGCTTTAGTGCAATATCAGCAGGAGCAATCTGTGGCGCACAGGATGATTAGGGTGTGCCCAGGCACACCTGGCACACCACTTGCACACGCCTATGCATGAAATAAAGATCATACCTGAAGTTCAGCTTTCAATGCCAAGGTCTGTCTGCCATAGTCACATGATCAACCCTAGTATTAGTAGTAGAGATTACTGCTACAGTGGTTGTCAGCTACCCAGCGGCCCCTCTGGTATTAGATATGCATACTTGCAAGCTGGATTAATATAACCATGCAATAAAATCATGCCTGGAGTTCAGCTTTCAATGCCAAGTTCTGTCTGCCATAGTCACATGATCAACCCCAGTATTGAAATTTTTAAAAATGCAGGGGATGAGTTCTGCTGGCAGTACATATACAGAATACAGCACAGCTCCAGCTATCCTGGTTAAAAGGAAGCATTTGATATTTATGCCAGATTTGGAAATAGTTGCATGGATTCCTATGCACTTACAACTTGAAAATTTTATGAGGGAGGTAGAGAAGCCTCATAAAATCTTATTTTTTTTTTTTGTTATTTTTAACTTACCGGTATGTTTTAACCTTTGGTATAAGGAGTTAAAAATTGCATCTCTCTGAAATTTGTCAGGTTAATGACAAGCCACACAATCATTCTATTCCAACACCATCTGTCACCTAATTGCATAAACTTTAAGCTTCCAAAGTATTTTTTTTTTTTTTACATAATAAAACACAGTAAATTTTAATGGAAAAAAAAGAAAATGGCACAGTCATTCAGCAGCATCAAAAGACATCAATTCAGTCATGTATTATGGAATTTTCACTAATCATTTCTTAGGGGCTTTCTGAATGTATTCATACTGCCTAAAGTATATTTATATTAGTTATTCCTCTGCGAGAAAAAAATAAAATGTAAATTCTCCCATATAAATTCTCTAAAAGATGGGTATAATTAGGATGTAGTTTACTGCATTTTATAAGCAGGTACAAATCTCAGCGGGTAGTCAAGTACAATACCCATACTTCATGTGGATTAGCAATTACATTGTGTTCACAGCTATCAGAACAGGCAACAGGTGACCTGACAAATGTCTCATTCATACTAAGCCAGTGTCAATAGCCACCATTTCTGTCTTGTGCCTGCATCTATCTTCAGCTTCCAAAAGGACAACTATTTGGACCAGCTGGCAAGCCTAAATGTAAATTACACCTGGTGACAAATGACCAAGGTGCGTGATTTAATTAAGTACTGCTGGGTTATAATTCCAGGCGATTAGAAGTACAACACATGTTTATGACACAGAATATAGAAAGGACCCCATCAACCACAAACCTTTGTTCATATGAAAGTACGTTATATCTAATGGCAAAACTAAAAAAAAATAAAAAATAGATAGAAGTTTTAAAAGTTTTTGCCATTAGCTATACAAGCAGGCCATAAACACACCAGAGTTTAGAGAGCATTTAAGGTGTATTTGCAAACAGTCAAAAGTGATCAATTCCAATTTTAGCCTTGTAAAAAATAAAGAAACACATCTCACAGGCTTCAACAAAATGGTTACTCATCTCATTTACATTTATGCAACATGGAGTCTCTGTATAGACGGCTACCATTTTCTTGAATTCTCCTGGAGCCTGACAAGCCAACTCTGTCTGTCAAACAGTCTTTTTACACAGTGATACAACTGACACAGGTTTGGAGTCACTATTTTCATTGTTTTGGGCTTTATCTCACAGGGCATTTGAGGAGCGTACACTGACGCAACTTAATTGCCATTGCAAGTGCAACACATACAAAATGTTCATTAACACTATGGGTGTGTTAGTGGACATTAAAGGCTGATTTGAATTCATTGCCTGTGTGAAAGAGACCTAAAACGAATGCCGCGTACAGATGACCGTTTTTAATGACGAGAAAAATTAAGAAATTTTAAATGGTCATTAAAAATGATCGTGTGTGGGCTTTCCAGCATTTTTCCCGACGAGAAAAACGCAGAGAATCACGACGAGAAAAATTGAAACATGCTCTAATTCTTCACGTCGTTTTTTTACATCGTCGTTTATCTCGTCATGAAAAACGGCCGCGTGTGGGCTTTAACGACGTGAAAAAAAATGCGCATGCTCAGAATCAAGTATGAGACGGGAGTGCTCGTTCTGGTAAAACTAGCGTTCGTAATGGAGATAGCACATTCGTCACGCTGTAATGGACTGAAAAGCACGAGGCTGAAAAGTGTGAATTGTCGGTCAATAAACTTTACTAACATGAAGGGTGGCGCCATCCGAATGGAACTTCCCCTTTATAGTGCCGTTGTATGTTTTGTACGTCACCGCGCTTTACTCGAACATTTTTTTCCACGATAGTGTGTAGTCAAGGCAGGCTTGAGAGGAAACACGAAAAATCACGTCGAGAAAAATGCCGTTTTTTTCAATGACATTAAAAATGGTTGTGTTTTGCTCACACTAGCTGATCAGTGCCCTGATTATCAGTGCAGCCCCAACAGTGCCTATCAGTGCTGCCAATCAGATCCCATCAGTGCTGCCTTTCAGTTCCCATCAGTGCAGCCTATCAATGCCCATCATTGTCACCTATCAGTGCCGATCAGAGCTGTCTATCAGTGCCCATCATTGCCGCATATCAGTGCAGCCTTATCAGTGCCTCCTCATGAGTGCCCGTCAGTACCACCTCATCAGTGCCCATCAGTAAAGGAGGAAAACTACTTATTTACAAAAGAAATTACCAGAAACTAAGGAAAACTTTTTTTTCAGAATTTTCTTTTTTTGTTTATTTATCAAAAAATAAAAAACCCCAGTGGTGATTAAATACCACCAAAAGAGAGCTCTATCTGTCTCCAAAAATTATAATATAATATATGTTTGGGTACAGTGCTGTATAAACACGCAATTGTCATTCAAGGTGTGACTGCAGTCTGTGCTCCTGTCCAGAAGATTTCACCTCACTTTCTGTCCCTGTGACAATTGGATTTTGAACATTTTGGGTTGTTGTGGAAACAAAGATTAATGATAAAGCTTCAGTGGAGACATCTTTTTTCCATTGTAACTATTACAAGAGTGAATTTACCTTTCTAAGGGTGGATTTCCTCTCACTTCCTGTTGTCTCCCTCCATTTGTAAGTACGAGTGGTGTGTAGCAGAGGACTGGGACAACCAGCAGGGAGAGAGAAGCTGCGGGCATGGTTGTGTCTCTCGCCTGCTGCTTGCTCTGTCACCCCCGCTCGGCCCCCACCTTTCTCCTGTCAGCAGTGCAAGAGGCAGAGACAGAGCCGCATTGATGAGTCTCCCTGCCTGTTCAGATTCCTTCCCCATTGGCCAAAGGGAGGAACCAATCACAAGATGCCAGGAGGATTTTGGGACATGCAGTCCCGAAGACAGAGGCGGCCTATTGTTTTTGCCTAAGGTAAAACTACGGTCCCCAGCAGGAACACACAGCTGAAAGGCAAGCTGTACAGCTTGAAGCCCAGGAAAAAAGATGGGGGAGCTGTGAGAGAGGTGAGGGATGGTGTGTGACAGGACAAGGGGAGAGAAGGCTTAGAGGAGTGAGGAGAGAGCCAGGCTTCCACACAGCACTACCGAGAAAGTGTGGTCAGGAGAGAGAAGAGAGCCAGGCTTCCACACAGCACTACCGAGAGATTGCTGTCAGGAGAGAAAAGAGAGAGAGACAGGCTTCCACACAGCACTACCGAGAGAGTGCTGTCAGAGTGCTGTCAGGAGAGAGAAAGAGGACATGCTGAGGGATGCGAGGAAAAGGAGGCCACATTCGTTCAGCCCAGGGACCCTGCTCAGCAGCCCAGCACCATACAGCCCAGTAGAGACGTCCCACACCGCTTCAGGGATCGCTTTATCCATCCAGGTATCGGGTCGGCCATTGTCCAATCACTTTCCAAGTTTCGCTACCCGCCATTTTGATACATTGTCATGAGGTGATCCGGGCCTCACTACAGCGCCAGGACAGGAACCTGAACCAGCACTTGGGATTTCCGGTTTGTCGCACAGAGGATTGGTGAGCAGGTGAAAACCCACCATCCTTGTTGGATGTCTGCATGCAGTACAGACACTGCATGCAGACACCTATTCCACTTTCTAGTATCAGAGGATGCTTTTTGGAGCTGCCACCTTTAGCGGTTTTACATAATGGAACATCCTAGATGATTACTGCTGCACTTAAGCTTGAGTTTACTAGCAGAAGACACCAGCATTCTTCACCCCGGGACCTGTAACGCTGAAGAACTTTGTTCACTGTACCTGTTTAATCCATTTTGTTGCTTTTTTTTAACCATATTTACGGCCCAGAAGGAGCTGAGAAGTGGACAAACCTTCTCTCCTCCCTCTTAGTGCCTGTGTTATGGGCAGGGCCGTCGGAACAGGACAGGCAAATCAAGCAGCTGCTTGGGGCCCCGACTTGTCCTGGGCCCCAGCAGAGGGCAGCAGAGAGCAGCACAGCCAGAGGACTCGAGGAGGCAGCACGGGTGGAGGAGGTAAGACATTCCCCCCCGCATTTCCACTGTAATACTATGCGATGGCGATGGCCCCCCCTCCTGCGATCGGGCCCCTCCTCCCGCAAACGGGCCCCCACTCCCGCGACCGCCCCCCCGCTCAACAAGTGTCCTGGTGGCAGCACTCCCCCTCCCAAATTCCTTCAAACGGCCCTGGTTATGGGTATATATATATATATATATATATATATTACTGTTTATTATATACTTATAGTTGCTAAATATTGAAGGTTTATACTGTATTGATACTCTGCAGTAGGGTTTAACAGTGCTGTAAGTATCCATATATTTTAAACCGTGATAATATATTCAACTTGTTTATTACTACCGGTCTGTCTGTTTCTGGTAACAATCCACAGCCAGGCTAACAGTATTTTCTACTTGTGTCCTTAAAAAGTGTTTGCAGTGATTTTAGCTAACCAGGTGTGCCAGAGGAGCTGAGGTCATTCTTGGAGTTGAGGCGTAGAACAAAGGACCCAAAAGTCACTAAGCGGCCCACTGGGCAGGGGCGGATCCAGAATCTAGTCTCGGGAGGGGCACTGCCAGAAAATACGTTTTTTTTGCATGCAATTTATTGGGGAAATGGCATGGTTGTTATGGTGTCAGGATGATTGAAGCGCATTATTTATATTATTATATTGTTATAGAAAATTAAATAGTTCAACTCACCATAATGCTGAATCAGTGTGAGCCCCGAGTGTGTCACTTGCCATGTCGCCTGCCACACGTTGCGGATTGTCCACTTGCCACATCACCTGCCACGCGTTGCGAATTGTCCACTTGCCACATCACCTGCCACACATTGCGGATTGTCCACTTGCCACATCACCTGCCACACGTTGAGGATTGTCCAATTGCCATGTCACCTGCCACGTGTTGCGGATTGTCCACTTGCCACATCACATGCCACAAGTTGCAGATTGTCACTTGCTACGTCACCTGCGAGTCGTGTACGAGTACAATGCGGATTGTCACTTGCCACGTCACCTGCCACAAGTTGCGGATTGTCCACTTGCCACGTCACCTGCCACAAGTTGCGGATCGTCCACTTCCCACGTCACCTGCCACACGTTGCGGATTGTCCACTTGCCACGTCACCTGCCACAAGTTGCTGATTGTCCACTTGCAACGTCACCTGCCACAAGTTGCGGATTTTCACTTGCCACGTCACCTGCCACAAGTTGTGGATTGTCACTTGCCGCGTCACCTGCCACAAGTTGCGGATTGTCACTTTCCTGCTAAGGTGGGGATTGTCACTTTCTGTGTCCCAGGCAGAAGAGAGATGATGTAACAGTGAGTGAGGGCAGAACTGCAGGGACAGAGATGCAGGGTGGGCGCGGGGCGGTAAAAGATAATGTCATCTCTGTGCTCCACCGCCCGCTGATTGGCCAGCTCACCCACTGAGCCTCCCAGCTGCATCCACTCTCTCACCTATTCGCCAAGCCGCCCAGCTGCCCGTCTGCTTGCACAGTCAGTTTGACTGTGCGAGTGGACGGGCAGCTGGGCGGCTCGGCGGCTCACCCACGGCGCCGCCCGCACACTTACTCACTTGGCTGCCGAGCCACCCGCCGGCTCACCCACCGCGCCGTCCGCACACTCACCCGGTCCTAGCCACAACTCATGTCTCGGGGGGGGGGGGCAATAGCCCTGTGCCCCCCCCTGGATCCGCCCCTGCCACTGGGTTGAACGAAAAAGAACTGATAGTGTTAAGCCCCGTACACACGATCGGTTTAACTGATGAAAACCGTCCGATGGATGGTTTTCATCAGACCAACCGATCGTGTATGGTACCCATCGGTCTTTTTTCCATCGGATGGAAAAAATAGAACTTGTTTTAAAATTTTCTGATGGATAAAAAAACGATGGGAATTTACGATCGTCTATGGGCAAGTCTATCGGTTTAAAAACCCACGCATGCTCAGACTGAATTAGGAGACGGGAGCGCTCGTTCTTGTAAAACTAGCGTTCCTAATGGAGAGAGCACATTCGTCATTCTGCAAGTTATTGCTTCGTTTAATGCAGCGCATGTTTTTTTGCTTTCGAACGGTCTTTAAAATGTCATTTTGGCAGCAGAACTTTCTCCTGAGTTCTGACAAATGTATGTCTTTCTTTTTTCTAGTGATCTTCGGAATAATTATTAAAATTCTGCAAGGCCGACCTCCCAAATTACACCTTTATGTTTTTTGACTCTTAAAATTTGTTGTGCATTTTTTGGTGTGTCAATTTCTCAGAACAACATAATATTTAATTTTAGAAAAATCATGGAGGTTGGTGTCCCTTGTTCTTAATTACACATTGTATTTATGCAATCTTATTGCTACTTCTCAAAAAAACACATCAGGCATGTAGGTTGGCTGAAATCAAATTTCCCTTTATTTTGGAAAAAACAAATCAAAAACCGAAGGGCAACTATTCCCAAATTAGCAGAGAATATAAAGTCATTAGATCCC
The DNA here is from genome assembly GCA_029206835.1 of Rana muscosa. Taxonomy (NCBI): domain Eukaryota; kingdom Metazoa; phylum Chordata; class Amphibia; order Anura; family Ranidae; genus Rana; species Rana muscosa. The sequence goes on from CM055119.1 coordinate 347,833,189, forward strand.
AAATGCAGACCTGACTATGATCAATAATAAAATCAACAACAGCATGAAATCAGGAGCAGCAGCCAAAGACATACATCATCCCAAGCTGTGGTACTCCATCAACCTTCAATTTCTGGATGAGCAGCTCGAGGCCAGGGAATCACCTCCTGCTCTTTCTTGTAGCCTTCCTTCCACGCCTCTCTGCAGTGTTCTCTCCACGGCCCCGTCCACGCACCCTTGCAGGCTGGGCCACTGTGGGTGGTGATGTGGCAGGAGGAGAAGGAGGAGAGGGATTGGGCTGATGTGAGATATGGGTGGCCTCAGTCAGCAGCCCCCTCGCCCCCATGTGTACGGCCATATAGATGAGATGCTCACAGAGGGCCCGTTGTCCCGCCTCCATTCTGAGCAGCTTATCCGCCAGATAGGTGCTAAACCCCTCCGTAGGGTTGAAGGGGGCCCTCATAATGGCAGCAGCCTCCTGAATCATCTTTAGTGACTCCTCCTCCACTTGTGTCATCCGCCGTTGTTTTGGCAGTCTGACGTGGAGGGGAGCCACTTGGGAGACGGTGCTGCCACTAGGCCTGGGGACCTGCTGAGTCCCACTGGGCCCTGCCTCCTCCTGCCTGTCACACTCCTGACCCTCTTCCTCCTGGCTTGCCTCATCCTGTTTATAAAATAAAATGTAGATTTCTATTATTTGAGGAATCAATCACACACAATTTTTATCTCATTACTGGTTTATTTTGGAGGGGGGGTGGGATCATTTATGGCTAAGCCAAACAGTTCAACTCCATATTACTTAGTGGACAATAATTAGCATCAAAAATACTATACCGGGCTAAAGATGTGAAGATCTGGCTCTTCTAGCTCGGGAGGCTCCTCCTCCGCCTCTGCAGGGGTGGAGGGAAGGATGGAAGGAACGCTGGAGGGAAGGGTGGAAGGAAGGGTTGAGGGAAGGCTGGAAATAGATTCCCTGGCCTCGATCTGGTCATCCAGGAATTGAAGATGTCTGTAGTACCACAGCTTGGGCTTTACTACATTGTCGGCTGCTGCTCCTGATCTCTTGGACTGGCGCACTTCCTTGAATTTTTTTTTATAAGAATTGCGCAGGTTGTTGATTTTATTATTGATCATAGTGTAGTCTGCATCTGGGATCCATGGCTTCATATCCTCGGCTAATTTGGTAATAGTTGCCCGTCGTACATCACTTTTGTGATACGCAGGGTGTTTGAGCTCCCAAAGGTTGCGCTGTTCCTTATACTTTTCAATAAAAACAAGCATCACCTCCGGCTCTCTTAGTTTATGCATCTATTAGGATCAGCAAGTACAAAAAAAAAAGGATCAGAATTGATTCTCCTCAACTTATCACAATATTGCCCTTTACAATCATGACCCATTAATATGCCACTGCAGGCCCGAGTTCCCTTCTTACCTTAGTTCACTTCGTGGGTTCACTTCCGGTCGTCCTTACTCCGCGCATCCCTAATAACTTCTTTCCCCTTTTTATACCCTGCGCATGCGTGTAACTCCGCCCTCGTCGCCCGCCCATAACGGACTTTTTCTGCATTTCCCCGCCCCTTAACGATCGGCGCACAGTGTGAGACGGCGACATGTCGCAGACACCGGTGGCTTCTTTACTTGAAATTACCGACGAGGAAAGCCCGGAGGCGGAAACGTCCCGATCCTGTAAAAAAAGATACAAGGCGACTAATATGTCTTTTTCTGAGATGGCGGAGATGGTGGACATTCTGCGGAGGAAGGATTACGACGGCAAGCATGGCCCATACGACACCCCTAATCTCCGGAAGTCACAAATTATGGATAAAGTGGCGAAGACTCTCTATAAAAAATATGGGGTCAGGAGATCCAAGGAACAACTCCGTAAAAGGTGGTCAGACCTGAAGATCAGGGAGCCGGAGCAGTATAGGAAGCTTATAAAAAGCATAGAAAAAAGTAAGTATATTTTACTGTGTTCTTTCACATTGTAATATGTATTCTTCCATGTTTTGCACCATGTGCTTGGCTTGACTGGGTTCACATTTTGAAATCTCATCTTTTAGGTTAAGTGGAGAGTCCACTTATTTGCCCAATGTTTTGACCAATAACTTGCTGCTCTTCCCCCAAACATGTTTGGCACATATCCACGTAAACTACATGTGGGCATGCCTCATTTTACTTCAACAATGTTTATCTACACATTGTTGGCTAGATGATGTGTTGTAAGGAAATTTAGAATGTGACTGAAAGAAGAAACTGTATTCTGGGTAAAGGAGATGACACTCCAGCAGTTGTGTACTCTTTTTTGTTCTTCAGCAAGATACTATACTCTGGGCCACATGACCAAATTTCTTAACGGTGTCACACACAGGTGGTCCAGTGGATACCTTGGTGGTTATCCAAGTGTATTTGTGAATGTCCTCAAAAATAACATGTTGCTTTGTTGAGTTTGCAAGATCACATATGTTCATGTTGGAACTCAGGGCCAAATATCAATTGTACCCCACTTCAAAACATTGAGGATCCCTTTTCAGGCCTTAAAAAAGTCTGTGTGCTAAAGTATACATTTTGTTGTAAATTCCCATAGGGGAGAGGAGAGTGGGAGGACACCATGCTCATGAGACGAGGAACCCAACACCACAGAAAATCCCCGAAGCTCCCAAAGCAGACCAAGATCAGCAGGTTCAGGAAGTGGAGGTGGAGGAAGCGGAGGTGGAGGAAGGGGAGGTGGAGGAAGGGGAGGTGGAGGAAGGGAAGGTGGAGGAAGGAGAGGTGGAGCTTATCAGCACAACAGGTCAGTGTCTGTCACCACAACTTCAAGGTAAATACAGATGTAGGACTGCCTAGTGTAAAACCTTTTTTTTGTTTTAGGGACTGAACGTGGGGGTGTGTCAGGAAGTCCAAATCCACCATTCTCGAGTGCCAGCGCCAAAATAATCATTCAGGAAATCATGGAATGCAGTAGCGAAATGGACATTATGAGAAAGAGAATGATTGTGATTGAGCAAAAATATAAAAACATGATAGATATTTTGGGGAGAATAGTGTGAACCCCCCCCCCTTTTTGTGTTTTTGTTATGCGTCTGAAATTATCTCAGGGATTTCCAACATCCCAAATGTGAAGATGCACACACTGAAGACTCAACATGTGCTATCTGCCGTCACAGGATATCTATGTCCCTGTTTTGGGGGTGCAACCTCTTCCTCCCTCCTCAAGTAGGGGAGAGGAAGGGTTTACATCCCCAAAGCACGACCATTGATCCCCCATGATGGCAGATAGCACATGTTTACCCTAGCCATGGGATCTTGTTGAAGATACCCATTTGAGCCCCAAAAGAAAGTGTGTTTGTTAACATTTGGGATGGATCAGGGGTACCATCACCCCATCTCCAGTTGGTATTTTTCACAGTGTTATTTTATTACTTTTTCAGACTAAAAAAAAATGGCTTACGACCCATGCATGTTTCTGCAAAAAAAGCCGCACATAAAAAAAAAGGCTAGTATTTCTAAAAACCACAAAAAAATGCGGTGCAAACAATAAAAACATTTGGGAAGTCTAAAAAAGGTGTGCCTTGTTCTTTCTATGCTCAAGAGCAGTTCTGAAGATGCAAAAACCGTGTTTTTCGCTCTGAGTTTTGAGGCTATTTACTAAGGACAATTACACTTGGCACTACTAGAACCTGGGAGACACATAAACCCAAAATACAAGAATGACAACACAAGTTTGTAGGAATTCCATTTTTTTTTTATTTTTAAAAGGTTTAATACTTGGTCAGATGTGGTCTGGCATTGCGATGGCCCCCCTACCCGTGAAGTACTCTATGTATTTCTGGCGTACTTCATGGGCACTTTGGGGGGCCAAGCCAGTATGGGCAGTGCTGAGGCTGGTCAGATTAATCAGTTCAGATGGACCGGCCTCAGGCCCAAACGATGATACATAATTGTTTGCAAATTTGCGTAGAAAATTGTGCAATATGCAGCAGCAGTAGACGATGTGGTTCAGTTTATAATCCGCCAAATGTATCGCTGTCTGGAACAGGCGGAACCGGCTGGCCATTATCCCAAAGGCATTCTCCACAACCCTCCGGGTTCTTGCCAGCCGGTAATTAAAAACCCTCCTCTCCGGGGTGAGGGTGCGTTGGGGAAATGGCCGCATCAGGTGTGGTCCTAGTCCAAAAGCCTCATCCGCAATGAAAACGAACGGGAGCCCTTCAACGTTCTCTGCATCTGGAGGCAGTGCAAGACCCCCAGCCTGCAGACGGTGAGCGAACTCCGTCTCCGGGAATGATCCGCCATCGGACATCCGGCCGTTCTTCCCCACGTCCACATACAGGAACTCGTACCGTGCCGACACCACCGCCATTAACACTATGCTATTAAAACCTTTATAGTTGAAATAGTATGACCCCGAACGGGGTGGCGGCACTACGTGGACGTGCTTCCCATCAATTGCCCCTCCACAGTTGGGGAAATCCCACCGCTGGGCAAATTGGGAGGCCACAGTCAGCCATTCCTGTGGTGTGCTAGGGAACTGTGGAGTCAAACAAAAAGAAGACATTAGTACGGTTTATGGTTACAGTGCAAGCAGATTACACACAAAAAAACATTGTTGAGTAACATTATTATTTAAGGGAGTTTTTCCAAACAATAAACAAAGGCCCACTTAGCAGATGCCTCACCCCCGCTGAGTGGACATTCTAAAATAATCTAAGGGGGGGGCCTAAGGTGATTGTGGGGGATCCCAAAAAAGGCTCTACCACTTTGCTGAGCTTGATTGAGAACTACTAATTTTTTAACATCTTTAGGGGGGGGAGGGAAGGTTGTCAAACTACGAGGGCAATGACCCCCCAAAAATGAAAAGGAAAATAGAAGGCTAGCTGGGTTTGCGCCCACGATAGCATGCTGGAGAGGTTAGTGAAGGGAAATAGGCATGTAGGGCCCAAAAAGGGATTTACAGGTAAAAAAAAGGCATGTGGAAAATGGGGACATTACCAGGATATTACAAACAGGCATATTTGTGTTAGGAGGAAAAAAAAAAAAAAAAAAAGAGAATAAAAACATATAATGTGAGGTTAAAGGAGCATAATTACCTTCATATAGTCCTTCTGCAGGACCTGAATGATGGTCGAACACGTCTCAGGGATAATGATCCCGAGAGCCTGGGGAGAGATGCCTGTTGAGAACTTGAGGTCCTGCAAGCTTCTCCCAGTCGCCAGGTATCTCAACGTGGCAATAAGCCTCTGCTCGGCAGTGATGGCCTGGCGCATCACAGTGTCCTGCCTCGTGATATAGGGGGACAGCAAATCCAACAGACGGTGAAATACGGGGTCCGTCATCCTGAGATAATTCCTGAAATCATCAGGGTTATTCTCATGGATTTCCCGCAGCAGAGGCATATGAGAGAATTGGTCCCGCTGGAGCAACCAATTCTTAGTCCATGAACTCCTCCTCACCCTGTTCACAGACTGAACTCGGGTTACAGTGTTAACTGCAACACCAAGCCCAAAGCCAGCACGAGCTCGAGAACGAGAACGCACTTCAAACATGGTTTTAAACCGGTCGGGTGGTCAGAACGCACTCAAACAGAACGCACCGTGGAACAGCAAGGCCTGAAAAGAACGATCTGAAAAACAGTAAACGAATGGCCAAGTCGGCACTGCAAGGCAGTAACGACCTGACTGCACGCACTGAATCACAAATACAAACCCACAAGCACAAACTAAACAACAGGAAACGATCTGCAAAGCACGGAGACTGAAAAGCGCGAATCGGCTCTCACCAAACTTTAACTAACACGCGGTAACACGAAATCAGCAAAAGCAGCCCAAGGGGTGGCGCCATTAGATTTGTTCGGCCCTTTTATAGCGCGTCGTACGTTTTGTACGTGCCGTCGTTTTGTTGCCGTCGGTTTTTAAACTGATGGTGTGTGGCCAAGACTGATGAAAAACAGTTTCATCGGATTTCCGATGGTCAAATCCATCGGACGAAAATCCATAGGTTATCCGATCGTGTGTACAGGGCTTTACTGGCAAAATGACCAGGTGAGAGTAAAGTGGAAAAAAATAAACTGAAAAAAAAAGAAAATTATTACAACCATCATATCTAAGCACTGGCAAGCTGCAATATTTCCCATTCTCGTTTTTATGTATGCGTCAATTAATAATTTACTATTATTCCAAAATGAATGGAATGGCTAGTGTCATTCAAAGTGTGCACGCTTTCCCTGACTTCTATCCCACTTTGTCTCATTCCTTCTGGTGTATTAATAAACTGCATATGATTGTGCTACAATGTTCAATTCCTTGGCAGCACAGTGCACCATCTGAAATGAACCCCACACTCGGCACATGGTACATGTTCTCATACAGCTTGCCTTAGGAGAGAAAAAAAGAATCACTGAGATTGTTTCTGTGTTAGAACTAATAACTGAACTAGAGCTGTTTTAAGAACAAAATCTATCTGCTATGGATTACATTCCATAATCCCACAATTATCTGCTTTGTATCAAAAAATAGTCTCTTGTTCCCTTGAAGCTTGGGTTTGAAAATATTGTTTTTGAACAACATTTCAATGAAAACAGTTGTGAATTGATGTGGTTTATATATAATCTTTAAATTCACTGATATTATTGAAAATGATAGAGCATAACACACTAGGGTTTACATTGTATTGGTTTGAAGGTTTGGATGTGGTAGTTAGTTGTAACTTGTAGAGGTGGTTTGGAAAGTGAAATCAAACTGGCTTTTTAAATACCTCCAAAGTGAAGGTCATTGGATTATTCGAAATTCATGGAGTCACTAGAACAGGGGTAGGCAACCTGGGGGCCCTCCAGCTGTTGCAGAACTACAAGTCCCATCATGCCTCTGGAAGTAATTTTAACTGCCAGGCTTACAATGCCTCATGGGAAATGTAGTTCCACAACAGCTAGAGGGCCATAGGTTGCCTACCCCTGCACTAGACGATCTATCTATCTATATAAACTATATTACCAAAAGTATTGGGACACCTGCCTTTACAAGCACATGAACTTTAATGACATCCCAGTCTTATGCCGCGTACAGACGATCGGAAATTCCAAAAACAAAACCGTGGATTTTTTTCCGACGGATGTTTGCTCAAACTTGTCTTGCATACACACGGTCACCCAAATGTTGCCGGAAATTGCGAACATCAAGAACTTGGTGATGTACAACACTACGACGAGCCGAGAAAAATTAAGTTCAATGATGCGTTGAATTGATTCCGAACATGCAAAGAATTTGTGTGCGTTGAATTGTGTACACACGGTCGGAATTTCCAACAACAACTTTTGTTGTTGGAAAATTTGAGAACCAGCTCTCCAATTTTTGTTGTCAATTGGCGCCTGTCTAAATTGACCCTAGTATGTGTACTGTATGTATAAATATGATATGAGTTAGGGATCTTAGATTGCAAGCTCTTGAGGGCAGGGACTAATGTAAATGCACAATATATACTGTATGTGTATACGTGCTGTGCAAAATTGACAAAGCTCTATAAGCACTTGTAATAAATTCTATCTATCTATCTATCTATCTATCTATCTATCTATCTATCTATCTATCTATCTATCTATCTCAGGATAGATTTCAATAAAATATTCTACCACTGGCTGGTGAATTCAGGTATTGTGGCACAACCATTAAAACTAGTTGCCCTATATTGAGCAGAATGTTAGTAATTCATTATAGCAGATGTAAGCTCTAATGAGGACGACCCCTGATTCCTCCTGTATTGAATTGTATTGTAACTGTACTGTTCGACCTCATGTTGTAAAGCACAGCACCAGCCAGCTGTTGATGCTATATAAATCCTGTATAATAGTAATAATTAGACATGTGCACACTGAAATATTTCATTTTGGAATTTCGTATTCGTCCGAAAAATTTATTAATTTAGTTAATTCGTTTTTATTTATTTTGTTTCGTTAAAGAATGCATTCGTCCGAAAATCCAAATTAATTAAGGTTGAATCTGTCAATTGAAGGCTGATGGTGTCTGTCGAATGTTCTAAGAAGATTCAACGATAGTTCAGTGGGTGCATAAATCCCGCTTAGAGCCCTATCACGCTCAATCCCACTGCTCTTACCGAGTTCCATGATTCCAGGCGCGGAGCAATTATGTCTCACACAAGCTTTGGTTTGTTGCTGTCGACACCTTTTCCATTTATGCATTTGCAATTGTTCATGTTCTAAAGTACATTTTCTTATCTCTTTTATACACCTTTTTGTATGTTGATGCTTACCTTTGTAACCTGTGCTGTGATCTCTATATACATGCAAACTCTAATGTTGTATGACTATTAATAATTATATTTATTAATTATTATTACTAGTCAACCAACATTTGAATTCTTCTATAGCCTATGGGCAGAGCATTTGACCAAAAATGTCTCGTGGCGATCGTATGTTTTTAGCTGCTTCGTCGAATCTGCATGTCTCTATAATGTCGAATCTTTTCTCTCTATGTTGAATCTTTTCTCTCTATAATGTCAAATCTTTTCTCTCTATGTCGAATCTTCATGTCTCTATATTGTCAAATCTTTTCTCTCTATGTCGAATAATCTTGGACGTATAGAGTTAGGTTAGGCACATTCAACCGCAGATTCGATAGACACAGATCGCTATTGTCACCGTCATGTCAAATCTTCTATTTATATCGAACTGTTGTCGCAACGAAATTAAAATAAAGCATTTTTTTTATGTCGGATCTTTCGAATTTCAGACTCGGCAGATTCGTTATCGTTTGTCAAAACGAACGCGAAAATCCCCGAAATTCGGATGAAAATGCATTCGGACGAAAACAAATGCACATGTCTAGTGATAATAATAATGTAGTGACCCACCCCCTATAAACGTTATTCCCCAACACCCCTCTTTACCCAATTACTCAAGCAATTAAAACAATAATAATATAAATATCCCAAATATCCAATGGTCCCACTTCTTTCTTCTGGACTGAAGAGTGAGAGGGTTTTTCTTGAGGGGGGGGGTTCACATTGCTGCTTAGTGATGAGGATACATCCTATTGGCTGTCCATAGGTCGGGTTCTCACAGATCCTGAAGACTCCAATTGTAACAATTGGGGTTGGTAATAAGACTGGACAGCAGTGGAACCAAACTGCAGTGGTGGATCATGGTGTGACAGCGAGTAAAGGCTTATGAAGAGTCTTTTTTTTTTAGTTTATGAGTGGGATGGATGGGATAGGCTATAATTTTACTCTAAACGGCAAAATAGGATTTGGCAGGAGTAGCGTCTCCTTGCTGTTAACTGTAGGCTATGCTAGGCTAGAGGGTTCCTCTCATTTTCCGCTGTCTGTTCAATGTTTTTACCCGGTTTTATGGAACTTTTGCAATAAATGTGGTTTCAGCAGTGCAGCCATCCAGACTTAATTTTTTATTAAAGTTTCAGCCGCGAGCTGGGCTGGTACCTGAATGTTCTACTGCAGTAGATGGTAAGCTGGCTGACCTTGAGCAGTTCTTTCTCTGTTAGGCTATGTTAGTTGAAAATCTTTTCATTTATTAAATAGAAGAGCACCCCATCCTCATCAAATTTCTTTAGAATCCTCTACAAAGGATAACTGTCATGGGAGAAATACATGCACTATGATTGTCGGCCTTCTTCCAAAAAACGTGAGTTGCCTTGTTGTCATGGTGGCTGGATATAGTACATTTAAAAGACTCTAAACAATAGATGTATGTACAGTTTTGTAGTATCGTACTAAGTACCATCAGTAGCGCATCTGCACTTCTCTTTTCCCAGGTGGACATTTTTCCTACGTCTTCACACAATTCCTCTTAAACAACTATATTTTAAGGTCATATGCTTGCATAACACAATGTAAGAAATTCTAAGCCAAAAATCTGTATTAGCTAATAAAAATTCAATGATAATACTCCCACAGAGAAAGAGTCAAGAATTCTTGAGCAGTGTCTTAGCTATGCTCCCCAGGCCATAGACCCAGTAGGGGTGTCCTTTCCTACTATTGTTTCTGCAACACCACTGAGCATAACAACATAATTGTGTCATACACACCGTTGTTGCTAAACATACCAGGAGACCCCTGCCTGTTTAACTTCAGTTCAGACAAGCTCTTGGTATGCATTTGATATCTCTTTATTTCCATCCACATTCTCTATCTATCTTAACTGCAGGGCTGTCGCAGAAAATCTTGTGACAAGGATTCTTTAAAAAGTAATCTGTAGTGGTTTTGTATATACTGTGACATAAATTATATTACTGTATATACTCGAGTATAAGCCGAGTTTTTCAGCACATTTTTTTGTGCTAAAAATGCCTCCCTCGGCTTATACTCGAGTCTGTGTCCATCTTCAAATTTGTGCGCCTAATCCCAGCCAGCCATAGGTCCCCTGGACCCCACTCTTCCTCTACAAGTGTGCAAAGTTTGTTGTCCGGGGGACCTACGGCCGGGGAGCACCGATTTTTCAAAGCCGGGCACCCCTTCTATAGACTCTAATGTTAAACGGTCATTTCTCTGGTGATTTTTGGGACCCGGTACCGGCCGGCCCTAGGTCCCCTGGACCCCACACTTGGCACACATGTAGCCCCACTCTTCATCTACAAGTGTGCAAAGTTGTTGTCCAGGGGACCTACAGCCGGGGAGCACCGATTTTTCAAAGCCGGGCACCCCTTCCATAGACTCTTATGTTAAAAGTCAGTCTAGTCACACAGCGCCAGAGATCAGGTAGGGAGATTGGGCACAGTGAGGCATGGGCACAGTGAGGAATGGGCACAGTGAGGCATGGACACAGTGAGGCATGGGCACAGTGAGGCATGGACACAGCAAGGCACAGTGAGGCATGCAGATGGACACCCTAGGCTTATACTTGAGTCAATAAGTTTTCCCATTTTTTTGTGGTAAAATTAGGTGCCTCGGCTTATATTCGGGTCGGCTTATACGGTATTATAAATTCAAATAAAATGTAAAAGTTTATTTTTCCAGAAAACTTAACATATATTTGGAAATTTTGTATTTCCAAATTTAGCCTGCAGATGGAGCTTTTGGCTCATTTTGTTATGTTTTCTAGGCTCTTCTGTCTCCTGATTAAAATATAAAAAAAGCACAAAACTTTTTTTTCATTGAGTTTCATTGAGCACATTCTTTAGTAAAGTATTAACAAACTAGCATATTTTTATGCCCAGATATGTTTGGTGCTGTGTAAAGCTAATATGGTTGCAGTCTATATGCTATAGTGGGTACAGAAAGTATTCAGATCCCCTTAAATTTTTCACTCTTTGTTATATTGCAGCCATTGGCTAAAATCATTTAAGTTCATTTTCCTCATTAATGTACACACAGCACCCCATATTGACAGAAAAACACAGAATTGTTGTCATTTTTGCAGATTTATTAAAAAATTAAAACTGAAATATCACATGGTCCTAAGTATTCAGACCCTTTGCTGTGACACTCATATATTTAACTCAGGTGCTGTCCATTTATTCTGATCATCCTTGAGATGGTTCTACACCTTCATTTAAGTCCAGCTGTGTTTGATTATACTGATTGGACTTGATTAGGAAAGCAACACACCTGTTTATATAAGACCTTACAGCTCACAGTGCATGTCAGAGCAAATGAGAATCATGAGGTCAAAGGAACTGCCTGAAGAGCTCAGAGACAGAATTGTGGCAAGGCACAGATCTGGTCAATGTTACAAAAAAATTTCTGCTGCACTTAAGGTTCCTAAGAGCACAGTGGCCTCCATAATCCTTAAATGACCCTTCCTAGAGCTGACCATCCAGGCCAAACTGAGCTATCGGGGGAGAAGAGCCTTGGTGAGAGAGGTAAAGAAGAACCCAAAGATCACTGTGGCTGACCTCCAGAGATGCAGTCGGGAGATGGGAGAAAGTTGTAGAAAGTCAACCATCAATGCAGCCCTCCACCAGTCGGGGCTTTATGGCAAAGTGGCCCGACGGAAGCCTCTCCTCAGTGCAAGACACATGAAAGCCCGCATGGAGTTTGCTAAAAAAACACCTGAAGGACTCCAAGATGGTGAGAAATAAAATTCTCTGGTCTGATGAGACCAAGATAGAACCTTTTGGCCTTAATTCTAAGCGGAATGTGTGGAGAAAACCAGGCACTGCTCATCACCTATCCAATACAGTGCCAACAGTGAAGCATGGGGGTGGCAGCATTATGCTGTGGGGGTGTTTTTCAGCTGCTGGGACAGGACGACTGGTTGCAATCGGGGGAAAGATGAATGCGGCCAAGTACAGGGATATCCTGGACAAAAACCTTCTCCAGAGTGCTCAGGACCTCAGACTGGGCCGAAGGTTTACCTTCCAACAAGACAATGATCCTAAGCACACAGCTAAAATAACGAAGGAGTGGCTTCACAACAACTCCGTGACTGTTCTTGAATGGCCCAGCCAGAGCCCTGACTTAAACCCAATTGAGCATCTCTGGAGAGACCTAAAAATGGCTGTCCACCAATGTTTACCATCCAACCTGACAGAACTGGAGAGGATCTGCAAGGAGGAATGGCAGAGGATCCCCAAATCCAGGTGTGAAAAACTTGTTGCATCTTTCCCAAAAAGACTCATGGCTGTATTAGATCAAAAGGGGGCTTCTACTAAATACTGAGCAAAGGGTCTGAATACTTAGGACCATGTGATATTTCAGTTTTTCTTTTTAAATAAATCTGCAAAAATGTCAACAATTCTGTGTTTTTCTGTCAATATGGGGTGCTGTGTGTACATTAATGAGGAAAAAAATGAACTTAAATGATTTTAGCAAATGGCTGCAATATAACAAAGAGGGGAAAATGTAAGGGGGTCTGAAGACATTCCGTACCCACTGTATACAGCACACTTGTTTACACCGCTTTTTGCATAAAGCTGCATATGTAGGACGTAAGTGCCTGAACCCAGACTAGCTGGGTTAATTTGTTTATTCTGTACTGGTTAAAATAATGACAGTGCCATAATCCAGATACAGAAAGAGAAGGGATACTGTAAATTCAACAATGTGTGTTTAGTACAACTTTAAGCCCCAAACCCTACATACAGACCAAGCCTGAAATCCAAGAGGCTCCTCAGGGGCAAAGATATTGTATAAAAACAAGACTGCAGGCTCTTGTACAAACCACAAGGTGTCAGCACTTCAACAATATTGGCAGAATAGATATTAGTTAGGGTTTGTAAGTACCATTTAGCAGAATCTGCATTCAAAATGAATGATACGAGAATGTGTTAGGAGGAAAGACATGCACAAAACTTGCTACAGAATGTGCGAAAAAAAAAAAAAAAAAAACAGCAAAACCTCCTTGTGAAGTTCTTTTGTGAAAGCTCATACCTTTATATAATGGAAAAGGTGTTAGAAGGCCAGTCCTATAAATAAATATGCTCACAAATCAAAAAAATAAAATAAAGATATTTTGGTTTCATGAAACACACCACATTTATCCACTGGTAAGGGACAATATTTAATTCATGTCTAAGTCTGTAAAATAGCACTTAAGGCAATCTGCGACACTATAATACCTTGTAAAATCTTTTATGCCTCATATATTTCATGGCTCGGCAGTAAAGACTTATCTATGCAATGCATCTGCCATATATGATGTCTGTTCAACCAATTCATTTATCACTTGCTATTCTAAAGTGTGGGAAAGAAAACTTTACATCTATAGAATTTAATTATTTGCACAGCCAGTGGACTGAATATTTAAATACTTTATGACTTTAAAGAAATGTGGATATTCATCTGGCTGGTTAAAGAGTCAACAACAGTGTTTGGATGTTAAAAACCTTTATTACATCTTTTTTTTACATTTATTGAACAAAGGCTAAGGGTATATTTAACCACTTCAGCTCCGGAAGGTTTACCCCCCCCCCCCTTCATGACCAGGCAATTTTTTGCGATACGGCACTGCTTTAATTTAACTGACAATTGCGCGGTCGTGCGACACTGTACTCAAACACAATTTATGTATTTTTTTCCCTACAAATAGAGCTTGCTTTTGGTGGTTTTTGATCACCCCTGCGGTTTTTATTTTTCGTGATATAAACAAAAAAAAAATACGACAATTTTGAAAAAAATATACCGCATATACTCGAGTATAAGCCGACCCGAATATAAGCCGAGGCACCTAATTTTACCACAAAAAACTGGGAAAACGTATTGACTCGAGTATAAGCCTAGGGTGTGCTTCACTTTGCCTCACTGTGTCCATGCCTCACTGTGTCCATGCCTCACTGTGCCCATGCCTCACTGTGTCCATGACTAGACTGATGTTTAACATGGGAGTCTATGGAAGGGTTGCCCAGGTTTGAAAAATAGATGCTCCCTGGCCGTAGGTCCCCTAGACAAAAAACTTTACACACTTATAAAGGAAGGGTGGGGCTACATGTGCGCCAAGTTTGCGGTCCAGGGGACCTACGGTCGGCCAGTACCGGGTCCGCAAACTCACCAGAGAAATTACCGTTTAACATGGGAGTCTATGGAAGGGGTGCCCGGCTTTGAAAAATCGGTGCTCCCCGGTGGTAGGTCTCCGGGACAAGAAACCTTGCACGCTTGTAGAGGAAGAGTACATGTGTGCCAAGTTTGGGGTCCAGGGGACCTACGGCCGGCCAGTACCGGCTCCCCAAATTCCGGGAGATTAGGCGCAAAAAGGTGACTTGAGTATAAGCCGAGGGGGGCATTTTCAGCACAAAAAAATGTGCTGAAAAACTTGGCTTATACTCGAGTATATACGGTATATATATTTTTTTACTTTCTGCCATAAAACACATCCCAAAAAAATGTAAAAAATCAAATTTCTTCATCAGTTTAGGTCAATATGTATTCTGCTACATTTTTTTGGTAAAAAAAAATAAATAATCCCAATAAGTGTATTGGTTTGAACAAAAATTATAGTGTCTACAAACTATGGGTTATTTTTGAATTTTTTTACTAGTGATGGCGACTTATAGCGGGACTGCAATATTGCGGTGGACAGTCGGGACACTAATGCCCTGTACACACGATCGGATTTCCGATGGAATAAAATCCGATGGAATTTTTCGTCGGAATTCCGATGAAGCTGACTTCCATCAGTCTTGCATACACACCATCAGACAAAATTCCGACCGTCCAAAACGCCGTGACGTAAAACACTCCGATGAGCCGAGAAAAATTAAGTTCAATGCTTCTGAGCATGCGTCGACTTGATTCTGAGCATGCGTGGGTTTTTTCTCCGTTGGAGTTCCATACAGACGATCGGATTTCCTATCGTTTTTTTTTCCATCGGAAAAATTTAAAACATGTTCTATTTTTTTACACCGATGGAAAAAAGTCTGATGGGGCCAGAAAAAACGATCGTGTGTACAGGGCATAACTGACACTTTTGACACTTTTTGGGGGCCAGTGGCACTAATACAGTGATCAGTGGTAAAAAAATCAGCACTGTCACTGTACTAATGACACTGACTGGGAAGGTGTTAACATCATAGGTGATTAAATGTGTGCCTGACCAGTGCTTTTCTACTGTGGGGGAGGTGCTTGTACTAGGAGAAGGCATGGATCTTGCCCCTGCTTAGCAGAGACACAGGATCCATGTCTTTTGTAGTGACAGAACGGCGGTCTGCCTTGTTTAAATAGGAAGACCGCCATTCTGCCTGAGTACAGAAGCATCAGCGGGTGTCGGCGGACATTGATTCCGCCGTACCTGCCTATCAGCTCCCGCTGTGTCCAATCACAGCAGCCACTGGCAGCACGTGCGTGCCCCAAACTCGGTAGTGCAGGATCACGTACTAGGTATGTGATACTACGCAGGACAGCTGCCTTGCCACCGTATATATCTACAGTATATGGTCGGCAAGTGGTTAAAGAGG
Source organism: Rana muscosa (assembly GCA_029206835.1). NCBI lineage: Eukaryota > Metazoa > Chordata > Amphibia > Anura > Ranidae > Rana > Rana muscosa. The sequence goes on from CM055119.1 coordinate 347,849,019, forward strand.
GCTAAAACCCAAAAGCAAACATTTATTACCGTATTTATCGGCGTATAACACGCGCCGGCGTATAACACGCACCCCAAGTTTAGGAGGGAATTTTAGGGAAAAAAACTTTTAGGTGGGAAGTTTAAGGAAAAAAAAATTACATTTAAATGCAGCCTTACCAGTGTCCATTGCAGCCTTGTCAGGGCAGCCTTGCCAGCAGTGTCCATTGCAGCCTTTCCCCAGTGTCCAGTGCAGCCTTGCCCCAGTGTCCAATGCAGCCTTGCCCCAGTGCAGCCTTGCCCCCAGTTTTCATTGCAGCTTTGCCCCCAGTTTTCATTGCAGCCTTGGCCCCAGTTTTCATTGCAGCCTTGCCCCCAGTTTTCATTGCAGCCTTGACGAATTTCAAAATTGGCGGCGCCGCCGCCGAGAACGTAGGGACTGGGCGGAGCCGAGATACACATAGCCGAGTGTACTCGGCTCTAGTCGGCTCTTCTTGGCTCCGCTCACAGTCACGCCGAGTCCCGCCCTATGATGGACATAACACAGGTCCAATGGCGGGACTGGGCGTGACTGTGAGCGGAGCCAAGAAAAGCCGAGTACACTCGGCTATGTGTATCTCGGCGGCGATCGCTCCGCTCAGTCAGCGGAGATCGCCGGGATCAGTGAGTATCGGCGTATAACACGCACCCACGATTTTCCCCTGATTTTAAGGGGAAAAAAGTGCGTGTTATACGCCGATAAATACGGTATATTGCAGCCTACCAATTCTAAGATGTGATGGCTGCATTTGTTTTCTTTTTAGGCTTTCTTTCTCATATTGTCAACTGGTGATCCAGCCAGTAAGTCTGTTGTTTTTCGAAAGAATGAGCTCTCATCCAGATGAATCAGTTTAAGAGATAAACTATTTCACACTGGCAGGGGTGCTTACAATGATCAGCTTTTATTTATTGATGTTTAACCTTCATCCCAAAGGGAACAAAACTGCCGCTGTATTATTACATTCACATCAGTCTCTGCCCTGAAGGAGCTTACAATCTAATGCCCTTAACTTACATTTATACATACACATACTAGGGTCAAATTAGACGGGAGCCAATTAACCTACCAGCATGTTTTTTAAGTGTGGAAGGAAACCCAGACAGGCACAGGGGGAATATACAAACTCTAGGCTGGTACTGCCGTGGTTGAGATTTGAATCAACAACCCTAGTGGTGCTAGGCAGAAGTGCTAACCACTTAGCCTCTGTGCTGTAACTGCTTATAAAGTGTTAGTGGTTTCAATTTGTTAGTGTATCTAAATCTGCTAGTAGATCTAAAACTCCCCTCCCAGAGACTGACAATGCTGCTGTGCAAATATGCCCATGTGCTCCTTTATCCAGAGTGGGGAGTGGAGGAACTTTAATACAGGAGGTGTGTAATACCGGGTAAAAAGAGAGGGCAATAAAAAAAAAAGAAATATAATGTAGCCACCACATCTAATGATTGGTAATCTGCAACATATTACAATTTTGGTTTTGGGTTTAAAACCATTTTAATGCTGAACTCTGGGCAGATGTTAAAGACACACATTATTGTAGCTTTAAAATGCTCGGATAAGGGTCTGGTATGGATTATTGGGGGGACCCCTGCACCATTTTTTTTTTTGGCACAGGGTTCCCCCTAAAATCCATAGCAGACCTGAAGAGCTTGGTATAGAATTTGGGGGGACCCCCACGCAATTTTTTTTTAAATTAAAATTTGCCGTTTTTTTTCAATAAATTTTATCTGTATTGCCGGGAGCCGACAATTAATTAAAGCCGCGATCAGTTTTAAATGTTTTTTTTTCCTTTAGAAATGTCATTTTGCTGCAGGGACTGTTCTAAACACGGGAAAAATGTGCCACTTTACAGGCATACTTTAGACACCCCCCAGGTACAAAATTTAAAGGAATATTTCACTTTTATTGTTTCACTTTAAGCATTATTAAAATCACTGCTCCCGAAAAAACTGCAGTTTTTAAAACTCTTTTTTTGCATTGATACATGTCCCCTGGGGCAGGACCCGGGTCCCCAAACACTTTTTATGACAATACCTTGCATATAAGCCTTTAAAATTAGCACTTTTGATTTTTCATGTTTGTGTCCCATAGACTTTAACGGTGTTCGCGTGTTCAAACACATTTTTTGCCTGTTCGCAAGTTCTGGTGCGAACCGAACGGAGGGGTGTTTGGCTCATCCTTATTAAGAGGTTAGCACCTCCACCTAGGAGCACTAGGGTTGTTGTTTTGAATCCCAACCATGGCATTACCTGCACAGAGTTTGCATGTTCACCCTGTGCCTGTGTTTCCTTCGGGTAATTTGGTTTCCTAGCACACCCCAAAGTCATATTGTTAGGTCAGTTGGCTCCTGTCTAAATTATGAATGTGACCTTAGATTGTAAGATGCTTGACGGCAGGGACTGTTGTGAATGTACAATGTACGTAAAGCACTGCATAAATTGACAGCTCTATATAAGTAAATAAATCTATGGCCAACTTAAGTAGACTGATCAATTTTATAGTATGAGGTCAGGGTGAGATTGAACTATCCAATTTGTGGTTTAGACGGGGAAAGCAATCAAGGAAGAACCAAAAATATCATTGCATAGACTACTCTGTGGGAGGCAATTCAAACATTTAAAGCTCATTTTTGGATATTACAATCCCCTCTCCTATTTATCCTACTCCCCATTCACCAATTCACATTCAATTTTAAAACAATTACCTTTCAAAGATGACTTTTGCTCACCTTAGTCCATCTTCAATGTCAAATGCTGGTGCCACGTCTAGGTCTGCTATACAGTGATCCGGCACTACAGTATGTCTGTACCCATGCTCTCTGATCATTTCTTTGTTAACTTATCATGGTGTGCAGTCTTCTAGAACCTGATGCCGTGTACACATGATCGATTTTCTCGACGGTGAAAACACCGTCGAGAAAATCGACGGGAAAAACGAGGGAACGGCTTGGTTCCCTACACACGTCCGTTTTTCCCGACATTTTTTTTGGTCGAGAAAAACGACCGTGTGTGGGCTCCGTGGCAGTGTTTCCCTATGGGAAAACTGCCACGGAAAAAAACGACGGGAATCACGACGAGAAAAATTAGAGCATGTTCTAATTTTTCTCGTTGTGATTAATGGCGTTTTTCCCATCGGGAAAAATGACAAAAAGCCCACACACGGTCGTTTTTCTTGAAAAATGATCGTGTGTACGCGGCATAAGAAGAGCTCATCGCTGGATAGTTAATAGAAAGTGCCTACATCCATCATCCAGGCAGTGGTGTGGACACCTGAAGAAGGATCCTCTGCGGTGAAAAAGATAGAAGGTTTGGGACTTGGAGTGTCACATGACAATGAATTTAGGTAAATAAGATTGGGTTTTAGCTAGGCTTGTGCAATTCGTTTCGTAACGAATCGAAAATTCGTCCGAATTTAGCAACTTTCGGACATTCGGAAGCATTCGAATTTCCGAACAAAGCAATTACGAATAAAACTGAACCCGAAATAAATTATATCGCAAATAGCGAATGCCTGAATGTCTTCGGCATAATTCGTTATGAAAAAAGTTCCGAATGTACGAATCCATACGAAGCACAATAACACTCTGCTCTGCTCTCTGCTTCTCCCTCACCGTGCTGAACTCCCTCTCAAAATGGTGTACAGGGGCGGAGGCTATAGCCGCATGTAAAAAACGAAAGCAAAATACGAGATTTCGAATCGTTACAAATAACCGCTATGTATTTAGAAAAGTACAAATCCATTCGAAGCACATTAGGCATAATAGGCAGCGTCGTTGTGAGAGAGACACAGAAAATTACGAATCAACGAACCCAAAAAAAGTTACAAAAGTAGGAGTTGTGTCCCGAATCAACGAAAAACAATGTACTCTACCGAAAGTACGAATTAGTCCGAACACGAAAAATCCCATCTAGCAAAATTACGAACTATTACGAATCAACAGGACCGAAAAGAAACAAACCGAAACAAATTTTTCCGTTGTGCACAAGTCTAGTTTTAGCTAATTTTTCTTTACAGCAAGCACAATGAACAGCCAGGAGGAATGGGGTAAAAGGTAATGTCTGAGTGTGTGTGGAGGAAGTTAATGCTTGGTGTTCAGCTTTACAGGGGCAGCAAAACCTGCTCCCTTCCCCATCACATTGCCTTTAGACTAGGTTCACACTGCTGCAAATTTTATTGCGAATTTGAGGCGTTGCGATTGCTGAAATTCGCAAGTCATTTAAATAACATTGTTTTACATTAGTGCCGTTCACACCAATGCGTTGCGAATCAAAGCTGCAGGAAAAAAAGGGTCCTGTGGGAGTTTGATCCGTGTGCGATGCAAATTCAGCTCTATAGACAGGCATTCCCGGAAATCGCGGCAAAATCGCGGCCGCAAAATCGCTGTAAAATCACGCAATTTTGAAGTCACAGTAGTGTGAACCCAGCCTTATGCTGCGTACACACGACCGTTTTTAATGTCATTGAAAAAACAACGTTTTTCTCGACGTGATTCTTCTCAAGCCTGCCTTGCCTACACGCGATCGTGAAAATAAATGCTCGAACAAAGCGCGGTGACGTACGAAACGTATGACGGCACTATAAAGGGGAAGTTCCATTCGGATGGCGCCACCCTTTGGACTGCTTTTGCTGATCCTCGTGTCAGTAAAGTTTGGTGAGAGACGAGCCTCATGCTCTTCAGTCCGTTACAGCGTGATGAATGTGCTATCTCCATTATGAATGCTAGTTTTACCAGAACGAGCGCTCCCGTCTCTTAACTTACTTCTGAGCATGCGCGTTTTTTTCACGTCGTTAAAGCCTACACACGGCCGTTTTTCACGACGAGAAAAACGATGAGAAAAAATAGAGCATGTTCCAAATTTTTAATGGCCATTTTTCACGTTGCGAAAAATCCTCTGGAGCCCACACACGATCGTTTTTAATGACCAAATAAAAAAATTGCATTTTTCTTGTCATGAAAAACGGTCGTGTGTACGTGGCATTAATGTTTGGACTGTGCCTGTTGCTGTCACTTTTCACATACACAAGGATGCTGATAGTACACATTGTAAATTTACTGGTATTACAAGAAGCTCACACAACCATGGATACACAAATCTTGTAAACCAGCCTCTTGTAGCCTATGCCATTTAGTAAGACGAATGGCTGGTATGTATTTTTAACGTAGATGTACACCAAAGCACTAAATTCTCAAATAAGATTTTTGCCCCATACACATGAGCGGTTTTCCCGTCGGAAAAAAAACCAATGGTTTTCCAGACGGAATTCCTCTCAAGCCTGCCTTGCATACAAACAGTCACACAAAAGCCCGGTGAACTATTGACTGACAAGAACGCGGTGACGTAAAAGACTATGACGAGCCGACAAAATTAGGTTCTATGCTTCCGAGCATGCGTCAAATTGTTTCCGAGCATGCGTCAAATTGTTTCCGAGCATGCGTGTTTTTTTTTTTTGTCGGTAAAGCATACAGACAAACGTTTTTTCCGCTAGGATTTTTCCTGACGGGAAAAAAGAGATCCTGCACTTTTTTTTTTTTCCGGCAGTTTTTCTGTTGGAAAAAGTCTGATGGAGCACACACATGGCCGGGATTCCCGACCAAAAGCTTTCATCAGACTTTTTCCTACAGAAAAACCGGTCATGTGTACGGGGCTTAGCGTGTTGATGTAATTTAAAGCCCTGTACACACGATCGGTTTAACCAATGAAAACCGTCCGATGGATTTTTTTTTCATCAGACAAACCGATCGGGTATGGGACCCATCGGTCTTTTTTCCATCGGTTTTAAAAAATAGAACATGTTTTTAATTTTTCCGATGGATAAAAAACCGATCGAAAACTCTGATCGTCTATGGGCAAGTCCATCGGATAAAAAACCCACGCATGCTCAGAATCAAGTCGACGCATGCTCAGAAGCATTGAACTTCATTTTTCTCGGCTCATCGGAGTGTTTTACGTCACCGCGTTTTGAACGGTCGGTTTTTTGACTGATGGTGTGTAGGCAAGACTGATGGAAGTCACCTTCATCAGATTTCCGATGGACAAAACCATCAAATTAGAATCCATAGGATATCCGATCGTGTGTACGAGGCTTAAGAAGTTATTTTCAATGTTTTAAAGTCTTTCGATTTTCCTGGTGATTCTGCTATGAAGGTCCTTGTTCAAGTACTTCCCAGTTGTGCTGTGTATTGTCACCATAGGTGTTCACAGCCCAGTGGCGTCTCCAGCTTTCATATTTAGGGGGGGCACATGTGGGGTCAGGGACAAAAGTAGGGGGGCCAACTATAAAACGCTATACCGAAGATTGCAGCCCATCAGTGCAGCATATCAGTGCCCATTAGCGCCTCCCATCAGTGCTATTTTTTTTAAAAAACCCTGCAAAATAAAGGAATAATGTGTTACTATGCATTACATACTAGCACATTATGAAATACTTACCTTAGAACAAAGCCCTCCAGTGCTGTGATGTCACCACTTACAGTCGCCTCCATCTTCACCCGGTCTTCCCTCCGGGTTTGCGTCCTCCAGCTGTCTGATTGGCTGTGCCGGGTTGATGTCACTCCACCGCACACAAAGCTCTGAAGCGATGGCACGGATATACCGTCCCTTCAGACTGCATGTGCCGGTGACGTCACTGCCTGCATGCAAAGGGAATAATCTCCTAAATCGTGCAGGTTTAGGGGATATTCACTGTACCTACAGATAAGCCTTATTATAGGCTTACCTGTAGGTACAAGTGGCGAAAAATGGTTTACTTCCACTTTAAGGGCTGCAAAGAAGCCAGAGAGTCATCTAAAGCCTCAGTCACACTTTGTCCCATGCCAACACCAGAAGCTCTTTTAGACCACTTCCTCGTTTGCACCACAAACAACTGCTCTTCTCATATCAATCTGCCAACGATGACAGCCCTATGTCCCAGCAGGCTACTATAGACTAGATGTCAGGAGATGCAAGATTGCTCTGCAGACCACAGATAGGTTCCTGACTCCCCTCCATCATTGCTTATAAGTTATTAGCTAGAAAAAGCAAAATACTGCCTCTCACTATGGTGCATGGGTGTTGCTAGGATTGTGACATACCTAGGGAACACTAAAAAAAAATAAGAATAATTAAAGCACTTAGTAGGGGTGCAACGGATCAAAAAACTCACGGATCGGATCGATCCACGGATCGGATCATTTTCGGATCGGCAAAAATAAATAAAAAATTACTAATATCCACGTCACCCCCCCCCCCACACTGTAATATCCACAATCTCCCCCCTGTAATATCCACAATCTTCCCCTGTATGTAATATCCACACCCCCCCCCCCTGTATGTAATATCCACACTCTCCCCCTGTATGTAATATCCACACTCTCCCCCTGTATGTAATATCCACACTCTCCCCCTGTATGTAATATCCACACTCTCCCCCTGTATGTAATATCCACACTCTCCCCCTGTATGTAATATCCGCAATCTTCCCCCTGTATGTAATATCCACAATCTTCCCCCTGTATGTAATATCCACACTCTCCCCCTGTATGTAATATCCACACTCTCCCCCTGTATGTAATATCCACAATCTTCCCCCTGTATGTAATATCCACACTCTCCCCCAGTAATGGGCATCTCCCCCACTTACCAGTCTCTCCCGCCGGCCAGTTCAAATCCACGAGCAGCGAGGAGTGATGACGTCACAAGGCGGCCGCCGCCCCTGGGTGTACCAAGATGGCCGCGGCTCCGGAGCTAGGCCGAAGCCGCGGCCTTTCCTAAGGCCGAGGCCGCGGATCGCGGTGTGTGCCGATCCGAACGGGGTGACCCGTTCGGATCACGGATCGTCACCGATCCGTTGCACCACTAGCACTTAGCATGCCACGGTTCATAGTGGGCATGCAGAGAGAACACCCGACCGTGGCCTAAGAGAAATAGGTTAAATAGAATCTGATAAATGTGCATAGAAACTAAAGTGCTTAGTGGTAATTCACTAAAAGATTTAAAAAAATGATAATAACATGGAGAAAACAGCACACTGCATTACGTGTGAATGAACAAACACTTTGAGAAATACCTGAATATTAAATAAATAGATGTGCTGATTCGTGCCGATTTCATGCTGTGCAAAATTAAAGTGCTGAGTGCAAACAAAGTGATACATACATAACTAAACATAAGTGAATAAAGTTGAAACCATCAGATTAATTTATGCATTATGAACAAAAGCGGATCACCTGACGGCTATTAGCCACCATTTCATTGTTCCTCCACCAAAAATAAAGTGACATGTGCAATAAAACAAAAGTTCATCTGGATATTTAAGATCTTTACACCCACTTTGGTGCGCCGCCACCATCACAACTGTGAGCATACAGGGCGCTACCAGAGGCTGCAGCCACAATACATAGGCCCAAACACACTTAATTGTAATCCGGCAGCACAATCCCACTCTGACTGGCTCCAAATGAATAAGCTGCATTGCAGTTTTCAAAGGCTTGCCAATCATCACGTTAGCTGCAGTCATAATATATGCATGGAAAATAAAATTTACCGTAGTGCATAAACCCATTCAAAGATTATTTATTTGAAAGTGCAAGTATTGCACTTTTAAATTTCAGTACAAACAAATGGACCATGCCCTCACCTATAACTGGCCTTTGCAGCAAGGAGCACATGGAAGGGCAATACATGCAAAACAAAACCAAAGACATTCTCAGATCAACTTACTGACCAGCCTGCTAACCAATCAAATTATTCTGTCTAACAGTATGCGTTAAAAGGCGGAGTTTAGTCAGCACACATTTGCAAATACATGCGTAAGCTACAGAGCCCCATCAAGGCACCCCATTTTCTGCAGTCCTAGCTCTAAAATTTTGAGAGTCTGCAAACCAGTAATAAGCTTACACCACAGACAATCCACAAAGTGCATGCCACTCTGGACATCACTGCTTCAGCTCTGCCCCTCCATTAAAGCCTGCTGTCGGCTGATGTCACAGAGCTGGTCCAGGCTCTGCAGGGATAATGACCAGTGATTCAGGTGACAATAAACCCATTGCTCAAATGCCTACTTTTTTGCCCTCTTGCTGCAAATGTAAATGAGCCCTTACATTAGTGGCATATATATATATATTAGATTCGTAAAAATAAAACCTTTATGGTAACATGATGAGGGAGAGGGAAAGTTCACTTTACTTATATTGAGATTGATTGTGACACCACACCAGAAATGTTGGGGATCATTCACACTAGTGGTTAGGGGGCTGTAAAATTCTTCAATTGAGCCACATTGTTACCACCCCAACTGCTACCCTTTTAGCTGCATAGGCAGCAGCTGGAGGTATACACATGCTGTGGTCTTGATGTTTTTTGTCATGGTGGGTACCTGTGGCTTTTGGCAGGTGCTACCACCCACTGAACACAGCCCATTCAAGTGAATAGGGATGTTCTGCAATGCACACAGTTGTGGTGCACTAGTGTGGGGTTCAAGGAGATAAAGCAGGCGAGGAGGAGGTGATATAACACCTTCTCACCACCTGTCTAATGTTTTCTAAAGAGCAATCTAAATGTTGGATTGCTCTTTAGAGGGCAAAACTAGTGTGCATGAGCCAAAAGGGTTAAAGATGGAGCTAGCAGAGACAGGAAAGGGACAGAACACACAGATCTCAGGGGTTCGTTTCTCCTTGTCACAGAAGTCTCTGTAATAAACATGATTTTTGGTGATATAAATCAATGTATGAGGTCTGTGTGTTCTGTCTTCTGATGCTGAGGATCTAACAGCCTGATAACTACACCATACATAACTTATAAGAGTATGTTTTCCCCTTGTCCTGTCCCCCTCTGGAGAACACTACTGTCTGTCTGCACTAAACCACACACCTATCACTCTGCAAGCTGCTGCACAATCCTCTTCTCTCCTCCATGAAGTACATAAAAAGAGACTCACATGGGAGTTAGAAAGCTGAGGGGCCTGGCTTCTTCTTTTTCCTCTGGAGCTGCTGCCTGATCTCAAAACAAGGCGGCAGGGAAAGTGGGAGGGGTTGTAGCACAGGCACAGCATGATTGGATAATACTGAGCAGGTGCTTCCAGAATCCCTCCCTCCTTATGCTGCACGGGGCACAGGAATGACATCCTCTAGCCCTGCAACTGTCAGGCTGTTTTCCGATCTCCATACACACAGGGGCGGGCTGAGGGGCGGGAGTGTCACTGGTAGCAGCACACCCAGGCTACAGTAAATATCTTCCAGAGGCAGCTGCTGATGGGGGTGCTTTATGTGAAATTATGGAGGAGCTACAGCACCCACCTGGCGCCCCCCTGTATCAGCGTTCATTAGTGCCTCTTTTTAGTGTCTCCCATCAGTGCTCGTGATGCCGTCTGCCTTCCAACACGGTTCTGAGCTGAGAGCTCTCTCCCATGGAACAGTTTAGAGCCCGAGAGCCGGCATTGATAGCTCTCCCTCCCCTTCTTCCTCTCTCCCACGGAATGATGAAAGAGGAGACACAGCCGATCTGCTCCCTTCTCCCCTCTCCTGTGTGTGTAACATGGGAAGTGTGAGCTTGTTAGCTTCACACTTGACTTCCCTTGAAGCACACACAGGTGAGGGGAGAGGGAGCAGATCGGCTGTGTCGAGAGAGGAAGGAGTGAAGAGAGCTATCCATGCCGGCTCTGACGTCACTGGTTGCTAAATGCGAGGCGGCTGTAGCAACCAGTGGCCGGGAGTAGACTCAGGAGGTGGAGGCGGAGCCGGAGACAGCAATACAGCGGCTCAGTCCATACCTGTCCCCTTCATTCCCACTGTCAGTTTTTTTTTAACTGGGGGGGCACATAGGGGGGCACAGTATAATGTTGGGGGGGCCATGGCCCCCTCTGGTCCCCCCCTGGTGACGCCATTGTCACAGCCCAGTGCATTAGGGTGTGCACCCTAAAGCTCAAACACACATGCCTCCCCCTGCAGCCTCAGCTGCACCGGTCAGGGAATGAATAGGAAGTGCTTTGTGCTTAGTGGCTTCCTGTTCATTCACAAACTGAAGCATAGTAAACACAGATATGAATGGACATAATGAGTAACTGTGTTCATTTAGAAAAGGAAGGGGTCGGTACACAACAAATTTACTAGCCCCTTCCCCCGCTCTCCATTCTGAAAGCCGAGAGAAAGGAGAGGAGGGAAGCCAGCAGTAGACTTGTGCACAACGGAAAAATTTGTTTAGTTTCGGTTAGTTTCTTTTCGGTCCTGTTGATTCGTAATCATTCATAATTTTGCTAGACGGGATTTTTCGTGTTCGGACTAATTCGTATTTTCGCAAGCAAAATTTTTGGTTGAATTTTTAGTTGATTTATAATTCGTACTTTCGGTAGAGTACATTGTTTTTCGTTGATTCTGGACACAACTCCTACTTTCGTAACTTTTTTTGGGTTCGTTGATTCGTAATTTTCTGTGTCTCTCTCACAACGACGCTGCCTATTATGCCTAATGTGCTTCGAATGGATTTGTACTTTTCTAAATACATAGCGGTTATTTGTAACGATTCGAAATCTCGTATTTTGCTTTCGTTTTTTACATGCGGCTATAGCCTCCGCCCCTGTACACCATTTTGAGAGGGTTCAGCACGGTGAGGGAGAAGCAGAGAGCAGAGCAGAGTGTTATTGTGCTTCGTATGGATTCGTACATTCGTAACTTTTTTCATAACGATTTATGCCAAAGACATTCGGGCATTCGCTATTTGCGGTATAATTTATTTCGGATTCGGTTTTATTCGTAATTGCTTTGTTCGGAAATTCGAATGCTTCCGAATGTCCGAAAGTTGCTAAATTCGGACGAATTTTGATTCGTTACGAAACGAATTGCACAAGCCTAGCCAGCAGCACTGTGGAGTCAACAAGGGGAGGGAAGCCTGGGCAGTAGGGGGAATTGGCACCGCACATAGTGATTAGGGTGTGCTCAGGCACACCTGGCACACCCCCTGCTCACACCTATGATTGTCACCTTGTCAGCCCCTAGTGGAGACTACAAGCAGCTGGTCCAACACACATTTCACAAGTATGGTCCACCATAGTCACTATTAGAAAGTGAGACCTGTGCAGCCACTGTTGGAATAAGTGCATGTAGACAGCAAATGGCCAAAAGTGGCTGGAGAAGATGAACATTACTGAGATACAAGAAGGATGAAAAAAAAGATTAAAGCAGTAATTTACAGTAGAAAATGAGAATTGTTGATGATACAACGCACATGACAAATATTATATGATATCTATAATAAACGCATCTTTTACTACACAAAATCATGCAGTACTAGTTTTCATTTTGGCCAAAATGTATAAGCTCACCATCTGGGTGACAAATTATAAGTGGCTTTGAGGGCCATTACCGAAATCCAGACCAGATCACAAGCAATATTGGAACTGGCAGGCATAAGGTGCCTCACAATAAGCCTGGCAAGAGAATAAAACTTTATATTACTTAGAACAGAATAAACTATCGAACTCATAGCCTTTAGTCAGCTAGAGAAACAAGAACAAAGATACAAACCATCAATATTGTCAAATCAAGTAGTCCTCTGAGGCCAAACATCAGCTCTCCAAATGAACGGGAGCCTCTAGATGACTGGGCACAATTCAGTTCTTGTCTACAAGTCCGCCCAGAGATGTGCTTTTTAATGAGACCGTTGAATTTATCTCTGTGTGTTTGGAACAATTGGAATCATATATTTCTTTTGCTGTGATTTTATGTCCGTAGTTGTAACAATACGTTTATCTGCTTCTTATTTTAGTTGTATGCTTGCTCCTGACACCTTACTTGCTTTTGTTTGACAGCTCGGCCATAGATATATGCCTGAAGACATAGGGATGCTTCCCTAGTAGGTGAATAGTGGTTTATTGCTGTAACAAAATTATTGTTGCATGGTATCAATGGCAAGGTATACTTTGAAGTCATCAAAACTTCTATAGTAATGTTTGGTCTCCTATTTCTAAAAATTCTAGGATTTGTTTTTTAGCTTGGGGGTGTTAAAGACCAGTGCTTACATTGTTAGGTGGTCAGTATACATACAAACTTCCATGCATTATATTAGTGCTACATGCTTGTAATTATTCAATGTACATGTGTCGGTTCTTTATTTTTTTTCTTTGATATTTACTTCGGGTTTCGGACCTTTACTGACCTTCACCTCTTTGGTTTGGGACCTTTGCTGGCTCACAATAGTTAACCTGCCTGGCTGCTTTATGAGATTATGGTTCATGCCTCACTGGTTCTTTCAGGGGAGGGCTGGCAGCCTTATGCCTGGGGGGCAAGTCCAGTCAAGTGGCCCATTGAACCGCGGAATCAGCTCACCATCCATGGCCCACCTGGTTTTTCAATGCAGCCTCACCAGTGCCCATCAGTGCAGCCAACTCCAGTGCCCATCAATGCAGCCTGATCACTGGGGCAGGTTACATGGGGTGTATAGGGGGGAGATGGGGGGTCAGCTAGGGGTGTCAGGGTCTCTCACCTCAGCGATCTCAGCTCAGCAGGTCCTTGCACACCACGGTTTCCAGGGGGGGTAACACTCCTGATCCTGGGGTCAAGTTGCAGCCAGCGCCCAGCCCTGCAGCCCTGCGTCCCGACTCCCTGGCATGCCCTGCCTCTGCCTGCTTCCAAGAATACGGTCCCAGGGAGTTGCAGTTTCCTCTGCACTGCTGTGTTTTCCACCCACTAGAAGCTTGAGTGTGGACTACAACTCCCAGAATGCAACAGCTAGTAGTCGGCCGCCATGGCCATGCCCCCGGTCCGACTTCCTAGACCAGAATAAAAAAGAAAATGGTAGCGGGCAGCGGCTGCCGGCCATTTTGAACATAAGTTAGGGCGGCCTGGGAGGCAATTGCTACCCTGGCCCAGCCCTCCCATGGGTTCTTTGGTGTTTCCCACCATTATTGTGATTCTTGACCATTGACTCTTGGGGTCCTCTTGTTGCTCTTTGGGGTCCTATGCCCCCCATTTCCACAAGTCCTGGGGCAGACACCTTGTGAGGGTACCATCGGGAATTGTTTTGGTTTTCAACTCATACTGGAAACCGATTAATAGACATGTGCACACTGAAATATTTTGTTTCGGAATTTCGTTTTCGTCCAAAAAATACATTTATTTAGTTACTCCCGAAATTCGTTTTTATTTATTTTGTTTTTCGTTAGAAATTGCATTAGTCCGAAAATCTGAATTAATTAAGGTCAAATCTGTCATTGAAGGCTTATAGTGTCTGTCGAATGTTCAAAGAAGATTCGACGGAGCAGTGAAACTGTACGACGCCGCAATCCTACATTTCCGGTCGAATGTTCCGCCTACATGCTATAGTAGAATTCTAATGTTGTATGACTAGTAATAATTATATTTATTAAATATTATTACTAGTCAACCAACATTAGAATTTTTCTATAGCCTATGGGCGGATGCATTTGACCGGAAATGTACGATTGCAGCGTCGTACAGTTTATCTGCTCCGTCTAATCTAATTAGAACTTTCGACAGACACCATAAGCCTTCAATGACAGATTCAACGTTTGTATGTTTTTCGATGCTTTGTCGAATCTTCGTCGTTCATGTTGAATTGTCAAGTTAGTTCTAGCTTTTTTACTGCTCCTCCTCTTTGGTTACAATCAGCCAATAACATTCATCATCATCATTATTTTTATTTTACTTCCCCCACCCAATTACAGCAGCGATCTTTTCTCTCTATAATGTCAAATCTTTTCTCTCTATAATATCGAATCTTTTCTCTCTATGTCAAATCTTTTCTCTCTATGTCAAATCTGTTCTCTCTATGTAGAATAATCTTGGACTAATAGAGTTAGGTTAGGCACATTGGACCACAGGTTCGATGGACACAGATTGTTATTGTCAGCGTCATGTCGAATCTCCTATCTATATCGAACTGTTGTCGCAACGAAAACGAAAATAAAGCATTTATTTATGTTGAATCTTTCGGTTTTCGGATTCTGTGCTTTCATTTTCGTTTGTTAAAATGATAACGAAAATACCTGAAATTCGGACGAAAATGCATTCGGACGAAAACTAATGCACATGTCTACTGATTAATACCCTGTCAGGAGCATCTTCTGATAAATGGAATAAATATATATGAAACGCATTGAGGTTGATGATGCTCTTTTCATTATTTTTATTTGATTTGTAACATTTGTAAAAAAGTCTAGCATGTTTGCTGTTACAAAATATGCGACTATATATTTACAATATTATGCTAAGGAGACTGACAATAAATAAACAGCTTCCCTATCTCTAAATTATTTTTGAGCCAGCAAAATATTTTTATCCTTGGACAAAATAAAGAATAATGTTTTTTATAAAATTATTTTTGTTGGTGGTTTGATGTTCCTCATTAAAGTCCCATGGGCACTTTGGTAGTTGTTTAAATTTGTATCTTAAGGGTTGGAGGTGGCATCATTTCATGTATCAGATCACAGAAAATAAAACATTGTGATGTGTAGCTGGGTACTCGGCCAGCTACAAAGACTGGGAGTCTGAGTGCTGGGACTCCCCGAGCACCAATACGCTGTGAGCTGAGCAGACAGAGTGGGCTGTGTATGTGTCTGCTTACTCCCCCCCCCCCCTCCTGGATTTTTTATCTGTTTGTTAATGTTGGCGCATTGCCATTTACTTTGCCTTTTTGACAATATACTAAGGCCAGCCCTACATACGATTTTACTAACATATGCCAAAGTTGCAAATTGTGCTTAGGCATCAGGGCTTTTTTTCAGGGGGAATGCGGGGGAACGCAGTTCTGGCACCTCCAGCACTGAATGCATATAATGCAAAGAGGTGCTGGGGTGTGCTGGAAGTTCTATTGATGCTAGCTGCTGGGGGATCTATTTTCATTGGGGGGATCTATTGTTGCTGGGGAGGTCTATTGATAGTGGTGGAGGATATATTGTTGCTGGGGTGATCTTTTGTTGATGGTAGAGATCTACTGTTGAGGGAGGGGTCTATTGTTGCAGGCGTGGATCTATTGTTGCTTGTGGGTATTTTGTTGATGGTGTGTCTATAGTTGCTCAGAGGGATCTATTGTTGCTGAGGAAATGTGTTGTTGCTGAGGAGATCTATTGTTGCTGGCTGCAGAGGACCTATTTTACTGCCTCTCATTAGCAAATTCCTTAAAAACAACTTAACATCAAAAATACTTGATGCTTGGTTATGGATTCTCTAAAAGGGGCAATGCTGGGAGGTGGGTAGGTGGTGGAACCAAGGGGTGACTTGAAAGGGGGGAGTACCTGCACCTATTCTTTCTTTGAGAAAAAAAGTCCTGTTAGGCATTAACATTTGTTTTAGCCTTAGGCATGAAGGGTTTAAGTAAAAGTTTATAACAGAACAGGTGTTCTCTTTAAAGCAGAGCTCCACCTAAAAGGGGAAGTTCTGCTTTAAGTACCCCCCCCTCCTATGCTACTGTAGCACTTACCCCCATTTAAGGGACCGGCTGGTTTTGTTGGGTCTGCGAATTACCTCCATGGTTTCTGTTGTCAGGGGTGTAAGAAAGGTCTTCAGAAAAGTCAATGTCCACACCATGTAAAACCCAAAACAGTTAGGCTTTATTTTTATCTTTGCTGAGTGAACTTAGAGGAAGAGTAGGACACGAGAGAGAAAATACACAGGGGAAGGTTCAGGTATGCAACACTTAAACAGCACTCGTCGCCACTCAAGCCTGAGTGGGTATTGCTCACCCGGATAGTCCCTTTACTGGTACTAGCAGCCGGAATGTAGCATGAATCAATCTTTCCTTTGTATTAGGATACAATCGGGAATCCTCTGCCACAGAATTAAAAGTCCCGAACCTCCCAGCCAAGCAATAATGAAGAGAACCTTTTATGCCAGATTGGCGTATTGCAGGGCTTGTAATTATGGATCCCTCCTTAGGCGAGTTTCCAGGCCTCTTCCCGAGACAGCAGTACCGTCGCTAGTCTCCTCTGGGACTGATCCTCCCCTGGACTCCTTTACTAAACCGTGACTCCCCACAGGTGGGTAGCTTTGGGATCCCTTTTTAAAACATAGGCCCCAGCCAGCAGAGCCGGGCCTACGAAGCAGCGATGCGGCCTCGGGCTGAAGGTGCCCGGGACCACAACACATGCACCCCGTGCCAAGCGGGCCACGAGGTGCACACACGGGACCAATGGGTCCCCAGGAACAACCCCCACAAAATGGACCCCGAATAAAGGTGTCTGCCCCTTATGTACCCCATCCCAGCATGCACCGCAAGTTCACCACGCCCACTGCACGGCTGCTGAGAGAGGACACCCAAGGTGCTGTCATACCCCCTGTGGTTCAATCTATGCCGGTGGTGACAGTGCCACCTACAGGCAACAGGGAACACTACTGCCAGGCAGCATCACACCTAGAGCAGAAGCAATAATGAAATATCAATTGGTCTGAGCCCAACTATTGGCCCAGACTACCCCTAAATAGACACATAGCGCCCCCAAATATTGGGGGGGGCGCTACACTACATTTGGCATGCATCTTTTTTTGGGGGGTACCTAGTTTTGACAGGTACCCGCTCCCACATCCACTCCGATCGCCTAGACGATCTGAGCGGAAGTTCTCCTCTCCCCCTCCCTCCCTGCAATCTTTTGGGACACGTCACAGGTCCCAAAAGATTGCTCAACCATTTAGGAGGTGAAGTCGCAAGCTGTTACATTCGGGTGCCCACAGTTGTAATTTCGGCGCCGAGGAGAGGAGTCGGAAAGAACCGAGGGATTGCGGTCCGGGTGGTCTCATCGCTGGATGTCGGGACAGGTAAGTGTGTGTTTATTACACTTTTTGTAGCTGCTGACTTTTACTAAACACCAAATTTTGTGGCATTCCACTTTAAGGATCAGTCAACAGAAAACAAATATTTCAGATTTTAGGAGTTTTGTATGAATGCCTCCTCTTTCCCTGATCTTTAATTATTTAAAATTGTGAAGAATGTGACAAAAGGACCTGGACTGCACAAAGATAGGCAGAAACACCCAAATCTGGACAGAAATATAATAAGGAATTGACATTGGGAGATCTTGCTGTTGGAAAATCCACCTACAACTAAAATATCATGTTTGGGTAGACTCGGTGGGTAAATGGAAATCAAGGCGTCATTTAGCTTATAACCTGTCGCTAGAGACTTCATATTGCTTGATAAAGAAGCTGGGGAAATTTTCCAGGAGATAGATCTGACAGGTCTAAAATTTGTGAGGACCTTGCATATTTTCCAGAATTCAGAATAGGAATTTAAGAATGTCTAACACCTTTCTTTTAACTTGTTGACTTGATTAGTAATAAGTCTTCCCTTCCTTTATTACACTTACTTGCACATTAATATTAACTTATGTCCTTTCTTTAAAGATTATTCTGCAGGAATTCATCTCTTTTTAATGCAGTCATTTCCTGTCCTGTACCTCTGATTAGCACTTGATGAATTACATTTTATGTCTTCATGATTGTGGCTGAGATATCCTTAGAGCTAGGCTCCAGTGGATAGTTTAATATCACCTTACACTATATTTAAACACTATATTTAAATAAAGATAATAAATATATATATATATATATATATATATATATATATATATAAATATACATATATTTTTTTTTTTTTCAACTGATACATGAAGCATTCTTCTCTATAATATAGTAAAATTTAAATTAAATGCTAGGTCTTTTTTATTTCTGGCAACCAGTAATTTTTAGACATGTGCACACTGAAATATTTTGTTTCGGAATTGTTTTCGTCCGAAAAATTAATTTATTTAGTTACTCCCGAAATTCGTTTTTATTAATTTTGTTTTTTTGTTAGAAATTGCATTCGTCCGAAAATCTGAATTAATTAAGGTCAAATCTGTCATTGAAGGGTTATGGTGTCTGTCAAATGTTCAAAGAAGATTCGACGGAGCAGCGAAACTGTACGACGCCGCAATCCTACATTTCCGGTCGAATGTTCCGCCTACAAGCTAGCTATAGTAGAATTCTAATGTTGTATGACTAGTAATAATTATATTTTTTAATTATTATTACCAGTCAACCAACATTAGAATTTTTCTATACGATAACAAAGGTGTAGCGCTAAATAAATGAAACTGCACCTAAATATAAGGAAATACAATGTGCAACCGTGCTATATAATCAAAAAACACAAAAACATATGGAAGTCCAAATGAATGAAAAATAATAATAAAAAATAATTCCAGTGTGAATGGCTAATAATGATATTCCTGGAGTGATCCAAGTGTAGTGAGAAAATGAATAATCACCACCAATAAAAAATGTCAATGTTAAATGAAAAAGTTCAAAATATAAGACAGTGAAGGTGCTCCCAAATGACTGGAATGCAGCAAATGTAAACTGAAGAAACCGCCACCAACCAATAGAACAAAAGGCTTACCAGAAATAGTGGACCCTAAGGAACGTACTGTATGTTCAGAGGGTCGATTAGGCATAGGTAAACCCCTGTGACGAATGAATGAATCCTCAGCTGCAGTTCAGACAGGGCATCTCACACAACAATCCACTTAGGAAACACAGGGGGGCCGTCTGGTCCAAATGGTGGTGATTATGGGTAAGGACCCAGTTAAAGCCAGCCGATAAAGCAGTGTGAAGTACAAAAATGAGAGAAAAGAGAAGGGCACATAGCGTGATACTGTATCAAAAAAGTATTTAATGTAGGTAAAAACACTTACATTAGAAGAATAAAACAGTGCTTGTAGATATCAATGGCAACAGTGGAGTCTCCCGATGCGTTTAGCTGCTCCGTCGAATCTTCTTAGAACTTTCGACAGACACCATAAGCCTTCAATGACAGATTTTACGTTTTTTTTTTCAATGCTTTGTCGAATCTTCGTCGTTCATGTTGAATTGTCAAGTTTGTTCTAGCTATTTTACTGCTCCTCCTCTTTGGTTACAATCAGCCAATAACATTAATCATCATCATTATTTTTATTTTACTTCCCCCACCCAATTCCAGCAGCGATCTTTTCTCTCTATGTTGAATCTTTTCTCTCTATAATGTTGAATCTTTTCTCTCTATTTCAATATTTTCTCTCTATGTAGAATAATCTTGGACTAATAGAGTTAAGGTTAGGCACATTCGACCGCAGGTTCGATAGACACAGATTGTTATTGTCAGCGACAAGTCGAATCTCCTATCTATATCGAACTGTTGTTGCAACGGAACTGAAAATAAAGCATTTGTTTATGTCGGATCTTTTGGTTTTCGGATTCTGCGCTTTTGTTTTTGTTTGTTAAAACGATAACAAAAATACCTGAAATTTGGACGAAAATTTCATCCGAATGCACATGTCTAGTAATTTTATGTATATATTGAGGAATATATGGCTAACCTCTTACCTTCAAGATTTTAGGCTTTTTGTATCACTTCCTGTTCCTTGTATATTTTTTGTTGTTCAGTTACATGATATTCGGTAAAAAGACAATTTGTGAACTGACGATAGGCAGGCGCAGTATGCATTCTCCCGCTGGGTGTAAGGGTTACAGCTACCATGTCTTGGTATTCGATCCTATGATTTGTTAATCTGTGAGCTCGGCTACCAGCAGCTATTTCGTTTTTATGTAGCCATTAGCACCTCCCAACAAAACTCCAGTTTTTGGTATGTTATCAATTAAGGCGTTAAATATATTTACTGTTTATCAAATTACTATAGAATATACCGTATTTGCCAACGTATAAGGCGACTGGGCATATAAGACGACCCTCTAATTTTCCAGCTAAAATTTTGGTTTTGGGATATGCTCACCGTATAAGATGACCCCCTTCCGACTAGTCATGCCTCACCTCACCACACTGTGCCATTGCATACCTCACTGTGCCATTGCATGCCTCGACGATCCCATACTTTATCCCTGACATGCAGAGTCTCAGTCAGACTGCGGGCGTCCATTGTTCAAAAGCCGCGCCTCCTCCTCATGCTGTTCTGTGATAGGCGGAACACTCAGCTTCCCAGCAGACACTGTGTTCAGTGTTCCGCCTATCACGGATGCTCTCTCGTCCGAGGCCGAGGACGAGAGGGCATCCGTGATAGGCGGAACACTGAACAGAGGCACTGCTGGAAAAATGAGTGTTCCGCCTATCATGGAACAGCACGAGGAGGAGGTGCGGCTTTTGAAAAATGGACGGCCGCGGTCTGACTGAGATTCTGCGTATAAGACGACCCCTGACTTTTGAGAAGATTTTCATGGGTTAAAAAGTCATCTTATACGCCGGAAAATATGATAATGACAAAGATGATAATATTTCACTTGCGTTTGGGTGGTTACCTGCTGATTTGGGAACTATAGGACTGCACCTAATGTTTTAACATTGTTTTAGCAAACTATGCGAACATCAACAGAACCCACTTTTTTAGTAGGAGTTCACTGATGTATCCTTAGCTAGTATAAAGTTACTCTTGCATGAGAAAAGTATGGGGAATGCCTTCTGTAAACCAAGTTGACTGGCTATATCTGAATTTATTGCTTTTAAAGCGAGTTCCGGACACAGAATTTTTTTTTTCAGCCATCCCATCATAATGTATTAAAGGGGTTGTAAACCCTCGTGTTTTTTTACCTTAAAGTGATTTTAAGCCTTCGTTTTTTTTTTTAAATAACAAACATGTCATACTTACCTCCACAGTGCAGCTCGTTTTGCACAGAGTGGCCACTGGGGTCCCTCGGTGGCTCTCGCAGCTCCTCCCCGCATCAGATAACCCCCTAGAAGAAGCGCTCTCCCGAGGGGTTACCTTGCAGGCTCGCCCCCGAGTCCAGCATTTGGCATCCATAGACACAAATGCCGGATTCGGCCCCGCCCCCCGGCGCCTGCATCATTGGATTTGATTGACAGCAGCGGGAGCCAATGGCTGCGCTGCTATCAATCTATCCAATCAAGAGCCGGGACCTCCTCTTAAAAGTACCGACGTATAACGACGGCGGGCGGTCCGGAAGTGGTTAAAGTGTAGCAAGGACTCAAGAACCATTACATTTATTGGAATATCATTGAAGCCTTCAACCAACATGCTTTTTAAATGGGATTATATCACTAGGCTGGGTTAAATTAAAAAAATAATGCAGACTTTTTAGTAACATCTTTAGCAAAAGAAAGTAATTGTGATAAAATGATGGACAGAGACACACCTAAGCTCTGGGCAAGGGAGAGAGAAGTGTTCTCCATCTTAGAAAAACGTTGCAGGATTATGAAGAGTAAATGGCCTGGGACCAAAAAAGAACCTTAGACCGACAACGTTCCTTGTTAAACTTTACTATTTGGGGCCCCCAGGAACTCTTGCCATAATGTGCAAATATTCATAGCATGCTTGCAAATTATGGCAGCCTTTCTTCACTAGACATGTGCAGAACGAAAAAAATGGTTTTGTTTTGTTTTCTTTCGATTCGTTATTTACATTAGTTTAGTTATATTTGTTTAAATTTGTTTAATTCGTTTTCGGAATTCATTTTGTTTATTCGTTTTCGAATCGATTAAATTTTTTTCATTAGAATTCGGATTTCGAATAAATTTAGAATAGTTTTCAAATTTGAAACGTTTTCCAATATCCAAAGAGAATAAAATAGAATAGAAAATAAAGGAAAAGAATAGAAAAAATGTAATAGAATAGAAAAGAATATAACAGAAATTAAAAGAATATACTATAATAGCATAAAACAGAAAAAAATAGGATAGAAAATAAAAGAACAGAATAGAATGGAATATAATAGAAAATAATAGAATAAAATAGAAAGAATCATAACCATCTTCTGAAATTCGAATATAAAAGAATAAAATAGAATAAAAAAAAACAATAGAATAGAATATACATATTATAACCATTTTGCAAAATTCAAATAGAATCAATTCAAATTTGAATAGAATAGAAAAGAATAGAGTAGAATTGAAAATAAAACAATAGTATAGAAAAAAACAACAAAATAGAATAGAATGAATATAACCATCTTCCTAGTCTAATCAATTTTTTTCTATTCTATTCAAATTCAAATTGATTATATTTGAATTTGGGGAAATGGTTATATTCTTTCTATTCTAATCTATTCTATTCAATTCTTTTATTATATATTTTTTGTTTATTCTTTTCTTTTCTATTCTATTATTTCATTTTCTATTCTATTCTTTCCAATTCTATTCTATTATATTCAAATGTATTCTATTCTTAGTTTTTTCTATACTATTCTGTTATTTTCTATTTTATTCTATTCAAATTAGAATTAATTCTATTTCAATTTATGGAAATAGTTATATTCTTTCTATTCTATAGGTTTTTTTTATTCTATTATTTTCTATTCTATTATAGTTTATTCAATTATATTCTTTTTTTTATATTTTATTCTTTTCTATTCTATTATTTTCTTATGTATTTGAATTCAAATTTATTCTATTTGAAATTCGGATTTCGGAAGATTGTTATATTCTTCCTATGTTATTCTATTCTATTCTATTTGTTTGTATTATATTCTAGTCTATTCTATTATGTTCTTTTATTTTCTATTTTATTTTGTTCTGTTTTAATCTATTATATTCAATTTTTTTTATATTCTGTAAAAGAAAATTCTAGTCTATTATTATCTTTTTTTTCTATTCTATTCTTTTATTTTCCATTCTATTTTATTCTCTTTGGAAATTGGAAAAATTATTCAAATTTGAAAACTTTTCTAATTCGAATTTGAAAAGTAGTCGAAAACGATTCGAAAACGTTTTGATTTTTTTTTTCGTTATTTCGGATTCATTTAAATTTGGTACTAATGTAATTCGGGAATTCAGGTACACTCGAATTTCCCAAAAATGAAAATTTGTCCAAATTTTTATACGAAACAAAATAAACCGCACATGTCTATTCTTTACACAGTACCACAGTAACCTCCTCAAGCAATGTGATAGCCACACATCCCCTTGATGCTCCATTGCCCCTGCTGCTATCTCCTGCAGATCTTCTTTCTGGTCTGGAGTCTTCTTTCTTGGCCAAGCCAATGATGATGTGACTCCTGTATGAATCATACCAACATCTGGCATAGCAGAATTGTACACATGGCTGCACATTTTTGGCTGTTAGTATGTGATTAGGAAAAAATTCTAGTAGACAGCGAATGAGCGTTTATGGCAGAAGACATTTACAGAGTTTATTTGAACATAAAAACCTACCTGCTAGCACTTTTTGAAAAACTTTTTAACATTCATGTATAGTGGTTTAGCACGATTTCTTTATTATTTTAAGGAATTTAAAAAATGTAAGATTCTGTACACAAATCTAGTAAGTACCACCAGTGATCAGTCCTTATTGGACAAATCAGAAGTTTTAAGCAAATGGTGACTCAAAGCATGCAGCATCCGCTGTGCTATAAATTTACCTTTTATTGGATTAAATGAGCCATTAGCTTACCCATAGTCTTCTGTGAATAATTTGTCGGGTATTAAATGTGGCATACAGGCAAAGACTGAATGTTATGAATGGTGAGCATGCTTCAGCCTTTACAATATACTGTACATGTGTTTTATTTCTTCTTATTTTCAATTACCGGTATATTACAAATTTAAAAGTGATCCGAGTCATTTTGATGTAGATACTCTTGTGTAAATGTTAGGGGTTCCCTTATTATGATGGAATAGGAAATATGTCATAAATATAAGATGTAATCCTAAAACTGTTATAATTTTTAACCAGGCCAATTCTGACATTTCTCTCCTACATATAAAAATCATCATTTTTTTTTTGCTAGAAAATTACATAGAACCCCCAAACATTATATATGTTTTTTTAGCAGAGACCCTAGAGAATACAATGGCAGTCATTGCCTTTTATCTTGCACGGTATTTGCGCAGCAATCTTTCCCAACACATATTTTTTTGGGGGTTTAATGCTTTAAAAAAAAAGAAAAGTAAAGTTAGCCCAATTTTTTTGCATAATGTGAAAGATGAAGTTACGCTGAGTAAGTAGATATCTAACATGTCACGCTTAAAAATTGCATGCGCTTGTGGAATGGCGCCAAACTTCAGTACTTCCCCACAGGCGACGCTTTCATTTGTTTAACTGGTTACATGTTTTGAGTTACAGAGGAGGTCTAAGGCTAAAATTATTGCTCTCGCTCTAACGTTCGCGGCGACACCTCACATGTGTGATTTGAACACCGTTTTCATATGTGGGCGGGACTTACGTATGCAAATTTATTAAAAATAAAAAAACGAAAAAAATCCCATGTACATAAGTATTCACAGCCTTTGCCATGACACTCAAAATTGAGCTCAGGTGCATCCTGTTTCCACTTATAATCCTTGAGATGTTGCTACAACTTGATTGGAGTCCACCTGTGGTCAATTCAGTTGATTGGACATGATTGGGAAGGGTACACACCTTTCAAAATAAGGTCCCACAGTTAGCGGTGCATATCAGAGCACAAACCAAGCCATGAAGTCCAAGGAATTGTCTGTAGACGTCAGACACAGGATTGTATCAAGGCACAGATTTTGGGAAGGGTACAGAAAAATGTCAGCAGCATTGAAGGTCCCAATGAGCACAGTAGTCTCCATCATCCATAAATGGAAGAAATTTAGAACCACCAGGACTTTTCCTAGATCGGGCCACCCGGCCAAACTGAGCGTTCGAGAGAGAAGGGCCTTAGTCGGGGGGGTTACCAAGAACCCGATGGTCACTCTGACATAGCTCCAGCTTTTCTCTGTGGAGACAAGAGAACAATCCAGCAGAACATCCATCTCTGCAGCACTCCACCATTCAGGCCTGTATGGTAGAGTGACCAGATAGAAGCTACTCCTCAGTAAAAGGCACATGACAGCCCACCTACAGTTTGCCAAAAGGCACCTGAAGGACTCTCAGACCATGAGAAACCAAATTCTCTGGTCAGATGAAAAAAGATTGAACTCTTTGGCCTGAATGGCAAGCATCATGTCTGGAGGAAACCAGGCACTGCTCATCACCTGGCCAATACATCCCTACAGTGAAGCATGGTGGTGGCAGCATCATGCTGTGGGGTAGTTTTTCAGCAGCAGGAACTGGGAGACTAGTCAGGATCGAGGGAAAGATGAACTCAGAATTGTACAGAGACATTTTTGATGGAAACCTGCTCCACAGCGCTCTGGGCCTCAGACTGGGGCGAAGGTTCATCTTCCAACAGGAAAACAACCCTAAGCACACAGCCAAGATAACAAAGGGGGGGCTACAGGACAACTCTGTGAATGTCCTGGAGTGGCCCAGCCAGAGCCCAGACTTGAACCCAACTGAACATCTCTGGAGAGATCTGAAAATGGCTGTGCACTGACACTCCCCATCCAACCTGATGGAGCTTGAGAGGTCCTGCAAAGAAGAACGGGTGAAACTGCCCAAAAATAGGTGTGCCAAGCTTGTAGCATCATACTCAAAAAGACTTGAGGCTGTAATTGGTGCCAAATGTGCTTCAACAAAGTACTGAGCAAAGGCTGTGAATACTTATGTACATGTGATTTTTTTTTATATAAATTTGCAAAGATTTCAAACAAACTTCTTTCACGTTGTCATTATGGGGTACTGTTTGTAGAATTTTGAGGGAAAATAATGAATTTAATTCATTTTGGAATAAGGCTGTAACATAACAAAATGTGGAAAAAATGAAGTGCTGCAAATACTTTCTGGATGGACTGTACAATCTTTGTAGATAGAACTATGGCTCCGGCAATATTCAACAAACTCCTCTTTTTCTACTGATTTCATAATCTTGAGCTCATCAACAGCAATTTGCAATATACACTTATTAAAATAAAACTCCTTGAAGGTAGACCTAAAAGTTCTAACTAGATGGTACTTGGTTCCCGCTAGACTTGCAAAATTATATCCTTCAACCTCCCCCCTGAGTTTCAGAGGATGCAATCACACGGGCACCATGTTACATGTTTGGTGGGAATGTCCAAAACGAAGAGGGTTCTGGAATAGGATCTTTGCAATCATTAGAAAGACGACGGATTGTCCATCCCTATGTCCCCCCACATAGCGTTGCTGAACTTCCCAATAGAAAAGGCCTCTAAAAGTAAACGGAGTCTCGTTCACTTTATCCTCCTAGGAGCTAAAATTACGATAGCGAAAGCATGGAAGCAGCCCGCGGTGTCCAGCAATCAGCTAAACAAAAAATATCTTGGAACATGGCTCAGGAAAAAAGTATTAGTATCCTTCAAGATACTGTTCAAAATTTTGAGGCCACTTGGGCACCTTGGGCAGATTACATGCACATACCCTTGACAACCTCGTAGGAATTGGATGAAACGATCTTGGTAGAACATTCCGGAAGGACATCTTCTTTTTATACATCTTCTTTCTTTTCTATCCCCTTTTTCTTCCTTTCTGTCTCTCTTTATTCTTACTCCTTTATACCGCCTTTGCTAAAAAAATTACCTGGTTTGGTGAGTAACAGACTTTAGAAGGACACATCTCTGCCAGTTTAATTAGCATTTAATCTGTGGGTTGGATGTGCCGATCCCCTTTCTATGACACAGCTTGTACCCATTTGGGGTGTCCGGAGAGGGGCGGCTCTTCCCCTCCTTATGTTTGATTGATGTTCCTGTGCCCACTAACCACAGTTGTGTATATATATATATATCTATTTGAAACACGTTCTTTAATACGTTGCCTTACTATGGATTTATTGTTCCACTATGTAAAAGAATGTACCAATGACTCTTTATTTTCTCTAAAAAATTTCAATAAAAAACTATTGAAAGTAAATTAAAACTCCTGTTTCAAAATGTACAGTTAGCCTCTGTATAATGTATAGAGGATTTAGACATGATACATATAGACATCCCAGGGTATATATAGAGGGTATAGAAATGAAACTGGTCAGGATTTGTATTTTACTCTATTTAAATAGAGAAACAAAAGCTACACTTTAAGGCCTCATGCACACCGAACATTTGTCCAGCTATTCTGAACACTTTTGCTCCTGGCAGGAAAAAAAGCAGCTTATAAAATGTGTCTAAAACTGCATTTTGTAATTGCGTTTAGTTAAGTTTAGGTGTGTCAAACATGTGGACGTTTGTTCATTTCATTGGCTAGAATATTCATTTATTTTTCCCATTAGACTGAATGAACGTTTGAGCGCTAAACATGGCTAGCGTTTAGGCACATTCAGCTTAAATGCTCCTTTCCTGATGTTTTTTATTTTTTTCTGCCTCTAAACTCTCCTTTTCTAATACGCTTGTAAACATCTACGTGTGCACTTACACCTAGGCTAACATAGAGGGGCATTTAGAAGCAGAAAAAAAAACATCAAACGCCTTTAAAAGCAGCATTTGTTTGCATCCAGTGTACATGAAGCCTACAAATAGCTTTTCCTAGGAATAAAGCTTTTTAGAGAAATCCATGATGGCCCACTTTGCACGTATGATTTTGGATCAGGAGTATATATTCTGCAGGCTGAATTATATTGGATGTGGTGGCTGCCATATTTTATATAAAAAGAAAATGGTGTCAGTACACCATAAAAGCTTTTTACCAGTAAAGAAAAAACATTTTTGGTCAGTTTTGTTTGTTTTATTTTATCTTACAGGTTTTAAACCATTATTTTGTATCCTTTTTTAATCATATATACACATGGGCTCTTGTGATACAATCAATATAAATGGCAACTGTAGTAAGTCCTTGTGAATATATTTATATTTCTTCACAATCACTTCTTTGAATATTCACCACGTACAAGAAAGTGATCAACGCTATGTGCTCTTCTTAAATAAGGTAAGGGGGGCCACTCACAAGATCACTTTGGGCCACCAGGACCCTCACAGATTTTGGAGATTAGGTTTCTGTAATGGATATATCCTGGATACCCACACACTAATCTGTATCCTTCAATATTTCTCAGATATCTCAGAAAAAAAGACAGATAATTGTGCAATATGTTTAAAAAATAGACTATAAATGTGCTCTGGATGGGCACCCACTCTGCAGAGCCTTGGATAATACAATTATCACCACCGCTTGTGTCTCTGAGCCTGCGCGCATTCCACCTGGGCCGGACATGTCGTCAATGGAGACTCATAACCTCTGCCAATGTACAGACCTCAATGCATTTCAATGGGAGCCATCAACAGGAAGTTGTGCATAAAGCAAGGTCCATAAAGACATGGATGAGCGAGTTTGGGGTGGAGGAACTTGACTGGCCTGCACCTGACCTCAACCGGATAGAACACCTTTGGGATGAATTAGAGCGGAGACTGCGAGCCAGGCTTTCTTGTCAATATCAGTGCCTGACCTCACAATTGCGCTTCTGGAAAAATGGTCAAACATTACCATAGACACACTCCTAAACCTTGTGGACAGCCTTCCCAGAAGAGTTATAGTTGCAGGGGGTGGGCCAACTCAATATTGAACCCTATGGACTAAGACTGGGATGCCATTAAAGTTCATGTGCGTGTAAAGGCAGGTGTCCCAATACTTTTGGTAATATAGTGTATACATACACTTTGTATTTCCCTTAAATAAAATGTAAGTTAAAATACTACAACAAAATTAATACATTTTAAATATATATATATATAAAATGCAAGTTGTATTGAAAATCTGAGTTCAGTTGTATGGTATAACAGCCTCATTCCAGTGCTTATTGAATTTTATTTCTATTTTTTCCCCTTTGAGCCGTGAATTTCCATTTTTGTCAGCCTGTCATTTCTAGACATCTATCTTTATTACCTAGTTTGGCCGAGACTGTGGTGTCAGGTCACACTATATGAATTTTGCAATGATTAATCTGAGCCTGGAACACATGCGTAATTCAGCTTCAATAGAGAGAAGAGAGGAAAGCTTGTTACTGGACATTTAGGAAAGATTTTGATATGCTGCCTTTGCCTGGACTCTGAAATACTGATGGAAAGGAAAAGCAGAGATTTTATGAGTGCTTAGTGTTATTTGACTTCAACCTTTTTTGTTATTTAGATTTGAAGTATGAAAACTCTGCATGGATTTTATTGCTATCTGTGTCTTCATTGGAGATATTGTCCTTTACTTTCTGACCTGGAGATATCCTGTTCTTTATAATGTGACAGTGTATCTTCAGGATGGGAAAAGGGAACACAAAACACAAAAAATCTTGCTTAATTTTTGAACTTAATCTAAATCAATCAATCTTAAAAAAAAATCTGAATTCTATTAAAATGCACCAAACACTTCCTGAGCTTTTGTCGTACAAACTCAATCTCAAACTCAAATCTCCTACACTACCTCGTTCACTCCAGTCTAGGATAATCCCCCTGCGTTCTGCTGGTGGTGCTTAAGGGGAATATAAGATCCATTTATGAACTATTTTCTATGGCATAGCATACTTCACTTATCTACACAAACACTGGGACTTGCCACAGGAAGAACAGCTCCATTACGCCCAAATACAGCACTACCTTTTGGACAGTCAGCTGTTGCACCAAACACCTGAGCATTTGTCTCTATTTGAAAACTGCCATAGGAAGGCCCGTATTTTAAAGTAGATCTAAAGGAAATTGTTTCATTGGATTGTAACATGTGTGATCAACTTAAAGTGGAACTCTGGGAATTAGATAATTGGGATAAGGTGTATTAATTACTCTATCCATCGCTCCAGGTATGTTCTCTTTTGCCTGTGGGTGAGCTGGTGGTGGTCCCTCTGCATCAATACCTGCATGACTATTATCCCTGGATAGTACATGAGAGGTGAGCATGTAACTGGGGCCTGATCCTCTTTAGAGAGGCGGCGGCACTGGACCGGTTGATCAGCTGGGAGGCCTAGCTACAGACAGAAATAAGGAATATATTACACCTTATCCCTGCACCCCTAGACTAAATGAACATGTAATCCTTACAGGTCCTACTGCAAGGCTTAACATTGCCTAATTCCTGGAGTTGAACTTTAATGTTCCGCATAATTATACAATCTTGATCCTATCCTTCAGTTATGGAAATCATTGGAAATCACAGCGGTCTTTACCCTTTCCCACTGTAATGAAAAAGAACTTCAATCAAAATCACAAAAGTATTTTGGGTTGTTAGAAAGTGTTTCCTATATGTCAAACTTTTTTAATTTTAATTGCCATTCATTCTTTATATTCTAATATAATATCACAGTCTGGAGTCAGGTTTGGAGACCAGTTGCTGTAGCAGTAGAGAGGCTCCCCCTAACCAGCTGGATAAGTACAGAAGCAGGTCACTCTAATGACGTAGGTTATCTGAGTTGTTGAGTTTAAGTACTATCCAGTGTTCCCCAGAGCTCCTGATGGTGGAGATGGGTTTTGCTGCGTATTAGTATGACGTCTTTACAGCTCTAACGCTGGAGCTTCAGAACGCACTGGTCCTGTTTTTTTTTGCAGCTTAAAACCGGCTATGCCATTTACAGCTCAAAAACGTCATGGTGGGCATGAGGCCATAGGCTAACATGGAGAGGCATTTTTAAGCTGCAAAAAACACTCATAAAAGTGGCTGTAAAAACGTCTGTGGGCATGAGGCCTTATTGTCTCGATGCACCTGGAATATATTCAGCTGAGTTAACTGAAAGTTTAGTTGAGCTATAAACTTTAAGTCATGAATACCGCTCGCTCAGTTAAGAAGAAGCTTACATTGAAGAGGCTCTCAAGGACAGGCAAATCTCTCAGAATTCTATATGACCATATGTTGGCAGGAAAATAACCTCAACTTCTAGCAAGTAGAAATAGATAATAGATTTTTTCCACCACTGAAGTGTATCCAGTTGATGGGTAGAAGATAATTACCACAGAATCTAATTAGTTTGATTGTTTAAATATTATAACAAAGAAAGCTTTAGAGAATCACATTTTCTCTTTTAAAAGAGTTCTAAACTAGAAAATCATTATATTTTATGAATGGTTTAATTATAAAAAAATATATTAGTTTTCTTCTAATTATTCTGCTTTATAGTAATGGGTGCAGTTCATTTCCAGCCATCAGAAAATATGAAACAGTGATGGTAAGTGATATTGATGAAAGATTAAAATAAAATAAAAATTTTTTTCATAGGTGATATTCCTTTGTTGCTCATCACACAGTTCGTTAACCAGAATCCATTGTGCACTGACCTCAACCTAGAGGACCAGACTCCGAACTCAACATTGCATAATAGCATCTTCTCCATGGTGCAATAAACTCAACATAGCATAATACCATCTTCTCCATGGTGCAATAAACTCAACATAGCATAATACCATCTTCACCATGGTGCAATAATCTCAACATAGCATAATACCATCTTCACCATGGTGCAATAAACTCAACATAGCATAATACCATCTTCACCATGGTGCAATAAACTCAACATAACATACCAGGATCCATTCCATGATGCCCTGAACTCAATACAGCAGACCAGAGACTTCTCCAGAACTTTACATTGCATACCAGAATCCACTTCATGCTGTATTGAACTCAACATAGCATACCAGAATATTCTCTATGGTGCACTTGTAAGCAGCCCAGACTTTAACTGCTGCCAGGGGATGGTAGGAGGTGCCCCTCTTACTATCCTCCGGCAGCAGGAATAGGAAAAGGTATGCAGACACCTGTAACAGGGAGAAACTCCACCATTTTAGGTCACTCACATTCTCTTGGTCTGTGGCCCTCAGCCCCGGAGGATTTGGCTGCCAAATGACCGGGCTACTTTTTGCGATTCGGCACTGCATTGTTTTAACTGACAATTGCGCAGTCGTGCATCATGGCTCCCAAACAAAATTTACCTCCTTTTTTTTCCCACATATAGAGCTTTCTTTTGGTGGTATTTGATCACCTCTGCGGTTTGAATTTTTTGCACTATAAACAAAAATAGAGCGACAATTTTGAAAAAAAAAGCAATATTTTGTACTTTTTGCTATAAGAAATATCCCCAAAAAATATATAAAAAAATATTTTTTTCCTCAGTTTAGGCCGATACGTATTTTTCTACATATTTTTGGTTAAAAAATCGCAATAAGCGTTTATTGATTGGTTTGTGCAAAAGTTATAGCGTCTACAAAATAGGGGATAGCTTCATGGCATTTTTATTAATAATTTTTTATTACTAGTAATGGCGTCGACCAGCAAATTTTATCGTGACTGCGACATTATGGCAGACACATCGGACACTTTTGATACTATTTTGGGACCATTGTCATTTATACAGCGATCAGTGCTATAAAAATGCACTGATTACTGTGTAAATGACACTGGCAGGGAAGCGGTTAACCACTAGGGGGCGAGGAAGGGGTTAAGTGTGTCCTAGGGAGTGATTCTAACTGTGTGGGGGCTGGGCTACATTTGACACGACACTGATCGCGGCTCCCGATGACAGGGAGCAGACGATCAGTGTCCTGTCACAAGGCAGAACAGGGAGATGCCTTGTTTACACAGGCAACCCCCTGTTCTGCAGCTCCATGACACGATCACGGGACACCGGCGGACATCGAGTCCCGCTGGCACGGGGCTCGCGGCTGGGGCGCGCGTGCCCACACGGCGGCAAATTTAAAGGGACGTACATGTACTCCCATTTGCCTGTCCATGCCATTCTGCCAACGTAAATGTTTGTGCGGCGGTCGGCAAGTGGTTAACGTTCTTTACCATGACAGAAGCATAATGTACAGTCCTTTACATCACGACTTTCATCCCCACACTGTCCCGACATACATATTCTGCACAGCACATCATTAGCACAAACTTAGAATATCTGCCTCATTGGTCCAATGTCCTCAATGCAGGTCCTCCATAACCATAAGTAGGTTCTCCAATTGAGCTTGTATGAACCTACCGAAAGGTTCACTTCCTCAGGCTACAGGTTTACATACTAGTATCATAGACCAATACAAACTTGATAATTCAGCACTCAGAATTCATAGGGAAACTTGCCATAAACTGTACAATGACCACTGTGCAACCAAGACTGAATAATGATAGCGGTTCAGCCCTCCTCAGATACAGGAACCTTGTACTGTACAAACACCAAAAACAAAAAAGGCGCAAATGCCTAGTGCATTATCTCTAGCACTTACTGACTACTCTGAGGAAATGGGCCAGTCCCACCAAAGTCATCAGCTACTGTATGTTTGGTCATCCATTTTATTCCATGAGGTTGGAGGACTGACTTGTGGATTCTGTTACCTTGTTATGCTAACATTCCTTTTGGTTTTAAGTATATTTTTTATCTTTCATTGTTTAATAAAGTGCTGGAGTAAATGCACTAGGTGTTTGTGCCTTTTTTTAGGGTTTTGGAAATTAACTATTAATTCCTCAATTAATCGATTAATTTTTTTGATTGATCAAAATTCTTTTGATCAGTACTCACCTCTCCGCTGGCTTCTGGGTCTTCAGGGAGTTCTGTCGGAGATCCGGTGACGTCACAGACACCGGCGGGGCTTGCCGTGTCCATCTGAAGGGCTCCTTTACTGTGCCTTCATATCTGCATGCCGGCGGGACCTTACTATCTGCCACACGCAAGGGCTGTTACACTTCCCTCTATCACTTCCCTCTATCAACCTGGGATTCTACAGCCATCCACTGGGAGTTGTGATAGTTCCCTTCACGGGACATCTACATGCCGATGGACTGATGTTAACCCCTCCTCATCTGGATTCAGCAGTGGTATCATTGTACACATTTTTATACCAGTATCATACTTAGCTACATGTTTTTATGACTGCTTTTGCTACCGTTTGGTATTACTCGCACAATTTTTACAGTTTATGTAGATACATCGATTTTATCTCTAGTGCAATATTTATTTTGTTACCTACTTGAAGACTGTAAAAGTTTTAATTCTATTCCCATCGAGCGCTGCCTTTGTGTGTTTTTTGTATCCTGCTATCCATTTTTCCAGTGGTTGGTAGCTGCACTGGGAATCAGCCTGCAAGGAGATCAGCTAAAAGTAGTTGGATCTGTATGTGCGTTATAATTAATCAAAATTAGTCGATTAATCGATAAAAAAATAAATAGATTATTTGAACACGAAAATTTTAATCAGTAACAGCCCTACTTTTTTTCTTTTGTTGTTTTTACATACTAGTATACCAGAAGTAGGCTATTTCCATAACCCTCTGCCCCAGGATCTTCCAGCTTTAGCTTAAATGGGGCATACTAGCTCCCCTCACTATATCCACCCAAGTGGAGGGACCTCACTAAAAGGGGTACTAACCTGTACTGTACACAACAAACTCAATAGCATACCAGAACTTCTTGATGGTGCAGTGAACTCAACTTCATGGTGCACCAAATTCAACATATTATATAAGGATCCACTCTATGGTGTACTGAAATCCACATAATACACTAGGATATGTTTCATGGTACACTTAACTCATAACAGGTTCAGCATATAGTACCAGAATCTGTTAATGGTGCACTGAATTCAAACTAGAATGCCTACACATTTATTTATTTTTGGTCAAGGTTTTATGGTGGTGTCAGCAGGGGCTGTGCTCCCAGAGCAGGCTCAGTACAGACAGGGAACCTAAAAATACTCAGGCTCTTAAGGGGGTAGCACTACATGTACTATACAGGACCAGCAGTCCTGTATTGTAAGTGAGGATGCCAAGGGCCTGTCCATGCCTGGAGAAACAGAGGTAAAAGAAGAGTGCCAGCTACTAGGAAAGTGAGAGAAAAGATTTATTTTATTTTTTTAATGGTACCCTAAACAATAACAAGTATGTGGGGGACCACCCTGCAAGGATAGTTTTGAAATTGCCATAGAGTTCATCTTTAAAGAACAACTGTATCTTTGGCACAGGTTGGCCTTTATTGCTACCCCCACAGTCCAGTCCACTCCACCCTTCATACTTGCTTTTGTCCTCAATTCATCCATCTTCATCAAGCAGCTGCTCTTCATCCTGCTCATGTGTACCTCGGACCCATTCATTCCTTACTGATAGTGGCCTCTACTGCAGAAAAGGGGCTCTCCCTATGGAAAATGGAGGCCAAGGCTTGCATGCGCATTATAAAGAGGACACAGGATACTTTCTAAAGCGAAGCTGTGCAGCTCTGGGCAGGACAACACAGTAAAGAGAGCTGTCATTGGGGCAGAGGAAAGTGTTCTTCCAGGTGGACTGAATTCAGGGTGGCGAGGACATGCCTCAGGCTGGGTTCACACTGATACGACACGACATTCTTTCGACTTTCATCCTACTTTGCTCTGCGACATCAGTCCTACATTGATCCTACATTGGTCCGACATCCATCCGACATTCATGAACAGGATACTACTTTGATCCGACTTTGTGCTAGTCTGACTTGTCCTTTGACCAATCAAAACAATCCCAGGGTGAGATAAATTCCTTTTACTGCTGCTGTAATCACCATGTCGGATGTCAAATGTCGGATGGTTAGGACAAGGATCCTACTTTGATCCGACTTCAATGATTTTCAATGGGCTGAAGTCGGATCAAAGTCGGACCAAAGTAGTACAGGGAGCATTCTCAAAGTCGGACCGACATGTGTCAGACCAGTTAAGACGGCTCTCATAGGGAAACATTGATTTTCACACGTCATGCGACATGAGCTCCCAATGTCGGAGCGTTTGTCGCCCCAGTGTGAACCAGGCCTTAAAGCCTGGTTCACACTTGTCCGACAAACGCTCCGACATTAGGAGCTCATGTCGCATGACGTGTGAAAATCAATAAATCCCTATGAGAGCCGTCTTAACTGGTCCGACACATGTCGGTCCGACTTTGAGAATGCTCCCTGTACTACTTCTGTCCGACTTTGATCCTACTTCAGCCCATTGAATATCATTGAAGTCGCATCAAAGTAGGAGCCTTGTCCTAACCATCCGACATTTGACATCCGACATGGTGATTACAGCAGCAGTAAAAGGAATTTATCTCACCCTGGGATTGTTTTGATTGGTCAAAGGACAAGTCAGACTAGCACAATGTCGGATCAAAGTAGTATCCTGTTCATGAATGTCGGATGGATGTCGGACCAATGTCGGACCAATGTCGGACCAATGTCGGACCAATGTAGGACAGATGTCGCAGAGCAAAGTAGGATGAAAGTTGTGTCGTATAGTGTGAACCCAGCCTAAAGGACAATTTTTACCGAAGGTACTGTTGTCATTTAAAAACCAGACCCCTTTAATTCTCTGCACACAGCCCTTAGACTGGGACAAGAAGGAGTAACACAGGAAGTCAGGCTGTGCTCTACCCTGCTGAACTTCACAGGCCCTATCATTTAGCAAGCTTGTAGGAAAGTAAGGAAGAAAATAATTGATTGCACACTTGAATCCAAAAAGATGATTCTGAAGTTTTCTTTATTGTCACACCAGACAGACTAATGCCGCGTACACACGGTCGGAATTTCCGACAACAAATGTTCGATGTAAGCTTGTTGTCAGAAATTCCGACCGTGTGTAGGCTCCATCGGACATTTGCTGTCGGAATTTCCGACAACAAAAATTTGAGAGCTGGTTCAAAACTTGTTGTCGGAAATTCCGATCGTGGGTACACAATTCCGACGCACAAAATTCCACGCATGCTCGGAATCAAGCAGAAGAGCCGTACTGGCTATTGAAACTCATTTTTCTTGGCTCGTCGTACGTGTTGTACGTCACCGCGTTCTTGACGATCGCAATTTCCGACAACATTTGTGTGACCGTGTGTATGCAAGACAAGTTTGAGCCAACATCCGTTGGAAAAAAATCCACGGTTTTGTTGTTGGAATGTCCGATCGTGTGTACGTGGCATTAGTGTAAAAAGTAACCCCGCGCTGCCTCTATGCAACTAGCAGCTGACACGGCCAACAGATAATAGCTATAAACAGAAAAAAATATATAGTGTAAATGTCTAAGGCCCCTTTCACACTGGGGCGGGCAGGAGCGGTGGCGGTATAGCAGCGCGATTTTCAGCGCTGCTATACCGTCGTTCTTACCGCGGTATGCGGTCGCTAGGGGGGGTGAATTTAACCCCCGCTAGCGGCCGAAAAAGGGTTAATACCGCCCGCAAACCACGGCTATTGCCGCGGTTTGCGGACGGCATTACCGCGCTGTCCCATTGATTTCAATGGGAGACCGCGGTAAAGGAGCGGTTAACACACCGCTCCTTTACCGCTGTAAAGAAGCTGCTAGCAGGACTTTTGGAGCGGTCCTGCTAGCGCACCGCTTCAGTGTGAAAGCCTTCGGGCTTTCACATTGAAGGCTAAAGGGCATGATTTTTTCATGCGGTATAATAGCGCTATTATTAGCGCTAAACCGCATGAAAAACGCCCCAGTGTGAAAGTGGCCTAAATGTACAAGATGAAAATTGCAATAACAACCAGACTGTGTAAATGAATGTTAGGGTGTGAATTCCTGAGTGATGATATTCAATGTGAATGTGAAAACAATATCATATTATGGTGCAAACCAAAAGCAAAACATATGAATGTTTTTTAAAGTCCATACAGGAAACAGTTAAGAGTCCACTGTGTATCTACACAAAAGATGTGAAAAACGTTGAAAACTTCAAAACATCATG
Source organism: Rana muscosa (assembly GCA_029206835.1). Taxonomy (NCBI): domain Eukaryota; kingdom Metazoa; phylum Chordata; class Amphibia; order Anura; family Ranidae; genus Rana; species Rana muscosa. The sequence continues at coordinate 347,887,427 of CM055119.1, forward strand.
CTGGCATCCAGACGGTGAACACAGACAAATGTTGAAAGTGGGATAAACCGCCACCGATGAAAATTAAGGCTTACCGGATGGTTTGAACTCAAGGGAACGTATGTTCCGTGAATCAAACAAGCTTGTGTTGTCAAACGACAAACGGGATGAAGACTTTGGAATCCTCAGTGACTTGACCATATGACATCCAGATATTCAGAGAATCACAGTCTCCATAGAAGGATAATTTGATAAAGGACGGTATCAGATTCTCACCAATATGGTATAGATGTTCAAAGACAGGGGAACAAAAGAAGAAGACCACATAGCGTAATTACGTAAAAAGTGAACAAAAAGTTTAATGAAGCTATAAAACTTACATTTAGAAGGTAGTTAAGTGCTTTGATTAAAATGTGGCGGCAGTGGAGTCCTTCCTGTCCTTTCTGTCACACCAGACAGACTTGCAAGAATATATAGTTGACGCGTTTCACACGTAAAGAGACGTGCTCTTCAACATGTGAACAAGCACGGCTCTTTTCGTGTGAAACGTGTCAACTATATATTCTTGCAGGTCTGTCTGGTGTGACAATAAAGAAAACTTCAGCAGCATCTTTTTGGATTCAAGTGTGCAATCAATTACTTTCTTCCTTATTCTACTGACTGTGGTGAGCCGGGATTAGCACCTTGAATCGGGTGTGTCCTCCTTTCATTGCCTGAGGCGGTGTGTGCGCCCTTGTTTGTAGGAAAGTAATGCAAATAAAATGAACTCATCAATATGATATATTTTTGTTTACTTAGCTGACTGGGGGAGCAGAAGTAATAGCTTTAGCAGTTGATTTTTCAAACAGTCCCCCATCAAATGGGTGAATAACAATATCATGATTCATAGAGAAGGTATGCCCTGTCAAGTCAATAAAAAAGGAGCCTAAACAGCACTAAGGACCCCCCCCCCCCCCCCATGGGACAGTGCACCCAGATCCCCTATACCTGGGAGTAGATTATTTCCTTCCTTTGCTTTCAGCAAGTCAACAGGTCAACAGGGAAGCGAATGGAAGAAGAAAGGGGGGTGTGGGGTAAGTACCAGTTGCTTGGCCTTACATTGGCAAAGCACAGGTTTCCTGCAACTCAATTCTGAAGATAAAAAAGCAAAACTAGAAAATATATTTATTCACGTTGAAAAAAAAAAAAAAGGTATTGAGTCAGAATCACAGAATGTATTTGCGCAAGGCGTGCAAATGAAATGAAATACAAAATTACCATTTATGGACTGCAGAAAAGAAACATAAAATGTTGGATTTGTACCATGTTTTTCTTGCAAACCTACACAGTTGCAGACGTTCAGTCTTACCTCATTATTATTCCATGACATATGGAGCTGCCTCGTACTTAGTTTGTGGCACAGAGAACACCCACTGTGACCTGATGTCTGTCATGTCTGCTCTGTCAATCAAACTTATAACATTTTAATTTGCAGGGTCCATTCAGACTGCTGTTTTATAGGGCTAAAATTCCTCATATAAAAATTCCATCTGGGGACAGCAGTAGGTGGCTAAATCATAACGGATATTATTACTTAATCCCGCTGTTTATTTAAAGGCACAGCATGCAAGGGGGTATATCGCGTTATCTACTGGTTATAAATGTATACGATTCGTGACCCAGTGGAATAATTTATAAAACATTTATTCTGGATCATTTAAAGATGGTATTTAAAAGCTAATCAAAATTTTGTAAAATGTGTAAAAAATGTTAAAGCTGTAAGGCACAAATTAAAGCAGCTAGGTATTCATTAATACTTTGTTAAATGCATTTTTAATGCAAGCAGTTAATACCTGGATTTGACTTATAGTATCAGCCTGTTGCAATCTCCTAGCAGCACTCAGTATGACAGAGGGAGGGGCAGGACTGGGACCTAAATAGCTATGTTAATATGCTGACAAGGAATATATTGACAGGTCAAGAGAGTAGAAAGAACAGAGGGATGACCTCATCAGTCACCAGCTTAAGAAGAGAGTCAGAGAAATGCAAAATTAATGTTTACTTCATCTAATGGTCCCTCTACAAACTTCTGTAGTTCATACAATAATGAAAACATGGAAGAGCAGGCATATAAAATGTAAAAAGAAAACACTGCAATAAATCAAATTATGTGCACACTAAAAATTCAATATAAGTTACCTTGAACTAAATAACACAAAATGGTAGAAATGCACTATTTATTTTAATTATTAAACATCAAAAATGTATCAATAAAAAATTTCTGAAATTCATCAGATGAAATGACAAAACATATAAGGGAATGCATAAAGTATTTATACATATACATCAATAATTAATATATGCACACTCATGAAAAACAGTCCAAAAGAAATCCCTTGTAGAGAGAAATGTGCTCAGTGCAAAAGTCCATAGACAAATTCATATGTTGCCAGATTCCAGTGATCCAATTTAAAGTGGTTGTAAACCCTCTGTAGCGCCCAGCCCCCGATGATTGGGGCGCTATTGTAAATTTAGGGGGTGTCTGAGCCAATAGTTGGGCTCAGGCTTATGTAATTATATACAAATTGCTTCTGTCCTGGCTAAGGTGGTGCCTGGTAGTATTTTCCCTTGTTGCCTGAAGGTGGCGGTACCACCTCAGGTCCATGTTGGAACGCAGGCAGACCATGGTGTATTGGGTGTCCCTTCTCGGCAGCAGTTCAGTGGAAGTGGTGCCCCTCTGTGCATGCTGGGGAGGGATACTTAAGGGGCAGACGCCATTGTACGGGGTCTTCTTCACCTCGTGGCCCTCCTGGTGCGAGATGTGTGTGTGTGTGTGTGTTCCCAGCCCGAGGCCACGTTGGCCCGAGGCTGCATCTCTGGTGAGTAGGCCCAGTTGTGATGACTGGGGCCTACAATCCTAAAGGGGATACCAAGCTGTCCACCAAGAGGGAGGAAGCTGCTTAACGAAGGAAACCGGGGGAGGACCTGCCCTGGAGGAGACCAGCAAAGTGATAATGTCTCGGGATAGGCCTGGTGACCTCGTTAAGAAGGGATCCACTACGTTAAAAGCCCAGCAGTTTGCCGGATTGGCTTAAAGGTTCTTTTACTGCACGGCTGGAAGTTCGGGACTGAAATCCAGTGGCAGAGGATTCCTGGCTATCTATATTTGTTCTCAAACAGTCTGTGGCAGAGACTGTTCTCATACTGGTTCGTGCATCATCCCGGTTGCTAGGCCAGGTGAGAGGGGTCTATCCGGGTGAGCAATACCCACTCGAAAGTGAGAGTGGTGAATGACTTTAGACATTTTTGTGTGTTCTGCAACGAGTACCTGAACCTTCCCCTCTCTTCTCATACCTTCTACTTTCTCTACAAGTTACTGCAACAAAAATAAAACCCAACAGTTGAAGGTTTTACATCTCGTGTGGACATTGCAGTTTCTACAGACTTTCTTCCCCTGACAACGAACCTACAGGTAACGTGCAAAGCCCAAAACTTAAACCAGCAGCTCCTACGGGGGTAGTACTATACCTCTATCACAACTTCAGCTCATTATAATCCTTATTATTAAAGCTACTGATTACTGCCTGTAAAAGTTTCCTTACTTGTTTTTTTATATTTCATCCCGCAATGTTTGTTTATTTCCCAGGCGCATGAGCTGTCCGTCCTTCAATTCACGGCACACTCTGTGTGTGACGTTCCCCCTCCAGCATCACGCCGTGTCTGAGAGTTCCGCTCTGTGCAGCACCATTTTGAAGACGCGCGAGACTGGGCAGTGTTTCCCAGCTTCCTTGCTTGGTTGCCGTAGGAACGTCAACCGAGAAAGAGGCTTGGTAACACATGCTCACGCATGTGCAAGATTTCAGCAAGGGAAAATAATGAAGGGCGGAAATGAAGTCCACAGGGGACTCAGAAAGCAATACTCAAGATGGTGCAGCCTAATCCCGGAAGAAGATTAAGGAGTAAGTAACAAGGGTTTTTGCAGATATTAGACAGGGCAATTATTTTAAATAACGTTACATATTATATGACCTGAAAAACGCAATAAAAAATGCAGAGTTTACTTCCTCTTTAAGTGAACAACACTCTTCACCCGGGTGCACACCCACACTGCCAAACTGCTTACCAGCAGGTAAGATCTCAATGATGGGAGTCTGGCTGCGCTTAGAGAGAAAACCCACTGGGATGGATGGAAAATGCAATCTGGGTCTCAAGCGGAAAACATCCAATTGGCCAGGACAATCTACACATGGAACTCAGTATAAGGTAAAGGCAAAGGCTAAGGCAAAGAAGTATCTCATAGTGTAGTAGTTGTAAAAAGCAGCATTCAATAATGGGAAAACTACTTAAAACAAACAGGCAAGAAAATCAAATATAACACAGGTAATCCTGATCAGCGCCCAGGCGGGTGTGATGACATCACTGCTCCATGCCATCAAAACAGCTTTGACCAATTGAGACATGGATGCCACCAATCCCTCAGTAGAAGATCCTTTAAGTTGCCAGGTGGGGTCTTCATGGATCGGACTTGTTTTTCCAGCACATCCCACGTATGCTCAAGTGGATTGAGATCTAGAGATTTTAGTGACCAATTCAACACTTTGAACTTGTGTTCCTAAAACTTCTTGAACCATTTTTGCTGTGTTGAAGGGCACATTATTCTGCTGAAAGAGGCCACTGGGAATATCAGGGAATACCGTTTCTATTAAGGGGTGTACTTGCTTAGAAAAAATGTTTAAGTAGGTGCTACATGTCAAGTAACATCCCAGCTACAAAGCCCCATACTAAACAAACTGCGATGCCCATTTTTTCTGGCTTTAAAACATCAACTGCAGGGACAACGTGTTTACTTGTTGCCTAATATAATATATCCACTGACTTCCAGATGCCATTGTAACAAAATAATCAATGTTTTTCACTTAACCTGTCAGTGGTCATATATATATATATATATATATATATATATATATATATACACACACAGTATTTCACAAAAGTGAGTACACCCCTCACATTTTTGTAAATATTTTATTATATCTTTTCATGTGTCAACACTGAAAAAAATGACACTTTTCTACAATGTAAAATAGTGAGTGTACAGCTTGTATAACAGTGTAAATTTGCGGTCCCCTCAAAATAACTCGACACACAGCCATAAATGTCTGGCAACAAAAGTGAGTACACCCCTAAGTGAAAATGTCCAAAGTGGGTCCAATTAGCCATTTTCCCTCCCGGGGGCGACGTGACTCGCTAGTGTTACAAGATCTCAGGTATGATTTTCACACATCATGCGTCATGAGCTCCCAATTTCGGAACGTTTGTCGTACAAGTGTGAACCCGGCCTCAAAGAGATATTTACAGTTTAATGCAGCAAATCTGATTTTTACCAAACATTTGCTGTAGGTGAACCTTAAGCCCTGTAAACACGATCGGATTTCCTATGGATTCTAGTCCGATGGATTTGTCCATCGGATATCCGATGAAACTGTTTTCCATCAGTCTTGCCCACACACCATCAGTCAAAAAACCGACCGTTCTAAACGCGGTGACGTAAAACACTCAGATGAGCCGAGAAAAATGAAGTTTAATGCTTCTGAGCATGCGTCGACTTGATTCTGAGCATGTGTGGGTTTTTTAACCGATGGACTTGCCCATAGACGATCGGAATTTGCTATCGGTTTTGGATCCATCGGAAAAATTGAAAACATGTTCTATTTTTTAACCACTTAACGACCGCCCACTGTAAATATACGTCGGCAGAATGGCACCGACAGGCAGAATCACGTATATGTACGTGATTGCCTTTGTATAGTTGGGGGGTCCGATCGGATCCCCCTTCTTTACAGTGAGCGGTCTTTTTACCTTCGGGAGCGATCCGGCATGAGGGGACGGCCGTTCGATTCCGGCCACCCCCTCTCGATCGCTCCCGGCGAATGAGAGCTTCCCCTGCCTGTGTACTTGTTTACACAGGCTGGAGGAAGTGATGTCATCTCTCCTGCGGCGCTCACATATACCGAGCGCCGTACAGGAGAAGATGCAGGTTAGTGCACACAACACTACACTGACACCAGGACACATAGGTACATAAATCGCCCCCCCAGGCCCCCCCAGACACCCCCAGATCACCCCCCAGATCACCCCCCAGCCCCCAGTCACAGTGTCACTGATTGCAGTGACCATTTATTTAGTGATCACTGCAATCAGTGACATTTGTGACTGTAAAAGTGTCAGTACATTTAGTTTTAGGTCCAGTGTAGCCCCCTAACCCCCCCCCCCCAATAAACGTTTAACCCCCTGATCACCCCCCAGATAACCCTTTCACCCCCTAGTACCGCCGTCGCTAAGCGATCATTTTTCTGATCGATGTCTTAGCGTCGGTGATGCTGATCGGTAGCCAGTATTTTTTTTTAGGTTCGCCGCAGGTTTTTATAGCGTCGGGTACCCCCATATATTACCTAATAAAGGTTTAACCCCCTTGATCGCCCCCCAGGTAACCCTTTCACCCCCAATCACCACGGTCACTAAGCGATAATTTTTCTGATCGATGTTTTAGCGTCGGCGATGCTGATCGGTAGCCAGTAATTTTTTTTAGGTTCGCCGCAGGTTTTTATAGCGTCGGGTACCCCCATATATTACCTAATAAAGGTTTAACCCCCTTGATCACCCCCCAGGTAACCCTTTCACCCCCTAGCACCGCCGTCACTAAGCGATCATTTTTCTGATCGATGTCTTAGCGTCGGTGATGCTGATCGGTAGCCAGTAAATTTTTTTAGGTTTGCCGCAGGTTTTTATAGCGTCGGGTACCCCCATATATTACCTAATAAAGGTTTAACCCCCTTGATCGCCCCCCAGGTAACCCTTTCACCCCCTATCACCACTGTCACTAAGCGATAATTTTTCTGACCCCTGTCTTAGCGTCGGTAATGCAGATCGGTAGCCAGTCATTTTTTTTAGGTTCGCCGCAGGTTTTTATAGCGTCAGGTACCCCAATATATTACCTAATAAAGGTTTAACCCCCTTGATCGCCCCCCAGGTAACCCTTTCACCCCCTATCACCACTGTCGCTAAGCGATCATTTTTCTGATCGCTGTCTTAGTGTCGGTGATGCAGATCGGTAGCCAGTAATTTTTTTTAGGTTTGCCGCAGGTTTTTATAGCGTCGGGTACCCCCATATATTACCTAATAAAGGTTTAACCCCCTTGATCGCCCCCCAGGTAACCCTTTCACCCCCAATCACCACGGTCACTAAGCGATAATTTTTCTGATCGATGTTTTAGCGTCGGCGATGCTGATCGGTAGCCAGTAATTTTTTTTAGGTTCGCCGCAGGTTTTTATAGCGTCGGGTACCCCCATATATTACCTAATAAAGGTTTAACCCCCTTGATCACCCCCCAGGTAACCCTTTCACCCCCTAGCACCGCCGTCACTAAGCGATCATTTTTCTGATCGATGTCTTAGCGTCGGTGATGCTGATCGGTAGCCAGTAATTTTTTTTAGGTTTGCCGCAGGTTTTTATAGCGTCGGGTACCCCCATATATTACCTAATAAAGGTTTAACCCCCTTGATCGCCCCCCAGGTAACCCTTTCACCCCCTATCACCACTGTCACTAAGCGATAATTTTTCTGACCCCTGTCTTAGCGTCGGTAATGCAGATCGGTAGCCAGTCATTTTTTTTAGGTTCGCCGCAGGTTTTTATAGCGTCAGGTACCCCAATATATTACCTAATAAAGGTTTAACCCCCTTGATCGCCCCCCAGGTAACCCTTTCACCCCCTATCACCACTGTCGCTAAGCGATCATTTTTCTGATCGCTGTCTTAGTGTCGGTGATGCAGATCGGTAGCCAGTAATTTTTTTTAGGTTCGCCGCAGGTTTTTATAGCGTCAGGTACCCCCATATATTATCTAATAAAGGTTTAACCCCCTGATCGCCCCCCAGGTAACCCTTTCACCCCCTATCACCACTGTCGCTAAGCGATCGTTTTTATGATCGTTGTCTTAGTGTCGGTGATGCAGATCGGTAGCCAGTATTTTTGTTTTAGGTTCGCCGTCAGGTTTTTATATAGCGTCAGGTACCCCCATATATTACCTAATAAAGGTTTTAACCCCCTAATTGCCCCTAGTTAACCCTTTCACCAGTAATCACCATATAAGTGTTACGGGTGATGCTGGTTAGTTAGTTTGCTTTTTATAGTGTCAGGGCACCCGCCGTATATAACCCAATAAAGGTTTAACCCCCTGATCGCCCGGCGGGTGATATCAATTAGGTTTTAGCGTCAGAGAGGGTCTGCGTCACACCCCAGGCAGCGTCAGGTTAGTGCCAGTAACGCTAACACCCACGCGTGAAGCATACACCCCCCTTAGTGGTATAGTATCTGAACAGATCAATATCTGATCTGATCAGATCTATACTAGCGTCCCCAGCAGTTTAGGGTTCCCAAAAACGCAGTGTTAGCGGAATCAGCCCAGATACCTGCTAGCACCTGCGTTTTGCCCCTCCGTCCAGCCCAGGCCACCAAAGTGCAGTATCGATCGATCACTGTCACTTGCAAAACACAACACACATAACTGCAGCGTTCGCAGAGACAGGCCTGATCCCTGCGACTCCAGTGCTGTAGGAGGTGATTTCGCCACCACAGTTAAAAAAAAAAAAGCATATATGCCGAAGCATTGGGGCAGCAGGGGCGGAGGAGCGATTTTGCTCCTAATGCCACGTACATACAGTCGAAATTCCGACGGAGGCTTGCCCGTGGAAAAGTCTGACCATGTGTGTGCGGCATAACTTTTTTGCAGGAGGATGCCCCCATGCTTCGGCATATATAAATGGTGCATGTATGCCCATCATTAGAAGTGGGTGGATGAAGGGCGGTATTCTAATGGTGGGCATACCCACCGATCAATCTTATTTTTTCGTTCAGCCAACAGGCTGCATGAAAAAAAAGATTACAATACATGTCCAACAAGGACCAGCAACGTACTGGTATGTTGCTGGACTTTGAATGTTTATACCAGAATAATGCCTGCGGGTTTAGGTATCATCTTGGTATCATTCTTTTCAGCCAGCGGCCGGCTTTCATGTAAAAGCAATCCTAGTGGCTAATTAGCCTCTGGACTGCTTTTACAAGCAGTGGGAGGGAATGACCCCCCCGGATATAAAAAGCGCCATTGGAAAATTGGGAAAGCATTTTATCACACCGATCTTGGTGTGGTCAGATGCTTTGAGGGCAGAGGAAAGATCTAGGGTCCAATAGACCCCAGTTTTTTCAAAAAAGAGTACCTGTCATTACCTATAGCTATCATAGGGGATATTTACATTCCCTGAGATAACAATAAAAATGATAAAAAAAAAAAAAAAATACGGAAGCAACAGTTTAAAAATAAAATAAAAAGCAAAATTAATAATAAAAAATAAAATAAAAATAAAAAAGCACCCCTGTCCTGCCCTGCTCTTGCCCAATGGCGAACGCAAGCGTCGGTCTGGCGTCATATGTAAACAGCAATTGCACCATGCATGTGAGGTATCACCGCGAAGGTCAGATCGAGGGCAGTAATATTAGCAGTAGACCTCCTCTGTAAATCTAACGGGGTAACCTGTAAAGGCTTTTAAAGGCTTTTAAAAATGTATGTAGTTTGTCGCCAATGCGCTTTTGTGCGAAATTTTAAAGCATGTCGTGTTTGGTATCTATGTACTCGGCCTAAGATCATCTTTTTTATTTCATCAAACATTTGGGCAATATAGTGTGTTTTAGTGCATTAAAATTAAAAAAGTGTATTTTTCCCCAAAAAATGCGTTTGAAAAATCGCTGCGCAAATACTGTGTAGAAAAAAAAATGCAACACCCACCATTTTATTCTGTAGGGCCTTTGCTTTAAAAATATATATAATGTTTGGGGGTTCAACATAATTTTCTTGCAAAAAAAAATATGTTTTCATGTAAACAAAAAGTGTCAAAAAGGGCTTTGTCTTCAAGTGGTTAGAAGAGTGGATGTAAGCTTCCTAATGTTGTGTATAAAATGCCAGAACAGTTCAAAACCCCCCCAAATGACCCCATTTTGGAAAGTAGACACCCCAAGCTATATACTGAGAGGCATGTCGAGTCCATGGAATATTTTATATGTTGAAACAAGTTGCGGAAAAAATACAATTTTTTTTTTTTGCACAAAGTTGTCACTAAATGATATATTGCTCAAACATGCCATGGGCATATGTGGAATTACACCCCAAAATACATTCTGTTGCTTCTCCTGAGTACGGGGATACCACATGTGTGAGACTTTTTGGGAGCCTAGCCGCGTACGGGACCCCAAAAACCAATCACCGCCTTCAGGCTTTCTAAGGGTGTAAATTTTTGATTTCACTTCTCACTGCCTATCACAGTTTCGGAGGCCATGGAATGCCCAGATGGCACAAAACCCCCCCAAATGACCCCATTTTGGAAAGTAGACACCCCAAGCTATTTGCTGCAGATCTCGCTTTTTGTCACAAAGTTTTGAAAATTGAAAAAAAAAAGAAAAAAAAAATTGTTCTTTCTTCATTTTCAAAAACAAATGAGAGCTGTAAAATACTCACCATGCCTCTCAGCAAACAGCTTGGGGTGTCTACTTTCCAAAATGGGGTCATTTGGGGGGGTTTTGTGCTATTTTGGCATTTTATGGCCTTTGAAACTGTGATAGGTAGTGAGGAGTCAAATCAAAAAATTGTGCCTAGAAATCCTGAAGGCGGTGATTGGTTTTCGGGGTCCCGTACGCGGCTAGGCTCCTAAAAAGTCCCACACATGTGGTATCCCCATACTCAGGAGAAACAGCAAAATTAATTTTGGGGTGCAATTCCACATATAACCATGGCATGTGTGAGCAATATATCATTTAGTGACAACTTTTTGTATTTTTTTTTTGTCATTATTCAATCACTTGGGACAAAAAAAAAATATTCAATGGGCTCAACAGGCCTCTCAGCAATTTCCTTGGGGTGTCTACTTTCTAAAATGGGGTCATTTGGGGGGTTTTGTGCTATTTTGGCATTTTATGGCCTTCAAAACTGTGATAGGTAGTGAGGAGTGAAATCAAAAATTTACACCCTTAGAAATCCTGGAGGCGGTGCTTGGTTTCCGGGGTCCCGTACGTGGCTAGGCTCCTAAAAAGTCCCACATATGTGGTATCCCCGTACTCAGGAGAAGCAGCAGAATGTATTTTGGGGTGCAATTCCACATATAACCATGGCATGTGTGAGCAATATATCATTTAGTGACAACTTTTTGTAATTTTTTTCTTTTTTTGTCATTATTCAATCACTTGGGACAAAAAAAAAATATTCAATGGGCTCAACATGCCTCTCAGCAATTTCCTTGGGGTGTCTACTTTCTAAAATGGGGTCATTTGGGGGGGTTTTGTACTGCCCTGCCATTTTAGCACCTCAAGAAATGAGATAGGCAGTCATAAATTTAAAGCTGTGTAAATTCCAGAAAATGTACCCTAGTTTGTAAACGCTATAACTTTTGCGCAAACCGATAAATATACTCTTATTGACATTTTTTTACTAAAGACATGTGGCTGAATACATTTTGGCCTAATTGTATGACTAAAATTGAGTTTATTCGATTTTTCTTATAACAAAAAGTAGAAAATATCATTTTTTTTCAAAATTTTCGGTCTTTTTCCATTTATATCGCAAAAAATAAAAATCGCAGAGGCAATCAAATACAATTAAAAGAAAGCTCTATTTGTGGGAAGAAAAGGACGCAAATTTTGTTTGGGTACAACATTGCATGTCCGCACAATTTACAGTTAAAGCAGCGCAGTGCAAAATTCTGAATTCACCTCTGGTCCTTTAGCTACCAAATGGTCCGGGGCTTAAGTGGTTAAAACCGATGGAAAAAAGACCGATGGGTCCCATACACGATCGGTTTGTCCGATGAAAAAAATCCATCGGACGGTTTTCAGCGGTAAAACCGATCGTGTGTACAGGGCTTCACAGGTGCATGTGTTTTAAATGATCGTGATTGATTTACCATCAGCAACTATTTAGTGAAAATCATATTCACCGCTTTATAAATGTACCCCTTAGTAACCATCATTTTTAACTGAATGAAATATTTACCAAACAAGAAACAACATGCTCTCCATTGCTACTTCTTCCCGGCAATTTAATGGAAATTCAGAACAGTGTAAAGTACATGATTGGCTCACTGCTGTGAATTCTGCAGAAAACTAATAAGGTTTTATTGTCCCTATCCTGAAGACACTAAATGGTAAGCTATTTGAAGAATAGCTGAAACGTATTTAGCATCACATATTTTCTTGGCCTCCCAAGGGTCCACTATGTCACCATTATTTTTCAGAAAGCAATTTAAAATATGCCGATAATTGCTTTTTACTGTTGTTTTAAACAGTCTCAAAGATGATGTAAACAGCCAATTTGTACATGGAAAATCAAGAAAATTGTATTTATTAAATAGTGACCTACTGTTTCTTGATGATGAGGGTACAACACAAGATAAGGGTGAGTTTGGTCAGTCTTAGTTTTTTAGATGTGAGTTATAACATTGCAGTTACTATGTATGGAACACAAAAAGTATAATATTTTTATATGATATCCTATTTTGATTGAATAAATAGACCAGTTGAGAAGTGATAACTAAACGGTTCATTCAAACCCAGAGAATCTGGCTGATCTGTGTTAACATTGCCAAAGATCATTCAGGTGAAATTGTTTTTTTTTTTTTACCCCTTATTAGTTCAACTCTGCATTGCAGAATGCACATCAGCCTTTCCCTATGCAGAAATTGCTCCAGTGTAATTCAGAAGGGTGGCTTGCAAGGTTTACTTTGGCAGGCAAATGTTGTCACACTGGGAATTAGTAAAGGGACATCTGCATAGCAAACAGCAACGATCCTCCTTTACGCTGGATTCACTCCTATGTATTTTTGCGGGCCGCGTTTGCACGGGCACAGCAGCCTATTCAGATACTAGCAGGAAGAAGACAGGGCAGCCCTTTCTGTTCAGATTGCTACAGAATCCATCAGCATGCACATCGTTACAAGTAGAGGCTGTAGAGAATTATTTTAGGTAAACTTCACTTTCAAGACTTGGACAGTACACTTATCCTAGTAAAGAGAACTGTAGTCCATTATTTTAGTGTATGGCATTAAGGGAAGGAATCCAGTCACTTTAAAAAGAAGTTCGGGATTAGAAAGAACAAACAGTCATACTCATCTAGGTGGATGCAACATGGTCTGATGATGCATCTGTCCCCTGCCGCCTCTAGACTGAGAGCCAAGCGATCAAAGACTGCTGATGGCTCAGTGAGCAGAGCTAGCTGTGGAGGGGGCAGGAGCAGCTGCCAGGCACTGCTCATCCCCTGTCCAATACAGTCCCAACAGTGAAGCATGGTGGTGGCAGCATCATGCTGTGGGGGTGTTTTTCAGCTGCAGGGACAGGACGACTGGTTGCAATCAAGGGAAAGATGAATGAGGCCAAGTACAGGGACCTTCTCCAGAGTGCTCAGGACCTCAGACTGGGCCGAAGGTTTACCTTCCAACAAGACAATGACCCTAAGCACACAGCTAAAATAACGAAGGAGTGGCTTCACAACAACTCCGTGACTGTTCTTGAATGGCCCAGCCAGAGCCCTGACTTAAACCAAATTGAGCAACTCTGGAGAGACCTAAAAATGGCTGTCCACCAATGTTTACCATATAACCTGACAGAACTGGAGAGGATCTGCAAGGAGGAATGGCAGAGGATCCCCAAATCCAGGTGTGAAAAACTTGTTGCATCTTTCCCAAAAAGACTCATGGCTGTATTAGATCAAAAGGGTGCAAATACTAAATACTGAGCAAAGGGTCTGAATACTTAGGACCATGTGATATTTCAGTTTTTCTTTTTTAATAAATCTGCAAAAATTTCAACAATTCTGTGTTTTTCTGTCAATATGGGTGCTTTCATTAATGATGAAAAAAATGATTTTAGCAAATGGCTGCAATATAACAAAGAGTGGAAAATTTAAGGGGGTCTGAATACTTTCTGTACCCACTGTACATATACATATATACACACACACACATACACATATACATTGTGCCTCGTTGTTAAATATTAATTACCCGTAATTGTGAGTAGTGGCCCCCAATTCCCCAATACCTTTTTCAATTAATCTTTGGATTGTTCATGTGAAGTCACAAACCATCTTCCTTCTGTGATGGATCCTTTAGTACGTTCAATGGATCCTAAATGCTGCAGAGTGGAGCAACATAATGACTTGGAGCATCACTTTACAGTGTTCTGTTAACCCAAGGTAGTTTCATGAAATGCCCCCAGAGGGATGGGTCCTTTACACCCGGTGCTCACCAGAGGTGGGTTGAACATCACTGCATGTCATCCAACCCAGAAAAGTGCTGGTGTTGAATCACAGAATAGTGAGTTGTCCGGAGACAGTTTGTTGCGGCAGAAGCTTCTTTTAAATTTTAGTGTGGGGCATGGAATATTTCCTTTTTATAAAGCTGAAGTTGGGCTTTAACCACTTGCCGTCTGCCTCACGTACATATAAGTCGGCAGAATGGCACGGGCAGACAAAGCAACATACAGGTACGTTGATTTGCGCACCACGATCTCCGTGACCGTGCCCGCGTACCCGCGGGCTTGATGTCCGCCGGTGTCCCACGATCGTCTCACGGAACGGCAGAACGGGGAGATGTAAACAAATGACAGGACTGTGATATACTGCTCCCTGTCATCGGGAGCAGTGATCACTGTCGTGTCACTGGTAGCCCTGCCCCCTCACACACTTAACCCCTTCCTCGCCCGCTAGTGCTTAACCCCTTCCCTGCCAGTGTCATTTACACAGTAATCAGTGCATTGTTATAGCACTGATCGCTGTATAAATGACAATGGTCCCAAAATAGTGTCAATAGTGTCCGATGTGTCTGCCGCAATATCGCAGTCAGGATAAAAATCGCTGATCGCCGCCATTACTAGTAAAAAAATAATAATAATAAAAATGCCATAAAACTATCCCCTATTTTGTAGACGCTATAACTTTTGCACAAACCAATCAATATAGGCTTATTGCCAAAAATATGTAGAAGAATACGTATCGGCCTAAACTGAGGAAAAAAAAAGTTTTTTTATATATTTTTGGGGGATATTTATTATAGCAAAAAGTGAAAAATACAGCTTCTTTTTTCAAAATTTACGCTCTTTTTTTGTTTATAGTGCAAAAAATAAAAACCGCTGAGGTGATCAAATACCACCAAAAGAAAACTCTAAAAGGACGTCAATTTTGTTTGGGTGCAACGTCGCACGACCGCACAATTGTCAGTTAAAGCGACGCAGTGCCGAATTGCAAAAAATGGCTCGGTCATTGGGCAGCCAATTTTTCCAGGGGTGAAGTGGTTAAAAAGCATTGAAGCAGTGGATCAGCATAATAGCCAAGCAACTAACATGTTCAAAATGAGGAGCAAGTTTCCTTTCTCCACTTCAGTCATATTAACAAGTCTACACAAAAAAAAAAAACCATAAATAACCAAAAAGTGTTTTGCTTTTGTTTGGATGACTCAAGAGAAAACCCACTGAGATTGTGAAATTCCTATTTATCTGTATGCCATCTGCAATCTCCAGGTCATCCTGTCCCATTTGTGTACGCGGCTACAATGTAACTGAACCATTAACGAGCTACAGCAGCGGAGATAAATGCTGCAGAAAAAAAAACATAACACCAGACAAGAATTCTGTCTCCTGGGAGGCAGCAAAAAGCCTTGTCATTTACAATGGAATTGTCTGATTCCTTTTAGTTTCCTCTATTAGGCCTTATAGGAAACAGCAAAACACCAAACTTCATAGAAGAATTTAGAGTGTTATAATGTTGATATATCTTGATAAATATCTAACATAAGACATTTTTGAAATGGCATTTTATGATCATCATTCTTCATCAAAAGGTTTAGTCCTTCCTCTTCAGAAGCAGAACAATTTTAGAGCTGAATTCCATCCAAACTTACCTTCATTATTACACAACTGTACAGGCTCCTCTTTTTTACTGTATAGAAAAAAAATAGGGAAGTGCATCAATCTTGCACAATAAAAACTTTTCATTGGATAAGATAAAAACAAATAAGAAATGCACTCACATTAGGGTGACCACATGTCCCGGATTGCCCGGGACAGTCCTGCATTTTGCAGGTCTGTCCCAGGCACATTCATTCTAGGACAATACAGTGTCCCGGGATGAAACTGACACAGCCACCCCCCCCCCCGGGCCAATCTGATGCCCCCAAAAAAGTCCGCCACATCACCGCTTTACTCACTGACAGTACTTGTCCTGCCCAGGAATGCCCGGAGGAGCACAATTCCCCACCCTGTCCAATCACTGTGCTGTGATTCCTTACAGCACAAGCTGATTTTTGGGAAGGGAGGGTGTCCCTGAATGGTAGTTTGGAAATGTGGTCACCCTAACTCACATGTATCCTGGATGGAGACTGCCATATTCACAGCCTGAAAGCCAGGGGGAGTCTGACATTGACACCGGGGCCTGCACTGGGGTCTTTCTCTGTCCACTACTGGGAACTGGCTGTGGCAAGTCATTGAATGATGACACACTCCTGTGCCCTAAGCCATGCCCGCTAATGCATTTCACCCTGACTAGGCTTATGTCCTTTGTCTTTTTCATTTACTAGATTTGCTGAGCTGGATGAGCTTATAAAAGCTGGCACCCAGATCAGTGGAAGACCTGAGGAGCATACTCAAGACTTTTAGCAGTGCAGTTGTCTCCTGCTTTCATACAGGTTGTCAAGGTGAGATGTTTTGAGTGTCCAGTGGCGACTGGTGTTTTTTTGGGGGGGGGCAGCAAACAACACACCCCCCGACGGCTGGCAGGACCTCAAACCCCCCTCGCCCGCTCGCTGTCTTACCCTATCCAGGTGGCAGGTGGCAGGCATCGGACAGCGGTGGGTATCAGGTAGTGGCATGGGGCATCAAGCGGCGGGCATTGGGCATCAGGAGGTGGGCATCGGGCAGCAGCTCCTGTGTCCTTTCCTCCATAGCTGTGGCCGTGTGACTCCTCCCCTCCTCCTAGGTGTCCAATAGGATCGCCTGTTCTTTCAGCCAATCGGGAGACGGGTCTCACGACCCACTTTCTGATTGGCCGGGAGTAGGATCAGTGTTAAAATAGCTAATAATTATATGCTATTGTAACACACCTGGGTGGGCTCCGTTTGAACTTTCTGCGCCCTGAGCCCACCCTATTTTGAAGCCTATTAGAGCCTCTGACTCTAATCGATGTTTCAAAAAACACTCCCCCCTATTGGAACCCATGCATCCGGCATCCTGAAAGGGGCGCAGGGATAGTGGTTGCAAGACTGCTATATACTGCTGATGTGAAAAGGTATTTAGCAGTTTATATTTACTAAAATAATTGCATTTCCATGTTCTGTGTACTGTGGGAGACCAGATATAGTAAATGCAGGGTCCTGGGTTTAGTAAAACTTTACGTTTAATTTTTTTGTTGTTTAGGTTAACAACCATATATGATTGTATATGATTTTTTGTGGTTTTGGGGTACATGTGGCACAATAATGCATTAAATAGTGTAGCTCTCATGTATATATAACTTTTATATATATTTCACACCTTTGCCCATTTAGGTAGTATGAGTGAGTCTTTCTTAGGTCTATTCTTCCTTTCATTTTGCTTGATGTATTACCCATCAAATTCAAACTTATAAGACATGCTTGACTCTAATGCCCCATACACACGATCGTTTTTCTTGCCATTTTTTTTCTTGCCGTTTTTCACGTCGTTTTTTTTCATGTTTCCTCTCAAGCCTGTCTTGCGTACACACGATCATTTAAAAAAACGTTCAAGCAAAGCGCAGTGACGTACAACACGTACGACGGCACTATAAAGGGGAAGTTCCGTTCGAATGGCGCCACCCTTCATGTTAGTAAAGTTTGTTGAGCGACGATTCGCTCTTTTCAGTCTCGTGCTTTTCAGTCCGTGACTGCGTGACGAATGTGCTATCTCCATTACGAACGCTAGTTTTACCAGAACGAGCGCTCCTGTCTCATACTTGATTCTGAGCATGCGCGTTTTTTTCACGTCGTTAAAGCATACACACTATCGTTTTTCACGTCGTTAAAAAAAACGACATGAAAAACGACGTGAAAAAAGAGAGCATGTTCGAAATTTTTAATGGCCGTTTTTCACGTCGTTAAAAATGCTCTGGAGCATACACACGATCATTTTTAATGGCCATTTTTTTTTATGCCATTTTTAACGGCATGAAAAACGATCGTGTGTACGGGGCATAACTTCTCACTGTAAGAAATTGCTAAGTACATTTTAATACATCAGGTTTTCTGTATATGAGAAGCAACAAAGAGCCTGCAGTGGGTGAACGCTGGGAAAAAAAACTGCAGAAAAAATACATGTATGGGAACTGTTCTACCTGCTAAAGGATTTGTACTTGTGTACATCCAGGCCTAAGATTTACACAGCTCTGCCTCCCAGCATAGCTCTATCTAGTAGCACAGGAGAACTGATGTTCATATGCTGTGGTTATGTAACACCTACTGGTCCTCTCCTTTCTGTGGCCAGTGACTGGACTGTCCATGGAGAATCAGCAGACTGATGAGTTCATCTCTCTGTCACTGTGCTCTCTTCAGGAGAACAGGCTGATACTTACTCAGATTCAAGTCTTTATACTGCTTGAATTATAAAATAAACAATATTTTTAAACCTGAACTCCAGGCAATTTTTTTACCCATGCAACAGGACCGCACTGCATGGGTTAACTGCTCATTTTTGTCTAGGGGATTGGAAAGCCGAGATATACAGTACTTACTTAATCCTCAGATCCTCCCAGTGCAAGATTGGTCCCTGCAGCTCCTGCCCCCCCCCCCCTCCTTGTGGTCTAGCAATCGTGTGCGGTATACCGTTCCTGGTGTCATCACGCTCATAGACCTGCTCTGGGCATGAAGTCATCAGGGACAGTCCACTGCTGGATCATGGTGGAGTGCCCCGTTTTCTGCTGGAGCGGAGGATAAGCTGAGTTTAATTCCTCGTACACACGACCGGTTTTCCCAACGAGAAAACTGACATTTTTTAGATTGGTAGGGAAAACCGGTCGTGTGTATGCTCCATAGCAGTTTTACCGACTAGAAAACTGCCCGCAAAAAAAATTAGAACCTGCTCTATTTTTTCCCGTCGTGTTTCCCGTCGGTCTTTTTCTCTTCGCGAAAACCGCTGGTGTGTATGCTTTTCCGAGGGGGGAAAAAACGCGCATGCTCAGAATCAAGTATGAGACGGGAGCACTCGTTCTGATAAAACTAGCGTTCGTAATGGAGATAGCACATTCATCACGCCTGAAAAGCACAAGGCTGAAAAGCGCGAATCGTCTCTCAACAAACTTTACTAACACGAGGATCAGCAAAAGCAGCTCAAAGGGTGGCCCCATTTGAATGGAACTTCCCCTTTATAGTGCCATCGTACGTGTTGTACGTCACCGCGCTTTGGTCAAGCGTTTTTTTTGCCTGAATGTGTGTATGCAAGGCAGACTTGAGAGGAATCACGTCGGGAAAAACATTGTTTTTTGGCATGGAAAACCGGATGTGTGTACGAGGCATAAGGCTTTCTTGTCGCCCCTTGACAAAATGAGCAGTTAACCCATACAGTGTGGGTACAGGCCCACTGCATGGAAAAAAACTGCCCAGAGTTCAGCTTTAATGATGTATTATTGAATGAAAAGCTACAATAAGATTGTCTATAATTTCTGCTACCTAGAGCGTAGTAGCTTCAAAGCCCAACTCCAGCCAAACCCGAGTAGGAGCAATTACGACCTATGTTGTTGTGTTTTTTTGACAGGTGTCAGATGAACTAGAAGGAAGAGGAAATCTCCTCAAACACACAGAAGTAAAAACACTTTTCTTTTAGTAGAGTAGGGGATCTTTAGACCCTATGTAAGGTTT
Organism: Rana muscosa; assembly: GCA_029206835.1. Lineage (NCBI taxonomy): Eukaryota > Metazoa > Chordata > Amphibia > Anura > Ranidae > Rana > Rana muscosa. Next base: position 347,907,337 of record CM055119.1, read on the forward strand.
GTATTGATGCCCAGATTTGTCCTCACTTCCTTTCTGGGTGATGGATATTGGACAGAACAGGAAGTTTGTGGAAATCTCCCAAAAGGAAAACATACAGCTAGCAAACTTGAATACCCATTCATATTTTTTTAAGGTTTGGATGGATTTGATTTTGTTTTGATCCTAATACAGGTTTACTTTAATTCTTCATTCTAACTATATTTTGCCTTTAAATCCTGTTTCCTGGATCCTGAATATTTTCATAAAATGACATTAACAAGTATACAACCAAAATATATACCCACATAACACATTCATTTGCATGAATAACATATACAGTCTATCCATTTAAAGAACATTTTCAATAATGATGTATTTTAATCAGGATTTCTAGAACTAACAGATGTACTTAGCTAATAAAAACCTTAATTGAAAATAAATTAATCAAGTGCAAGGATGCTGGAATTAATTATGTCGAAAAGAAAAATATATATTTGACTTATTAGGCATAACAGATGGCAAATGTCAAACAAATGTGACATGGAAATTATAACATCAGTTATTTTGGCACTTTCCTACATATTAGTCCTCCTTTTAGAATATTATCTTAAAGTGGGAGTTTATTTCCATGCATGACTTTTACCCATAGGTAAGCTTATAATATGGCTTACCTATCGGTACACTAAATATGTCAAACCGGGCATGTCAAACTGAAACATGAAACTGTAGGCTGAATTAAGAGGACTAAAATCCAAGCATTGAGCATTATGTCTTCTGAGGCCCAAACCTAGTTAATTCCCCCCCAAAAATTATTTAATCCCAGAGAAAGAGACCATAAAACACTTACTGAGCTTTGAGGACATGTAACTACATACCCCACTTTTAAGTACACAATGGGGTTTATTTACTATCCCTGGAGAGTGCAAAATCAGGCTCACTTCTGCATAGAAACCAATGAGCTTCTAACCCAGCTTGTTCAATTAAGCCTGATAATAAAACCTGGAAGCTCATTGGTTTCTATGCAGAAGTGAGCCTGGTTTTGAACTCTCCAGGGATAGTAAATAAACCCCATTGTGTACTTAAAAGTGGGGTATGTAGTTACACGTCCTCACAGCTTAGTAATGCCTCGTTTCCACTGAGCGGATCGGTTCGGTACGGTTTGGTACGGTACGCTATTTTGGGTGTTTCCATTATGAAAGCGTGCCATGAAACCGAACCGTACCACACCATTCTGGGTCCTGCTTCAGATGTGGGGCCATAGAAAATGGAACGGTTCGGTTAGGGCGGAGCTACAATACATTCCACTGATTGGCGGACACGCTAGGCATTTTTTCTAAACCCTGAATGGTCCCTGATGGTCTGACTTGCAGTGGAAACCCTCACCAGAATAGACCGGACCATTCAAACTGTTCCAAACTGTACCGACCCGAACCGTTCCGTTCAGTGGAAACAAGGCATAAGTGTTTTATGGTCTCTTTCTCTGGAATTAAATAAGATTTTTTTTTTTTAAAGTACACAAAACCCCATTGTGTATTTAAAAGTGGGGTATGCCTGTACTAAATTAAGCTGGGGATGATTGTTTTATTCTTTAAACCAGTGAGTGCAACAAGGAAGCAGCAAAAGGGCATGAAGCCTATTAAATACCAGTTAGACATATCTGAGTCGGGCCATATCATGAAAGGCCTGATTCTGAATGGATGGACCTTACCATGCAAGGAATTTGTGTAGTATTTTCACTGTTGTTTTCAGACAAGTGAAACCAGTAGAAGACATAATGGGGTTGATTTTATATACATACATATATATATATATATATATATATATATATATATATATATATATGTATATATAAATTACCATCTCCAGGTCAATCCCTAGGTCCTAACATTGATTTTGGATGATCTGGGTGACATTTGCATTCACTGCCCAAGCATCAAAAGCTCACATACGTGAATACAATGTTATTCAGACTTTTTTGCAATAGCAAACCTTTGAAAAAAGTTAAAGTCATGCTAATTTGTGCCCTCATCAACCTAACTCAATCTTATCTTAATGCTACGCTAACAATTTATGCAAACTACTGCGTGGGTTGCAATATAGTGTCAAAAGGGGAATAAAGATCTCCTAAAGAAAAATGCATACTTTCATTTTGAGCATTTTGCTACATTGCATAAAAGTCACACTAATGTGATATCATTCTAATCACTTGGCTTTGTTGATTGTATTTTACTTAAAATTTATGGGGTTATGCAAATTCCATAAATGTTGCATTGGGAAAAATGTAATTTCTTCCTAATTTTTTACAATTTATTCTCCCAAAAAATGTATAAAAGAAAAACATTTGTGTCCAAAAATGCTGCTAAACTAAAGCCCTGTCTGCCCCCCCCCCCCCAAAAAAAAAAAGATGCATAATACATTAAGGTAGACCACAAATGGTAAAAACTTAAATTTTGTACGCTAAATTAAGGCCCACAAAGTTAATTCCTTTACACATTTCCCAAAACAAACCAATATGAGGTTCAGAAAATGCTGGTACCAATCATAATCATAATATACAAATAATCCCTTGGCTCTAAAAACTTCACTTATCACATACACCCCATTTGTTTGGACCTAAATATCATATAGAAACTTGTGGTATGAATGAGAAATCACTTCCCAGATCTAACCATATTTTATTGTATAAAGTACACATATGATTATTATTATTATCATTATTAAAGCGGTAGTAAAGTCTTCTTTTTCACTTTTACCTACAGGTAAGCCTATAATAAGGCTTACCTGTAGGTAAAAAGAATATCTCCTAAACCTGTATGGTTTAGGAGATATTCCGTTTGCATGCAGCCACTGAATTCAGCGGCGCATGCGCTCTGAGTGCCCAGTGGAAGGTCCAGCAGTCCGGAAAGAAGTCTCCCGCGCGCATGCGCGGGAGTGACGACATTGCGGCTCCGGCTACTTACAGCGCCGGAGCTGCGATACCCGGAAGACACCACCACCCCCCCCCACATTCACACACTGCATGGATGGACTTTTTTACTTTCCTGAAGTTGGGCTGCGTTATGAAATCACATTCCTTGCTGTTTATGGTAACATACTTTAATAGGTTAGGAATTACTGGGACTTATTAAGTGCTACTTAGATGTATGCCATATACACATTATATATATATTGTGAGGGGGCTAGCTCGGCAGCGGGTATGTGTGACCCCCGGGATGGGCTCCCCACCCAAAACAGGCCCAGCAGACGGAGGTTGTGGTTTTCAAAATCAAAAAGGTGCGGTTTATTTTCTATTTACAGTGACAAAAACACAGCAAGGCAAAAAAAACATAAACAAAATAAATCCTGGTCAACTTGACCTCTGACTAAACTTACAGGTTTCCTAACTAACGACTGGGATCAGCCTAGTGCTGTCCTAGTCCCTGGTTTTAAATGTCCAAGCAAAATATAGCCACACAGGCTTTCTCTCACCGCACAGGGGTTCACTCTCCCTAGACAGTCCACACAGGTCTGCTTCCAGGCATGAGCTAACACCTAATGAATCTGGGAGTTTTTTATAGAGGCCTAAATGAGCTGACAAGCTTCAGCTGGCCTCATCAACTCCCTGTCTGCACGACGCCCAGCCCTCTCCCTAGAGGTATGAGTCATCAATGAGCCCACTAGTCTCAGCTGGGCTTATACAACTCTCCACCTAGCTGTATAAGTCGGCGTAAAGCCTGAATCTGGGCGAAATATATCTACCCCCCTGGATGCAACCAGGTGACTTTACCTTCCTGCTGTCACATACCCCCCCCTCTTGTTTTAACCTCGGGGTTGGAACACCAGCAATCAGGCATTCATGTACTCGAGACAAAGCATCCACATTCCCCATTTGAACGCCAGGGCGATGCTTTACTGTGAAGTTGAATTCCTGGAGGGCCAGGAACCACCTATTCACTCTTCTATTTGTTTCCTTGTTTTGAGCCATCCACTTTAACGGAGCGTGATCCGTAACCATGTCAAAGTGCCTACCTAGCAGGTAGTACCGAAGGGAATCTAGAGCCCACTTCACCGCTAAACACTCCTTTTCAACGGTGGCGTAATTTACCTCATGGGACTTCAACTTCCTGCTGAGGTAAATGACTGGGTGCTCTTCCCCGTTCCAGACCTGGGACAATACTGCTCCTAACCCCACATCTGACGCATCACTTTGTACGACAAAGTCTCTAGAGAAGTCGGGTGAGTACAACACTGGCTGGCTACATAAGGCTTGTTTCAAGAATTGGAATGCTGCCTCAGCCTCGGGGGTCCATTTAATCATGACCGACCCTTTCCCCTTCGTCAGGTTGGTTAGGGGCACAGCCTTAGAAGCAAAGTGGGGAATGAATCGCCGATAATACCCAGCGATTCCCAGAAAGGCTCGTACCTGCTTCTTGCTGTTGGGACGTGGCCAACTCTGGATGGCCTCGACTTTGTTGAGTTGGGGTTTTATTACTCCCCTCCCAATGGTGTACCCAAGATATTTGGCCTCCTCCTGCCCAATGGTACACTTCTTGGGGTTAGCCGTAAACCCTGCTTCCCGAACAGAGTCCAGGACTGCTTGCACTTTTGGCAGATGTGAGGCCCAATCTGTGCTATGGACAATTATGTCATCCAGGTAAGCCGCAGCATACTTCCGATGGGGCCTCAGCATCTGGTCCATTTTCCGCTGGAATGTGGCCGGCGCATTCTGTAACCCGAACGGCATTCTTTTATATTGGAACGCCCCGTCTGGGGTTACAAATGCGGTTTTCTCTTTGGCCGACTTGGCCAGGGGGATTTGCCAATACCCTTTTGTGAGGTCAAGAGTCGTCATGTATCGGGCTGTTCCCAGCCGGTCGATCAACTCATCTATACGTGGCATGGGGTAGGTGTCAAATTTTGTAACTTTGTTCAACTGACGAAAATCGTTACAAAATCGCCAGCTCCCATCCGGTTTAGGCACCAACACAATGGGACTAGACCAATCACTTTGGGACTCCTCTATCACCCCTAAGTTCAGCATTCTCTGTACTTCCTCCCGTATTGCCTCCCGTCGGGCCTCTGGGATCCGATAGGGTTTTAACTTCACCCTTTCACCGGGCGGGGTAATAATGTCATGCTCTACCCCAGATGTTTGTCCCGGCAGCTCAGAGAATACCTCCTTGTTGCGAAGTACAAACTCCTTAACCTCCTGTTGTTGGGGTTGTGACAAGGTGGCTGCGATTCCAACCTCAGGAATCACGCAACCAGTTTGAGCTGGTGACCAAGTGTCTGCGACTAGGGACTCTCTATCCCTCCAGGCTTTCAACAGATTAACGTGATAGATCTGTTCGGGCTTTCGCCTTCCTGGTTGTCTGACCTTGTAATTCACTTCGCTCACTTTTTCCATTATCTCGTAGGGGCCTTGCCATTTGGCAAGGAATTTACTTTCAACCGTAGGGACAAGTACCAATATCCTATCCCCCGGGGAAAAGGTACGGGTCTTGGCTCCACGGTTGTACACTCTCTGCTGTGCCAACTGCGCTTGGGCCAAATGTTCCTTCACGATGGGCATTACCTGTGCAATTCGATCTTGCATCAGGGCGACATGCTCAATCACACTCCTGTGGGGAGAACTCTCACTTTCCCAAGTTTCCTTGGCAATATCCAACAGCCCTCTTGGGTGTCTCCCATACAGTAACTCAAAGGGGGAGAATCCCGTAGAGGATTGGGGCACCTCCCTAATAGCAAACATCAAATAAGGAAGTAGACAGTCCCAATCCCTTCCATCTCTATCCACCACTTTCTTCAACATTTGTTTTAGGGTTTTGTTGAATCTTTCAACCAGCCCATCGGTTTGGGGGTGATACACAGATGTACGCAATTGCGTCACTTTGAACAATTTACACAGCTCTTTCATAACCCGGGACATAAAGGGTGTACCTTGGTCCGTAAGCAGTTCTTTACAAATACCCACCCGGCTAAAAACAAGAGATAGCTCTTTGGCTATGGTTTTGGCCGAGGTATTTCTGAGAGGGATCGCTTCTGGATAACGGGTGGCATAGTCCATTATAACCAATATGTACTGGTGCCCCCTAGCGGACTTGATTATAGGACCTACCAAATCCATTGCGATTCTCTCAAACGGGACCTCAATGATGGGTAGAGGGACCAGCGGGCTACGGAAATGTGGCATCGGGGCCGACCTCTGACACACAGGGCAGGAGGAACAATAATTTTCTATGTCCTTCATCACCCCAGGCCAATAGAATCTCTGTAATACCCTCTCTCGGGTTTTCTCTGTCCCCAGATGACCTCCAAGAATGTGCCCATGGGCCAACTCCAACACCAACTTCCTGTAAGGTTTGGGCACCACAAGCTGCTCAACGGTTTCTTCTGCCCTTTTTGCCACCCGATACAGTAGGTCCTTCTCTACGCTGAAGTATGGGTAAGTGCCAGTATTATCTGGGTTCACTAACTCGCCATCTATTTTCACTACGTTTTCCCGTGCCTTTATTAGGGCGGGGTCTTTCAACTGTTCTGTGGCAAAGTTTTCCCTGTGAACCTCAAGATCAGAAAACTCCACAGACGGTAGGTTTTCGTCTGAGGAGGTGGGCTCCTCTCCAGTTTCTTGAGTCTCCCCTGCCAATACTGACAAGGGAAATTCCGGAGAGTCCTCACCACTCTCAGGGGAGTTCTGGCTATCACATTCCTGGTACATAGGGGCACCAGTGGGGGGCTCAGGATCATCCCACAGTTCCCAGAACTTCGGAAAATCCCTTCCCACAATGGCGTCATGCGGTAACTGAGATACTAAGCCCACTGGATGAGAGAGGGTACCTTTGGGGGTCTCGAAACACACCGTAGTCACTGGATACTCTCGGGTGTCCCCATGCACACAAATAACGGCTACCTTGCTATTCCCAGAGACCTCTGTTTTAACTAACTCAGCCTTTATCAGGGTCACAAGGCTACCTGAATCCAGCAATACCACAACATTTCTACCATTAATACACATTTTGCATAAATGTTTCTCAGTTCCCCGAATGGCAGTGCATGCGACTGTCGCACACAGCGACTGACGTCTGCCCGTCAGAAAGTCACACTGCATGGGTTCCTCCACAACCGGGCAATTTGCTGCAATATGTCCCGCTTGCCGGCAGCGGTAGCAAACGATCCTTCTTGCGGCCTCTTGAGCCGCTGATTTCCCCGGCTGTTCTCGCCAAACTTGGGGTAGAGCTCCCACCCTCTCACTCTCTCCACCCTCACCCCTTGGAATCCTCTTATCCGCCCCTGGGGATGGTCTGGTCTTAGGGTGGAAAGTCCGAGTGTCTCTGGAAGAGGCCGTCAGGTTCTCTGTAGCCAAGTATTTCTCCACACGATCCACAAGACCATCGGCCGTCTCTGGGTCTCCATGGCTTACCCACTTTTGGATGGCAGTAGGAAGAGCTCTCAAAAACCGATCCATTACAACACGTTCCACAATCTTTGGTGCGGACAAAGTCTCTGGCTGTAGCCACTTTCTGCTCAGGTGAATGAGATCATACATTTGAGACCTGGGGGGTTTTCCAAGCTGGAAAGTCCAGTTATGCACACGCTGAGCCCGGACAGCCAGGGTGACACCCAGCCTTGCCAATATTTCAGCTTTTAGCATCACATAGTCTTTTGCTTGGTTAGGCTCTAGGTCATAGTAAGCTTTCTGCGATTCACCAGTTAACAGAGGAGCCACTAGTCCAGCCCACTGCTCCTCAGGCCACTTTTCTCTTTCAGCGGTCCTTTCAAATGTGGTCAAAAATACCTCTGGATCATCCTCTCCAGTCATTTTTGTCAATAAACGACTCACCCCAAAGGACGCGGTATTAGTGGGACGGCTTTCCTCACTGGTCTGCGGACGTTGCTGCATTACTGCTTCCATCTGTTGTTGTAGTCTCTGCTCTTGCTTCTGCAACAGGTCTATGAAGCGGGCCTCAGATTGCTGTTGGGCTTGTTGCTGAGCCTCCAGACTCTGTTGTAAAGTTGCAAGGCTCTGTTGATGAGCTTGCTGCTGGGCTGCAAGGCTCCTTTGCAAACCTGCATTTGTCTGCTGTTGATTGGCATTTGCTAGAGCCAGCTGTTTCAGTATCTCCTCCATGCTGGCTTAAAAAAAAACTGCCACTGGTTCTCCACCAACTGTGAGGGGGCTAGCTCGGCAGCGGGTATGTGTGACCCCCGGGATGGGCTCCCCACCCAAAACAGGCCCAGCAGACGGAGGTTGTGGTTTTCAAAATCAAAAAGGTGCGGTTTATTTTCTATTTACAGTGACAAAAACACAGCAAGGCAAAAAAAACATAAACAAAATAAATCCTGGTCAACTTGACCTCTGACTAAACTTACAGGTTTCCTAACTAACGACTGGGATCAGCCTAGTGCTGTCCTAGTCCCTGGTTTTAAATGTCCAAGCAAAATATAGCCACACAGGCTTTCTCTCACCGCACAGGGGTTCACTCTCCCTAGACAGTCCACACAGGTCTGCTTCCAGGCATGAGCTAACACCTAATGAATCTGGGAGTTTTTTATAGAGGCCTAAATGAGCTGACAAGCTTCAGCTGGCCTCATCAACTCCCTGTCTGCACGACGCCCAGCCCTCTCCCTAGAGGTATGAGTCATCAATGAGCCCACTAGTCTCAGCTGGGCTTATACAACTCTCCACCTAGCTGTATAAGTCAGCGTAAAGCCTGAATCTGGGCGAAATATATCTACCCCCCTGGATGCAACCAGGTGACTTTACCTTCCTGCTGTCACAATATATATATATATATATATATATATATATAAGAATGATTTTTAATAAGATACAGTATGTGTATATGTCATACATCTACGTAGCACCTCAGAAGTCCCAGTAATTCCTAACCTATTAAAGAATGTTACCGGTATTTCTCTTTCAGTTACCCTTCCCTGCAAGGTGCGGGACAGGTTTACAGCACAGAATAGTATAGTGTAAAAGGCAGAGAAGGTTGGGACTCACGTGAAGAAGATGCAGGCTGCCATCAGTCCTCTCAGATCCTAATTCGGGCCCCAGGGAGAGCACTTGTGTGTGTTTTGGCAGGAAGCAGTGATCGAGGCAGCACTGTGATGATCTCTTCCTGCTCCGCCCACCAGTACTGGAGCTGTGAAAGCCCAGACTCTGCAGAAACCCTCCTGTGAGGACTGCAGCCACTGGCTGTGGAGTAAGCAGGCATAAATTATCCGATGCTACTTCTATAGTCCTGGCTACAGCATCTCTGACAGCAGGCGGTGGAGTGATATTCAGCTGTCAGGGATGCTGAAGCCGGAACTACAAAGGCAGCATCAGAAAATGCGGCCACTTGCCTGCTTACTCTGCGGCTGGTGGCTGAAGTGCTCAAAGGTAGTTAGGCATCCAACTGAAAAATAGTCCCACTCACAGCGCTACCACTGTCCATTGGTGGAGGTGCTAAAATTACGTTTCTGGACATTCTAACAGCAAAAAAGCCTTGGGGTGTGTCTGGGCATTAGGGTGTGCCTAGGCACACCCGGCACACCCCCTGCGCACGCCTATGCTTAAATCCATTAGGGAAAGGCAAGTGGCACAAAAAGTAACAACTGTGGAGGATGAACTGATGGAAGAATTTAAAGTTCAGTAGGTAAAGTAGGTGGAGCTGGTATAGGCTTCCCTGAAGAAATTTGTTTTTAGGGATCACCTAAAGGTGGACAGAGTAGGAGATGAGGTAAAAAGTTCAAGAGGATGGGAGAGGCTCTGGAGAAATTCTAGAGGCTAGCATGGGAGGAGGAGACAAGGAAGCTATAGAGCAGGAGGTCTTGGGAAAACAGTTTGGGTGACATAATGAGACAAGATTGATGAGGATGTAGATGGCTTTTTATGTTGTATTTCAAACTTTGTTTGTTAGGCAATCATTAGCAAGTAGAGGGATTGGCAGAGAGGGGTAGTGGACACTGGTAAAATGAAAGGCTGTTAAGATGGATGAATAAGGCCACCGCCTTCATGATAGACTTAACCACTTGCCGACCACCCAACACAGTTAGACTGTGACAAGGTGGCTCAGCTGTGTGAATATGGATATGGCGATCTGTGCACTAGTTTCTGTGGGTGCGCGTGTTTATTGGCCAACGGGGGAGCCGGACACCCGCGATCGTTCCCCGCAGAAACAGAACGGGCATCTGCTGAAGTAAACAAGGCAGATCTCAGTCCTAACATGGGATTACACTGTGATCTTGTCTTTCTGCTATGCAGGAAGACAGATCTCTGTATTATCCCACTGGGCCCTTCCCCCATACAGTTAGTAAACACCCAGGGAACACAGTTAACCCTTTGATCGCCCCCCGATGTTAACCCCTTCCCAGCCAGTGTCATTAGTACAATGTCAGTGCATATTTTTAGCACCGATCACTGTAATAATGTCACTGGTTCCCAAAAAAGTGTCAAAAATGTCAGATAGGTGTCCGATCTGTCCACAGCAATGTCGCAGTCCTGCTAAATATGGCTAATCACCGCCATTACTAGTAAAAATATATATATATATATATATATATATATATATATATATGTATATAAAAAATAAAAATGCCATAAATCTATTCCCTATTTCGTAGACACTATAACTTTTGCACAAACTAATAAATATACGCTTATTGTTTTTTTTGTTTTTTTTTTTACGAAAAACATGTAGCATACATACATATTGGCCTAAATTGATGAAGAAATTCAATTTTTTTAACTCTTTTTATTGGGTATGTTTTATAGCAGAAAAAAAATTAAAAATTCTAAATTGTCAGTCTTTTTTTGTTTATAGATCAAATACCTCTATATAAACATTTTTTTTTTCTGCCATGGGGACTGGCTTTTTTATGCCCAGTTTGCATGGAGCCTTATAAGACAAGTTGTTTTTTTCGCAATCGACATGTGCATCCATTTGTCTTCTTTTTGATATTGTATTTCTATATTTCTATAGACATATTGAAACATAAATGATGGTGGGGCTCCTGAGTAAGCATAAAATAAAGACTGGTCTGACTCATATTTACTTTAAAATATTGTTGGGTTTTTATTGTTGTCTGGGTTCCAATTAGAGCTATTCACCCTCTTTATTTGTCCTGTTTACCGTTATCTCCAAAAGTTAAAGTAATAGAAATTCCCAAAAAGTTGTAACCAGGACAGGAAGAGAGGGGAACCTTCCAATGGGGACTCTAGAATCTTCAAGTGGGGACACTGGTGGGAATCAGGGATTCCCTCACTTTGGAGGGATTTTCTATAATTTCCTGTTTTGGCAATGGGACAGGAAATGAAGGGAAATATCTCCAATAGAACACAGATGGAAAAGAAAAACCCTAACAATGGTTATATCCCCCCCTCCCCAATTACTCTTTTAAAAGTTCTTGTTTAATATTGAAGAAAACATTAGTCTGGATATTATAAGTGTTGGATTGCCCAGTTATACACAATGAAGGATGCCTTGGGCATTGGATGGCAGTTGGATTTGCCCCTTGGTATTACTGTTATATGCTAAAGATATATATTTTTTTTACTTTTGCGTCAACATGTTCAATTCCCGTCATACTGCCAAACTTTGGATTTTAGATTTGAGTCCACTTTGACAAGATGCCTAACTCTCTGTGTGATTTTCTCATCTTATCATGAAAACATTCTGCCAGTCTCATCTGTCTAAACAGGTGACTGTATATAACATTCTGTCAGGCAGTGAAATGTCACAGGCAAAGCAGCACCAATTTCCTGAAAGAAATTTGATCACAGTGCTTACGGCTGCCGGTGAATCATGGTTTTTTTCCTTGAGCAAGCTGGTGCTCCATCCCTGCCTTAAGAATCCCATTTCCTCTTTGGAGTGATTGATGAAAAATGACCTCAAATCCATCACATTTGTCACCTTTGCTGAGATTTGAACTACATGATCAGCTTCTTCAGACAGAAAAGTATGAGAAATAAATAGGATGATCCTTTGTGGGCTGGAAGTGTCAAGAAATTTCATGTGACGCTTGGAGTGCATTAGGCTGATTTTCCATTGCCTTCCATGCCTTTGGTAGCTTTTTAGGACAAATCACATTTACTTTTAGAATCAGGATGTCATAAACTGATAGATACACATGCTGGCTTATTTTACAACTGTGCAAAGAGCAGGGATTTGAAATAAACTGTAGCAACAAATCAAAATTAGCTTCCTTTGGTCCTTACTTAGATCCAATAGAAGCAATTACTTATATATAGAACAAGTCTACAAGTTCCAAGCTCTGACATCATTGACTGATGCTTGTTACAAGTCAATGACTCATTGAGTATTATTATTATTATTATTATACAGGATTTATATAGCGCAAACAGTTTGCGCAGCGCTTTACAACATCAGGGAAGACAGTACAGTCACAATAAAATTCAATACAGAAGGGATCAGAGGGCCCTGCTCATTAGAGCTTACAGTCTAGAAGGGAGGGTCAAGTGAGACAAAGGGTAGTAGCTGTGGGGGATGATCAGGTGGACAAAACGAAAATACAGTTGTTAGGTGTGGGTAGGATAGGCTTCTCTGAAGAGGAGGGTTTTTAGGGATCCTCTAAAAGCTAATAAAGAAGGAGATAGACGGACAGATTGGGGTAAGGGGTTCCATAGGCTTGGAGAGGCTCTGGAAAAGTCCTGGAGACGAGCATGGGAGCAGGTGATGAGAGCGCTAGAGAGCAAGAGGTCTTGAGAAGAACGAAGAGAACGATTAGGTTGGTATTTAGAGACTAGGTCAGTGATGTAGCTGGGGGCAGTGTTGTGTATGGCTTTGTACGTTGTTGTTAGCATTTCAAATTAAATTTTTTGGGTGAGGGGAAGCCAGTGGAGGGATTGACAGAGAGGAGTAGCAGAGACAGAGAGGTTGGTAAGGTGGATGAGTCTGGTAGCAGCATTCATGATGAACTGAAGGGGGGATAGAATATGCAGAGGTAAGTCAATAAGAAGGGAGTTGCAGTAATCGAGGCGAGAGATGACCAGTGAGTGAATTAGGAGCTTTGTTGTGTCATTGGTTAGAAAGGGGCGTATTTTGGAGATGTTGCGGAGGTTGAGGCGGCAAGATTTGGACAGTGATTGGACGTGAGGCTTAAAGGAGAGTTCAGAGTCCAGGACTACTCCTAGGACCTTGGCATGTGGGGATGGGCTGATAGTTATGCCATCAATTTTGACAGAGAGATCGGGGGAGGAGGCACGTGGGGGAGGAAAAATGATCAGTTACGTTTTGGATAGATTAAGTTTGAGGAAGTGGTGTGACATCCAAACTGATATATCTGATAGTAAATTAGAGATATGTGAGGAGAATGAAGGAGTGAGTTGAGGGGCAGAGAAATAGATTTGAGTATCGTCAGCGTAGAGGTGGTATTGGAAGCCGTGAGAGGCTATCAGCTGACCCAGGGAGGAGGTGTAGATTGAAAATAGGAGAGGTCCAAGAACAGAACCTTGGGGACCCCAACTGAGAAAGGAAGAGGAGAGGAGGAAGTAGAGTTGTAAGTAACGCTAAAGGTGCGGTTGGATAAGTAGGTAGAGAACCAGCTAAGAGTACAGTCGCGGAGACCAAAGGCATGGAGTTTTTTAAGGAGGAGGGGGTGGTCAACCGTATCGAAGGCAGCAGAGAGGTCCAGGAGTAGGAGTACAGAATAGTGTCCCTTAGTTTTGGCCGTTAGTATATCATTTGTTAGTTTTAGGAGAGCAGTTTCTGTGGAATGTTGAGGACAAAATCCAGACTGAAGGGGATCAAGAAGGCCATTATCAGCAAGGTGGACGCTCAGTCGATTGTAGACTAGACGTTCAAGGAGTTTGGATAAAAAGGGGAGCAAGGAGATGGGGCGTATTTTGTCAAGATTGCATGGGTCCAGAGAGGGCTTTTTAAGTATGGGGCTGACTAGTGCATATTTCAAAGAGTTAGGGAAGATGCCAGAAGAGAGGGAGAGATGGAAGATGTGGGTTAGAGAGTGTAGAATAGAGCCAGAGGGTGAACGTAACATTTGCGAGGGAACAGGATCCAGAGCGCAGGTGGTAAGATGGACATTAGCAAGTATTTTAGCAACCTTGTCTACAGTGGTGGGGTTGAAAGAGGGAAGTAATGATTGTACCTGTGGGCATGAGGTGTAAAGCGTGAAGGGTATCTGAACAGTAGAGATCTCCTCGCGAATTGTATCAATCTTCTGTTTGAAGTGATTGGCGATCTCCTGAGCGGTGAGTGAGTTAGTGGGTGGAGGCAGTGGAGGACGAAGGAGCGAGTTGAAGGTAGAGAAGAGTTGACGGGGATGGGATGATACGTTTTTAATGAGGGTGATGAAATAGGTCTGCTTGGCAGTGAGGAGACTGGAATTGTATTTTCGGAGGGCAGATTTATACTGGCCAAAATCTTTCTGGGACATCGTCTTACGCCATTGGCGCTCGAGAGCACAGCTGTGTTTTTTCAGACTTCTAGTATCATCTGTTTGCCAGGGTTGAAGGGGACGGGGCCTTATTCTGTGTGTAGTGAGGGGGGCCAGTCTGTCCAATGATGCTAGAAGTGAAGTGTTGTAGACAGAAGTGGCTAGGTGGGTGCAGGACAGGGGTGCGATTTTGTCATAGAGATGGTCAGTCGCAGAGCATAGAAGAGAAGGGTTGATATGGCAAAGGTTTCTACGAGTAACCGTTAGGCGTTTGGAGGGAGAGGAGGTGGAGGAGAGGGAGAGAGTGAAATTAATAAGGTAGTGATCAGAGAGAGGGTAAGGATAGTTGGAGAGGTTGCATAGAGTGCATAGGTGGGAAAAGACAAGGTCAAGGGTATTGCCTTCAGAGTGAGTAGGAGCATGTATCCATTGCTTCAGGTCAAAGGAGGAGGTTAGACTGAGACGTTTGGAAGTTGCAGGAGTGTTATTATTAGTAGGGATGTTGAAGTCGCTAAGAATGATTGTGGGGATTTCAGAAGAGAGAAAGTAGGGTAACCAGGCTGAGAAGTCATCAAGAAAGGAAGATACTGGGCCAGGGGGCCGGTAGATCACAGCTATTCTTAGAGAAACTGGGGAGAAGAGACTAATGCAATGTGCCTCAAATGAGGAGAGTGACAGAGAGGGAGGTGGGTAAAGTACCTGAAAGGTGCTATGTGGGGCTAAAAGGATTCCTTTGCGTCCACTGGATCTGAGGGAGTGAGTCCAAAGAAGACCACTGTGGGATAGAGCAGCAGAAGACGCAGTGTTGGATTTGTGAAGCCAGGTTTCGGTGACGGCGAGTAGATTAAATGAGTTAGCGATAAAGAGATCATGGAGGGAGGTGAGTTTGTTACAGACAGAGCAAGCATTCCAAAGGGCGCAAGAGAAAGGGAGTCTGGTCTTGGGAAGAAGAGAAATGGTAACTAGATTGTGTGCATTGCGGCTGCAGCCAGAGGGTGTAGGATAATGGGTGCGTTGAGCACAGTTAGATGAAGGAGGCCCAGGATTTGGGGATACATCACCAGAGGATAGGAGAAGCAGAAGGGTGAGGATTTAGAAATAGCCAGAGTTAGTGAGTGCAGTAATAGGGAGAGGACAGAAGTAAGGGTGATATATACAAGGTGTGGGGTGGAGAAGAGGGGTGTAGAAAAGACAGTTTAAGGATAGAAGACACAGCTGTCGGAAGGAGTGGTAGACAGTGCATTTTAGAAGGGTTAGGAAGAGCTGAAAGTGTAAAAAAGTGTTCCAAATTGTAAGGTGTTTTGTGTTCCCTTGCTTTGTGCATTCGCTGAAGTGCATTGCAAATTACAAACACAAGAATCAGCAAAAGTCACATAACCTACAGTCAGTAGAATGTATCCCTTGTGCTGATGCCTCCTCTACTAGCCCAAATCCTCCTTCATTGATGCCCCCCAACCCCTGCCAACATAATCTTCTGGCTTCTGGTGCAACAGAGGATATTAACTTTGTAAGAACTGGTATAGGCTTTCGTCAAGAGTGGCCAATTATGCTCACCTTTTCCACCAAACTCCTCCATTCACAGAAGCAGGTACTACAGCTTCTATGAATGAAACTGAATCTTTTATTGGAGGGGCGGGGGTATTTCAATCATCCATCTGTCCTCCATTTAAGATGTAGTACCAATTTCTATGAATAAAGGAGCTGAGTGGAAAGGGTGGGCATAGTCAGCAGTCTTGACAAGAGACTGTGGCAGTCCCTTGGGTCTATTAACCCCCCCCTGCACTAAAAGATCACTAGTGTGGGCATGTGGGAGCATTGATGAAGGAGAATTTCAGCTAACAGAAGAGGAACTAGCACAAGGAAACCATTTGACTGATGGTACGTTATGTCCATTGTGCTGATTTTTCTATTTTTTTTTTTTATTGCACTTAGACTTTGAAAATGAGTCATAATTGGCAGCTTCCATTTTTCTATCCTGTCCTAGTTCCTTTAACGTGAACCCGAGTAAGGCAAATCAATAGCTAAGAAGTCTTACTTTTTTTTTTTTTTCATGTGTTCTGTCCCCCAGGGGACAAAGTCATGTAGTACTTTGTCCAATTCTCCTATGGGCTGTCTAAAGCTTTTCCCGTGGCACCCCCTCCCTCCACTGTCACCCAACCTACAAAACTAGAAACAAGGTAGATGCTTTGATAGAAGGCACTATTCTCTGTATCAGGGAAATAGGCGCATTCCCAGACACAATAGTGCAGGAATCGTAAACAGGCGAACGCATATGCGCGGTGGCACGCGCATAGCATGATAGTGGTGCCACTGCCTATTTAAACCCACTGCTGACAATGGTGCAGTGCTGGTTTATTGTCAGATTCCCTCTGTGTTCCTGTGTCTTGTTTATCCTGCTTATCCGACTTACTGTGTACCGATCCTGCTTGCCTTGACCTGCTCTTCGTGATCTCCTGGCTTGACATTTTGGCTTGTATCCTGACTTGTTCCAGCTTACTCCCTGCATCTGATGTTGGCCTGGCTTACAGACTCTGCCTTACCTATCTCCTGTGCATATAACTGGCTGGCTCCTGTTTATGCTTACTCTGGACTGTCTTACTGTGAATGACCCCTGGCCTGGCTCCTGACCCAGCTGTCCGGTCTACCCCACTGGTCCGCACCTCCTGGACCATCCAAGCACACCTGCCCTGCAGTATACCTGGCCTGTTCCAGCAAGCTCCTGGCAACCAGCTTCAGCAAATCTGGAAACCTGTGCTTCTGTGGGCACCACACCCCTTGTACCACCTCCAGGGGTGTGCTGCACTTGGCCGCAAGGGGAGTCCTCCCAGCATCTCGGCCTCATACCAAGTTCCTGACACTCTGGCTCCAAACTCTTGCCTGAGACCAGCACCTCATGAGGAACACAGGGGAAGGGGGATGTGTCAGCTAAACTGATTCTGAGCAAATGGGTAAACACTGAAGACAAGTGTCATCTATAAAAGCATCTGTCTCCTTGCTAGCTACATGGTCAGATCACCTTAGAATATGGAGGCACCTTGTCTGACCATGTACTTAGTGCAACGGAAGATGGGACAAAAAGCTCCATGCACTTTTTCACATAGAAGACAGAATACATTAACACAAAATAAAGTGGGATGTCTTCTTTAATGATAGCTCCACATATTTACCTTCTTTCATTCCCCTGCCACTCTGTTTAGCTGTTGATGCAAAAAAAATAAAAACGTTATTCCTGTTTGAGCTTATGCAGGGCTGAGAACTTTTTCCTGACCCACGGGACAGCTCTGGGTACTTGAATGGCCATTTACCTAGCACTAGTGCTCTCATGTGGTTGGAAGGGGAGTGAGTAACATGCATTTAGGTGGGGCGCAGCATGGTGTTGCGACAATATCTTACACAGTCAGGTGCAATAATAATCTTGTATTAATGCAATGCAGCAACACACAACAATCCCGGTGCGAAGACTACCCAACCAGGCTCACTCACGGTTACAGTAACATGAACAGAGCAGGTTCCAGCCAAAGTGACAGCATCTGTAGAGAGAGGCAGAATGTGGCCTGGCCAATTAATCCCCAAGCAGGAGGATGTCCAGGAGAGATGAGACTCTATGCTTTCCCTCCCTTTCAGGAACCTTTCCATAGTATTGTCCCTGCCAGATGGGGTTCCTTTCCCTAAGCTACCCACTCGCATAAAGTTCACCACAACCCAGGATACATGGTCTTAAATAGGCTCTTCCTGACCCAAGATTGCTGCCAGAGTCACATGGGGCAACAACACCCAACTGGGTCGCTTCCTCAGAGACCCAGGAAACCAAAGAGGACCCCAGTTCCTCCTGACTTCCTCTCCAGCTGCAGAGCCTTCTGTGGAGAAAATAAACCTCACAAATAAACTAAAATTTGATTGTTACTTGTCATTCACTGAACTGCCTGCTTCATACAATTAACATATACTGATATCACTGCATTACAAACTTTTAGATCACAGAAAATATTGCCATTGTTTGTTATCATTATAATTTATGCAATGTCAAGAGAGTTCTGTCTTCATCATATAATGGGGTGATAACTTTAAAGTATAACTGTAACAAAGAGGGCCTTTTCAACATGAGAAAATAATAAAATGCATAAGAAAATAATACTTTCATCAAGAACTGTGCATCAAAATTCAGAGATACAAAAGCCTGAAAAAAAAACAGGCTTTGATTTCCCTCCGTGTTGGTTCTTTAACGCAATAATGGTCTGGCCAACACATAGGGAGGCTAAAGAGGTCAAACTTGACTGTAGAAAAAGTCACGATCTGCATGTAATTTTAGCTGCCTCTACATCTCGGAAGACAGATCATTCTGAAATGCTTTTTTTACTAGGGATACACCAAATGTTTATTTTGGTGCCGAAACAGATACTGAAAATAAATCTTCTTTGATCCTGAAAACCAAAACCGATACCGAAACAGCACCGATACCAAAAGTGACTGTTTTTAAAAAATATTTTTATGCATAGAGATGGTCAGAGACTGGGGACATGGTACAGGAGATTGTCAGAGACTGCAGACACATTACAGGAGATGGTCAGAGACTGGGGACATGGTACAGGAGATTGTCAGAGACTGCGGACACATTACAGGAGATGGTCAGAGACTGGGGACATGGTACAGGAGATGGTCAGAGACTGGGGACATGTTACAGGAGATTATCAGAGACTGGGAACATGGTACACGAGATGGCCAGAGACTGGGGACATGGTACAGGAGATGGTCAGAGACTGGGGACACGGTACAGGAGATGGCCAGAGACTGGGGACATGGTACAGGAGATGGCCAGAGACTGGGGACATGGTACAGGAGATGGCCAGAGACTGGGGACATGGTACAGGAGATGGCCAGAGACTGGGGCCATGGTACAGGAGATAGCCAGAGACTGGGGACATGGTACAGGAGATGGCCAGAGACTGGGGACATGGTACATGAGATGGTCAGAGACTGCAGACATGGTACAGGAGATGGTCAGAGACTGCAGACATGTTACAGGAGATGGTCAAAGACTGCAGACATGGTACAGGAGATGGTCAGAGACTGCAGACATTGTAAAGGAGATGATTAGAGACTGCAGACATGGTACAGGAGATGGTCAGAGACTGCACACGGTGTACAGGAGATGGTCAGAGACTGCAGATGGTGTACAGGAGATGGTCAGAGACTGCAGACATGGTACAGGAGATTAATGCAGCCTCACCAGTGCCCGTCAGATGCAGCCAGCCTGTGTCCCCAGTGCAGCCAGCCTGTGTCCCCAGTTCAGCCAGCCTGTGCCCCCAGTTCAGCAGCCTGTGCCCCCAGTTCAGCAGCCTGTGTCCCCTTTTCAGCCAGCCCGTGTCCCCTTTTCAGCCAGCCCGTGTCCCCAGTTCAGCAGCCCGTGTCCCCAGTTCAGCAGCCTGTGTCCCCAGTTACGCAGCCTGTGTCCCCAGTTCAGCCTACCTGTGCAGGGGAAGAGAGGGGAGAGAGAGGAGAGCCACTGCCGCCTGGTGATTAGAGTGCCGGGAACATAACAGCTTTCATTTCAATAGCTGTGTGTTCCCTGCGGCACACCATCACATACAGCCCCTCCCCCTTGTCTAGGGAACTTTGATAGACAGATCACCCATCCCAGGATTGGACGGGTGATCTATCTATCAAAGTGCCTGGACAAAGAGGAGGGGCTGTATGTGATGGTGCGCCGCAGGGAACACACAGCTATTGAAATGAAAGCTGTTATGTTCCCGGCGCTCTAATCACCTGGCGGCAGCGGCTCTCCTCTCCCACAATGACACCCCCGTAATGGGCAGCACCAGGGGCAGAGCCCCCCCCCTCGACCAGGCCTCCCGCCCCATTTCCGGCTCCAGCAGCGGCCTATTTTCTCTTTCGGGTTTTTGCCGAAAGAGCCATTTTCGGATGTTATGTTTCGGTGGCCGAAATCTCGGTGCATCCATCATTTTTACTTAAGGTAACCCCTGCCAATACATATGTGCATAGCACTACCCCCCACAGGAACGGCTGAATGGGATGGATCCTCTGTTCTTTGTCTCGACCTTCAGCCCCTCTGACACACTAGGCAGCGTGTAAAAAAACAAGTAAACATAGGGAAGCACAGCAAATCATTTCTATTCCCCAATAATAGTGCTATATCAAAAGCAAGCACCAAACAAGTTAGCAAAGGTAATCTTAATGTATTATCACTCAGTAAAGTTGATAACCAAGCAAATACAAATACATGGTCAATAGGGATGAGCTTCGTGTTCGAGTCGAACATACGTTCGACTCGAACATCGGCTGTTCGATCGTTCGACGAAGATCGAACGATTTGGGCCGTTCGCGCCAAATTCGAGTGACGCGAACGGCCCACAATGCACTACGCCATCGCAGTGTCATCCAGGCGCTGTGATTGGCCAAGCATGCACTGTGACCCCGCATGCTTGGCCAATCACAGCGCCGGCAGCGAGGAGAGCAATGATTGGCCACAGGCAGGATGCCTGTGGCCAATTATTGCTGAGGGTGTTTAGTACACGCCCCACACTATAAAAGGCCGCCAGCACGGCGGCCTAGTGTAGTGTGTTCCGGAGCAGGGATAGAGCAGCATAGGCAGGGACAGTGACTGTTATTTCTTTCTTGCTTAACCTGGATTCCTTTAGTTTAGGGAAAGAGAAGGATAGGTAGGGAGAGTGTCAGTGTGTTTTGTGCTTGTGCTATAGTGTGCTTAAAAAAAACATTTATTCTAGGGACAGAAAACTGTAGGTAGGGACAGTGTCAGTTTCTTTCACTCTGCAAGTCCTTGTTTCCAGGGACCTGGAAGGACAGTGAGTGAATTGTCCTTGTGCTATATTGTGCTTAAAAAAACATTTATTCTAGGGACAGAAAACTGTAGGTAGGGAGAGTGTCAGTTTCTTTCACTCTGCAAGTCCTTGTTTCCAGGGACCTGTAAGGACAGTGAGTGAATTGTCCTTGTGCTATATTGTGATTAAAAAAAACATTTTTTCTAGGGACAGAAAACTGTAGGTAGGGAGAGTGTTTTTTTTCTTTCACTCTGCAAGTCCTTGTTTCCAGGGACCTGGAAGGACAGTGAGTGAATTGTCCTTGTGCTATATTGTGCTTAAAAAAAAAAACATTTTTTCTAGGGACAGAAAACTGTAGGTAGGGAGAGTGTTTATTTTCTTTCACTCTGCAAGTCCTTGTTTCCAGGGACCTCTAAGGACAGTGAGTGAATTGTCCTTGTGCTATATTGTGCTTAAAAAAAACATTTATTCTAGGGACAGAAAACTGTAGGTAGGGAGAGTGTCAGTTTATTTCACTCTGCAAGTCCTTGTTTCCAGGGACCTGGAAGGACAGTGAGTGAATTGTCCTTGTGCTATATTGTGATTAAAAAAAACATTTTTTCTAGGGACAGAAAACTGTAGGTAGGGAGAGTGTTTTTTTTCTTTCACTCTGCAAGTCCTTGTTTCCAGGGACCTGGAAGGACAGTGAGTGAATTGTCCTTGTGCTATATTGTGCTTAAAAAAAAACATTTTTTCTAGGGACAGAAAACTGTAGGTAGGGAGAGTGTTTATTTTCTTTCACTCTGCAAGTCCTTGTTTCCAGGGACCTCTAAGGACAGTGAGTGAATTGTCCTTGTGCTATATTGTGCTTAAAAAAAACATTTATTCTAGGGACAGAAAACTGTAGGTAGGGAGAGTGTCAGTTTATTTCACTCTGCAAGTCCTTGTTTCCAGGGACCTGGAAGGACAGTGAGTGAATTGTCCTTGTGCTATATTGTGATTAAAAAAAACATTTTTTCTAGGGACAGAAAACTGTAGGTAGGGAGAGTGTTTTTTTTCTTTCACTCTGCAAGTCCTTGTTTCCAGGGACCTGTAAGGACAGTGAGTGAATTGTCCTTGTGCTATATTGTGCTTAAAAAAAACATTTATTCTAGGGACAGAAAACTGTAGGTAGGGAGAGTGTCAGTTTATTTCACTCTGCAAGTCCTTGTTTCCAGGGACCTGGAAGGACAGTGAGTGAATTGTCCTTGTGCTATATTGTGATTAAAAAAAACATTTTTTCTAGGGACAGAAAACTGTAGGTAGGGAGAGTGTTTTTTTTCTTTCACTCTGCAAGTCCTTGTTTCCAGGGACCTGGAAGGACAGTGAGTGAATTCTCCTTGTGCTATATTGTGCTTAAAAAAAACATTTATTCTAGGGACAGAAAACTGTAGGTAGGGAGAGTGTCAGTTTATTTCACTCTGCAAGTCCTTGTTTCCAGGGACCTGGAAGGACAGTGAGTGAATTGTCCTTGTGCTATATTGTGATTAAAAAAAACATTTTTTCTAGGGACAGAAAACTGTAGGTAGGGAGAGTGTTTTTTTTCTTTCACTCTGCAAGTCCTTGTTTCCAGGGACCTGTAAGGACAGTGAGTGAATTGTCCTTGTGCTATATTGTGCTTAAAAAAAACATTTATTCTAGGGACAGAAAACTGTAGGTAGGGAGAGTGTCAGTTTATTTCACTCTGCAAGTCCTTGTTTCCAGGGACCTGGAAGGACAGTGAGTGAATTGTCCTTGTGCTATATTGTGATTAAAAAAAACATTTTTTCTAGGGACAGAAAACTGTAGGTAGGGAGAGTGTTTTTTTTCTTTCACTCTGCAAGTCCTTGTTTCCAGGGACCTGGAAGGACAGTGAGTGAATTCTCCTTGTGCTATATTGTGCTTAAAAAAAACATTTATTCTAGGGACAGAAAACTGTAGGTAGGGAGAGTGTCAGTTTATTTCACTCTGCAAGTCCTTGTTTCCAGGGACCTGTAAGGACAGTGAGTGAATTGTCCTTGTGCTATATTGTGATTAAAAAAAACATTTTTTCTAGGGACAGAAAACTGTAGGTAGGGAGAGTGTTTTTTTTCTTTCACTCTGCAAGTCCTTGTTTCCAGGGACCTGGAAGGACAGTGAGTGAATTCTCCTTGTGCTATATTGTGCTTAAAAAAAACATTTATTCTAGGGACAGAAAACTGTAGGTAGGGAGAGTGTCAGTTTATTTCACTCTGCAAGTCCTTGTTTCCAGGGACCTGTAAGGACAGTGAGTGAATTGTCCTTGTGCTATATTGTGATTAAAAAAAACATTTTTTCTAGGGACAGAAAACTGTAGGTAGGGAGAGTGTTTTTTTTCTTTCACTCTGCAAGTCCTTGTTTCCAGGGACCTGTAAGGACAGTGAGTGAATTGTCCTTGTGCTATATTGTGCTTAAAAAAAATATTTTTTCTAAGGACAGAAAACTGTAGGTAGGGAGAGTGTCAGTTTCTTTCACTGTGAAAGTCCTTGTTTCAAGGGACAGAGAAGGACACCTGAAGGTAGCCCTTATTGCTTTTTTCCCATCTCCCTGCAGGCCATCTATTACAATGTCTGGAAGGCAAACAAGGAGAGGCAGACAGTCAGGAGGCAATAAAAGAGGGCAAGCAGGCTCTGTGTCTGGGGGCAACAGTGCTGGTCGTGGACGCGGTGCATTGTCATCAGCACATGGCCATGGGACACGCTTGTCCTTCTTTTCGGCAGCTGGACATGTTGAGCCACATCATGCCGAAGACTTGGTAGAGTGGATGACCAAGCCCTCCTCCTCCTCCTCCTCCTCATCCTCTCTCACCCAGGCTCAGGGTACTGGAAAAGCAGCTGCCAAAGCGTCGTCTTCCCTGGTATCAATGTCAGACAAATCATCAGTCACTCCTTCCCTAGACCCACCATGTCCTCCTCCTGAGGAGTCCCCCGAACTGTTTCAGCACAGTGTTGGGTACATGCTCCAGGAGGATGCCCAGCGTTTCGAAGGGTCTGATGATGAAACCCAGCTAGAGGAAGGCAGTAGCGTGAGAGCAGACAGAGGGGATGCTCAAGAAGGACACCAATCTGGCAGTCATGTTCCAGCAGCTGCAGCATACTGCCAGATTGGCTCCAGTGATGAGGAGGGAGGGGATGATGAGGTCACTGACTCCACGTGGGTGCCTAATAGGAGAGAGGAGGAGGAGGAGGATGAGGAGGAGGCACATCTCCAACGAGGCAGGATGCCCTTTGGTGGCCAGCGTAAGGGCAGTACACCGACGGAATCACACCGCAGAGCTCCGCCTGTGCAGGGCGCTGCCTCTGCCCGTCATTCAAAAAGTTCTTTGGTGTGGGCCTTTTTTGAGGCTAGTGCATCAGATCGCACAGCTGCTGTTTGCAACATATGTCTCAAGCGTATATCGCGTGGCCAAAACATCAGCCGCTTGGGTACCACATGCCTGACCAGACATATGTTGACCTGCCATGCAGCTCGTTGGCAAGCCTACCTCAAAGACCCACACCAAAGAACAAAGCGGACCTCTCCTTGCACCGCATCAGCTGGGATCTCCAACCCCACTATAACTTCAGTCCTCTCTGAAACATGCACTGAGAGGAATGAAGGTGTAGAATTAGGTGTGTCACAGCCAAGTACTTGCGCCCACTCTGCTAGCAGTACACCGACGTCCGATTCTAGCAGGCAAATTTCCCTGCCCCAGCTGCTGGACCGTCGAAAGAAGTTCACTCCCAGCCATCCACATGCCCAGCGGTTGAATGCTAGCTTGGCTAAATTGCTAGCGCTTCAACTGCTGCCTTTTCAGTTGGTAGACTCGGCCCCCTTCCGTGAGTTTGTGCAATGTGCGGTTCCTCAGTGGCAGGTTCCCAAACGCCACTTTTTCTCACGGAAGGCTATTCCGGCTCTCTACCGGCATGTGGAAGGCAATGTCTTGGCCTCGCTGGACAGGGCGGTCAGCGGTAAGGTGCATATTACCGCTGACTCATGGTCCAGCAGGCATGGACAGGGACGTTACCTTTCTTTCACGGCCCATTGGGTCACTCTTTTGGCAGCTGGGAAGGATTCAGGACAAGGTGCAGTAGTGTTGGAGGTTGTCCCACCGCCACGCCTCCAAAATGCTACTACTGGTTGTGACTAGGGATGAGCTTCGTGTTCGAGTCGAACATACGTTCGACTCGAACATCGGCTGTTCGATCGTTCGACGAAGATCGAACGATTTGGGCCGTTCGCGCCAAATTCGAGTGACGCGAACGGCCCACAATGCACTACGCCATCGCAGTGTCATCCAGGCGCTGTGATTGGCCAAGCATGCACTGTGACCCCGCATGCTTGGCCAATCACAGCGCCGGCAGCGAGGAGAGCAATGATTGGCCACAGGCAGGATGCCTGTGGCCAATTATTGCTGAGGGTGTTTAGTACACGCCCCACACTATAAAAGGCCGCCAGCACGGCGGCCTAGTGTAGTGTGTTCCGGAGCAGGGATAGAGCAGCATAGGCAGGGACAGTGACTGTTATTTCTTTCTTGCTTAACCTGGATTCCTTTAGTTTAGGGAAAGAGAAGGATAGGTAGGGAGAGTGTCAGTGTGTTTTGTGCTTGTGCTATAGTGTGCTTAAAAAAAACATTTATTCTAGGGACAGAAAACTGTAGGTAGGGACAGTGTCAGTTTCTTTCACTCTGCAAGTCCTTGTTTCCAGGGACCTGGAAGGACAGTGAGTGAATTGTCCTTGTGCTATATTGTGCTTAAAAAAACATTTATTCTAGGGACAGAAAACTGTAGGTAGGGAGAGTGTCAGTTTATTTCACTCTGCAAGTCCTTGTTTCCAGGGACCTGGAAGGACAGTGAGTGAATTGTCCTTGTGCTATATTGTGCTTAAAAAAAAACATTTATTCTAGGGACAGAAAACTGTAGGTAGGGAGAGTGTCAGTTTCTTTCACTCTGCAAGTCCTTGTTTCCAGGGACCTGTAAGGACAGTGAGTGAATTGTCCTTGTGCTATATTGTGATTAAAAAAAACATTTTTTCTAGGGACAGAAAACTGTAGGTAGGGAGAGTGTTTTTTTTTCTTTCACTCTGCAAGTCCTTGTTTCCAGGGACCTGGAAGGACAGTGAGTGAATTGTCCTTGTGCTATATTGTGCTTAAAAAAAACATTTTTTCTAGGGACAGAAAACTGTAGGTAGGGAGAGTGTTTTTTTTCTTTCACTCTGCAAGTCCTTGTTTCCAGGGACCTGGAAGGACAGTGAGTGAATTGTCCTTGTGCTATATTGTGCTTAAAAAAAAACATTTTTTCTAGGGACAGAAAACTGTAGGTAGGGAGAGTGTTTTTTTTCTTTCACTCTGCAAGTCCTTGTTTCCAGGGACCTCTAAGGACAGTGAGTGAATTGTCCTTGTGCTATATTGTGCTTAAAAAAAAACATTTATTCTAGGGACAGAAAACTGTAGGTAGGGAGAGTGTCAGTTTATTTCACTCTGCAAGTCCTTGTTTCCAGGGACCTGGAAGGACAGTGAGTGAATTGTCCTTGTGCTATATTGTGATTAAAAAAAACATTTATTCTAGGGACAGAAAACTGTAGGTAGGGAGAGTGTCAGTTTATTTCACTCTGCAAGTCCTTGTTTCCAGGGACCTGTAAGGACAGTGAGTGAATTGTCCTTGTGCTATATTGTGATTAAAAAAAACATTTTTTCTAGGGACAGAAAACTGTAGGTAGGGAGAGTGTTTTTTTTCTTTCACTCTGCAAGTCCTTGTTTCCAGGGACCTGTAAGGACAGTGAGTGAATTGTCCTTGTGCTATATTGTGCTTAAAAAAAACATTTATTCTAGGGACAGAAAACTGTAGGTAGGGAGAGTGTCAGTTTATTTCACTCTGCAAGTCCTTGTTTCCAGGGACCTGTAAGGACAGTGAGTGAATTGTCCTTGTGCTATATTGTGATTAAAAAAAAACATTTTTTCTAGGGACAGAAAACTGTAGGTAGGGAGAGTGTTTTTTTTCTTTCACTCTGCAAGTCCTTGTTTCCAGGGACCTGTAAGGACAGTGAGTGAATTGTCCTTGTGCTATATTGTGCTTAAAAAAACATTTATTCTAGGGACAGAAAACTGTAGGTAGGGAGAGTGTCAGTTTATTTCACTCTGCAAGTCCTTGTTTCCAGGGACCTGTAAGGACAGTGAGTGAATTGTCCTTGTGCTATATTGTGATTAAAAAAAACATTTTTTCTAGGGACAGAAAACTGTAGGTAGGGAGAGTGTTTTTTTTCTTTCACTCTGCAAGTCCTTGTTTCCAGGGACCTGTAAGGACAGTGAGTGAATTGTCCTTGTGCTATATTGTGATTAAAAAAAACATTTTTTCTAGGGACAGAAAACTGTAGGTAGGGAGAGTGTTTTTTTTCTTTCACTCTGCAAGTCCTTGTTTCCAGGGACCTGTAAGGACAGTGAGTGAATTGTCCTTGTGCTATATTGTGATTAAAAAAAACATTTTTTCTAGGGACAGAAAACTGTAGGTAGGGAGAGTGTTTTTTTTCTTTCACTCTGCAAGTCCTTGTTTCCAGGGACCTGTAAGGACAGTGAGTGAATTGTCCTTGTGCTATATTGTGCTTAAAAAAACATTTATTCTAGGGACAGAAAACTGTAGGTAGGGAGAGTGTCAGTTTATTTCACTCTGCAAGTCCTTGTTTCCAGGGACCTGTAAGGACAGTGAGTGAATTGTCCTTGTGCTATATTGTGATTAAAAAAAACATTTTTTTCTAGGGACAGAAAACTGTAGGTAGGGAGAGTGTTTTTTTTCTTTCACTCTGCAAGTCCTTGTTTCCAGGGACCTGTAAGGACAGTGAGTGAATTGTCCTTGTGCTATATTGTGATTAAAAAAAACATTTTTTCTAGGGACAGAAAACTGTAGGTAGGGAGAGTGTTTTTTTTCTTTCACTCTGCAAGTCCTTGTTTCCAGGGACCTGTAAGGACAGTGAGTGAATTGTCCTTGTGCTATATTGTGCTTAAAAAAAACATTTATTCTAGGGACAGAAAACTGTAGGTAGGGAGAGTGTCAGTTTATTTCACTCTGCAAGTCCTTGTTTTCAGGGACCTGGAAGGACAGTGAGTGAATTGTCCTTGTGCTATATTGTGATTAAAAAAAACATTTTTTCTAGGGACAGAAAACTGTAGGTAGGGAGAGTGTTTTTTTTCTTTCACTCTGCAAGTCCTTGTTTCCAGGGACCTGGAAGGACAGTGAGTGAATTGTCCTTGTGCTATATTGTGATTAAAAAAAACATTTTTTCTAGGGACAGAAAACTGTAGGTAGGGAGAGTGTTTTTTTTCTTTCACTCTGCAAGTCCTTGTTTCCAGGGACCTGTAAGGACAGTGAGTGAATTGTCCTTGTGCTATATTGTGCTTAAAAAAACATTTATTCTAGGGACAGAAAACTGTAGGTAGGGAGAGTGTCAGTTTATTTCACTCTGCAAGTCCTTGTTTCCAGGGACCTGTAAGGACAGTGAGTGAATTGTCCTTGTGCTATATTGTGATTAAAAAAAACATTTTTTCTAGGGACAGAAAACTGTAGGTAGGGAGAGTGTTTTTTTTCTTTCACTCTGCAAGTCCTTGTTTCCAGGGACCTGTAAGGACAGTGAGTGAATTGTCCTTGTGCTATATTGTGATTAAAAAAAACATTTTTTCTAGGGACAGAAAACTGTAGGTAGGGAGAGTGTTTTTTTTCTTTCACTCTGCAAGTCCTTGTTTCCAGGGACCTGTAAGGACAGTGAGTGAATTGTCC
Source organism: Rana muscosa (assembly GCA_029206835.1). Taxonomy (NCBI): domain Eukaryota; kingdom Metazoa; phylum Chordata; class Amphibia; order Anura; family Ranidae; genus Rana; species Rana muscosa. The sequence goes on from CM055119.1 coordinate 347,936,249, forward strand.
TTGTGCTATATTGTGCTTAAAAAAACATTTATTCTAGGGACAGAAAACTGTAGGTAGGGAGAGTGTCAGTTTATTTCACTCTGCAAGTCCTTGTTTCCAGGGACCTGTAAGGACAGTGAGTGAATTGTCCTTGTGCTATATTGTGATTAAAAAAAACATTTTTTCTAGGGACAGAAAACTGTAGGTAGGGAGAGTGTTTTTTTTCTTTCACTCTGCAAGTCCTTGTTTCTAGGGACCTGTAAGGACAGTGAGTGAATTGTCCTTGTGCTATATTGTGATTAAAAAAAACATTTTTTCTAGGGACAGAAAACTGTAGGTAGGGAGAGTGTTTTTTTTCTTTCACTCTGCAAGTCCTTGTTTCCAGGGACCTGTAAGGACAGTGAGTGAATTGTCCTTGTGCTATATTGTGATTAAAAAAAACATTTTTTCTAGGGACAGAAAACTGTAGGTAGGGAGAGTGTTTTTTTTCTTTCACTCTGCAAGTCCTTGTTTCCAGGGACCTGTAAGGACAGTGAGTGAATTGTCCTTGTGCTATATTGTGCTTAAAAAAACATTTATTCTAGGGACAGAAAACTGTAGGTAGGGAGAGTGTCAGTTTATTTCACTCTGCAAGTCCTTGTTTCCAGGGACCTGTAAGGACAGTGAGTGAATTGTCCTTGTGCTATATTGTGATTAAAAAAAACATTTTTTTCTAGGGACAGAAAACTGTAGGTAGGGAGAGTGTTTTTTTTCTTTCACTCTGCAAGTCCTTGTTTCCAGGGACCTGTAAGGACAGTGAGTGAATTGTCCTTGTGCTATATTGTGATTAAAAAAAAACATTTTTTCTAGGGACAGAAAACTGTAGGTAGGGAGAGTGTTTTTTTTCTTTCACTCTGCAAGTCCTTGTTTCCAGGGACCTGTAAGGACAGTGAGTGAATTGTCCTTGTGCTATATTGTGCTTAAAAAAAACATTTATTCTAGGGACAGAAAACTGTAGGTAGGGAGAGTGTCAGTTTATTTCACTCTGCAAGTCCTTGTTTCCAGGGACCTGGAAGGACAGTGAGTGAATTGTCCTTGTGCTATATTGTGATTAAAAAAAACATTTTTTCTAGGGACAGAAAACTGTAGGTAGGGAGAGTGTTTTTTTTCTTTCACTCTGCAAGTCCTTGTTTCCAGGGACCTGTAAGGACAGTGAGTGAATTGTCCTTGTGCTATATTGTGCTTAAAAAAACATTTATTCTAGGGACAGAAAACTGTAGGTAGGGAGAGTGTCAGTTTATTTCACTCTGCAAGTCCTTGTTTCCAGGGACCTGTAAGGACAGTGAGTGAATTGTCCTTGTGCTATATTGTGATTAAAAAAAACATTTTTTCTAGGGACAGAAAACTGTAGGTAGGGAGAGTGTTTTTTTTCTTTCACTCTGCAAGTCCTTGTTTCCAGGGACCTGTAAGGACAGTGAGTGAATTGTCCTTGTGCTATATTGTGATTAAAAAAAACATTTTTTCTAGGGACAGAAAACTGTAGGTAGGGAGAGTGTTTTTTTTCTTTCACTCTGCAAGTCCTTGCTTCCAGGGACCTGTAAGGACAGTGAGTGAATTGTCCTTGTGCTATATTGTGCTTAAAAAAAACATTTATTCTAGGGACAGAAAACTGTAGGTAGGGAGAGTGTCAGTTTATTTCACTCTGCAAGTCCTTGTTTCCAGAGACCTGGAAGGACAGTGAGTGAATTGTCCTTGTGCTATATTGTGATTAAAAAAAACATTTTTTCTAGGGACAGAAAACTGTAGGTAGGGAGAGTGTTTTTTTTCTTTCACTCTGCAAGTCCTTGTTTCCAGGGACCTGTAAGGACAGTGAGTGAATTGTCCTTGTGCTATATTGTGCTTAAAAAAAACATTTATTCTAGGGACAGAAAACTGTAGGTAGGGAGAGTGTCAGTTTATTTCACTCTGCAAGTCCTTGTTTCCAGGGACCTGTAAGGACAGTGAGTGAATTGTCCTTGTGCTATATTGTGATTAAAAAAAACATTTTTTCTAGGGACAGAAAACTGTAGGTAGGGAGAGTGTTTTTTTTCTTTCACTCTGCAAGTCCTTGTTTCCAGGGACCTGTAAGGACAGTGAGTGAATTGTCCTTGTGCTATATTGTGATTAAAAAAAACATTTATTCTAGGGACAGAAAACTGTAGGTAGGGAGAGTGTTTTTTTTCTTTCACTCTGCAAGTCCTTGTTTCCAGGGACCTGTAAGGACAGTGAGTGAATTGTCCTTGTGCTATATTGTGCTTAAAAAAAACATTTATTCTAGGGACAGAAAACTGTAGGTAGGGAGAGTGTCAGTTTATTTCACTCTGCAAGTCCTTGTTTCCAGGGACCTGGAAGGACAGTGAGTGAATTGTCCTTGTGCTATATTGTGATTAAAAAAAACATTTTTTCTAGGGACAGAAAACTGTAGGTAGGGAGAGTGTTTTTTTTCTTTCACTCTGCAAGTCCTTGTTTCCAGGGACCTGTAAGGACAGTGAGTGAATTGTCCTTGTGCTATATTGTGCTTAAAAAAAATATTTTTTCTAGGGACAGAAAACTGTAGGTAGGGAGAGTGTCAGTTTCTTTCACTGTGAAAGTCCTTGTTTCAAGGGACAGAGAAGGACACCTGAAGGTAGCCCTTATTGCTTTTTTCCCATCTCCCTGCAGCCCATCTATTAGAATGTCTGGAAGGCAAACAAGGAGAGGCAGACAGTCAGGAGGCAATAAAAGAGGGCAAGCAGGCTCTGTGTCTGGGGGCAACAGTGCTGGTCGTGGACGCGGTGCATTGTCATCAGCACATGGCCATGGGACACGCTTGTCCTTCTTTTCGGCAGCTGGACATGTTGAGCCACATCATGCCGAAGACTTGGTAGAGTGGATGACCAAGCCCTCCTCCTCCTCCTCATCCTCTCTCACCCAGGCTCAGGGTACTGGAAAAGCAGCTGCCAAAGCGTCGTCTTCCCTGGTATCAATGTCAGACAAATCATCAGTCACTCCTTCCCTAGACCCACCATGTCCTCCTCCTGAGGAGTCCCCCGAACTGTTTCAGCACAGTGTTGGGTACATGCTCCAGGAGGATGCCCAGCGTTTCGAAGGGTCTGATGATGAAACCCAGCTAGAGGAAGGCAGTAGCGTGAGAGCAGACAGAGGGGATGCTCAAGAAGGACACCAATCTGGCAGTCATGTTCCAGCAGCTGCAGCATACTGCCAGATTGGCTCCAGTGATGAGGAGGGAGGGGATGATGAGGTCACTGACTCCACGTGGGTGCCTAATAGGAGAGAGGAGGAGGAGGAGGATGAGGAGGAGGCACATCTCCAACGAGGCAGGATGCCCTTTGGTGGCCAGCGTAAGGGCAGTACACCGACGGAATCACACCGCAGAGCTCCGCCTGTGCAGGGCGCTGCCTCTGCCCGTCATTCAAAAAGTTCTTTGGTGTGGGCCTTTTTTGAGGCTAGTGCATCAGATCGCACAGCTGCTGTTTGCAACATATGTCTCAAGCGTATATCGCGTGGCCAAAACATCAGCCGCTTGGGTACCACATGCCTGACCAGACATATGTTGACCTGCCATGCAGCTCGTTGGCAAGCCTACCTCAAAGACCCACACCAAAGAACAAAGCGGACCTCTCCTTGCACCGCATCAGCTGGGATCTCCAACCCCACTATAACTTCAGTCCTCTCTGAAACATGCACTGAGAGGAATGAAGGTGTAGAATTAGGTGTGTCACAGCCAAGTACTTGCGCCCACTCTGCTAGCAGTACACCGACGTCCGATTCTAGCAGGCAAATTTCCCTGCCCCAGCTGCTGGACCGTCGAAAGAAGTTCACTCCCAGCCATCCACATGCCCAGCGGTTGAATGCTAGCTTGGCTAAATTGCTAGCGCTTCAACTGCTGCCTTTTCAGTTGGTAGACTCGGCCCCCTTCCGTGAGTTTGTGCAATGTGCGGTTCCTCAGTGGCAGGTTCCCAAACGCCACTTTTTCTCACGGAAGGCTATTCCGGCTCTCTACCGGCATGTGGAAGGCAATGTCTTGGCCTCGCTGGACAGGGCGGTCAGCGGTAAGGTGCATATTACCGCTGACTCATGGTCCAGCAGGCATGGACAGGGACGTTACCTTTCTTTCACGGCCCATTGGGTCACTCTTTTGGCAGCTGGGAAGGATTCAGGACAAGGTGCAGTAGTGTTGGAGGTTGTCCCACCGCCACGCCTCCAAAATGCTACTACTGGTTGTGACACACCTCTCTCCTCCACCCCCTCCTCTTCTTCTTCCTCCATGGCCTCTTCCTGTGGTTTGTCCTATGAACCAGCGGTGCTCCGTAGCCGTTCACGGGGCTACGCAAGTACGCAGGCAAAAAGATGCCATGCCGTGCTTGCGCTGGTGTGTTTGGGGGACAGAAGCCACACTGGGGCAGAGGTCCTGTCTGCTCTGCAGGGCCAGGCCGAGAGGTGGTTGACGCCACGCCAGCTTAAGCCAGGAATGGTGGTTTGCGACAATGGCACCAACCTCCTCTCCGCCCTCCGACAGGGACAACTGACCCATGTGCCCTGTGTGGCTCACGTCCTTAACCTGGTGGTGCAGCGCTTCTTGGGCAGGTACCCGGGCTTACAGGATGTCCTGAGGCAGGCCAGGAAAGTCTGTGTGCATTTCCGCAGATCTTATAATGCCAGTGCTAGCCTGGCTGAGCTGCAAAAGGAGTTGAACCTGCCCAAGAACCGCCTTATATGTGACATGCCCACCAGGTGAAACTCAACGTTGGCCATGCTGCAGCGGCTGCACACGCAGCAGAGGGCCATCAATGAGTACCTGTGCGACTACGGCACCAGGACAGGGTCAGGGGAGCTTGGTTTTTTTTCTCCACGCCAGTGGGGCATGATCAGGGATGCATGCACTGTCCTGGCACCATTTGAGGAGGCCACGAGGATGGTGAGCAGTGACAGTGCATGCATCAGTGACACTGTACCTCTTGTCCACCTGTTGGAGCACACGCTGCGTGGAATAATGGACAGGGCACTTGAGGCAGAACAGAGGCAGGAAGAGGAGGACTTCCTTGCCTCTCAAGGCCCCCTTTACCCAGACAGTGTTCCTTCTGTCCCACCCATCGCACAGGAAGAGGAGGAGGAGGAGGAGGAGGAGGATTGTGTCAGCATGGAGGTGGAGGCTGGCACTCAGCATCATCAGCAGCAGTCTTTTAGGGATGATTTACAGTCCCAAGAAACCAGTGGACTTGTACGTGGCTGGGAGGAGGTGGCTGCGGATCATGTCGTCCTTAGTGACCCAGAGGACTCCGGAGCGAATGCCTCAGCAAACCTACGCTGCATGGCCTCCCTGATCCTGCAAAGTCTGCGGAAGGATCCTCGTATTCTTCGGATCAAGGAGAGGGACCATTACTGGCTGGCCACTCTCCTTGATCCACGGTACAAGGGTAAGGTTGCGGACCTTATGTTACCGTCGCAGAGGGAGCAGAGGATGAGACAACTCCGGGAGGCCTTGCAGAAAGGTCTGTGCAACGCGTTCCCAGAGACTGGGAGGTTGCAAACTCCTGGTCCTGGACAACGAGTTGCTGAGGCTTCGGCCAGTCAAAGAAGGAGCGGTGGGGAAGGTGGCCGTCTGACCGATGCGTTCAGACAATTCTTTAGTCCGCAGCCCCAAAGTATGATCGGTTCCAGCAACCATCGCCAGCGTCTGATAAACATGGTGCAGGAATATCTAGGGGCAAGGTCAGACTTGGACACCTTCCCCACCGAAAATCCTCTGGCTTACTGGGTCTTGAGGATGGATCACTGGCCAGAGCTTGCACAGTATGCAATTGAGCTACTGGCCTGTCCTGCATCCAGCGTTCTTTCGGAACGCACATTCAGTGCTGCTGGAGGATTTGTCACGGATCACAGGGTGCGCCTGTCCACCGACTCGGTTGATCGACTGACTTTCATCAAGATGAACCAGTCTTGGATCACCACCAGCTACCACACACCTGATGCTGATATAACAGACTAATTGATTTTAACATGTCACATCCCTTCAAGACTGATGCTGATGCTGAGTGCCTGTGCTGTTATGTTGACTGGCTATCCTCCTCCTCCGAGTCCTCAATGATACGATTGATGATGATAGCTTGTAAGATCATTTTTGTTTATGGGTGCCGCCACCAGTGCCTAACGCCCAATTTTTCAGCCCCTGTTTAACAGGGGCGTGTAATTACAATTTTTGAAGCAATACTTTGCAACAGGGCTCATTGCTGTGCTCCAAGTACAGTATCTGTGAGGAGTTGCAGTGTTGTGCCACCAGTGCCTAAGGCCCAATTTTTCAGCCCCTGTTTAACAGGGGCGTGTCATTACAATTTTTGAAGCAATACTTTGCAACAGGGCTCATTGCTGTGCTCCAAGTACAGTATCTGTAAGGAGTTGCAGTGTTGTGCCACCAGTGCCTAAGGCCCAATTTTTCAGCCCCTGTTTAACAGGGGCGTGTCATTACAATTTTTTAAGCAATACTTTGCAACAGGGCTCATTGCTGTGCTCCAAGTACAGTATCTGTGAGGGGTTGCAGTGTTGTGCCACCAGTGCCTAAGGCCCAATTTTTCAGCCCCTGTTCAACAGGGGCATGTAATTACAATTCTTGATCTAATAATTCACAGCAGGGCCCATTGCTGCACCCACCAAGAGTAACTGTCAGGGCTTACAGTGTTGTGGCACCAGCACCACCATCAAAGGCCCAATTTTTACTACCACTGTTCAACAATTATATGTAATTAAAATTCCTGATATAATAGTTGACAGCAGGGCGTTCCAGCACCAACCAAGAGTAACTGTGAGTGCTTACAGTGTTGTGCCAACACCAACAACTAAGGGGCCTATTTCTGCAGAGTATATACGGCAGGTCCCTACTTTCAAACATCCAACTTACAAACGACTCCTACTTGCAAACGCAAGAAGACAACAGGAAGTGAGAGGAAATCTACCACTAGGAAGGAAAATTCTCTCCTGTAAGAATAAATATGGGAGAAAGGTGTCTCCTCTGTACTGATGCTTTATCAGCAATCCTTGTTTCAAGAAAAACACCACATTTCAAAAACAGTTGTCATTGGGACGGAAAGTGAGGTGAAATGTTCTGAACAGGGGCACAGACAGCAAAACAAATGTTACAGGGGTGATAACCCTTACCTATGTTTTCCAAAAAGTTTAAAAATAGATTTTTGGTCTGGAGCTACACTTCAACAATGTACCTGTTCAAAATTACAAACAGATTCTACATAAGAACAAACCTACAGTCCCTGTCTTGTATGCACCGCCTGTATAGGGCTGTTCAGAGTATATAGGGCCTTTTTTATTTTATGTGCGGGGTTCCCCTTAATATCCATACAAGACCCAAAGGGGCTGGTAATGGGCTGGGGTAGGGGGGGGGGGGTCATGGGGTAGCTATGCCATTTTTCTTAAAGAATTTCATCCATATTACCGGGACCAGACATTACATTAAAGCCGCAAGCAGTTTTAAATGGCTTTTTTTTCCTTTAGAAGTGTCATTTTGTGCAGGGACAGTTCTAAACACGGGAAACACGTGGCACTTCACAGGCATACTTTAGACACCCCCCAGGTACGATATTTAAAGGAATATTTGACTTTTTTTTTTTCACTTTATGCATCATTAAAATGACTGCTCCCGAAAAACGACCGTTTTTAAAACTTCTTTTTGCATTGATACATGTCCCCTGGTGCAGAACCCGGGTTCCCAAACCCTTTTTAGGACAATAACATGCATAATAGTTGTTATAATTAGCACTTTAGAATTCGAACGTTCGCATCCATTGTATTTAATAGGGTTCTAATGTTCGTTCGAACTTTCGGTCCGTTCGCGGGTTCTGGTGCGAACCGAACCCGGGGGTGTTCGGCTCATCACTAATGGTCAATTGTGCTAACACAGTTCAGCATACATAATGACCAACAGTAAGTGCTAAGCATAAAATGACCTGTAATGCCTTGTACGCACGATCAGAATTTCTGATGAAAAAAGTCAGACGGAATTTTTTTCATCGGATATTCCAACCGTGTGTGTGCCCAATCTGACTTTTTTCCACCTGAGTTTAGAAAGAGAACATGTTCTATTTTTTTTTGCGACGGAAATTCCGTTTGTCTGTGTGGAACTCCGACGGAGAAAAAAACATGCATGCTCAGAATCAAGTCAACGCATGCTCAGAAGCATTGAACTTAATTTTTCTCGGCTCGTCGTAGTGTTGTACGTCACCGCGTTCTTGACGGTCGGAATTTGGTGTGACAGTGTGTATGCAAGACAGCTTGAACGGAATTCCGTCGGAATATTCCCTCGGAGTTTAGCCCGTCGGAAATTCCGATCGTGTGTACAAGGCATAACTCCCAGGTCAGCAAAACAGTAGCAGCACCACATGAAGTGCAAGAGTGAGCAGCAATTAAGCTTGATCTAACAAATTGCTGGGACTATACTGCCAGTGTGCACTAATTGTGGCTATGCTAGGCCTAAACTGACTGGGTAGGCAATGTCCATAGAAATTAAGGAAAATTAAGGAAAAAGGAGAACAGAATAAAGGGAACAGTCCTTTATGTTGATCTTCTGCCGGCTTTCATTGGGGCCCCGTTAAGAAGAGCTTGTGCACGTAACTACAGTTTTAGTAAATCAGCATGCATTTTTAGGGGGGTGGATGTCCACCTCTAGTTGTGCTGCTGGGTTAAATGTAGTATTTGGCTCCACTGTAGTGAGCGGAACAGTGATTAATTGTTTTGATCTGTTCAGGGTTTTGTGAACTGAAGCCTCGTACACACGACCGATTTTCTCGTCCAAAACCGTCAAGAAAAGTGCCGCGAGAGCTTTTTTGTCGAGAAAAACGTTCGTTTGTATGGTTTTACGACGAGAAAATTGCCGAGAATCTCGACGAGAAAATAGAGAACCTGCTCTTTATTTTCTCGTCAGGATTCCAGATTTCCTCGTCGTGTTTCTCGTCGGGGTGTTTTGTGACGAGAAAATGGTTCGTGTGTATGCTTTTACGACTCTTCCAAAAGCGCGCATGCTCACAAGCAACTATGAGACGGGAGCGCATCTTCTGGTAAAACAAGCCTTCGTAATGGAGAGAGCACATTCGTCACGCTCAAAAATATTGCATCGTTTAAATGTTCTGCATTGAAAGCTTCGTTTTGCTGCTGACCTTCTTTTGCTGCTGATATTCACACAGAGTTATGACTTTTTTTTTTAACCTTTTTCATGCTGCTCTTAAGAAGATTTATGTGTATTATATCGTGCAAGTTTTTAGGAATAATTTAAATGGTTATATTTTTAAAAATGATGTTAATTATAATTTCGCAATGTTTTGATAGTGATCTCCCATTTAATTTTGGAATCTATATTAGTTAAATTTCCCCCCATGTTTTTTTGCAAATCAGATTTAGTTATTCTTTTGCGGGGGTGATATCTGTCCCTTTTTTTGTCAGTCAAATGTATCTGCTTACTCCAAAGCTAGATTTTTAATTTTTACAAATGCACATAGTCAAGTATGAACTTAAACAAAAATCACATTTATTCATGTTTCGAAATAAAATAAAGAGAAGGCAGTGCTGGAGAACCTGCTGCCATTTGTGCATCCCAGGGACCCCAGAGCACACAGCAACCCTGTGTGGACACTAAAATTGGGAGCTTGAGAAGGCCAATATTTCTGAACACAATCTGATGCTGGCCTCCCAGAGGTCCGGAACAGCAGCAGGTGATATATATGTCCCAAGTGTGTGGTACTACAACAGGCTGCCTTCTGTCCGACCACAATGAAGCAAGGCCATCACTTCCTCTTCTTCCTGGCAACCTTCCCTGCAACCTTCCCTGAAGCCTTCCCTGCAGCCTTCCTTCTTCGTTTGGCTGGAGGCTGGGTCACTGGAGGGGTACTCCTGTCAGGAGGAGGAGGAGGAGATGTAGCAGAAGGGGGTGGGGCAGAAGAAGAAGGTGGAGGTGTAGCAGAAGGGGGTGGGGCAGAAGAAGAAGGTGGAGGTGTAGCAGAAGGGGGTGGGGCAGAAGAAGAAGGTGGAGGTGTAGCAGAAGGGGGTGGGGCAGAAGAAGAAGGTGGAGGTGTAGCAGAAGGGGGTGGGGCAGAAGAAGAAGGTGGAGGTGTAGCAGAAGGGGGTGGGGCAGAAGAAGAAGGTGGAGGTGTAGCAGAAGGGGGTGGGGCAGAAGAAGAAGGTGGAGGTGGAGGTTGAGGTTGGGTCAGTTGTGCCACCTCACATATGGCGGTATTGGGGGTAATTTTCTCCATCACCCCCTTGTTGAGCAAGGTGATGAGCAGGGGCTCGCATAGGAGGCGTTGCTCCATGCTCATCACCTTGAACTTAGCCTCCACTAGGCCGGCAATGGCCTCTTCAGGGGATGTGGGCTCCTGGAGGGTGGCATGGGCCTCACGAATAAGGGCCATTGCTGCCTCACTCGTGCTCCTGTCCCTCCTGCCTCTTTTGGGAAGCCGGATGGGAGGCACCTGGGATCTGGTGCTTCTCCTTTGCCCTGCCACCTCCTGTCTGCCACTGGGCCCTGCCACCTCCTGTCTGCCACTGGGCCCTGCCACCTCCTGGCTGGCACTGGGCCCTGCCACCTCCTGGCTGCCACTGGGCCCTTCCTCCTCCTGCCTGACAGTTTCCAGACCCTCCTCCTGGCTGATTTCATCCTGTGTATGAAAAAGGGACATAGTTTAATATGTTGGTTTAATCTTTGCATCAAACTTTGTAATCCTGATTGAAGCAATTAGAATGTAAATCCATAAATCCTTGCTTTAAATTTACCACTACATCAGATTGACTATTTAGCACCCAATTAAGTGCAGAATAATGTCTACAGATCTTGATTTCACTTGTGGAATCCAAAATATTTTATGTTTGTCATCTTGACATATTTGTCAAACATTAAGTTTATCCCAATACATTTTCAGTTAATACTATACCTGGCTCCAGATGGCCAAATCAGGATCATCCAGGATGGCTGCCTCCTCTTGCTCCAGAGAAGGCTCAGGTTGGCTGCAGGGAAGTCTGGGGGGAAGAGTGGAGAGTGATGGCCTTGTCTCAATGTGGTCATCCAGGAAGGACATCCTGTTGTAGTACCACAAAATCGGGACATAAACATCACCTGCTGCTGCTCCTGACCTCTGAGAAGCCAGGACCTTAGAGCGTTCAGTCCTGTAGGTACCTCTCAAGCTCCCAATTTTAGTGTCCACTTGTTTTGCTGTGGCTGTGGGCACCTTGGTATGCACAAATGGGAGCAGCTTCTCCAGCGCTGCTTTTCTCACCCCTCTTTTTTTGTGGATGGGGTTTTTCGTCTCCCACAGAGCCGGCAGCTCCCTTACCCGGTCAATAAATTCCGCCAGGAAATCCTTGTCGCTTATAAAGACATTCATATTGTATCTGCAAGTTAAATAAATTATATATAACTAATGTGAGGCAAACAGTCTAACCTCCTTAACATCCTAGTCACCATATATATCCTCCAACATTCTCAAGACAGTATAGGCCAACAATTTGTACAAGTCACAAAATCACATACCTTCGTTCGCACGTCCGTCACTTGAACTCCTCTCTCCGCACACCGAACGTACTATAGTCACATGTGTGTTTGCTATATACACACCACGCATACGTCAAAATACGAACACGTCGCTCCGCACACGTTGCCCGCCCATGACGTTCTAACTAACATCTTTTCCCCGCCCCTTCTCTTTCGCCGCGCAGACAGATATGGCGGAGTTACAGCAGGTGTCTGATAATTCCGCAACTAACGAGGAGACAAGCCCGGAGACAGAGGAAACGTCACGATCAAGGAGGAGATTCAAGGCATCAAATATGTCTTTTGCGGAGATGGCGGAGATGGTGGACATCTTGCTCAAGTCTGATTATGATGCCAAGCATGGGCCGTATAGCAAACCAAATAGAAGGAAGGCCAAAATCCTCACTAAAGTCGTGAAGAGTCTGAAGGCGAATTTCGGGGTGAAACGCTCAAATGAGCAGCTCAGAAAGAGGTGGTCAGACCTCAAACTGAGGGAGCCAGACCAGTTGAGGAGCATAAAGAGAATGCTCGCTAAAAGTAAGTAAAATGTAGACTTTTCTGCTATTAATCTTTTTCTAAACTGACATGTTGCTCTTTATTTTAGTTTCTCATATTGGACTCCCTTCCAAAATGTAATATTTTGAACTTGGTTGGGCACAGTAATCGTTCGTTATGTTACCGACACTTCGTTCGGACACTATCCGCGGTTTTGGCTTATTTTAGAGCCACAAAAGTAATTAGACATCTGCCATTTTTGCTCAAATATTGTGGCAAAATTTTTAGTCTAGATGATGTGTTTGTAAAGAGAATGAAATGCAAACTTTTATCAGTGTAAAGGAGAGGACACTCAGCAGCTGCTTCCACATCTGTACTTTGGAGCACTATAGTGTGGGCCACCAGACCCGCCTTTTTTGGGTGTCCCACACAGGTGCATCATAGAATTTTTGTGGTGCCTCCATGTCAAATAAATTACATCCAAAGGTGAATACTAAACATATTCTTTGTCATAAATAATGCATTCTTCTTTAAATTCCGCCCAAACACACACTTGTACCACACTTCCAAGCAATTTAGCCTGTTTTTATTTTAACATTGAGATTTACAGTGTGATAAATAGACCTTTTGTTTGATTTTCATAGGGGAGAGAAGACTGGGAGGAGAACACTCCAGGGAGCACATGCACCCCACAACTTCCAAGCAACCCCAAACTCCCAAAGACCCACAACTGAAAGATGTGCAGGAAGTTGAGGTGGAGGAAGGAGAAGTGCAGGAAGGAGAGGTGGATGACGTTGTGGATCTGGTCACCACAACAGGTCAGTATCTGTCACCACAGCTTCAGGTAAGAGATGTAGGCCTGCAGAGTTATAATACCTTTTGTTTTTTGTTTTTAGGGGATATAAATGTTGTGAAGGATAGTACACGGTTCTCTGCTGACAGTGCCCTCCGCCTCATCCAGCAAGTGAACAAACATTTAAAGACATTCTCAATGTTTTGGGGAGAATTCAATAAGCCATCCAAACACATTTGTTTTTACATGTTTGTTTTTGCACCTTTTCGAATATTTTTGACAATCAAACCAGCCAAAAATTGAATCTGCACACAGTGTGTCAACATGTGCTATCTGCCATCAGGGGATATCCATGTACGTCTTTTGGGGGTGCAACCCCTTCCTCGTATCTAAAGTCGGTGAACTGAGGAAGGGGTTTCACCCCTCAAACACGTCCATTGATCACCCCTGATGGCAGATAGCACATGTTGACAATAGGGATCAGGATTGTAAACTTCCTAGATGAAAAAAATCCCAAATGTGTGCATATTCAATTTTTGGCTGGGCAAGGGGTGGCAGGACCCCATATTAGGATGGGCACATAGAGACATAGTTTGTGTAAGTGAATGTCTCAGATTGCTCAGAGGTATCCAATGTTGTAATTTTTGGAATGCAACTGTTATTTTTGTATTTTCATAAGCAAAAAATTGCCGGGTTGGGGCCAGGCCAACCCAAAAAACAAGAAAAAACTAAAAATGGTGAGAAAAATATTTGACCACAAACAACGTGTAGCTTCTTTTTATAATACCCTCTAAGCTTATTTGGTTATTTTGTAAGGTTACATAGTGAAATGGTTGTTAGTTACTAAAGTAAAATACACTTGGCACTACAAATGCACTAAGACAAACTAGGAGACAGGAAAGAACAAATAATTAAAGGTTTAAACAAGCTTTTTATTTGGATCCTTAGACATAGGCTGGCATAGGAATTGCCCCCCTACCCGTGAAATACTCCATGTATTTGTCCCGAACCTCACGGGCATTTTGGGAGGGCAAGCCAGGACGGGCAGATTCCAGGCCCGGCAGGGGATTTGCAGGGGAAAGTCCAGCCTCTGGCAAAACTGAGGCCATATAGGAATTAGATTTTTGGCTCAGAAAGTTGTGTAGCACACAGCAGCATAATACGACATAGTTTATTTTGTAGTCCGCCAAGTGTATTGAAGTCATAAAAAGGCGGAACCGGCTGGCCATTATGCCAAAGGCATTTTCGACAACTGTTCGGCCCCTGGCCAGCCGGTAATTGAACACCCTCTTCTCTGGGGTCAGGGTCCTCTGTGGAAATGGCCTCATAAGATGCCGTCCGAGTCCGAAGGCTTCATCAGCCAAAAAAACAAAGGGGAGTCCTTCAATATTCCCTGCATCCGGTGGCAATGCAAGGTCGTCACTCTGGAGACGGAGGGCAAACTCCGTCTGGATGAAGGATCCCCCATCGGACATCCAGCCAGTCTTCCCTACATCAACATAGAGGAATTCATACCGTGCTGACACCACCGCCATCAGCACAATGCTATGAAATCCCTTGTAATTGTAGTAGTAGGACCCAGAACGGGGTGGCGGCACGATGCGGACGTGCTTCCCGTCTATGGCACCACCGCAGTTGGGGAAGTCCCACCGCGTGGCAAACTCCGATGCCACAGTCTGCTATTCCTGTGGCGTGGAAGGAAGCTGTGGAGTGAAACAAGATGAAATAATATTAGAATACAAAAATCATACATTACAAGGAAAATCTCTAAAAAAACATTAGAGGCCAACATCAATCAAATTCTACGTTTATTAAGGTGTTTAAAATAAGTATAATGGAAGGCTCATTTATCATATTCATCACCCCCTCTGATGGGCCATTACTAAATTATTTTTGGGGGGGGGGAGATGTGTTTGGCCACAGGATAGCATTGCAGTGGCGGTGCGTCCAGAGTGGGCGCTGGAGCACTGCCCCCTCTCTCCTGTGCCCATCACTCAGAACAATACATAGGTTCATGCGTTGCATTAACCTATGTATTGTCTATGCTGCCCACTATTCAGGTGGATGGCCTCTTGTAAAGCGACCGACATATGAATAATTGCGGAATTTAGGGGGTTCAAATTGCATAGCAGAAACAGGTAGTAAAATAGTCTTGCACATTACAACCTGAGGGATGTAATTGGCTTCCTAAAAGTAAAATAGGGGACGCAGGGGGGGCATTCCTTGGGGAAACACTGGCAGGCTGCTCTGCCAATCATGTTCACCAAGTCTGTTTAATGGTAACATGATTGGCTGATGCAACATCAAGGGAAGGAGAACACATCAAGGACAGAAGAAGGATGGCGCTGACCACAAGAAGGTAAGTGCAGGGCTGGGGGGAAACTGGCTGCATTAGAGGGGACTAAATGGCTGCATTGGAGGGAACAAAATGGCTGCATTAGAGGGGACAACTGGGGGCGTTTAATAGGCACCAGAGCAAAAAAGGAGGAAGTTTATTTCCTAAATTGGTGTTTGAACCCCCAAACATTTGGAGCAACAGGCGCCCCTGCTGGAAAAGTTAGTGAAGGGAAATATTTATGGAGGAGAAAAAAGGGGCAATCTAAAGCTTCCAGCATGCATGGGGACAAAGGGGACATTCTCAGCATATTACAATCATGGTAATTAGGGAAGGATGAAAGAAATACAATACATTAGCATACATGTAATACATAAAATGTGATGTTAAGGGAGAAAACTTACCCTAATATAGTCCTCCTGCAGGACTTGTATAATGGCAGAACAGGTGTCTGGGATTATGAGGCCCAGAGCCTGGGGGGAGATGCCTGTCGTGAACTTCAAGTCCTGAAGACTTCTCCCTGTCGCCAGATAACGTAACGTGGCGATGAGCCTCTGCTCAGCACTGATGGCTTCCCACATAACGGTGTCCTTCCTGGTAATATAGGTGGACACCAAAGCCAACAGTTCCTGAAAAACGGGGTCAGACATCCGCAGAAAATTCCTGTAGTCCTCAGGATTATTCTCGACGATCTCCCGCAGCAGAGGCATATGGCAGAATTGGTCCCGCTGGAGCAACCAATTCTTGGTCCATGAACTCCTCCTCACACCATTCATGGACTGGTCTTGGTCCAAAACAAGCAGACCAACACCAAGCGCACGCACAGCACGAACTCGACGATGAGAATGTCCAGGCGACATGGCTAAGAAACGGTCATCTTATCAGAACGTACAGAACAGAACGCACTTTAGAACAGCAAGGCCTATGAATAACGAACTGAAAATCAGAAACGAACAGGCAAGAACGCACTGTAAAACAGATACGACCTGCCTAGACGCCCTGAAAGTCAAGATACGAACCCACAAGCACAAACTGAACCGCAGAAAACGATCTGAAAAGTACGAAGACTGAAAAGCGCGAATCGTCTCTTCCCAAACTTTTACTTCACACGCGGTAACACGAGATCAGCAAAAGCAGCCCAAGGGGTGGCGCCAAGAAAAAAGATCTTCCCCTTTATAGTGCCGTCGTACATGCTGGACGTGAGCGCGGAGAACAACGAGGAAATTGGGAAATGTCAGTGTGTACGCATGGAAAGCTTGACGAGAAAATCGACAAGCTTAACAAGAATCTCGTCGAAAAAAACAACGTGTTTTTTACGACGAGAAAATCGGTCGTGTGTACGAGGCCTTAGAGTTTGAATCCTCCCATCTGCTTCTGAAAGAGGTTTTTAGAATATAGGGCAGGGATATTCAAATGATCAGTGTAAATATTTATCATGCCCTACACAATCGCTGGAAGGAGGCATCCAGAAGGTGGCCTTGCCGGAGTGTTTTTTTCCTCCAAGGAAGGTTCCAGGCCTCTTGCAGCTGCTGCTCCTGAAGGCAGCTTTGCTGAGACAAGAAATTTCAGTCTGGGCCTCAGCAGCAGTCATTCTTTAACTGTTTTAGCTGTCAGAGTTATTTGTTGTAGTAAATCCTTAACAGATGACGATTATATGTTACTGAATTGTGTTGCTATTAATCCTTCAGTAAATAAGATTAAATTGCTTTACTTGACTTGAGTGTGTATTTATTTTGTCATCACAAGAATGTTGGAACCCAGAGGTGTCAGAGAACTTGCAAGGTCAGGGCAACCAGTGGGGTACCAATCCTTTAAGTGGCCCTCATGGGGGTAGCGCTTCAGTTATACTTGCTGCAGGGGATTATCTTTAGGTCCTAGTCTGGAGAAATATCTTGTTATCACCCTCACTAAGGATCTACCTGTGGATGCTGGATGGCAGACAGCTTCTGGGACACTGTGAGTAAAGACCTTGCTGGGGACTATTAGTTCTACAAGTGCCAGAAGGGAACTATGTGCCAGAGGTTGCTATATGGACAACTTACAGTATCTCACAAAAGTGAGTACACCCCTCACATTTTTGTAAATATTTATTATATCTTTTCATGTGACAACACTGAATAAATTACACTTTGCTACAATGTAAAATAGTGAGTGTACAGCTTGTATAACAGTGTAAATTTGCTGTCCGCTCAAAATAACTAAATGCACAGTCATTAATGTCTTAACCGCTGGCAACAAAAGTAAGTACACCCCTAAGTGAAAATGTCCAAATTGAGTCCAAAGTGTTAATATTTTGTGTGGCCACCATTATTTTCCAGCACTGCCTTAACCCTCTTGGGCATGGAGTTCACAAGAGCTAAACAGGTTGCCACTGGAGTCCTCTTCCACTTCTCCATGACGACATCACGGAGCTGGTGGATGTTAGAGACCTTGCACCTTCCATTTGAGGATGCCCCACAGATGTTCAATAGGGTTTAGGTCTGGAGACATGCTTGTCCAGTCCATCACCTTTACCCTCAGCTTCTTTAGCAAGGCAGTGGTCATCTTGGAAGTGTGTTTGGGTTTGTTATCTTGTTGGAATACTGCCCTGCGGCCCAGTCTCCGAAGGGAGGGGATCATGCTCTGCTTCAGTATGTCACAGTACATGTTGGCATTCATGGTTCCCTCAATGAAATGTAGTTCCCCAGTGCCAGCAGCACTCATGCAGCCCCAGACCATGACACTCCCACCGCCATGCTTGACTGTAGGCAAGACACACTTGTCTTTGTACTCCTCATCTGGTTTCCGCCACACACGCTTTACACCATCTGAACCAAATACATTCATCTTGGTCTCATCAGACCATAGGACATGGTTCCAGTAATCCATGTCCTTAGTAGGGATGAGCTTCGAGTTCGAGTCAAACTCATGTTCGACTCGAACATTGCCTGTTCGCCGTTCACCGAACAGCGAACAATTTGGGGTGTTTGCGGCAAATTCGAAACGCTGTGGAACACCCTGTAAAAGTCTATGGGAGAAATCTAAAGTGCTAATTTTAAAGGCTTATATGCAAGTTATTGTCATAAAAAGTGTTTGGGGAAGGCACATGCGCGGCAGCTTCCAAGATGGCTCCACGAGGCCCGCTCCTCACAGAACGATCTGAGGACTCCATAGCTGACCAGGATCTGGTCCCACCTCAATCCCCAGGTACCGAGTACCCCCCACTGACCCCAGCCATCTCCCCCTCCTCCACTGAATCTTTACTGGGCAGGATGGGTGCTGCATGTCCCTCTACACCTATGCTGGATCCCCACACAGGCATGCTTCTTTCAGTCAGTGAAGCACAGGAGGAGGCCCCAACCCCCACTGACTTTACCTCCATGATGACTGCTTTCTCTCATATGCTGTCTAGGAGCCTGGCTCTAATTGCTGCACAGATTACATCCTCCATTCATGCAGACCTGCAGCAAATTGGTATCAGGATAGACACTATAGAACAGAAAGCTGATCAGGCCATGGCAAGGATTAATCAGAATTCCTCCAGGCTGCAAGACGTGCAGGATCAATTGGAAACTGCTTATGCAAAGATCGATGATCTCGAGAATAGATCAAGAAGATATAACTTTAGGATACGGGGACTCCCCGAATCAGAGAAAGAGGTACAATCTGCTGTGAAATCACTTCTAAAGACCCTTATCCCTGACATTACTGAACCACGTTTGGAGCTGGATAGAGCTCACAGAGCCCTTCAATCTCCTCGCTCTGATGGCCTTCCCAGAGACATCATTGTGAAACCGCACTATTACTCAGTCAAAGAAGAGGTGATGAGGAAGGCTAGGTACTCTGACAACCTCACTTTGCATGGCCACAAAATTCTAATTTTCGCTGACCTTTCTCCATACACGGTACAAAAGAGACGCTCATTTAAACCGTTATTGCAAGTGCTCATGGACAAGGAAATCGCATACAGATGGGCCTTTTCCTACAAGAACAAAACCTTTGGCTTCTCCTCATTTGCGGAAGGGGAGCGTATCCTGACACATCTCGGATTGATTCATCTGGATCCTAGTCCTGCAGCAGCTAACAGAGGGACTCCTGCCTCCACGAAGCGACCTCCGCCGGCGAGCCCGCTGCACCAAACATGGCTGAATCACGGTTCCAAGCGCACCAAAGAAAACCTCCCGCCCTGATACCTTTCCCCCCCCCTTTTTTTTTTCTTTTTTTTGTATGACACATCTCCTTACAAATCCCCTCTCTGAACGGGGTCCTGATGTGGGACACATTCCCTGTTGCTGAAACTGTTTTGGGGATCTCCCCTCCATCTCTGGCAATTCTATACCGCCCCATACCATTTTTTTTTTTTTATATAATGATCTGCTATGGATTTTATATAGTACATTTGGGGTTTATATGATATATGTGATGGAGTCGGGATATCAGGTACATGGTCGAGGGAGGGGGGGGACCTTTGCCTGGCTAGCAGCCTGCTGTTTCTTCCCCCATAGGCCAACACGAAACTTTGTTACAGATCTTTATACGGTCTGGAACATGTATTGCGTACCGTTACCCTGTTCAACGGACCGCACTGTTCTTTTTCCTCCTGGAGTACCACCTTTAGTAAATAGTTTACACGGCCTGGTTGTTAAACAGCGGACACTTGGGGATCCACTTACACAATATCTGTGATCCCCCTCGGGGACCGCAGATGTTTTTCTTGGGCTGGTTCCTAGGCGGGTTCCGCCTACCTGCCTACTTCTGAACCCAGAAGGGGGGTGGGCAGGGTCTGACCGGCATTAATGGTTTAGTTATATTATACGGTTTACTTATGTTGGTTCCTGTTGCTCTCATAGTTAGAGGGCGCTCTGTAGTTAGAAAATCATAGGTTCTTTGGGACCCTCAGTCAATACTGTTATGGGAAGTTGGGGCTGTGGTGGACCCAATGCACCTCCCTAGGATCAGAGGCACATTTGGTGCATCTGGATCCATACCCGGTTTCCCTGTCACCAGGGTATACCGGTCCTTTGGGGTATTGGGGTAGGAGATGGCAAGTTCACTCCGCCCTGGGGGTGGGAAGGGGTCTGGGGATCCCTCAGTTCGGTTTTGTATACGTTCCTTGATAACAATTTTACATCAAGTGTATAATGCAGTTCTCTTCTTCTCTCCTCTTCTCCCCTTTTTCATCTCTTTTTTCCCTTCTTTTGTAGACGCACTTCGGTGCATCCACAGGCACCATGGCTGTCTCCGATCTTCCGTCCCAGGCTCCGGGTCACGGCTTAGATTCACCTCAAGAGTCGCTTTCACTTCACGGGTAAGTGGCGGTTCTCACTCATAGATTCCACCTCTCTGATCCATGACTGACACACACCAACCCCCACCCTCCCTCAAAATTGTCTCACACAACACTCAGGGCCTCAACTCCCCAATTAAACGCAGGAAACTCCTTCAGCAATATAATTCTATGCATGCAGATGTTCTTTTACTGCAGGAAACCCACTTCCCTTCCTCCTTTAAGCCCACGTTCATTCATCAACGGTACCCTCAGTTCTTTTTAGCTTTGGCAGAAAACAAAACAAAAGGGGTGGCAGTCTGTTTTGCCAGGCATATAAACTTTTCTCTGCTTGACACTATATTGGATCCTATGGGTCGCTACATTTTGGTTTCGGGCCACATCGATGGGGCACTATACACTTTTGTTTCCTACTACACTCCCAACAGGGGCCAAAAAAACTTTTTTGAATCTTTGTTACACAACCTGCAGACACACTTTAAAGGTACGATATTCATTGGCGGCGACTCAAACACAGCATTTGATTTCTCTCTAGACAAATGTTCAAACGGTACTTCTAAACCTAAACGCCCTTCCAAACAGAGTGTTAAAATAGCAAAGCTTCTGCATACTGCAGGACTGATAGATGTTTGGAGAGAGTCCAACCCCCGCACAAAAGACTACACTCATTTTTCAGCGCCTCATAAATCTTTTGCCAGAATTGACCACATTTTCACCCGCGCCCCTACAATCCCTTTAATCAGGAACTCCAAGATTGTTGATTCCTCCCTCTCAGATCACGCCATGGTGATTGTGACTACACAGAGGCCCTCTGGGTCAGATAGCCCCCCTCGCTGGCGCCTACGGGAGTCCCTATTAAGCGATCCAATTCAATGCACTCTGCTGGAAAAAGCTATTACAGAATACTTTCTTATTAACGATACGAGTGATGTATCCCCTCCTACGGTATGGGCAGCTCATAAGACAGTAATTCGAGGGAAACTAATTCAAATGTCAGCTAAACTAAAAGCGGAACACAAGGCGGACACGCTGAGGCTTACTGAGGACTTTCGCAAGTTAGTGAAAGCCCACAAGAGCCATCCTACCCCTGAATCTCTTGCAAACCTAGATAATGCCCGGGCTCTACTAAACTTGTCACTGACCACAGCCGCCGAACAGCACCTTCGGTGGACAGGGGCCAAATTCTATGCCAAAGCTGATAGAATAGGTTCGAAGTTAGCCGCTAAACTGAGTCCCAAACAACGCACACTTGCATTCCCTAAAATTCTGACAGCTAATGGGGAACTGTCGCAGAACCCGTCTAAAATAATGGAAACCTTCCTGAGGTTTTTTACTGAACTATATAAACCAAACCTGAATCCCCCCAAATCACTACGAGAGGAATTTTTAAATACACTTCCCCTGCCTACTCTTACAAAGGATCATTGTGAGCTCTTGGAGAGCCCTTTTACCCAAGAAGAAGTGCTGGACACCATTAAAACTCTTAAACTGGGATCCTCCCCGGGTCCAGATGGTTTTTCCACGGGCTACTATAAAAAATTTGGCCCCTGCCTGGCCCCCCATTTGACATGATTTTTCAATTCTCTCAGGGATGGAGCCCCTTTGAACAAAGACTTGAACCTGGCTTACGTCTCGGTAATACCGAAACCGGGCAAGGACACCAGTGATGTGGCGAACTTTCGCCCTATTTCGCTTATCAATAATGACATAAAAATAATGACCAAAATAATGGCAAACAGACTTTCGAGTTTCATTTCTTCTTATGTTTATAAGGATCAGGTGGGCTTCATCCCTGGCAGACAGGGACCTGACCAGATTAGACGTGCCATTGACATTATCTCTCTGCTTCAATCGCAGTGGGATGGGGGCCCTCCTCAAAAAGGCTTTCTACTTTCAATAGACCTACACAAGGCCTTTGATTCAATAGACTGGGCATACCTGACTGACATCCTGGGGAAATGGGGATTTGGACCAAACTTCCTTCAGCTTATTAACTCACTTTACTCTGACCCCTCAGCACAGATTCGTTTACTGGGCAGATATTCCGATTCATTCTCCATTGGCAGAGGGACCAGACAGGGATGCCCACTCTCCCCTCTCCTCTTTGCGGTAGCAATTGAGACTCTAGCTATTGCACTACGGTCGGACCCTGACATTAAGGGGGTCAAATGTGGTCCCCAGGAACATAAGTGTGCATTATATGCTGATGACCTCCTACTTTTCGTCACTTCCCCCCTGACCTCCACTCCTTCGATCCTCAAGACACTGCGGATATTCAGTGAGATCTCCGGTCTGAGGGTCAACATGAACAAATCACTGGCATTGAACATATCCGTCCCCCCGGACATTTTAAAGAAACTCTCCAGTGATTTTGATTTTTCCTGGGCTCCCACACTTATCCCATACTTAGGCATCAAACTTACATCTAATATAAGTACCTTGTTTAAGATGAACTACCCCCCTATGGTGCTCAAATGTAAAAAATGACATGGAAAGGTGGTCCAAGAGTGGTTTATCATGGTTGGGCAGGGTTCATGCTATTAAAATGACCCTCCTCCCACACCTTTTATACCTGTTTAGATCTCTCCCAATCCCGGTCCCGAAACAATTCCTCAGTAAAACTCAGTCGGACATAATACGTTTTGTATGGGGCAGGAAGGGTTACAGATGTCCCGCGGGAATACTATTCCGTCTAAGATCTCAGGGTGGTCTGGGCCTCCCTCACCTTTGGGGCTACTATCAGGCAGCTCAATTAACACAAATCTCGGCAGCCTTCTCTATGGGCTCGAAACCAGACTGGTTAACCATGGAAAGACAGGCTGTCCCATCGCACACCGTTGACTATCTATTAGGGTGCGAACCCAAACGCAGACCAGCGATCCTATCACCTACTCTCTCGCACTCAGTAGCACTTTGCTCCAAGCTTTTTACTCTACGCACCCTGGTATCCCCACTGAGGCCTCTAATGTATTTATTTCACAACTCTGACTTTCCCCCAGGGATGAAAATTAAGGCGTTCCGATGGTGGACAGATAAAGGCCTTTATAGAATCGGACACTTTATTTCCCCAGCAGGGCCACTTTCCTTACCACACTACAGGACACAAATGGACATGCCTAATTCTGAACTTTTTAGATTCAACCAAATATCTCATTTCCTTCACTCCATTTGGACAGACAAAACGATTCCCCCCACCATTACTCCCTACGAACAATGGTGTGCCAATGCATTGGATCAAAGGGGAGGCATCTCGCTAATTTATACAGCTCTAATGTCTAAGACGGATGTACCGGCCTATGCCCGGACCTGGGAGGAAGATGCGGGCGGCACGTGGGACGCAGAGGTTTGGTTCCGTGCTTCACAGTGAGCTTTCAAAGGTATTCTCAATGTTTCAATTGCAGAGGCTAGCCTAAAGGTGCTGTTAAGGTGGTATTATGTCCCTTCCAGGTTGGCACGGATGTACCCAGGAACTTCACCTGTATGTTATAGAGGTTGTGAACTAGAAGGCACGATGCTCCACATTTGGTGGACCTGCCCCCGCATTAGATCCTTTTGGCGGAAAGTGTTCCGTACCATCAGCTCTCTGACAGAGGTAACAGTGACCCCACATCCCTGTACAGCACTACTCAATCATAATATTCCCAAGTTATCCACATGCTCACAGGTCTTGGCATTCTTCGTCTTATTGGGCGCCAGAATGACCATAGCCAGAGCCTGGAAGAAACCCACCATCTCCTTCCAGGGATTCAAGAGGAAGGTTTCTTGGATCATGGTGCAAGAACACATTGTGGCTAAAATGAATGACAATACTGAAAAATTTAGATCCATTTGGGAACCCTGGGCCACCTTCTGCAATATGTCTCTCATACCTGGAGTACAGCCTGGCAGCCTGTCCACACATACATCTTCTCGATAGCTGACTTACTCTTCTTTCTCTTACTTCCTTCTAACACGTTTCTCTTTTCCCCAACTTTCTGACTCCCTTCTTGGCGTCTCAGTGTTCTGATATGGTTACTGAGAATTTTTGATTACAGATCCTGAACTTTGAGGTGTTATGTTATCAATATGGTTATATGTATCCCTCACATTCCTATTTGATGTAATAATCATACAGACCGGGTGGTAGGGCTGGGCGACCCTGGCCCCTGGGATGCAGTGTGAACCCTTTTGGGGCATCCGGGGGGTCGGAGGCCGCAGAGCCATAATGGGCTTTGTCCCATTAGGTGATGGGGGATCTATGGAACTAAGTTTATGCCATTGCATATTTGATTCTGTAATACTAGTAGTAGTATCCTGGGACACCTTATAGTAAAGTATTTAGATATGTCGACTTGTATAAGCAACTTTTGGAACGTTTTGTATGATCTTATGACATTTCACTTTAATTTTTGATATTTCTGTCATCGCAAAAATCTCTTAATAAAAATCTGTGAATTAAAAAAAAAAAAAAGTGTTTGGGGACCCAGGTCCTACCCCAGGGGACATGTATCAATGCAAAAAAAAGTTTTAAAAACGTCAGTTTTTTCGGGAGCAGTGATTTTAATAATGCTTAAAGTGAAACAATAAAAGTGAAATATTCCTTTAAATTTCGTACCTGGGAGGTGTGTATAGTATGCCTGTAAAGCAGCGCGTGTTTCCCGTGATTAGAATTGTCCCTGCACAAAATGTAATTTCTGAAGGAAAAAAAAGTCCCCGGCAATACAGAGAAAAGTCATTGAAAAAAACGGCAGGGGTCCCCCCCCCAGTACATTACCAGGCCCTTTGGGGAACCCCTGCCGTTTTTTTTTTAATGACTTTTATCTGTATTGCCGGACCGACAATTCATTAATAGATGCAGTAGTTTTAAATGACTTTTTGTTCCTTCAAAAATGACATTTTGTGCAGGGAACCAAAATTAAAAAAAAAAAAATGCGTGGCGCCCCCCCCCCAAATTCCATATCAGGCCCTTCAGGTCTGGTATGGATATTAAGGGGAACCCCGCACCAAAATTTAAAAAAATGGCGTGGGGTCCCCCCAAAAATCCATACCAGACCCTTCAGGGGAACCCCGTACCAACTTTTTTTTTTCTAAATGGCATGACAATTATTTTTTTCAGATCCTCAGAGAGTTTTTTGCCATTAGGTGCCATGTTGAACTTCCAGTGACCAGTATCAGAGAATGAGAGTGATAACACCAAATTTAACACACTTGCTTACCATTCACACCTGAGACCTTGTAACACTAATGAGTCACATGACACCGGGGAGGGAAAATGGCTAATTGGGCCCAATTTGGAAATTTTTACTTAGGGGGTGTACTCACTTTTGTTGCAAGCGGTTTAGACATTAATGGCTGTGTGTTGAGTTATTTTGAGGGGACAGCAAATTTACACTGTTATACAAGCTGTACACTCACTACTTTACATTGTAGCAAAGTTACATTTCTTCAGTGTTGTCACATGACAAGATATAATCAAATATTTACAAAAATGGGAGGGGTGTACTCACTCTTGTGAGATACTGTATGTAGGGTCCTAGATATACTGGCCATTCCCTGTTACCTCCAGAAAAGTCGCTATTGAAAGATTAGAGTTTGTCCTCTTATTGTTGTTACTGACTGGTTTAGAGTAGCCTCTGACCCTAAACCCCCTCTCCCTCTCCCGTTGAAGTTCTTCAGCAAAAAAAATTAAAAAGACATCCCCTAGACTGAGCTTAAACTGTCTATGTTTGTGGGACTGTGCTTGTGTGACTGGCAGCCTCTGTACTGCCTCTGTACTATTGTGGGAGACCTGGGTACTGTATGTATATTCTCAGTGGCCCCTTCAGGGATAGGCACTACATACACTTTAACATTGCAAATGCAATCAAACAAGATGGACTTGCAATAAAATTGCTATATAAAAGCAGAAAACCGAATGAGAAGGTTACATAGCATATTGATTGGAATTTGGATGAACTTCGGTGAAGTTAAAGTAAGTTAGCCTCCTAGCCACATACTTGTTCCTTAGCAGTGACTAACTTATGCCAGCACAGGTACTTCTGTCTTGACAAGTTCCCTTGTGAATTTATTAAAAATGTAATTTTAAAACTACAGAAAAGGCAACGAGACTGCACATGCTGCAAAGGGATTAGTGAGACCCCGCGTTGGAGATGCTAATAAGACCTGAGAATTATTTTAACAGGTATAAGATGTCAGTGGGCTATTTATCCTGCCAGCTTTTACCTAATACTGAAAATGTAAGTATATTCAGTATATATTCCTTTGCAAATTCTCTGTTTATTGCAACCTTGTACAGGACTTTTTCTTCTAATTTATGTTGTACTTGCTTTGTATGTTTTTGCTAAAGAATGGTTTGTACTTGGCATTGAAACGTTTTATGCATTTCCATTACCCATATGACTAACATTGTTTGTATTACCTACACTGTGACACAAGAAACAATGGTACCATAATATGATAATAACTACTTTTACAATAATAAAACACTGCCCTATGAACTTGCATAATATGTGCATGATGACCTTAATGTTATGGTGCTCCATTTCCAGACAAAAGAGATCAATTCCAGTGTTTGCACAGAAGGTATGCTTGTTAATTTTATTTTTCGAAAAACACACCTCTAAGTATGTGTGAGTTAAAGGGATACTAAACAAAGAGGTGTTAATTGCCATGTACTGTACATGCATTTTAAAGTGGAGTTCCACCCAAAAAATTAACTTTTTGGAACCCTCTCCCCCTCCAGTGTCACATTTGGCACCTTTCAGGGGGAGGGGGGAGCAGATACCTGTCTAATACAGGTATTTGCTCCTCCTTCTTGGCATAGATCACCTCTGTGATCTACGTCACTTCCAGAGCCTACTCTGTACCCCCACTGCCTTCTGGGAGACACACAGCTCCCAGAACCCAGCGGGGACCAGTGAAGACGCGCAGCGCAACACGCGCATGCGCAGTAGGGAACCGGGAAGTGAAGCCGCAACGCTTCACTTCCTGATTCCCTTACCGAGCATGGCGGCAGCAGCAACCAAATCCTCGGGCGACAGATCGGCTTCGGCTGCCGACATCGCGGGCGACCTGGACAGGTACCGTATATACTACTTTTTGGGCTGAAAGTGCCCCCCTCGGCTTATACACGAGTCAGTGTACCTGAAAATATTGAGAGGCTGCGGGCGTCCATCGTTTAAAACTCGCGGTCTCCTCCTGGTCCCTTCCGTGATAGGCGGAACTGTGTCTGCTGAGAATCGCCTATCACGAACATTCTCTCATCCTCACCCATCCCAGCAGACACTGTGTTCAGTGTTCCGCCAATCACGGATGCCTTTTCATCCTCGGACAAGAGGACGTCCGTGATTGGCGGAACACTGAACACAGTGTCTGCTGGGAAACCGAGTCTGAGGATGAGAGAACGTTCGTGATAGGCGGAACTGTGTCTGCTGAGAAACGCCTATCACAGAAGGGACCAGGAGGAGACCGCGAGTTTTAGACAATGAATGGATGCCCGCAGCCTCTCAATTTCAGGTACACTGACAACGGCACAGTGAGGATTGGCACAGTGACGATAGGCACAGTGAGGATGGGCACAGTGAGGATGGGCACAGTGAGGATTGGCACAGTAAGGATGGACACAGTAAGGTGGCAATGGGCAGAGTGAGGTTGGGCACAGTGACAATTGGCTTAGTGAGGTTGCAATGGGCACAGTGAGGCGTGCAAATGGGCATTGTTGACCCTCTTCCACTTGCAGTAGCTGCTGCATTCTCACCCTCGGCTTATACTCGAGTCAGTACGTTTTCCCAGTTTTTTGTGGTAAAATTAGGTACCTCGGCTTATACTCGGGTCGGCTTATACTCGAGTATATATACGGTAAGTGTCCATATATATGAAAAGTCAGCAGCTGATGTATTTGTAGCTGTTGGCTTTTAATTTTTTTTTTTTTTTTGTGGGACCTCCACTTTAAGGCCTCATGTACACTGCTGCTGGTAAACGGACGTTTAGGAGCAGTTGGGCATTTTTTTCAACTGCTCCTGAACTCTCCTCCATGTTATCTTATCTGTACATATACACAGGGCCATTTCTAGGCAGTTGAGTGTAGAGGCTTTTTTGGAACACAAATAAATGGGTTCAGAAGCTGAGTTTAGAGGCATTTCAAGCGCCAAACGCTTCTAAACGCAGCTAAACGCGTCAAATTGCGCTTAGCCACGTTTCGTTTACATGCGTTTTTAATTTTTGGCTATTTTAAAAAAAAAGCGGCATGTAAACGCGGCAAAACTGATGTTTTAAATGTGGGTTACTATCTGTTAAATCGTTCAGGAGAGGTTGTAAAAACATCCCGTGTACATGAAGCCTTACTGTGTTTTATCAGGATTTTGTGTTTAAAAATCTAGTCTCCTCCTACAAAAAAATGCATGAAGTATAAAGAAATGCATCAAAAGCATGCATAAAAATACATAAAAACAAGCTCAAAAACATACTGAAAAGGCATTATTTTGAAGCAGCATTAGTGTGAACCTAGTCTAAAAGGTTTTTTTTTTTTTTTTGCTTCCTCCGGAGTTCAGCTTTAAGTTATTGTTAATTCAAATTGCAACACTTTATTTTTTTCTAACTATTTCAGTAATTAGGTTCATAAGTAAAAGGAAAAGTTTTTTAATATAATGATACACAGATCGTTTCTTGGTGATTAAGAGCAAAAAGTTGAAACAAAGAAAAAAAAAATGTCTTACTTGTGTAGCAGGGTCTCCTTTCAGGCCCCATGGACTACATTACCCAGAACCCCGTTTGGCACCCAGGGTGCATTTGGCCACCGCAGAGACTCATGGGTGGGGCTATAAAAGGAAAGGGCGAGGCTAAGCTCGCTCTCTTTGGACACCGTGCTGCAATCAATAGGACTCCCTGTGCGGATCTGCTGCAGTGCAAGGCCCGAGGCCTGGGCCTTGCGCACCTTCCAAAGAGCCTTCCACTCCACTGCTGAGCCTGGGTGGCACCTGATTTGTTTTGAGTTTGCTGACATCAGTTGGACCGGAGACCCGGCCGTTGCAGACCCTGTGTGCGGAGACACAGTGGTGGAAGTCCCGGACTGGGATCGCGTCCGGGGGGGTGAGCGAGCACCAGCTCACGTCATTAATTTGTACTTTGATTAGGCCTAGTGAATGCCTTGGCCCATCGTGCTATATTTACTGTCCCGCCAGAGACTAGTGGCGGAACTGAGTTGTATAGTCTCCGGCGAAGTGTTCTTTCTTTATTAACCGTTATTGGATTACAAATATTGTTCCTGAATGTGCACCACCGTTCATCTTGCATGCAAAGAATTGCTTTTACAGGGACTGAGTTTATCTGAGTTAGGCCTGACCAGGGATTAGAATTTTGTTGGTGCGCCACATTGCGCATAGAGAAGATAGCTGCACGTGACGTGTGATCACTCTGCACTATCGCTGATTAGTATGTTTTTTACTGCAGGGCTCTGCATGTATGTTATGTGACATGTTTATCATTCACCCTTATGCCTAAGTAAATCAGTTACAGTTTATCACTCCGGAATAAGTGTTCATTACTGCATACATTAACTGCTCATATTACTGTTAGATTGTGCATAACCAGGTATAGAGAGTTATATTACTAGAACATCCCCTAGACTAACTGTGCCAGAGGAGGGTCGAGTAGATTGCCGGGGGTTGGCGGTGCTGTGTACAGGGCCCGAAAGAGAACCAGCGGCTCTCTTAACTGGGGGTATCGCTACACTTGGGGGCTCGTCCGGGATCCTGTATATGGCAAGTAAACACGCCAAAAGTACCGGCATGGACCCGCTAGAAGTGAAAGCGTGGTGTGAAGCAGCCAAGACAAACCCAGACGTGTCAGTGGTCATCAGTCTCCCAGGAGAAGAATGGTCGGTGAGCGCGGTAGAGCGACTCGCAGTGTCGCTATCCCCAAATCATACACCATGGGTGATGGACCTGAAATCAGACCCAGACACCTCGTTTCAGTATGCACTGATAGAGTGGATGGATGGAGTTCCGGGGAATTTTAAAGGGCGAAGTGTGCAGACGCTGGATAACAAAACTTATGGTCTGGCGCACGGAATAGCTGTGAAGGCGGAGACACCCCCGCCATCCCCAATGGGACAACCGCCAGGGATACCCCATGCATCAGAGAGGCAGAGAGGGATGACACCTCTGGTGACACCCATTACAGCCATAGGGCCAGAACTCTTGAATGCCTTGGGAGATCTACTCACAAGGTGTCAGCAAACAAATACGGTACACATAGAGGCCAGCTATAGGAAGCTGAGAACATTTTCAGGGAGGCTGCCCATCCCTGTAGGGGAGGAAGACTTCGATACCTGGATCGAACAGGCCTTGTCAGCAGTGGAGGCATGGGAGGTGCCTGAGGCGCAGAAGAGGCAGCGCGTGATGGAAAGTCTGAAAGGCGCGGCTGCGGAAGCTGTAAAGTGTCTCCGGTTTGGAAATGCTGCCTGCACGGCTTATGACTGCTTAGCCATGATACAAGAAGAGTTCGGTCA
Source organism: Rana muscosa (assembly GCA_029206835.1). Classification (NCBI taxonomy): domain Eukaryota; kingdom Metazoa; phylum Chordata; class Amphibia; order Anura; family Ranidae; genus Rana; species Rana muscosa. The sequence goes on from CM055119.1 coordinate 347,967,145, forward strand.
GTTAGAGAAAGTAACGGAACTGTTTTATCAGTTCGAACACACCTGTCAGCAGCCGGGAGAAAAGCTGTCAGAGTATGTCAGAAGACTGAATAAGATGCTTTGTCAAATCGTGCTAAAGAAAGGGATGGAACCCCAAGCCATAGATGCGGCAAGGATGAAGCAGATCTTAAAAGGAGCATTACACTCGGATCCAGTCTGGCTCCATCTGAAGACCTCTGGAGGAGGTATGTCACTGAATTATCCTGATCTGGTAAAGATCATTAGAGATGAGGAGGCTCTACAGCAAGATCAGCAAGTGATCAAGATGCATGCCTCCCCTACGCCAGTAATGGTCAGATCAGCCATGACCCCTGAATGAGACTCAGAAGTAGATACCCTGAAGTCACAGATATCGCAGGTGCTAGAGATGTTGACCTCTTTGATGGCAAAGGATCCAAGGGTCATAGAGAATGGGGGACCGAAGAAGGAGTTGTTCCCGGATACCTCAGCACCTACTTCCCTACAAGATTGGGGGGGTATGGTTTGCTTTAACTGCGGAGGAGTTGGCCATATTGCAAAAGTGTGTTCTAGTCCTAAGAAAAAGAAGATGAATAATCGCAAGCCGGCGGAAAACTTCAGAGGGCCCCAGTGAAGGAGTCAACCGGGTGCCCATCATCTCCAGTGAGCTCCATTGGATCTAAACTGAATGAGAAGCCCAGAGGAAAAGGGGGCAAAACCCCTCGGAAGAAAGACAGTGTTCTTCAGCAAGAATATACACCCAAAAAGAGAAATGATGTCCCTCAGCGGGAACGTACCCCCAAAAAGAGGGGGGAAATCAATGCATACCGAGCCCAAGAGGGACTAAAGTCAAAGGCCAAACATAAGAAGGAAAGTTCCAAAGGAAAGTGTAAGGATCAACAGAAAGAGACCCCTTTGAAGTCTTATCCAGAAGAACTGATAGGCCCCTCCCCAGTAGTACCTATTCAAGTGGAGGGAGTCTACACAAGAGACATCTACGATACTGGGGCACAGGTGACCTTGCTATACCAGGACTTCTATGATAAATACCTGAGTCACCTGCCTATCCAGAAAATTGAAGACTTGGAGATATGGGGGATCGGAACACAGAGTTTCCCCTACGATGGTTACTTGCCTGTAAAATTGACCTTCGACCCCTCAGTGGCAGGGAAGGCTGAAGTGTTCGATACCCTGGCAGTGGTATGCCCCGACCACCTGGAGCCAGCAAGAGCTCCCTAATAATAGGGACCAACATGGACTTGGTCCGGAGGCTTTTGGCCCCTCTAGCACGAGGAATGAATCCCACAGTCACCAGAATCCACCCAATGTTGAAGACAGCCTATCAGCGACTAGTCTTAGAACAGAAGGCCCCAGAAGAGGGGGTGGGGAAAGTCTGGAGACTGGCGAAGAAAGGAATAGTATTACAGCCCGGTGAGGTAACCTGTCTCAGAGCCACTGTGAAGCTTACATGGGAGCAACCTGGCCCCTTTGTCATGTTGGAGCCAGACCCCCGGGAAGAATACTCAGGCTTGGAAGTAATTCCTGAAATGGTTCCGGTAAGAGCTTTAAAGAAGGCACACTGTAAGGTGCCGGTGAGCGTCAGGAATACCACGAAGGCCCCCATGGAGATCCCAGCAAGGATGTTGCTGGGCCAGGTGAGCCCTGCTGCTCCAATTGTCTTATCAGATGTGGAAAAGGCGGAGGGAGTAAGGACTATCTGGGAGAAGCTTTGCATGGAGAACCCGAACTTGCCAAGGGCCTGGAAAGAGAGGGCAAAAGCCCAGTTGACCAAATGGAGGAAGATTTTCTCGAAAGATGAGTTTGATGTGGAGTGTGCGAAGAGTGCCGCCCATCAAATCCGCCTCCAGGAGGACAAGCCTTTCAGGGAGAGAGTCAGGCGAGTTCCTTTAGCCGATCTTGAAGATTTGAGAGGACAGCTCGCCAAGCTCAAGCGAACCAGTGTTATCCGGGAATCTAGGAGCCCCTATGCCTCTCCGATAGTGGTGGTCAGGAAGAAGAATGGGTCGTTGAGGTTGTGTATAGACTACAGGACCCTCAACAGGAGAACGATACCTGATCAGTATACCACCCCGAGGATAGAAGATGCCCTACAGAGTTTGTCTGGAGCCAGGTGGTTTAGTGTCATGGACCTGAAGAGTGGATACTACCAGATCCCTATGCATCCAGAAGATAAGGAGAAGACCGCCTTCATAACCCCTGTGGGGTTCTTTGAATTTGACCGGATGCCCCAAGGTCTGTCAGGAGCCCCTGCCACCTTTAACGCCTCATGGAGAAAACCGTAGGAGACATGAACCTCATCGGAGTTCTCGTGTACTTGGACAACGTCATTGTCTTTGGGAAGACTCTGGAGGAACATGAGGAACGGTTGGAAAAAGTATTGAGAAGGCTCAGCGAAGAGGGGCTAAAGCTTTTGCCAGAAAAATGCCAGTTCTACCAGTCGTCAGTTTAAATATCTAGGACACATAGTGTCTGAAGAAGGGGTAGCCACAGACCCTGAGAAGCTGGAAGCAGTCACCTCCTGGCCCAGGCCCACCACTGTGACAAAACTCAGGTCCTTTTTGGGATTCTGCTCCTACTATAGGAGGTTCGTGGAGGGGTTCGCACGGATTGCCAGACCCCTGAATGAACTGTTGAAGACAGAGGGAGAAGAGGATGACTCGGGCCCCAGGAAGCCGGGGGAGTCAGTCAAAGACCAGTGGGATGGGAAGTGTGAAGAGGCCTTCCAGATGCTGAAGAAAAGCTTAACCACTGCCCCTGTTTTGACCTATGCAGATCCAAAGAAACCCTATGAACTCCATGTAGATGCCAGTCAAGATGCCAGTCATGACGGTCTGGGAGGAGTGCTCTACCAGGAGCATCGAGGGCAACTGCGGCCCATCGCATATGTGAGCAGAAGTTTGACCCCCTCTGAGAAGAACTACTCCACTCACAAGCTGGAGTTCCTGGCTCTCAAGTGGGCCGTAGTTGATAAACTTAAAGACTATTTGTATGGGGCAGAATTCACTGTGAAAACCGACAACAATCCCCTTACTTATCTTTTCACCACAGCAAAGCTGGATACCACAGGCCATAGATGGCTGGCTGCACTATCTGGATTCAACTTCAGCCTGAAGTACAGACCTGAGGCTGGCAATCGAGATGCGGATGCCCTGTCCAGAAGGTCTCACGCTCCCACGAGCTGCACAGAGGACTGGACCCAAGTGGCACCGGAAGGGGTGCGGGCCCTCTGCCAAGGGGCTGACCTCCAGGCCAAAGGGGGGTCCAGAGCAGAAGAGATAGGGGTCACAGTTGTGGGAGTCCCCAAGCAGTACTGTGGGGTAACCCAGTTAGAGGAAGATGACTTACCAAAGCTGTCCAAAAAGGAATTGCGATGTGACCAATTGGAAGACCCCCTGGGAAAGTTGGTTCTAGGGGCCCTGGAGAATCAGGATCCAGATAGACTCTTGCATCACCCTTCAAAGGAGGCTCGCCTGTTGCGAAAGGAGTGGGACAGGTTGCAGGTGCATCAAGGGGTGGTCTACCGAAGGGGCCCCTCTGATGTCCAGGAAGATAAATGGCAACTGTTTCTGCCAGAGAAACACCGTGAGACTGTCTTGATCGCCTTGCATGACCACCATGGTCATTTTGGAGCTGAAAGGACCTTTCAACTCGTTAGAAGTCGGTTCTATTGGCCCTGCATGAGGGCTGAAGTAGAGGAATACTGCCATTCATGCGCACGCTGCATTCAGAGGAAAACTCTACCCCATCAAGCTGTCCCAATGGGCCACCTGCAAAGTCAAGGCCCAATGGATTTGGTGTGCATTGATTTCCTCTGCCTTTAGCCCGACTTGAGTGGACTAGGAAATGTTCTGGTGATAACCGACCATTTCACCCGGTATGACCAGGCCTTCCCAACTAAAGACCAGAAGGCCTCCACAGTGGCCAAGGTGTTAATGGAAAAATACTTTGTGCACTATGGGCTACCCCAGCGTCTCCACTCGGATCAAGGGAGGGACTTTGAAATGTGCTGATCCGGAAGCTCTTGGATTCCTTAGGGATCAAGAAGACTCAAACCACCCCTTACCACCCACAAGGGGATGCCCAGCCGGAGAGGTTCAACCGAACCCTACTCAATATGCTGGGAACTCTAGAAAGTGACAAGAAGCAGCACTGGAGCAGGCACATAGCAGCAATTGTACATGCCTACAACTGTACAACAAGTGATGCTACAGGGTACTCTCCCTACCGACTCATGTTCGGGAGAGAAGCAAGACTACCCGTAGACCTAGCCTTTGGCACCTCCTTGGACCATTCCTCAGCTACTTCTCACAAAGGATACGTGGATCGGCTGAGGCACAGCTTAAAGTTGGCCTATGAGCAGGCCCAAGCAGTTTCAGATCAAAGGGGAGCCTGGAACAAGAGAAACTTTGACCTGAAGGTCCGGATCCAGGACCTGCAACCCGGGGTTGAGTGCTGTTACGGAACTTGGGAGTCCCTGGGAAGCACAAGCTTGCAGACAGATGGAGACCCGAGCCATATGTTATTTGTAAAAAACTACCCGGCCTACCGCTCTACCAGCTGAAGCCAGAGGGCAAGGTGGGGTCTTTGAAGACGTGGCACAGGAACCACATGCTCCCACTTGCCGAAGCGGTTCGGTTACCTCCTGTAAAGGATTCCTCTGAGTCAACGTCCATCCTGGATACTTCTAGGCCAAATACCCGGTCTCAGGCATCCCGGTCTGGAGAAACAAGTGTCTCGGAACCTAGTGAGGATGAAAGAGAAGAGCTGGAATGGCTATGGCCTTCCCAGGGCCCAGTGACCTCTGCTATAGATCTTCCACCTTTGGAAGACACCATAGACAGTACACTGAATGCAGAGGCCACTGAATTCGTCCCGCCCAGCCCTCTGTCAGATTCAGGGGAAGATGCCCTTGACTCACTTCCAGAGGAAGATCCAGGATGTTCCATGTATCCTCCTGCTCCTGAATTAGTTGTTTCTGAAACAATGGAGGCTGCCATGTCTGTTCCAGAGGAGGAACCTACAGTGTCCGATCCTGAGATTCCAAGAGAACGGAGGGTGAGAAGGGCCATAAGGCCCCTGAGAAGATTGACTTACCCACAAATGGGGACGAGCTCAGAGGACACTGTGGCAACTGCCAGAAGGAGTGCAGAAAGCCCTAATCCCTCCACTGTTCATTTGGTGGAGGGCAACCCCAACTCACCCCCTGGCACAGTTAGGCAGGCCAATTATGACAGTGTGACCTGTGGGCAAGGAAGTTCATCCCCTCGTTTTTGGTGGGAACTTCCTCTGCCGACATCATACGCAACTTTGTCTAATGTTGTACGTAGTGTATGTCAATAGTTATCTTTGGGGACCAAAGAGTTTAAGTGGGGGGAGTGTAGAGCGGGGTCTCCTTTCAAGCCCCATGGACTACGTTACCCAGAACCCCGTTTGGCACCCAGGGTGCATTTGGCCACCGCAGAGACTCATGGGTGGGGCTATAAAAGGAAAGGGCGAGGCTAAGCTCGCTCTCTTTGGACACCGCGCTGCAATCAATAGGACTCCCTGTGCGGATCTGCTGCAGTGCAAGGCCCGAGGTCTGGGCCTTGCGCACCTTCCAAAGAGCCTTCCACCCCACTGCTTAGCCTGGGTGGCACCTGATTTGTTTTGAGTTTGCTGACATCAGTTGGACCGGAGACCCAGCCGTTGCAGACCCTGTGTGCGGAGACACAGTGGTGGAAGTCCCAGACTGGGATCGCGTCCGGGGGGGTGAGCGAGCACCAGCTCACGTCATTAATTTGTACTTTGATTAGGCCTAGTGACTGCCTTGGCCAATCGTGCTATATTTACTGTCCCGCCGGAGTCTAGTGGCGGAACTGAGTTGTATAGTCTCCGGTGAAGTGTTCTTTCTTTATTAACCGTTATTGGATTACAAATACTGTTCCTGAATGTGCACCACCGTTCATCTTTCATGCGAAGAATTGCTCTCACAGGGACTGAGTTTATCTGAGTCAGGCCTGACCAGGGATTAGAATTTTGTTGGTGCGCCACATTGCGCATAGAGAAGATAGCTGCACGTGACGTGTGATCACTCTGCACTATCGCTGATTAGTATGTTTTTTACTGCAGGGCTCTGCATGTATGTTATGTGACATGTTTATCATTCACCCTTATGCCTAAGTAAATCAGTTACAGTTTATCACTCCGGAATCAGTGTTCATTATTGCATACATTAACTGCTCATATTACTGTTAGATTGTGCATAACCAGGTATAGAGAGTTATATTACTAGAACATCCCCTAGACTAACTGTGCCAGAGGAGGGTCGAGTAGATTGCCGGGGGTTGGCGGTGCTGTGTACAGGGCCCGAAAGAGAACCAGCGGCTCTCTTAACTGGGGGTATCGCTACACTTGCTTTTGTTAAACAACTGACAGCCATATGCAAATGCAATCAAGTGACAATTAGTAACTAATTACAAAGCTGTTTAGATTGGTTGATGCTGAATAATGTTAAAATTTGAGTTTCTTTTTAAAAAAAATCATCAGTTACAATGGAAATAAGAAATCTATATTACAGGTTATATTACATAGAATTTATTCATTTATAGATCATAACTAAAAATGTGTTATCTATTGTACCAAAGTTAATCTAAAAACACCTTTCAAATAGATGTTTACAAAAATTTCTACAATTCTGGAATTCACACATTTTACAATAAATCCACTAGGGTTGTCCTGATACCGATACTAGTATCGGTATCGGGACCGATACCGAGCATATGTGCAAGTACTTGTACTCGCACAAATGCTCCCGATGCCTGACCCGATACTTGATCGGTGGGCGGACTCAGTGGGCGGAGAGGATGGGCGGTGTCAGAGGCGGAGAGGGCGGGTGGTGTCAGAGGCGGTGTCAGAGGCGGAGAGGGCGGGCGGTGTCAGAGGCGGAGAGGGCGGGCTGTGTCAGAGGCGGTGTCAGAGGCGGAGAGGGCGGGCGGTGTCAGAGGCGGTGTCAGAGGTGGAGAGGGCAGGCGGTGTCAGAGGCGGAGAGGGCGGGCGATGTCAGAGGCGGTGTCAGAGGTGGAGAGGGCGGACAGTGTCAGAGGTGGCGTCAGAGGTGGAGAGGGCGGGCGGTGTCAGAGGCGGCGTCAGAGGCGGAGAGGGCGGGCGGCATCAGTGGGCGGAGCGGGCGAAGTCAGAGGGCCGGAGAGTCCTCACCTGCAGTAGAGAAATAGCTAGGTAAGCTGTCAGAATGCAGCCGCATCAGGATCGGTGACCGGACTGTCACATTCAGTCACCGGTCAGCTTGAAAATCCCGACGCCCATCTTGGCACACCCTGCACTTGGCTACAGTAAGCCAGCAGCTGACATCTTGTTACACCCAGCCCGAACTATTTGGGCTGGGTGTAACAAGATGTCTGCTGATGCCAAGTGCAGGGTGTATCATTTAGTCATGTCATTTATTTCTGCATTTCAGTGCCATCCACCTGTCAGTACCAGCCACCTGTCAGTGCCATCAGTGCTGCCTATCAGTGCCAGCCGCCTGTCAGTGCCCATAAGTGCCTCCTGTCAGTGCCCATAAGTGCCGCCTGTCAGTGCCAGCCACCTGTCGGTGCCATCTAACAGTGCCAGCCACCTGTCAGTGCCATCAGTGCACATAAGTGCCGCCTGTCAGTGCCATCATTGCCCATAAGTGCCGCCTGTCAGTGCCAGCCACCTGTCAGTGCCATCTAACAGTACCAGCCACCTGTCAGTGCCAGCCACCTGTCAGTGCCATAAGTGCCGTCTATCAGTGCCACCTATCAGTGCCAACCACCTGTCAGTGCCCATAAGTGCCATCTATCAGTGCCCATCAGTCAAACTGTCACATGGCATTAAAAAAAAAGTATCAGTAATCGGTATCGGCGAGTACATAAAAAAAAGTATTGGTACTTGTACTCGGTCCTAAAAAAGTGGTATCGGGACAACCCTAAAATCCACTCTTAAAAGCAGCTGTCCATACCGACCCTCTCTGAGTCATCAAAAACAGCTCCAGTATAGAAGTATCAGCCCCTGAAGTCTCAGCAGAATTTAACACTTCCTGATTTGTCAGATTCCTGATCCCAAGCTGTGCTGGGTGGTTTCTGCCCCTGACCCCTATGTCAATACATTGCCCTGTAATGGCGTAGGGGTCAGGGGAGGAACCACCAAGTGAAAAAGAAGGTGTCTGCTGAGAATTTAGGGACAATTCTTTAGATTGTCCCTCTGACTTTTAATAAACTTGAACTTGGACTTTTTTTTTTTTTTTTTATCATCAAAGTTTATTGAAGAAAAAAAAATAGTATTACATGCATACAGATATGGAAATAACAATTGGAACTTACAAGTTTGGTATGAAGAGAAGTACCAATATACATTGAATACGTGAGCAGTCAACATAAAGGTAGATGCTTCTATTAGACATAAACCAGAGGCAACAACTCAGGCCTCGTGAAATCAGAGGTGAGCATCTCCTGATATCATTGGGTATTTCCACATACAACCTTTCAGGAGAAAAATAACATAGCTAAAGAAGAAATTAGATGGAGAAGGAAGAAAGAAAAGGAGAGAATCAGCGAGTGGATATTAGGGGTATAACCCCTAGGGAGGCGGCCGGTGACTCTAGAGGGTCCTCTAATGATGTGTCAATCAAACAGTTATGCCCAGCTCTCGTGGTGTGGGTTAAGTGGGTCAAGTGGGCATTTAGCTGCAATCAGTTACCAGAGAGGCCAGGTGTTTAAATGTGGTGTGGGGGTGAGACCCCAGATGAGAAGTAATCGTTCCAGTTAATCACCCGGGGGGGGGATTACCAATCAAGGTGTCATAGCCCGGGGAGTATTTAAAAGCAAACCAAGGAGACCATGTTTCATGAAATCGTTCAACGTTTTCGTTGGATTGAGCAGCGGTATCCTCCATCTCACAGATTTCAGACACCCTGTGTAGCCACTGAGAAATGGAAGGGACCCGTGTCGATTTCCAGTACAGCGGGATGAGAGACTTGGCCGCATTTAGCAAATGCCTGGAGAGGGATTTTTTGTATCTCTTAATGGAGAAGTGCGAAATATGCAGTAAGCAGCACGCTGCGTCAAGTGAAAGTTCGGTCTCCGTGATCTGTCTAATAATCTCCCTCACCCCCGACCAGTAAGCAGTTATCATATCACAATGCCACCAGATATGCAGTAAGGATCCCTTAGCATTGTGACATCTCCAGCATTCGTCAGAGGACTGGGGGTACCATTTATGTATTTTCTCCGGAGTGGCATACCATTGGGTCAAGATCTTGTATGATGTCTCCTGCATTCTCGTGCTGAGCGAGCATTTGTGAGACATGATACTCGCTCTGGACCACTGGGCCTCTGTAATTACTACGCCCAAGCTTTCGGACCATCTCTCTCTGCGTCTGTCCCAGTCAGGCCCCCCCAACCCCTGTAGCCAAGCATAGGCGGTAGAGGTCGACCTGGGCATCTGTTCCCCTTGTAGGCACACCGACTCCAACTCAGTGAGGGCCCTAGTGAAATGACTCTTACGTATCTTATTATTGGCAAAGCTTCGTATCTGTAAGTATGACCACAAAGGTAGAAGGGGCATATTGTTGTCCTCTCTAAGACGGGTCAGATCTTTCATTGTCTCACCATCGAAACAGTGTTGGGCCAGAAGCGGCTTCATGCTGTCATTGGTTATCATATGAGGGTTCCCTACTCCCGGTGGGAAGGCTGGGTTGTTTGCAAGTGGTGTGAGAGGGCTAAGGGGCGAGGAAAACTGCGGATGTTGAGTTAATTGGTGAAAGATTTTGAGCGTAGTGCCAATCAGTGGGTGGGAGGTCATGATCCGCGGATAGTTGGCTTTTGGTATCCATGGAGAGAACTGTAAGGGGATGGGGCTTAGGCTGGATTCGATCCCGACCCAGTCCTTAATGCCTGAGTGGCAGTGCCAGTCCACGAGTCTGGCTACATGTGAAGCCTGGTAGTATTTTTGTAGTCTGGAATTCCCAATCCCCCAACCCGTTTGTTTCGGGTTAAGAGAGAGGCTTTAATACGAGGCGGTTTGTGTGCCCAGATAAATCTCATCTGCATGGAATGGAGGGAATTAAAAAAACTTTGGGGGATCCTAACCGGTAGAGTGCGAATCGAATATAGAACTTTCGGAAGGACCGTCATCTTGCAGGTGGCTGCCCTTCCGAACCAGGAGAAATGTCCCGCATGCCATTTACGGAGATCACTCTCCACGCTTTTAAGTAGAGGGACAAAATTGTGGTTGAAAATTGATGAAAGACTAGGAGTGAGCCACACTCCCAGATATTTAATGGCAGACGAGACCCAAGTAAATGAGTTATTAGTTTGAGCGGCTCTCAGCTCAGGTTCTGGCAATGTGATATTTAGCGCCTCAGATTTGGATAATTTATTTTGAGGTTGGAAATTCGGCCGTAAGTTGAGAACTCCTTAAGTAGAGATGGTATAGAGATGTGTGGACTCGACAAGAAAAAAAGGAGGTCGTCCGCATAAGCGGCTACTTTGAACTCCTGGTTTCCCAACCGAAATCCCTTAATAGACTGGTTGGCTATGATTCGTCTAACAAACGATTCCAACGACATTATAAAGACCAGGGGCGACAAAGGACAGCCCTGCCTGGTTCCATTTTTGATATTTACCACATCTGAAAGGGTGCCGTTTATTTTAAGTTTTGCTGATGGATTCGTGTAAAGCGACGATATCCACGCCCTCATGTGCGGGCCCAGCCCTATATGTCCACAGGTCTCTAGCATGTAGTCCCACGCTACTCGATCGAAGGCCTTCTCCGCGTCTGTTGATAGGAGAAAGCCCTCTATCTTTCGCTCATGGGCCGCATGGATGAGGTTGAGAGATTTAGTAACATTATCCCTAGCCTCCCTACCCGGCATGAAGCCAGCCTGACTGGGTCCTATCAAGTGTAGGAGTAGAGGTCTCAGCCTGTTGGCAACAATCTTCGCCATCAGTTTGATGTCTATGTTTAACAAAGATATCGGCCTGTAGCTTGTGCATTGTATTGGATCTTTGCCCGGTTTAGGCAGGACGGTGATATGTGCTGCAAGGAAATCAGACGGTATATCTCTTGGGTCAGAGAGGGTGTTCAGGGCATCTCGCAGCGGGGTTGTGAGAATGTCTATGAATGTCTTGTAGTATATAGCACTAAACCCATCCGGGCCGGGGCTTTTACCCGTTTTAAGTTCTTTAATGGCGAGTCTGAGTTCAGAGGCGTCTATAGGGCTCTCGAGATGAGTTGCGTCTTCTGCAGTGAGTGTGGGTAAAGAGGATTCCTTAAGATATTCCCGAATACCCTGTATTCTAGAGTTAGTGGCATTCGTAGGGCCGTGTTGTGTCGGGAGATTATATAGGTTGGTATAGAAATCCTGAAAGTGTTGTGCTATCTTGTCAGTCTCCCTATCGATCTTCCCATCCCTATTTTGTATGCCCGTTATGTTGTGGTGTACAACCGAGCCTCTGAGGGCCCTAGCCAGTAAATTGCCCGGTTTGTCCCCGTGTTCGTAATATAGTTTTTTCTTGAAGAACAAGAATCGTTTTGTTCTGATGTCTAAGATCTGTCTAAGGGCTTTCCTGGACTCTAGAAGGGAAGTTGCCGATTTAGCTGTCAGGGACTGTTTATGAGAGGTTTCAAGCGAGCGGATGTGTTGCAGGAGATGTGAAATTTCCCTGTCCCTCTCTCTCTTTCTCTGCGAGCCCATTTTAATTAATTCACCCCTAGTCGTACATTTATGGGCTCCCCAAACCATTAGGGGATCGGCCCCTGGTGTAGCATTGAGCCTGAAGAACTCGAGGAGTGACGAGTTCAGTGTCGGAAGCAGAGTGGGGTCTGTCAGCAGGGATGAGTTTAGCCTCCAAACATTAGATCTAATAGGGGGGGCAGTGAGATTCAAAGAGAGGGAGACAGGAGCGTGGTCCGAAAGAATCTGTGCTCCTATGCAGGAGCCAGTTACGGTGTGGAGATCTCGCTGTGAAATTAATATATAATCTATTCGGGAGTATCTGTCATGGGGGATGGAGTAGTAGGTAAAGTCCCTGTCAACTGGGTGCATGAAGCGCCACGTGTCTACTAGGTCCAGAGAGTTAAGTAGAGACTTAATTTTTTCAGGATTCTGTAGGTGATATATGTTTTCCCGAACGATGTGTCCTCTATGGGGTTGAGAGGGACATTAAAGTCTCCCCCAAGAATTAACCTACCGGAGCTGAAGCCCGACAGCTCCCTAATCAAAGTTTTGCAGAAGGACTGGTGCGAGGTATTGGGGAAATAAGCATTCGCTAGTGTGATAGGGATCCCACTACATTTCCCTTTAAGAAAAATAAATCTGCCCCCAGGGTCTATTATTTTGTCAGTCAGCTCAAATGATGCAGTTTTGCTAACTAAGATTGAGACCCCTTTGGGCTTGCAGTGCACAGGTTAATATAGTGTTCTGTGATAGGGCCTGGGGTGGAGTCAGGCTGGGAGGAGATTATAAAGGAAGCCAGGTGAAAGTTCTCAGGCCTCTAAGATGAACACATGGGAAGTAAGGTAAGCTGACAGACAAACACTACTGCATATCCATGACAGTACCCTCCCTCTTATGGGCCCTCCCCCGCCTGGGCCCAGGCTTAAAGGGAAATCTCTGATGAAACCTTCTCAACAGATGAGGTGCAGCGACATCAGATGCAGCGATCCAAGACGCCTCCTCAGGACCAAAACCTCTCCAATGCACAAGGTACTGAAGAATGCCTCTGCAGAGCCGAGAATCCAGAACTTGTCTAACCTCGTACTTAAGATTATCCTCAGAGACCGAAAACGAGGTAGGGAGATGACAAGAAGATCTATTGAGGACCAAAGGCTCTCTAGGAATAAGCAAGGGCATGAGAGGATCAACAGGAATCTGAGGAGGGTCCCCTAGACCCTTAAAGGGGAACTGGTCATCTTGCACAGGACCATCAGACTGGGCAGATGTCAGTGGAACCCTGAAGTCAGGTTGGTTAGAAGGTGACATGTCGCCGGAGTCAAACTGAATAGCTGAAGGACAAGCAGAATGTCCCGAACAAGAAAAAGTAGGAGGCTCACTGGGCATGGGCTGGACTGGCATAACTAGTACAGAGTGAATAGCTGAGTCAGGTGTAGTGACTACCTGAATCGCATCGCAAGACGTAGTGACTGCAGGACTTGTAGACAAGCTAGCCTGGCTGTGCGTCCAAGGGTGGTTAGGGACAGAGAAATGTAAATGGTTATGCAACCTGGAATGAATGACCGGCTCAGATTCACAGGGGGCAACCTTGGGTAGGCAGGACGAGGAACAGGAGGGACCCCAAGCCAGGATCTGTCCAGTAGTCCAGTCCACATGAGGAGAATGGAGCTGTAACCATGGGAGACCCAAAATTATAGGCGTTGAGGCCTTGGGTAAGATAAGGAAGGATATCCACTCCTGGTGAAGTGTCCCTACCGACATCTTAACAGGGAGGGTCTGGAAGCGGATAGGTCCCCCTGGGAGAACAGTACCATCAATCGCCAAGACCACCAATGGTGTGGTGAGGGGCAAAAGAGTAAGTCTCATGGACGATGCGATTTCCCAGTCCATAAAATTACCAGCGGCTCCGGAATCCAGATATGCTGAGACCGAATGAGAAGAAGCACCAACATGAAGGAACACAGAAAGCAGAAGACGAGAAGGGGAAGGTGATATTTCTGGGTCCAATACTCCACTTTCCAGATGAAGTGGACCCGAACGTTTTTCTGGACAAAGAGAGCAAGTGTCACGAAAATGACCTTTGCCCCCACAGTAAAGACACAGACCAAGAGTTCTGCGCCTAGCACGTTCCTCGGGGGATAGCCTGGTCCGACCCAGCTGCATGGGTTCCTCAGCTGGTAGGAGATGCTCTACGGGTCGAAGAGAGGGGAGCTCAGGCTGACTAAGAACCAAGGAGTGCTGGCGTTGCTTTTCTAAGGTCCTCTCCTGAAAGCGAATATCGATCTGGTTACACAAGGAGATAACGCCGGCCAGATCAGTGGGGATGGTTCTTCCTGCTAATTCATCCTTCACTCTATCAGACAGGCCATGCAAAAAGGTTGCGACTAAGGCCTCATTGTTCCAGCTCAACTCAGCCGACAGTATGCGGAAATGAAGGGCATACTGTCCCACAGAAGCAGACTCTTGGCGGAGACGTAAAAGGGCGCTGGCCGCTGAAGAGACACGAGCCGGTTCTTAGAAGATATTCCGAAAAAGTTTCAAGAAGCCAGACAGGCTAGAAACAACTGGACCATTCAGTTCCCACAGAGGGGCTGCCCAGGCTAAAGCTTCACCAGAGAGGAGGGAAATGATATAGGCTACCTTAGCCCGATCAGACAGGAAGTTTTGGGGCTGGAGCTCAAAATGAATTGTGCATTGGCTAAGGAACCCCCTGCAAGCCTTGGAGTCCCCAGAGAAACGGGACGGAGCTGGCAGTTGTAGTGAGTGTGTGGCTGCGACTGGTGCAATAGGTGCAGCCGCTGGTTGTATTTGAGGTTGCGGATTCAGGGTTCCCAAGGAGGCCTGAAGCTGCTCAAAGCGAGAAGCCAGATCCTGGAGGAATCACATCACCTGAGTCTGATTCGATTCCTGGGTTTCAAGTCTGCAAACTATGCCCTGCAACGGATCATCCACGGGTAACGGGATGTCAGCCGGGTTCATGGCTGATCAAACTGTCAGGGTCACCTGTGGCCAGGTGACAGATGCACACCGTAGGGGGACAGGAGTGCACCGCGAGGTAGTGAACCCTATGGCTGGCTTCTGCGGATAGGAAACTGGGTGGTTGTGGAAAGCGGGACCAGAGGAGCACAACCGGGATCCAAACGGAAGCTAGAGCCAAGATTCCCCAGGGCGCGGAGTCTAAGACCCAGCTGGTCTTCTCCAGGGCCTCTAGTGGTGAGGATGTTAGCTGCAGGCTGGGACCAGGTCGCGGCCCCTGGAGTTTTTTAGCTCACGCCCCGTAGGATAAGGGGAAAAGAGGGGAAGCAGCAGCACACGATAAGAGAGAACCGAATAACAAGCTGAAGGTCAGGGGCCACAAGCAGACAAGGATAACGAAGAACGAGCCGAAGGTCAAGGGTCACGAGCAGACAGGGATAGTCGGGGACAAGCCAATAACGTAACAGAGAGACAGACGTAGCACACAGCAGGCAGGAACCCAAACACACAATGCCTAACAAACACGTTGATCAGCCAAGCAGGCTTGCAGTGCACAGGTTAATATAGTGTTCTGTGATAGGGCCTGGGGTGGAGTCAGGCTGGGAGGAGATTATAAAGGAAGCCAGGTGAAAGGGCTCAGGCCTCTAAGATGAACACATGGGAAGGAAGGTAAGCTGACAGACAAACACTACTGCATATCCATGACACTATGACTGTATCCTCCGGGCGTTCCAGGAGGCTGTTAAACACTCTTTGGAGGACAGGCGCAATTTGGTCGGTATCCACCGACTCCGGGATGCCACGTACTCTGATGTTATTGCGCCTTCCCCTATTGTCCAGGTCCTCCAAATGCCTGTTAACTTCTATAAAATGGAGAGCTTGTGTAGAGACCACTCTGTCTAGTCTCTGTATCGCCTTATCTCTAATTCTGCCCTCTGTCTCCGCAGTCGCCATCTTTTCTTGTAAGACCATGAAGCTGGTTTTCAGGTCTGTAATTGCGGCTGAAAAGGAGGCTTTAATGTCAGCCGCGAAGCCTGACATGTCGCCATAGGTGAGGGGATGATCCGCTTTAGTGTTTCTCCTACCGTAGTCCTCCATGGCTGGTTGTGAGTCCTCGCTGGATGCCTCCTCTGTGTGGGTCGGCGCCATCTTGCTTCCCGCCGCGACTCTCAATACTGCAGCCTGGGTCTTGAATATGTCGGAGATATTCTGTCTGGAGCTAGCCGCCAAGGAACGCCTGGAGCGGGTCTGATGATAATGGCGGATCTGTTTGCTCATTATCGAGTGTCTACCGTGCAGAGAGACGGGTTAGGGCCGCGGTCCCGACGGAGCTTCTCTTCTAGGTTGCCATCTCCTCCGCGCGCCAAGCCACGCCCCCGAACTTGGACTTTTTAGCAATGGTTTGGTGCTTCAATTTAGATTTATGTTACACGTGACTTGGAGAACTGGGATTCCACCACTAAAGTACAACGGTTAAAAGAAAGAACCATTGTATTTAAAGTGATACTAAAGTCTGTTTTTTTTTTCTCGTTAAAATAACAAACATGTTATACTTACCTGCTCCGTGCAGTGGTTTTGCACAGAGCAGATCAGATCCTCCTCTTCTCTGGTCCATTGTCTCCGTTCCTGGCCTCTCCCTCCCATTGAGTGCCCCCAAAGCAAGCACCTTGCTATAGAGGCACCCGAGCCCACCTGCTGCTCCCTGTGTCTATTCAGACACGGAGTCGTGACCCGGTCCCACCCCCTTTTTCTCCTCATTGGCTCACTGACTTTGATTGACAGCAGCGAGAGCCAATGGAATCCGCTGTGTGCCTCAGCCAATGAGGAGGGGAGTCCCGGACAGCCAAGTCTCTCCTGCAGCATCGCTGGATCTAGAGGGGGCTCAGGTAAGTGTTAAGGGGCTGAGGGGAGCTGCTGCACACAGAAGGTTTTTTATCCTAATGCATAGAATGCATTAACCACTTAAAGACCGCTGCACGCACTTATACGTCAACAGAATGGCACGGAAAGGCAGATGGGCGTACAGGTACATCCTATTTAATTTGCCGCCGTGTGGTCGCGCACTCCGTGACCGTGCCCACGGGACCTGTGGACTCGATGGCCGCCGGTGTCCCACGATCGTGTCGGGGAAGATGTCAGTGTAAACACAACATCTCCCCGTTCTTCCTAGTGACATGTCACTGATGGAATGCTCCCTCTCATCAGGAGCAGCGATTAGTGACGTGTCACTCGTAGCCTCGCCCCTAACAGTTAGAATCACTCCCTAGGACACTCTTAACCCCTTCCTAGCCCCCTAGTGGTTAACCCCTTCCCTGCCAGTGTTATTTTTACACTAATCAGTCCGTTTTTATAGCACTGATCGCAGTAAAAATGACAATGGTCCCAATAATGTGTCAAAAGTGTCCGATGTGTCCGCCATAATGTCGCAGTCACAATAAAAAATTGCTGATAGCCGCCATTACTAGTAAAAAAAAAAAAATATTAATAAAAATGCCATAAATCTATCCCCTATTTTGTAGACGCTATAACTTTTGCGCAAACCAATCAATAAACGCTTAATGCGATTTTGTTGACCAAAATTATGTAGAAGAATACTTAACGGTCTAAACTGAGGAAAAATAAAATGTTTATATATTTTTGGGGATATTTATTATAGCAAAAAGTAAAAAATATAGAATTTTTTTCCAAATTATCACTCTTTTTTTGTTTATAGCGCAAAAAATAAAAACCGCAGAGGTGATCAAATACCACCAAAAGAAAGCTCTATTTGTGGGAAAAAAAGGACGTAAATTTTGTTTGAGAGCCACGTTGCACGTGCAATTGTCAGTTAAAACGATGCTGTGCCGAATCGCAAAAAGTGCTCTGGTCTTTGGCCAACCAAATGGTTCGGGGCTTAAGTGGTTAAGATAAAAAACCTTCTGCCTTTACAACCACTTTAACCGTCACAACAAAATAGCAGATTTTGTCAGTAGGTGGTGCTGTAAATGCAGTGCACATCTACAGTATGTTCCAAGGAAACTTGGGACCTGTTGTACATAGGGAAAATCCATTTAGTAATAGGTAAAATGATCCTAACAGAAGTTCTTCTAGAATACCCCTTTACAGACCCCCCCTTAATGCCCCTCTGCCTCTGTAAGCACTCCCTCCACTTTTATTTTTAACTTTAAGACAAGGCCTTTTTCTGACATTTGTTGTTATAAAAATCTGTATTTTTGCTACAAAATTACTGAGAAACCCCAAACATTATATTTTTCTTTTTAGCAGAAAGCCTAGAGAATAAAATGGCGGTTTTTGTAATATTTTATGTCACACTGTATTTGCGCAGCGGTCTGTCAAACACAATTTTTTTTTAATACACTTTAATGAATAATAAAAAAAAAAAAACACTAAAGTTAGCCCAATCTTTTTGTATAATTTGAAAAATGATGTTGCGCCGAGTAAATAGATACCTAACATGTCATGCTTTAAAACTGTGCAAGCTCGTGGAATGGCGACAAACTACGGTACGTAAAAATCTCCATAGACCACACTTTGAAAATTTGTCTACAGGTTACCTGTTTAGAGTTACAGAGCAGGTCTTGCACTAGAATTATTGCTCTAACAATCGCATGTGTGGTTTGAACACCATTTACATATGGGGGCATGACTTTGTTTGCTTCTGCGCACGAGCTCAGAGGGATGGGGCACTTAAAAAAAATGTTTTTTCTTATTTCTTTTTACTTTTTTTTTTTTTTTTTACACTGCCCCTTTACAGTTTTTTTTAATCACTTTTATTCCTATTACAAGGAATGTAAACATCCCTTGTAATAGAAATAAGCATGGCAGGTCCTCTTTACTGAGAAATCTGGGGTCCTTTTGACCCCAGATCTCTCATTTACCCTTAATAGCAAAAAAAAAAAAAACATTTTGCCTTTAAAAAAAACAAATACTCTCTTTCTGCCCGAGAACAGGAATTGACGTCAGACATCGCTCCGGTCCTCCAAGGACATAGAGCTGAGTGGCTATCTTGTCCTCACTTGACTTCCTGCCCCGCCATCGGCTGCACCGGATCGGTTCCAGGCTTACCGACAGCTCCAGTAAGCTCAGAAACGACCGGGAAGCAGCAGGACGGGGCACCTTTCCTGCTGCCTATAAAAGTGATCCCGTGGCGAATTCACCACTGAGATCACTTTTATCAGAAAATCGACCGCCGGTATTTAACTGTAAAATAATGATGTACATTTACAGTTCTCTGTATATGAAGTCTTTGGTCTGGTTATGACATCACTATATCTCTTCTCCTTTCTCTGAAAGTGGGCAGATCCAGAGAACGAAATATCCTCTTTAAAGAAAATACCATTTATGTTTTTTTTTCCTAATACATATAAATACATTTTCATATTTTAGTAGTTATTGTACAACATGTTTTGTACTCCACAAAGGACATCAGCATTCAAGAAAGTAAAAATAAGTTCTTATATTAAAAATGTTCCAACCATTCCCCTAACAAAAGCTTTTCTGTCTCTTTTTTTGTAATTTAATACTGAGTGAAACAAAAGTGTGAACAGAATATAAAAAGCTAATAGCAGAAAGGTTAATGTTAATAGTATATTTATTGCTACACTGAAATAATTGTTGCCTTGAAGCCATAATTATTTTTCCTTTGAACGCTCTCCAATTCTTCTCTCTTTGTATTTATTGATTCAACACATTGGAATCTAACCAGTATTTAGTTTACAAACCTATGCTGAAGACCTTTCTGTCTACAAATCTTGTAGTCATTGGACTGATTTATTTATTTTTTCAATTATGGAACCACAATGGAAATTATTATTTTATTTTTATTAAATTGAACATGTGGGTTATTTTTAATTCAATGTTGTTTTTCTTTTACAGTTCACATATGCATTTGAATATGTCATTCTTTACAACATCAAGACATTCCAGCTGATCTCAAGGAGAATTTCCAAAAACCACCCTATCAGTGGGGCTTGCCCAGCACTGCAAGCGTTAAATGCTTGTTTTTGTCTAACGTACTGTAAAAAAGGTAGTATTACTTATCTTTCCCCTCATTCCATTGGCAGTCGCTCTCCTCTTTCTTCTTCCTCTCTGGAGCTGCAGATTCTGTCCAGGCCCTCAGTGTCCTTTCTTATAATGCAGGACTGCTGGTTCTGAATTGTACATGATGATCAGGTTGTCTTCGACTGATTGCATGTTGAAGAGGAGTAGGGATGGGCCCGGTGCTCGATTCGAACCCATGTTCGAATCGAGCACCGGGCGTTCGCTCGCTCGTCGAGCCCAGAACTATTTGGGCCGTTCGCATCACATTCGTGTGATGCGAGCGGCCCCGCAATGCATTGCGGCCGGCGCGGCCGGCGCAGTGCATTGCTGGCTGATGATTGGCCAAGCATGCACTGTGACCCCGCATGCTTGGCCAATCACAGCGCCCGAAACTCGGAGAGCAATAATTGGCTACAGGCAGGACGCCTGTAGCCAATTACAGCTCAGGGGCTTTAGTACATGCCCCACCATTTAAAAGGCCGCCACGCCATCGGCCCCGGTCACATGAGTTCCGGCTTTAGGAGAGATCAGTCTGCTGATTCTGTCTTTGCTTGATACTGAAAGATTTGCTCTTCTTTGCTAAACCATTGGCTATTTCTTTGCTAAACCATTGCTACCTAAGTCATTGATCGTTCATTGCTGCTGATTGCACAGTTAGCGTGTTATTAGCTGCTGCTGGGGATTAGTCTGGTGCGTGCTTACTGTTAGTACAGTATTGCAGTAGTACCAACCGCAGTGCTGTTAGCACAGCATTGCACCCCAACAGCACCCATAGGACTTCTAGTGTGTTAGTGGCAGCAAACAGAGCTCCTATATTTTCTTCTCAGCAGCACCCATAGGACTTCTAGTGTGTTAGTGGCAGCAAACAGAGCTCCTATATTTTCTTCTCAGCAGCACCCATAGGACTTCTAGTGTGTTAGTGGCATCACACAGAGTTCCTATATTTTCATCTCAGCAGCACCCATAGGACTTCTAGTGTGTTAGTGGCAGCAAACAGAGCTCCTATATTTTCTTCTCAGCAGCACCCATAGGACTTCTAGTGTGTTAGTGGCAGCAAACAGAGCTCCTATATTTTCTTCTCAGCAGCACCCATAGGACTTCTAGTGTGTTAGTGGCATCACACAGAGTTCCTATATTTTCTTCTCAGCAGCACCCATAGGACTTCTAGTGTGTTAGTGGCAGCAAACAGAGCTCCTATATTTTCTTCTCAGCAGCACCCATAGGACTTCTAATGTGTTAGTGGCATCACACAGAGTTCCTATATTTTCATCTCAGAAGCACCCATAGGACTTCTAGTGTGTTAGTGGCATCACACAGAGCTCCTATATTTTCTTCTCAGAAGCACCCATAGGACTTCTAGTGTGTTAGTGGCAGCAAACAGAGCTCCTATATTTTCTTCTTAGCAGCACCCATAGGACTTCTAATGTGTTAGTGGCATCACACAGAGTTCCTATATTTTCATCTCAGAAGCACCCATAGGACTTCTAGTGTGTTAGTGGCATCACACAGAGCTCCTATATTTTCTTCTCAGAAGCACCCATAGGACTTCTAGTGTGTTAGTGGCAGCAAACAGAGCTCCTATATTTTCTTCTCAGCAGCACCCATAGGACTTCTAGTGTGTTAGTGGCATCACACAGAGTTCCTATATTTTCATCTCAGAAGCACCCATAGGACTTCTAGTGTGTTAGTGGCATCACACAGAGCTCCTATATTTTCTTCTCAGCAGCACCCATAGGACTTCTAGTGTGTTAGTGGCATCACACAGAGCTCCTATATTTTCATCTCAGAAGCACCCATAGGACTTCTAGTGTGTTAGTGGCATCACACAGAGCTCCTATATTTTCTTCTCAGCAGCACCCATAGGACTTCTAGTGTGTTAGTGGCAGCAAACAGAGCTCCTATATTTTCTTCTCAGCAGCACCCATAGGACTTCTAGTGTGTTAGTGGCATCACACAGAGCTCCTATATTTTCTTCTCAGCAGCACCCATAGGACTTCTAGTGTGTTAGTGGCAGCAAACAGAGCTCCTATATTTTCTTCTCAGCAGCACCGATAGGACTTCTAGTGTGTTAGTGGCATCACACAGAGCTCCTATATTTTCATCTCAGAAGCACCCATAGGACTTCTAGTGTGTTAGTGGCAGCAAACAGAGCTCCTATATTTTCTTCTCAGCAGCACCCATAGGACTTCTAGTGTGTTAGTGGCATCACACAGAGCTCCTATATTTTCTTCTCAGCAGCACCCATAGGACTTCTAGTGTGTTAGTGGCAGCAAACAGAGCTCCTATATTTTCTTCTCAGCAGCACCCATAGGACTTCTAATGTGTTAGTGGCATCACACAGAGTTCCTATATTTTCATCTCAGAAGCACCCATAGGACTTCTAGTGTGTTAGTGGCATCACACAGAGCTCCTATATTTTCTTCTCAGAAGCACCCATAGGACTTCTAGTGTGTTAGTGGCAGCAAACAGAGCTCCTATATTTTCTTCTTAGCAGCACCCATAGGACTTCTAATGTGTTAGTGGCATCACACAGAGTTCCTATATTTTCATCTCAGAAGCACCCATAGGACTTCTAGTGTGTTAGTGGCATCACACAGAGCTCCTATATTTTCTTCTCAGAAGCACCCATAGGACTTCTAGTGTGTTAGTGGCAGCAAACAGAGCTCCTATATTTTCTTCTCAGCAGCACCCATAGGACTTCTAGTGTGTTAGTGGCATCACACAGAGTTCCTATATTTTCATCTCAGAAGCACCCATAGGACTTCTAGTGTGTTAGTGGCATCACACAGAGCTCCTATATTTTCTTCTCAGCAGCACCCATAGGACTTCTAGTGTGTTAGTGGCATCACACAGAGCTCCTATATTTTCATCTCAGAAGCACCCATAGGACTTCTAGTGTGTTAGTGGCATCACACAGAGCTCCTATATTTTCTTCTCAGAAGCACCCATAGGACTTCTAGTGTGTTAGTGGCAGCAAACAGAGCTCCTATATTTTCTTCTCAGCAGCACCCATAGGACTTCTAGTGTGTTAGTGGCATCACACAGAGCTCCTATATTTTCTTCTCAGCAGCACCCATAGGACTTCTAGTGTGTTAGTGGCAGCAAACAGAGCTCCTATATTTTCTTCTCAGCAGCACCCATAGGACTTCTAGTGTGTTAGTGGCATCACACAGAGCTCCTATATTTTCATCTCAGAAGCACCCATAGGACTTCTAGTGTGTTAGTGGCAGCAAACAGAGCTCCTATATTTTCTTCTCAGCAGCACCCATAGGACTTCTAGTGTGTTAGTGGCATCACACAGAGCTCCTATATTTTCTTCTCAGAAGCACCCATAGGACTTCTAGTGTGTTAGTGGCAGCAAACAGAGCTCCTATATTTTCTTCTTAGCAGCACCCATAGGACTTCTAATGTGTTAGTGGCATCACACAGAGTTCCTATATTTTCTTCTCAGAAGCACCCATAGGACTTCTAGTGTGTTAGTGGCAGCAAACAGAGCTCCTATATTTTCTTCTCAGCAGCACCCATAGGACTTCTAGTGTGTTAGTGGCATCACACAGAGCTCCTATATTTTCATCTCAGAAGCACCCATAGGACTTCTAGTGTGTTAGTGGCATCACACAGAGCTCCTATATTTTCTTCTCAGAAGCACCCATAGGACTTCTAGTGTGTTAGTGGCAGCAAACAGAGCTCCTATATTTTCTTCTCAGCAGCACCCATAGGACTTCTAGTGTGTTAGTGGCATCACACAGAGCTCCTATATTTTCTTCTCAGCAGCACCCATAGGACTTCTAGTGTGTTAGTGGCAGCAAACAGAGCTCCTATATTTTCTTCTCAGCAGCACCCATAGGACTTCTAGTGTGTTAGTGGCATCACACAGAGCTCCTATATTTTCATCTCAGAAGCACCCATAGGACTTCTAGTGTGTTAGTGGCATCACACAGAGCTCCTATATTTTCTTCTCAGCAGCACCCATAGGACTTCTAGTGTGTTAGTGGCAGCAAACAGAGCTCCTATATTTTCATCTCAGAAGCACCCATAGGACTTCTAGTGTGTTAGTGGCATCACACAGAGCTCCTATATTTTCATCTCAGAAGCACCCATAGGACTTCTAGTGTGTTAGTGGCATCACACAGAGCTCCTATATTTTCTTCTCAGCAGCACCCATAGGACTTCTAGTGTGTTAGTGGCAGCAAACAGAGCTCCTATATTTTCTTCTCAGCAGCACCCATAGGACTTCTAGTGTGTTAGTGGCATCACACAGAGCTCCTATATTTTCTTCTCAGCAGCACCCATAGGACTTCTAGTGTGTTAGTGGCAGCAAACAGAGCTCCTATATTTTCTTCTCAGCAGCACCCATAGGACTTCTAGTGTGTTAGTGGCATCACACAGAGCTCCTATATTTTCATCTCAGAAGCACCCATAGGACTTCTAGTGTGTTAGTGGCATCACACAGAGCTCCTATATTTTCTTCTCAGAAGCACCCATAGGACTTCTAGTGTGTTAGTGGCAGCAAACAGAGCTCCTATATTTTCTTCTTAGCAGCACCCATAGGACTTCTAATGTGTTAGTGGCATCACACAGAGTTCCTATATTTTCATCTCAGAAGCACCCATAGGACTTCTAGTGTGTTAGTGGCATCACACAGAGCTCCTATATTTTCTTCTCAGAAGCACCCATAGGACTTCTAGTGTGTTAGTGGCAGCAAACAGAGCTCCTATATTTTCTTCTCAGCAGCACCCATAGGACTTCTAGTGTGTTAGTGGCATCACACAGAGTTCCTATATTTTCATCTCAGAAGCACCCATAGGACTTCTAGTGTGTTAGTGGCATCACACAGAGCTCCTATATTTTCTTCTCAGCAGCACCCATAGGACTTCTAGTGTGTTAGTGGCATCACACAGAGCTCCTATATTTTCATCTCAGAAGCACCCATAGGACTTCTAGTGTGTTAGTGGCATCACACAGAGCTCCTATATTTTCTTCTCAGCAGCACCCATAGGACTTCTAGTGTGTTAGTGGCAGCAAACAGAGCTCCTATATTTTCATCTCAGAAGCACCCATAGGACTTCTAGTGTGTTAGTGGCATCACACAGAGCTCCTATATTTTCATCTCAGAAGCACCCATAGGACTTCTAGTGTGTTAGTGGCATCACACAGAGCTCCTATATTTTCTTCTCAGCAGCACCCATAGGACTTCTAGTGTGTTAGTGGCAGCAAACAGAGCTCCTATATTTTCTTCTCAGCAGCACCCATAGGACTTCTAGTGTGTTAGTGGCATCACACAGAGCTCCTATATTTTCTTCTCAGCAGCACCCATAGGACTTCTAGTGTGTTAGTGGCAGCAAACAGAGCTCCTATATTTTCTTCTCAGCAGCACCCATAGGACTTCTAGTGTGTTAGTGGCATCACACAGAGCTCCTATATTTTCATCTCAGAAGCACCCATAGGACTTCTAGTGTGTTAGTGGCAGCAAACAGAGCTCCTATATTTTCTTCTCAGCAGCACCCATAGGACTTCTAGTGTGTTAGTGGCATCACACAGAGCTCCTATATTTTCTTCTCAGCAGCACCCATAGGACTTCTAGTGTGTTAGTGGCAGCAAACAGAGCTCCTATATTTTCTTCTCAGCAGCACCCATAGGACTTCTAATGTGTTAGTGGCATCACACAGAGTTCCTATATTTTCATCTCAGAAGCACCCATAGGACTTCTAGTGTGTTAGTGGCATCACACAGAGCTCCTATATTTTCTTCTCAGAAGCACCCATAGGACTTCTAGTGTGTTAGTGGCAGCAAACAGAGCTCCTATATTTTCTTCTTAGCAGCACCCATAGGACTTCTAATGTGTTAGTGGCATCACACAGAGTTCCTATATTTTCATCTCAGAAGCACCCATAGGACTTCTAGTGTGTTAGTGGCATCACACAGAGCTCCTATATTTTCTTCTCAGAAGCACCCATAGGACTTCTAGTGTGTTAGTGGCAGCAAACAGAGCTCCTATATTTTCTTCTCAGCAGCACCCATAGGACTTCTAGTGTGTTAGTGGCATCACACAGAGTTCCTATATTTTCATCTCAGAAGCACCCATAGGACTTCTAGTGTGTTAGTGGCATCACACAGAGCTCCTATATTTTCTTCTCAGCAGCACCCATAGGACTTCTAGTGTGTTAGTGGCATCACACAGAGCTCCTATATTTTCATCTCAGAAGCACCCATAGGACTTCTAGTGTGTTAGTGGCATCACACAGAGCTCCTATATTTTCTTCTCAGCAGCACCCATAGGACTTCTAGTGTGTTAGTGGCAGCAAACAGAGCTCCTATATTTTCTTCTCAGCAGCACCCATAGGACTTCTAGTGTGTTAGTGGCATCACACAGAGCTCCTATATTTTCTTCTCAGCAGCACCCATAGGACTTCTAGTGTGTTAGTGGCAGCAAACAGAGCTCCTATATTTTCTTCTCAGCAGCACCCATAGGACTTCTAGTGTGTTAGTGGCATCACACAGAGCTCCTATATTTTCATCTCAGAAGCACCCATAGGACTTCTAGTGTGTTAGTGGCATCACACAGAGCTCCTATATTTTCTTCTCAGCAGCACCCATAGGACTTCTAGTGTGTTAGTGGCAGCAAACAGAGCTCCTATATTTTCATCTCAGAAGCACCCATAGGACTTCTAGTGTGTTAGTGGCATCACACAGAGCTCCTATATTTTCTTCTCAGCAGCACCCATAGGACTTCTAGTGTGTTAGTGGCATCACACAGAGCTCCTATATTTTCATCTCAGAAGCACCCATAGGACTTCTAGTGTGTTAGTGGCATCACACAGAGCTCCTATATTTTCTTCTCAGCAGCACCCATAGGACTTCTAGTGTGTTAGTGGCAGCAAACAGAGCTCCTATATTTTCATCTCAGAAGCACCCATAGGACTTCTAGTGTGCTAGTGGCATCACACAGAGCTCCTATATTTTCTTCTCAGCAGCACCCATAGGACTTCTAGTGTGTTAGTGGCAGCAAACAGAGCTCCTATATTTTCTTCTCAGCAGCACCCATAGGACTTCTAGTGTGTTAGTGGCATCACACAGAGCTCCTATATTTTCTTCTCAGCAGCACCCATAGGACTTCTAGTGTGTTAGTGGCAGCAAACAGAGCTCCTATATTTTCTTCTCAGCAGCACCCATAGGACTTCTAGTGTGTTAGTGGCATCACACAGAGCTCCTATATTTTCATCTCAGAAGCACCCATAGGACTTCTAGTGTGTTAGTGGCATCACACAGAGCTCCTATATTTTCTTCTCAGCAGCACCCATAGGACTTCTAGTGTGTTAGTGGCAGCAAACAGAGCTCCTATATTTTCATCTCAGAAGCACCCATAGGACTTCTAGTGTGTTAGTGGCATCACACAGAGCTCCTATATTTTCATCTCAGAAGCACCCATAGGACTTCTAGTGTGTTAGTGGCATCACACATAGCTCCTATATTTTCTTCTCAGCAGCACCCATAGGACTTCTAGTGTGTTAGTGGCATCACACAGAGCTCCTATATTTTCATCTCAGAAGCACCCATAGGACTTCTAGTGTGTTAGTGGCATCACACAGAGCTCCTATATTTTCTTCTCAGCAGCACCCATAGGACTTCTAGTGTGTTAGTGGCAGCAAACAGAGCTCCTATATTTTCTTCTCAGAAGCACCCATAGGACTTCTAGTGTGTTAGTGGTATCACACAGAGTTCCTATATTTTCATCTCAGAAGCACCCATAGGACTTCTAGTGTGTTAGTGGCATCACACAGAGCTCCTATATTTTCTTCTCAGCAGCACCCATAGGACTTCTAGTGTGTTAGTGGCATCACACAGAGCTCCTATATTTTCATCTCAGAAGCACCAATAGGACTTCTAGTGTGTTAGTGGCAGCAAACAGAGCTCCTATATTTTCTTGTCAGCAGCACACATAGTAGCTATAGTGTGTTAGTGTCAGCACCCATAGGACCTACAGTGTGTTGTGAGCACACATAGGAGTTCTATTTTTTATACTATATACACTACCGACTACAATGGCTGGAAGACCGCCAAGGAGAGGCAGAGCGTGCCGAGGCAAGAACACAGGGCAGGCAGGCTCTGTTTCTAGAGACAACAGTGCTGGCCGTGGACGTGGTCGTGCATCGTCATCAGCACGTGGCCATGGGACACGCTTGTCTTTGTTTTCTGCAGCTGGACATGTGGAGCCGCATCATGCCGAAGGCTTGGTAGAATGGATGACCAAGCCCTCCTCATCCTCCTCATCCTCTCTCACCCAGGCTCAGGGTACTGGCAGAGCAGCTGCCAACGCGTACTCAATGGCATCATCAGCCACCCCTTCCCTAGACCCACCATGTCCTCCTGAGGAGTCCCCCGAACTGTTTGAGCACAGTGTTGGGTACATGCTCCAGGAGGATGCCCAACGATTCGAAGGCTCGGATGATGATACCCAGCTTGAGGAAGTCAGTAGTGTGCGCGCAGAGAGAGGGGATGCTGAAGGACAGCAATCTGGCAGTAGTGTTCCACCAGCTGCAGCTTACTGCCAGGTTTGCTCTAGTGGTGAAGAGGGAGGGGATGATGAGGTCACTGACTCCACGTGGGTGCCTGAAGGGAGAGAGGAGGAGGAGGAGGAGGATGCAGCGTCACATGTCCAACGAGGCAGGATGCCCCCTGGAGGCCAGCTAGAGGCCAGCACAGCAACTGTACCACACCGCAGAGCTCCGCCTGTGCAGGGCGCTGCCTCTGCACGTTATCACAAAAGTTCTTTGGTGTGGGCCTTTTTTGAGACGAGTGCATCAGATCGCACCACTGCTATTTGCAATATTTGTCTCAAGCGTATCTCGCGTGGCCAAAACATCAGCCGCTTGGGCACCACAAGCATGAGCAGACATATGTCGACCTGCCATGCAGCTCGTTGGCAAGCACACATAAAAGACCCACACCAAAGAACAAAGCGGACCTCTCCTTGCTCCTCATCAGCTGGGATCTCCATCCCCACTATATCTTCAGTCCTCTCTGAAAGCTGCTCTGAGAGGACTGAAGGTGTAGAATTAGGTGTGTCACAACCAAGTACTTGCAGTACACCGACGTCCGATTGTAGCAGGCAAATTTCCCTGCCCCAGCTGCTGGACCGTCGAAAGAAGTATACTCCCAGCCATCCACATGCCCAGCGGTTGAATGCTAGCTTGGCTAAATTGCTAGCACTTCAACTGCTGCCTTTTCAGTTGATAGACTCGGCCCCCTTCCGTGAGTTTGTTCAATGTGCGGTTCCTCAGTGGCAGGTTCCCAAACGCCACTTTTTCTCACGGAAGGCGATTCCGTCTCTCTACTGGCATGTGGAAGGCAATGTCCATGCCTCGCTGGACAGGGCGGTCAGCGGTAAGGTGCATATTACCGCTGACTCATGGTCCAGCAGGCATGGACAGGGACGTTATCTTTCTTTCACGGCCCATTGGGTCACTCTATTGGCAGCTGGGAGGGATGCAGGACAAGGTGCAGTAGTGTTGGAGGTTGTTCCGCCACCACGCCTCCAAAATGCTACTACTGGTTGTGACACACCTCTCTCCTCCACCCCCTCCTCTTCTTCTTCCTCCATGTCCTCTTCGAGTGCTCTGTCCTCGGAACCAGCGGTGCTCCGTAGGCGTACAAGGGGCTACGCGAGTACGCAGGCAAAAAGATGCCATGCCGTGCTTGCGCTGGTGTGTTTGGGGGACAGGAGCCACACTGGGCCAGAGGTTCTGGCAGCTCTGCAGGGGCAGGCCGAGAGGTGGTTGACGCCACGCCAACTTAAGCCAGGAATGGTCGTTTCTGATAATGGCACCAACCTCCTCTCCGCCCTGCGACAGGGGCAGCTCACCCATGTGCCCTGTATGGCTCACGTCCTCAACCTGGTGGTGCAGCGGTTCTTGGGCAGGTTCCCAGGCTTACAGGATGTCCTGAGGCAGGCCAGGAAAGTCTGTGTGCATTTCCGCCGATCTTATAATGCCAGTGCTCGGCTGACTGAGCTGCAAAAGGAGCTGAACCTGCCCAAGAACCGCCTAATATGTGACATGCCCACCAGGTGGAACTCAACGTTGGCCATGCTGCAGCGACTGCACACGCAGCAGAGGGCCATCAATGAGTACCTTTGCGACTACGGCACCAGGACAGGGTCAGGGGAGCTTGGCTTTTTTTCCCCACGCCAGTGGAGCATGATCAGGGATGCATGCACTGTCCTCTCACCATTTGAGGAGGCCACGAGGATGGTGAGCAGTGACAGTGCATGCATCAGTGACACTGTACCTCTTGTCCACCTGTTGGAGCATACGCTGCGTGGGATAATGGACAGGGCACTTGAGGCAGAACAGAGGCAGGAAGAGGAGGACTTCCTTGTCTCTCAAGGCCCCCTTTATCCAGACAATGTTCCTTCTGTCCCACCCATCACACAGGAAGAGGAGGAGGAGGAGGAGGATTGTGTGAGCATGGAGGTGGAGCCTGGCACGCAGCATCAGCAGCAGCAGTCTTTTAGGGATGATGTACAGTCCCAACAAACCAGTGGACTTGTACGTGGCTGGGAGGAGGTGGCTGGCGATCATGTCATCCTCAGTGACCCAGAAGACTCCGGACCGAATGCCTCAGCTAACCTACGCTGCATGGCCTCCCTGATCCTGCAAAGCCTGCGGAAGGATCCTCGTGTTCTTCGGATCAAGGAGAGTGACCATTACTGGCTGGCCACTCTCCTTGATCCACGGTACAAGGGTAAGGTTGCGGACCTTATCTTGCCGTCGCAGAGGGAGCAGAGGATGAGACATCTCAGGGAGGCCTTGCAGAAAGGTCTGTGCAACGCGTTCCCAGAAACTGGGAGGTTACAAACTCCTGGTCCTGGACGACGAGTTGCTGAGGCTTCGGTCAGTAGCAGAAGGAGCGGTGGGGAAGGTGGACGTCTGATCGATGCGTTCAGACAATTTTTTAGTCCGCAGCCCCAAGGTATGATCGGTTCCAGCAACCATCGCCAGCGTCTGATATACATGGTGCAGGAATACCTAGGGGCAAGGTCAGACTTGGACACCTTTCCCACCGAAAATCCTCTGGCTTACTGGGTCCTGAGGATGGATCACTGGCCAGAGCTTGCACAGTATGCAATTGAGCTACTGGCCTGTCCTGCATCCAGCGTTCTTTCCGAACGCACATTCAGTGCTGCTGGAGGATTTGTCACCGATCATAGGGTGCGCCTGTCCACCGACTCGGTTGATCGACTGACCTTCATAAAAATGAATCAGTCTTGGATCACCACCAGCTACCAGACACCTGAAGCGGATATAACGGAATAATTTATAATGTCACATCCCTTCAAGACTGCCTATGCTGATGCTGAGTGACTGTCCTGTTATGTTCACTGACTATCCTCTTCCTCCTCCTCAATGATCCATGCCACCACACCAGTGCCTAAGGCACAATTTTTCAGCCCCTGTATAACAGGGGCGTGTAATTACAATTTTTTAAAAAGATGCTTCGCAACAGGTCTGACTGCTGTGCTCAGAGTACAGTATCTGTGAGGGGTTGCAGTGTTGTGGCACCAGCACCAGTGCCTAAGGCACAATTTTTCAGCCCCTGTTGGGGCGTGTAATTACAATTTTTAGGCAATGCTTTGCAACAGGTCTCATTGCTGTGCTCAGAGTACAGTATCTGTGAGGGGTTGCAGTGTTGTGGCACCAGCACCAGTGCCTAAGGCACAATTTTTCAGCCCCTGTATAACAGGGGCGTGTAATTACAATTTTTTTAAAAGATGCTTCGCAACAGGTGTGACTGCTGTGCTCCAAGTACAGTATCTGTGAGGGGTTGCAGTGTTGTGGCACCAGCACCAATGCCTAAGGCACAATTTTTCAGCCCCTGTTTAACAGGGGCGTGTAATTACAAATCTTGATCTAATAGTTCACAGCAGGGCCCATTCCTGCGCCCACCAAGAGTAACTATGAGGGCCTACAGTCTTGTGGCAACACCGTCCACCACCACCACCAAAGGCCCAATTTTTCTGCCCTGTTCAACAGGTGCATGCAATTACAAATCTTGATCTAATAACTCACAGCAGGGCCCATTCCTGCACCCACCAAGAGTAACTGTGAGGGCTTACAGTCTTGTGGCAACACCGTCCACCACCACCACCACCACCACCAAAGGCCCAATTTTTCTGCCCGGTTCAACAGGTGCATGCAAGTACAAATCTTGATCTATTAACTCACAGCAGGGCCCATTCCTGTGCCCACCAGTCTTGTGGCTACACCAACATCTAATAGGGCAAATTTCTACAGAGTATATACGGCAGGCCCCTACTTTCAAACATCCAACTTACAAACGACTCCTACTTGCAAACGGCAAGAGAAAACAGGAAGTGAGAGGAAATCTACCCCTAGGAAGGAAAATTCTATCCTGTTAGATTTAATTTGGGAAAAAGGTATCTCCTCTCTACTGATGCTTTATCACCAATCCTTGTTTCAATTAAAACCCCACTTTTCCAAAAACATTTGTCATTGGGACGGAAAGTGAGGTGACATGTTCTGAACAGATGTGCAAAGACAGCAAATGTTACAGGGGTGATAACCCCTCCCTATGTTCTCCAAAAAGCTTAAAAATTGATTTTTTTGGGATGTAGCTACACTTCATAATGTACCTGTTCAGATTCTACTTAAGAACAAACCTACAGTCCATGTCTTGTTTGCACCACCTATATACTGCTGTTCAGAGTATATAGGGTTGTAGGTATAGGGTTTTATTTTGGGTGCGGGGTCCCCCTTAGTATCCATACAAGACCCAAAGGGGCTGGGGTGGGGGGGGGGGTGATGGGGTAGCCATGCCATTTTTCTCAAGGATTTTCAGCCATATGGCGGCCAGGACAAGACATGACATTAAAGCCGCAAGTGGTTTTAAATGGCTTCTTTTTTTCCTTTACAAATGTCATTTTGTGCAAGGACAGTTCTAAACACGGGAAACACATGCCACTTCACAGGCATACTTTAGACACCCCCCAGGTACCATATTTAAAGGAAAATTTCACTTTTTTTTTTTTCACTTTATGCATCATTAAAATGACTGCTCCCGAAAAAACTTTAGTTTTTAAAATTTCTTTTTGCATTGATATATGTCCCCTGGGGCAGGACCCGGGTCCCCAAACCTGTTTTATGACATTAACATGCATATTGGCCGTTGTAATTAGCAATTTTGATTTCGAACGTTCGCGTCCATTATAACGAATAGGGTTCGAAAATTCGCGCAAACTTTCGGTCCGTTCGAAGGTTCTGGTGCGAACCGAACCCGGGGGTGTTCGGCTCATCCCTAAAGAGGAGCAGTTGAATGGGACCTGTCGTGCAGAGAGGAGAAAGCCTCTGGGATCAAAGGACAGGTTAAAGCGGAGCGCCGTCTGAAAAAAAAAATACCAATACTGTAGCTGCTGACTTTTAATATAAGGACACTTACCTGTCTAGGGATGCCACGATGTCAGCACCCCAAGCCAATTTATCCATCGGCTTCGTTTGCAGGTGCCGGCATTGCAAGTAAGAGAAACCGGTAGTGAAGCCTTCAGCCGGGTTCTTACTGCTCGTGCGTGAGTCTGAATGGTCCCATCATCTTCTGGGAAACACACAGGTCCCAGAAGGCAGCGGGGGGAAGGAGGAGGAGTCAGATATGAAATAAAAAACATATCATCACAGAGTGGAACTGTGGATATGAGAGCAAGGTAAAACAGTGCCACATCCCGATAGATTAGTCAATCATCTGCCAAATGATTCTTATACAAAGAGGAGTCAGATATGTCGTAGTTCGTCGCGCGGCGATCTTACCCGAAAGTGGGTGCGGGTACCTGCCAAAACCCCCTCCCTTCTAAAAGGTGTCAAATGTAGTAGTGGAGGGGGGGAGGATGGGAACAAGTGGCGCTTCCCTTTTTGGGTGGAGCTCCGCTTTAAGTAAAATGCATTTAACCCTTGCTGTCCAGAGGGAACTCCTCTGCAAGACTAGTTCACTGGAGTTCAGCTTTAACATAATTGTAATTATACAGTCAGGTCCATAAATATTGGGACATCGACACAATTCTAATATTTTTGGCTCTATACACCACCACAATGGATTTGAAATGAAACAAACAAGATGTGCTTTAACTGCAGACTTTCAGATTTAATTTGAGGGTATTTACATCCAAATCAGGTGAACGGTGTAGGAATTACAACAGTTTGTATATGTGCCTCCCACTTTTTAAGGGACCAAAAGTGATGGGACAGACGAACAATCATAAATAAAACTTTCACTTTTCAATACTTGGTTGCAAATACTTTGCAGTCAATTACAGCCTGAAGTCTGGAACGCATAGACATCACCAGACGCTGGGTTTCATCCCTGGTGATGCTCTGCCAGGCCTCTACTGCAACTGTCTTCAGTTCCTGCTTGTTCTTGGGGCATTTTCCCTTCAGTTTTTTCTTCAGCAAGTGAAATGGATACTCAATCAGATTCAGGTCAGGTGATTGACTTGGCCATTGCATAACATTCCACTTATTTCCCTTAAAAAACTCTTTGGTTGCTTTCGCAGTATGCTTCGGGTCATTGTCCATCTGCACTGTGAAGCGCCGTCCAATGAGTTCTGAAGCATTTGACTGAATATGAGCAGATACTATTGCCCCAAACACTTCAGAATTCATCCTGCTGCTTTTATCAGCAGTCACATCATCAATAAATACAAGAGAACCAGTTCCATTGGCAGCCATACATGCCCACGCCATGACACTTCCACCACCATGCTTCACTGATGAGGTGGTATGCTTTGGATCATGAGCAGTTCCTTTCCTTCTCCATACTCTTCTCTTCCCATCACTCTGGTACAAGTTGATCTTGGTCTCATCTGTCCATAGGATGTTGTTCCAGAACTGTGAAGGCTTTTTTAGATGTTGTTTGGCAAACTCTAATCTGGCCCTCCTGTTTTTGAGGCTCACCAATGGTTTACATCTTGTGGTGAACCCTCTGTATTCACTCTGGTGAAGTCTTCTCTTGATTGTTGACTTTGACACACATATACCTACCTCTGCTTTAAGTAAAATTGCTTTTTAATTGTATTAGAGAAATAAGCATTTAACCCTTGCTGTCCAGAGGGAACCCCTCTGAAAGACTAGTTCACTGGAGTTTAGCTTTAACATAAGTGTAATTATACAGTATATCTCCAAACAACTTTCATTCATCAAAGGCTATATTGAATCCCTTCTAAAATCTGCTAGCTAGAAAATCTGTCATTGGAAAAACAGAAGTTACTGAACCTCATATTCCATTAACACTAATTGCCCAGTTGTCATGCTCATAGCTCTCAACGGTCCCTCAATTGGAGAGAATGCCCCTTTTTGGCAACCAAATCCTCCTGTGCCTCTTACCTACACATGTATCCATCCTTATAGTTCGATATACAGTATATAGACTTCAATTAAAACATGCTAAAAAAGTGCTATTTAAATACAAAAAGAATTAACTCCACTAAACCTTTCATCTAACCTTTAAATGAATACATTTGTTATATTGAAAAGTCAAAACAAAGGAAAAGCAGTGGTGAAAAATGCACTTGTCAATTTAACCAATCCTCTTTTGTGCATTAGTACCTCACAGTCTAGGTACAAAGGGTGTGCAGGGGTATGTTTTTTGCTTACGTACTTTGTGCTATATGGTATACCTCTTTACCATCGCGGAAAGTTCAGAAGAAAGTCCATGCTGGCACTCAGGGTTCAAAATACAGAGTCACTGGGCTGGAAGAAGTATGTAGATAAGCTTTTCTTAATTTACTTCAGTTTTCCCTGGCTATGTGTAGGCAGGTGCAGTCTACATTCTCCACTGCAAGTGGCGCTTATCCAAAGCAGCATTGCAGGGGGAGAGGAAGTCAAGAGGAGCATTGTTCTTCTATGGTTTCCAGGGTCACTGGGGAAGTTATTCGTTTGGATGCTACCACCCCATGTGACTCTAGCAGCCATTTTGAGTCAGACAGGGCTTATTCAAGGCCCTGCTTCCCATGCTTGGCACATTTCATGTGTGGGTAGTGTAGGGACAGGTCACCATTTTGACAGGGACAGTGATTAGCAGCAGGGAGAGGTTCTGGTCATGTAGAGAAAGGATAGGGAAACACTATCCTTCTGGAGACCTCCCCATTTGGGTACGGACTGGCCAGGCCACATTCCACCCCTTAAGAAAGATCTGAGACCTGCTCTGCTAGATATTGCTGATATTGCCGTGAGTGTTTCCGGTCGGGTGCCTTCTCGCCGGACTTGTTGTGAATTACTAGATTCTGCATTAATAAAAGTTCTGTTCTCTGCAATCGGACTCTGTGTATCTGCACCTGCCCACATGTGTAATTTATAAATGACTTTTTGAAGCCATTGGATCAGCCCACCAGCAAGGGAACTAGCATTTGTAGAAGAAGATAAACAATAGGGACTCTTTTAGTTCTTTTTTGACAACTTTAAAGTGGAAGTGAAAGCTAATATAATTTAGAATAAAAATGTTTTCTCCCCTCCTCATACCTATACTGCATACAGTTTGTAAAAAAGATCAGTGTAAATACCTTTTTTATCAGCTTTGGTGTTGTCACATGATCTCCAAGCTGCAGTTCCCATGTGTCAGTGAGAGACTCCACAACAGGGCTCAATCTCTAGAGCTGCGATGTTAACTTACTGTTTCCATTGATCTCCTAACATCCACTGAAGCAGCTGCTCACTAACACAGGGAAAAGCAACATTTTTAACCAGACTTATATTAGTGTTTACTTCCACTTTGGACTGGGGCCAGGCTATGAGCATTTACACATTTGCATAGTTTTAACAAGGAAGAAACGTATACATAGATCAGAGGTTTTGGGAGTGGGGAGAGCAAAATGTTAAATTCAGACTTTAGCGTCATCATTGCCTCTTTTGTAAAATTTCGGGGGGATTTATATATTTCTAACATGTAAATGAGCTTTCAGACAAGTTCCAACTAAACTCTGTAGCTGGCGGTGTTATGTAATAAATTTTTACATAACACCGCCAGCTACAGAGGTCAGTTGGAACTTGTAAAACTACTCATATTTCAATAACCACAGCTTAATAACCTATAATGAAAAAATTATCAGAACACTCCCTAAGGTGCCCAGATCCCAGCTGTCAGGAAGGGCACACCAGAAATGTCAATGGCGATATCGGCGCATCTTCACGCATGCGCGGTAGTGGCGCATCGGCGCACGCTGATGTGCGCATGCGCGATAGCGGTGCGCGCGCGGGCACGTGCGGGAGCGCGCGGCGGCGGCTCATGGCGCCAGATGGGGCTATTTCTTTGGGCTGATGGCTGGGCTCTGTGCTGTTCGGTCTACAGCGTTACCTGAGACCTCTGACCCCTGCTTACCTGAATCCTGCTCCAGCTGACCCTTCCTGGCTTGTTTGACCATTCTTGCCGATCTGCCTGTACCTGACCCCCGGCCTGTGTTGACTACGTTCCTGCCTGCTCCTTCTGCTACCTTGTTGCCTGCCCGTTGCCGAACCTGCCTGTACCTGAGACCTGCCAGCTGCCTAAACCTGCTCATACCTGATCCTGCTCCAGTACTTACCTGTACCTGAGACCTGCCAGCTGCCTGAACCTGCTCATACCTGATCCCGCTCCAGTACTTACCTGCTTGGGACTGGTGTACCCACGCTTCCAGCCCATCTGACCGCACCCGCCTGAGCTCCAGTTGTTAGGCTGTCAGCTGTTTCCGGATCCATTCCAGTCTCCGTCCCAGTTCCGGTCCAGCGCACCACCAGCGACTTTACCAGGCTCTCGTGCGACTCTGCACTCCTGCGCCTCCTGTCTTCACTACCAGGGGCCTCGAGTGAGAGGTGTAAGGGAGGCCTCCCTCTGCATAATCAGACTCTTCCACCAGGTACGTGACAGTACCGAACAGCCCAGTCAGAGTCTGTGCAGGGAGCCTCTTCCATGGAGGGTTTCCGCTTACACCTCAAAGACCTCACCCAGACTGTTGAAATTGCACAAGATGCATATATCCGACTGGAAGAAAGCATCCAGGCTCTTTCCTCACCTACCTCGGCCCCGCAAAGAGCTACTTCAGCAATAGCAACGTTACCTCCAGAAACCGGGGTTCCTGGGCCTGAAAGATTCACCGGTGATCACCGACTACGAGGACAGAAGTCAGAGAGACCTATGAGGTCGTCCTGTCCAGCCTGGAAATTAGCCCGAGCCTCTAACATCAGCAGCCTGACATCTTCTACCACTGCTGCACCCACATCTGATGTCCCTGAACCCAGGCAACTCAGAGTGCCCCGTCCCTCACTTTCCCCTGAGGAACGTCAACGCCGACAAAATGAAAACCTCTGCCTGTATTGTGGGAGACCCGGGCATTACGTGAGGTCATGTCCAGCCAAGATCCGCAAGGGTCGAATTATCTTCTCTGCCAGCACGCCCATCCTGCCAACCCACCTGGCTCTCCCCATTGTATTACAGCTTCCGGGAAGAAGTATTCCTGTCTCTGCTATAATAGACTCCGGTGCCTGTAGCTGCTTTATGGACTTGTCTTTTATTGCAAAACATCAAATCCCTTTGCAACCTAGGGCCCAGGGACTTTCAGTACATCTGGCCGACGGGTCTGCTATCAAATCCGGACTAGTGACTCAGCAGACTATACCCCTGCCTGTCATTATTGCCGGTAGTCACAAGGAATTGTTACGCCTGGATGCCATCGCATCCCCGCTGTTCCCCATAATCCTTGGCATGCCATGGCTCCAAGCACATAACCCTCTTATCAACTGGGTCGGAGGGGAGGTTAAGTTTCACTCTTCCTACTGCCTCCAACACTGCTTGCCGAAATTCTCTTCTGATCCGCCATCCTTGTTATGCTTGGACTCTGATGTTGAAACACGCTTATCTGTACCAGTTGCATACCATGACTTTTTAGATGTCTTTAGCAAGAAAGGAGCTGAAACTCTCCCTCCACATCGGCCATATGACTGCCCGATTGATCTCATCCCA
Source organism: Rana muscosa (assembly GCA_029206835.1). NCBI lineage: Eukaryota > Metazoa > Chordata > Amphibia > Anura > Ranidae > Rana > Rana muscosa. Next base: position 348,005,864 of record CM055119.1, read on the forward strand.
GGTGTTGAGGTCTCTTTTGGAAGGATTTTTCCTCTGTCAGAATTGGAGCTTGTCGCCCTAAAAGATTATATAGACGATAACCTAAAGAAGGGCTTCATCCGCCCCTCCACTTCTCCAGCAGGAGCGGGTATCTTCTTTGTGGAGAAGAAGGATCGTTCCCTTCGCCCATGTATAGATTATCATGAACTCAATAAAGTTACGGTCAAGAACCGTTATCCCCTGCCCTTGGTACCCGAATTGTTCCAGAGGTTGGGAGCAGCAACCATATTTACAAAACTGGATCTCCGAGGGGCATATAATCTGGTACGGATACAGGAGGGAGACGAGTGGAAGACGGTTTTTCGCTCCCGATTCGGACATTTTGAATATCTGGTGATGCCGTTCGGCCTATGCAATGCCCCAGCAACATTCCAGCACTTTATCAACGATATCTTCCGCAATTTCCTAGACCTGTTCGTTATAGCATATCTGGACGACATCTTAATTTTCTCTGCTTCCCTTGATGACCACCGCAGACATGTTAAAAATGTATTGAGCAGACTGCGACAGCACGGGCTATACGCCAAGCCGGAGAAGTGCGAGTTCGAGCGTCAAAGCATTACTTTTTTGGGACTAATCCTCTCCACCGAAGGTGTCAAGATGGACCCACAAAAGGTCACTGCCATCTTAGACTGGCCAGCCCCAGTGGACAAAAAAGGCATCCAACGCTTTGTCGGGTTCTCGAACTTCTACCGAAAATTCATCAGGGGATTTTCAGCCATCATATCACCAATCACACAACTGACCAAACAAGGCATCCGTTTCCAGTGGTCTCCTGAAGCTCAAAATGCTTTCGAGTCTCTGAAGAAACTATTTACTTCCGCACCGGTTCTGAAGCACCCTGACCCAACATTCCCCTATGTATTGGAAGTAGACGCGTCAGAAACGGCAGTCGGAGCAGTACTATCCCAAAGGCGGGGACCCAAGGCTTTGTTACACCCAGTCGCCTTTTTCTCCCGCAAACTGTCTAATGCCGCGTACACACGATCATTTTTCCCGTCGGGAAAAATGACATTTTTTTTTTCGCCGAGAAAAACGATCGTCTGTGGGCTTTATGCCGTTTTTCTCGTTGAGAAAAACGGCAGGAAAAACGACGAGAAAAATTAGAACATGTTCTAAATTTTCTCATCGTTTTTACCATAATTTTTTTCCGCGGCAGTTTTCCCATAGGGAGACACTGCCGCGGAGCCCACAGACGGTCGTTTTTCTCGACAAAGAAAAAAATGACGGGAAAAACGGTCGTGTGTGGGGGAAAATGCCGTTCCCTCGTTTTTCATTTTTTTTCATGTCGTGATTCACGGCGGTGTTTTCACCGCCGTGAATCACGATCGTGTGTACGCGGCATTACTCTGAAAGGAATTATGATGTCGGAGATAGAGAACTTCTGGCCATTAAAAATGCATTGGAAGTAGACATGTGCACTGCCAAAAAATTCGTTAGTTTTCGTTTTCGTTTCATTCGTTTTTGTTTTTTTTCGTTTTTCGGGTCATTCGTTATGATCGCAATTCGTAAATTCGTAAATTTGTACATTCGTAAATTTATACATTCGTAAATTTGTACATTCGTAAATTTGTACATTCGTAAATTTATACATTCGTAAATTTATACATTCGTAATTTCGGAAATTTGGAAATTCGATATTTTCGAAAACCCGAAAATTTGAAAATCTGAAAAAATAACTATTAAATTATAGGTATTGTAATTTCCTTTCAAATTTGGCTGTTAGCGAACGTAACGAATACAAATTTATCTGAAGTTACGCATAACCTGAAATAACAAATGCCGCATCTAAACAAATGGAACGGAACAAATTAATAATAATAATAATAAAACGTTTTTATTATTATTATTGTTATTTATTATTATTATTAATTCATTACGTTCCATTCGTTTAGATACGGCATTCATTATGTCGGAAAACAATTCGTAACTTCGTTAAGTTCACTAACAGCCAAATTTGAAAGGAAATTACAATACCTATAATTGAATAGTTAGTAATAGTTAAGTTATTAGTTAAATATTATTTCAGATTTCCGAATTTACTAATTTACGATTGTACGAATGTACAAATTTACGAATGTACGAATATTCGGAAATTCGTAAATTCAAATTTACGAATTTCCGGATAGTTGTACATTCGTAAATTCGTGCATTGGTAAATTCGTATATTCGTAAATTCGTACATTCGTAAATTTGAATTTACGAATATTCGTTAAAATTCGTTAAATGAGTTTTCGTTAATTCGGATATTTCCGAATTAACGAATTTGTCGAAATTCGTTAAAAAACGAATTCGGAACGAAACGAATTGCACATGTCTAATTGGAAGAGTGGAGGTACCTTTTAGAAGGAGCAGCGCACCCGATCCTAATCTATACGGATCATAAAAAACTGGAGTATCTGAGGACTGCCAAGAGACTCAAACCACGTCAGGCTAGATGGGCACTCTTCTTTTCCAGGTTCTCTTTTCATCTCACGTACAGGCCAGGATCTAAAAACACCAAACCTGATGCACTCTCTCGGATGTTCTGTGTTACCAGGGAATCCGCACCGCCCGACACTATCCTGTCCTCTGAGAACTTCCTGCTACTTCAGGGAGACCTGCTCTCTCAAATTAAACAGGCTTCTGTAAATGCCCCTTCATCTCTGGGAATAACGTTGCAGGCCAGAGATGATCTACTTTGGCACAAGGACAAAATATTCATACCAGAAAACCTACGTGTCTCTGTTTTGGGATTATGTCACGACCACAAATTAGCCGGACACTTCGGTGTCCGTAAAACTGCTGAACTTGTGCAACGCACATTCTGGTGGCCTCAAGTGGAAAAAGACTGCAAGGGCTATGTAGAGTCCTGTACCACTTGCACACGAAATAAGAACAGCAAAACCAAAGCATGGGGCTTGTTGAAACCGCTATCAGTCCCGAAGAGACCCTGGAAGAATATCTCGATCGATTTTATCGTGGAACTTCCTCCATCTGACGGGTTCTCCACCATCTTTGTGGTGGTGGACCGATTATTCAAAATGGCCCACTTCCTCCCATGAAAGGCACACCATCGGCCCCGGAAACAGCCCAAATTTTTGTGAAAGAAGTTGTTAGGCTTCACGGAGTTCCAGCAAACATCGTGTCAGACCGGGGGGTACAATTCACCTCAAGGTTTTGGAGGTCTTTATGTGAAACCTTGGGAATCGAGTTATCATTTTCTTCCGCATACCACCCCCAAACGAATGGGCAAACGGAAAGAACCAATCAAACTCTGGAACAATACTTACGGTGCTTCTCCTCATACTCACAAGCTGATTGGGCCGCACTACTTCCGTTAGCGGAATTCGCTTATAACAACTCCATCCACTCTGCCACAAAACAGTCTCCATTCTTTGCCAATTACGGATTCAACCCATCATTTCTGACCAGTACCTTCCCGGAGAGTTCTGTACCTGCCGTCCTTGAAACCATAAATTTCTTTGATACCAACAACAAACTTCTACAGACAACTATGACTAAAGCTCAAGAATATAACAAACAGGCCTTTGATAAGAAGAGGCGGGGAGAATTAATTCTGGAACCTGGTGATCGGGTTTGGCTATCCACTACAAATCTAAAACTAATGTGCCCCTCTAAGAAGTTGGGCCCTAAATTTATGGGACCCTTCCCGATAAAAAGAAGGATCAACGACGTGTCTTACGAGCTGGAACTGCCAGACTCCTTCAAAATACATCCTGTCTTTCACGTGGCTTTACTAAAACCTGTAACCCCTGATCCATTCCCTGACCGGGATACAGGCCCACCCGAACCAATATTAGTTAACGGGACAGAGGAATTCGAAGTCGAAGCAATCCTGGACTGTAGGAAAAAGAGAAATCAGATCCAGTATCTCGTCAAATGGAAAGGTTATGGCCCAGAGGAGAATTTGTGGGAACCCGAGGACGATGTCCATGCTGAAAGACTTATTCAGGCATTCAAGAGATCCCATCCTTTGAAGCTCGCCCGGTTGGGCATCCGGAGGCTGCCCATTGGGAGGGGGCAATGTCAGGAAGGGCACACCAGAAATGTCAATGGCGATATCGGCGCATCTTCGCGCATTCGCGGTAGTGGCGCATCGGCGCACGCTGATGTGCGCATGCGCGATAGCGGTGCGTGCGCAGGCACGCGTGGGAGCGCGCGGCGGCGGCTCATGGCGCCAGATGGGGCTATTTAAAGGGGCTGATGGCTGGGCTCTGTGCTGTTCGGTCTACAGCGTTACCTGAGACCTCTGACCCCTGCTTACCTGAATCCTGCTCCAGCTGACCCTTCCTGGCTTGTTTGACCATTCTTGCCGATCTGCCTGTACCTGACCCCCGGCCTGTGTTGACTACGTTCCTGCCTGCTCCTTCTGCTACCTTGTTGCCTGCCCGTTGCCGAACCTGCCTGTACCTGAGACCTGCCAGCTGCCTAAACCTGCTCATACCTGATCCTGCTCCAGTACTTACCTGTACCTGAGACCTGCCAGCTGCCTGAACCTGCTCATACCTGATCCCGCTCCAGTACTTACCTGCTTGGGACTGGTGTACCCACGCTTCCAGCCCATCTGACCGCACCCGCCTGAGCTCCAGTTGTTAGGCTGTCAGCTGTTTCCGGATCCATTCCAGTCTCCGTCCCAGTTCCGGTCCAGCGCACCACCAGCGACTTTACCAGGCTCTCGTGCGACTCTGCACTCCTGCGCCTCCTGTCTTCACTACCAGGGGCCTCGAGTGAGAGGTGTAAGGGAGGCCTTTCTCTGCATAATCAGACTCTTCCACCAGGTACGTGACACCAGCGCTCAAATAGATAAATAAATAATCTGCATTCACGCCCTCTGAAGACGTAATAACGAAACTAGTCAGGGTGATCACGTGACTTAGTTGTCCATACTAGCTGGCGTTAACCTGGGACTCACAGGAGCAGACACACAGCGTGATAGCGCTGCCGCAAGTTTGTGGATGCTAAGCGAATTGTGACAAGCCTTTTTTGATCTTTTAACTTGTAAGCATTTCTTGTATGCGGGGGAATTTTTATGTTTAAATAAATGGATTTACACTATGTAGTGCATACCCCTTTTTATTTTCACATGCCTGCACTGCTACACTCAAAAATCCTCTGACCTGCATGGCTGCATGCAATCAGGCTGACAACAGGATCATCGCCTATCCAGGGAGTTTTCTACCACAGCATCTAGAGAGATCTTGCTACAGGCCTTTACCAACTCATCATCTGGTGAGTAGATTCCCATAAGGGAGTGCACAAGTGCAAGCAAGGAAGGGATAGAATGGATAAGTTGCACACAGCATATTCCAGCCTTCTGTTATTATGAACTGTGTAGTGTGTTGCACAAGATTTGGATGAACATTTATTTTGCTTACTCAGTTTCAAGACCAGAAAGGGACTGTTTGATATCTCTTTTTTTTTTTTCCTTTACTGGCCTATACAGTTATTGTCATTTATCTCCTCTTTTTTTAGATTTAGAGGAATATTTTATACCGTGTTTTATACTGCAATATATGGAAACGTGTAGTTTGTGGAAATTTGTATTCCATTTATAGCGCTGTAAATGCATTTTATATTTTTAAGACGCATATATTTTTTACAGCTTATTAACCACTTCAATACAGGGCATTTTCACCCCCTTCCTGCCCAGGCCATTTTTTTCGTTTTCAGCGCTGTCGCACTTTGAATGACAATTACGTGGTCATGCAACACTGTACCCAAATTAAATGTTTATGTTTTTTCCCCCCACAAATAGAGCTTTCTTTTGGTGGTATTTGATCACCTCTGCGGTTATTATTGTTTTTACTTTTTGCTATAATACATATCCATTTAAAAAAAAAAAAAAAAAAAAAAACTTTTTTCCTCAGTTTAGGCCGATATGTATTCTTCTGCATATTTTTGGTAACAAAAAAATCATAATAAGCGTATATTGATTGGTTTGCGCAAAAGCAAATAGCGCAAATAGCGTCTACAAAATAGTGGATAGATTTGTGCCATTTTTTTTATACTAGTAATGGGGGGATGACTGTGACATTGCGGTGGACATATCGGACACTTTTGACATATTTTTGGGACCATTCACATATATACAGCGATCAGCGCTAAAAAATGCATTGATTACTGTATAAATATGACTGGCAGGGAAGGGGTTAACACTAGGGGGCGATCAAGGGGTTAATTGTTTGTCCTAGGGAGTGATTCTAACTGTGGGGGGAGGGAACTCACAAGGGGAGGAGACCGATCAGTGTTTCTCTGTACTGGGAACACACCATCGGTCTCCTCTCACCTGGCAGGATGTGGATCTGTGTGTTTACACACACAGATCCATGGTCCTGCTGTGTTAACAGGCAATTATGGGTGCCCGGCGGACATCGCAGCCACCGGGCACGCGCACTGGCTCCCGAGCGACGTGGTGGCGGCGCGCGCGTGACCCTCAGACGGTCGGGAAGCCCAGAACGTCATATGACGCCCGCCCAGGATGGGAGATCCCTCCTGCAGATGTAATTTTACTATAAGCAGGATGTAAAGTGGTTAAAAGTGCCAACCTACCCAAAACTGGTATTTAAATCATCTGGAAATGTTAGGAAGTTAACCCACCTAACAATTTCTCTTAGAGACTGTATTGGTGAGTTACACTTAAGCCCTGTACACACGATCAGATATCCTATGGATTTTCGTCTGATGGATTTGTCCATCAGAAATCCGATGGAACTGTTTTCCATCAGTCTTGCCTACACACCATCAGTCAAAAAACCGGCCGTTCCAAACGTGGTGACGTAAAACACTCCGATGAGCTGAGAAAAATGAAATTCAATGCTACTGAGCATGCGTCGACTTGATTCTGAGCATGCTTGGGTTTTTTATCTGATGGATTTCCCCACAGACGATCGGAAATTGCCATCGGTTTTTTATCCATCAGATAATTTTAAAACATGTTCTATTTTTTAAAACCGATGGAAAAAAGACTGATGGGTCCCATACACGATCGGTTTGTCTGATGAAAACAATCCATCGGACAGTTTTCATCAGTCAAACTGATCGTGTGTACAGGGCTTTAAAGTGGATGTAAACCCACTCTCATCCTTTCTAAACTACTGCCATAGTGCTGATCTATAAGGATATAGATGCCTTCTGCATGTATCCTTATCTGTCAAATGTCTCCCCTCTGTCTGTTAAAAGAACTTAAAAACTGCAGATTCTGTGGGTGGATCTGTTGTCTGGAGCTCGGTGGGTGGAGTCGTGATGTCAGTAGTCTCCCCGCCCACCTCTACACTCCCCTTGTCAACATGCATTTTCTCTTGTGTATTCCTTCTGCTATGATTACTAACATCCAGTCAAAATCCAGAAAAGTAACCACATGACTTCAGAAAAGAAGTGAGGGTGGAAATTAAAAAATAATGCCTGTCTAAAGCTAGTGCACGAGATATGTAAATAACCTGTCACTCAAAGCAAGGGGGCGGAACGGACAAAGGTAACTCTGTTTGTCCGTTTTATCTCACTGAACAAAAAAGAGGATTGCTCAGAGCTGGATTAACTCTTTGTGGCAAGACCTGGCACAAATGATAGGAAATCTTATACTCTACATTGTGACAGCAGAAAAAAAAAAAACATTTGGGTTTACATCCACTTTAAGTTCCTGGGTTTACACTCCTGCCATGGCTAATATGATGGGCTCCACTCTCCCTGTATGATTTTGTATTTATTTTATACAATGGAGAATGCAACAGAAGCTGCGAAAACCAGCAAAGATGGGTGAGAACACGCAAAACTCTGAGGTGGAAAAGAACCGAGTTGAGAATTACAGATGAGAAATGGCACAATTGAACTATAGAAGATATAAAAGAAGCCCGGGGCTGACATAACACAGAAGACTACCAATAACTAAAATATTATTTTTGGATGAACTGATGCTTGAACTACATTCTCACGTACTGCAAATAGCAATTCTGAAAACTATAAAAAGTATTAATTAGAAACATTGACGTATAGCTAAAGGAATGCAGTTTATGATTGTCTTTTACAATTTGAATCCTCGTGTGGTTTTGTAGGATGAGTCATGAAATGTCTTTGGTTTATCTGTATTTCTGAATTTATAAAAAGATCTCCTTCATTTAACCTTCTAAATCATTTGTTTCAGTCAAGTGATGGTGCGAAATATAGATAGAAAATTATGATTTATGTGACATGAGTGATATAGAAGAAAGGTCAGAAATGCCACAATTGTGAAAGCAGAATGAGTCTTTAAATGTTTTACATGCTCATTCACTGGGCAGTCTTCTTGTTTGCAGAGGCCTGAAAGGTCGTAATAAATGCAACCATCCAAAGAAAAACAATGGCAAAAGTCAGTCGCCTCATACATTAAGCAACAAAAACAAAAGAGAAAAAAAACATGCAGAAAAAGTTCAAGATACTCACAGATTAGCACAGTGGGAATTTGTCTTCCGCTTCAGTCCCAGAAGATTTTACCCTCTTCCTGACCAGAGCACTTTTTACAATTTGGCACTGCGTTACTTTAACTGACAATTGCGCGGTCGTGGGATACAGTACCCAAACTAAATTTGCGTCCTTTTTTTCCCACAAAAAGAGCTTTCTTTTGGTGGTATTTGATCACCTCTGCGGTTTTTATTTTTTGCGCTATAAACAAAAACAATGTTTTATATTTTGCTATAATAAATATACACAATTAAAAAAAAAAAAAAATGTATTTATCAGTTTAGGCCAATATGTATTCATCTACATATTTTGGGTTATAAAATAAATCACAATAAGCGTATATTGATTGGTTTGCACAAACGTTATAGCGTCTACAAAATAGGTGATAGATTTATGGCATTTTTATTATTATTTTTTTTTTTTACTAGTAATGGTGGCGATCTGCGATTTTTATTGGGACTGCGACATTGCCGCGGACAGATCGGACACTTTTGACACATTTTTGGGACCATTGACATTTATACAGCGATCAGAGCTATAAAATGGACTGACTACTGTGTAAATGTCACTGGCAGGGAAGGGGCTAACACTAGGGGGTGATCAAGGGGTTAAATGTGTTTCCTCGTTAGTGTTTCTAACTGTATCGGGATAGGACTGACTGGGGGAGGAGACATATTGCTGTTCCTACTTAGTAGGAACAAACAATATGTCTCCTCTCCCCTGATAGAACAGGGATTTGTGTGTTTACACACACAAATCCCCATGCTGGCGCTCATGCACGTGCGCACCCACTAGCGGCTCCTAAAGGGTACGACCTACCCATATGGGGTTTCGCCCAGCGGTGCCATTCTGCCGCAGTATGTAGACGTGAGCCGGTTGGGATACTGGACAATATGATGGGTTCACTCACGCTGTATGGGCAAAAGCTTGTGAATACCTGACCATCTCACCTGCTACTGTATATGGCCAAATGGACTGTGTGTGGACAACCATCCAAACTATTGAGTTCAGGTTTTTCCAGTGAAAGAAATGTTTTAGACAATTGTGTGCAAACAGTTTGGGGAAGGCCCATTTGAGTTCTAGCATGACTTTTCACAAAGCCATGTCCAAAAAAGACATACAGTGCCTTGAAAAAGTATTAATACCCATTGAAATTTTCCACATTTTGTCCTATGACAACCAAAAACTTAAATGTATTTTATTTGGATTTTATGTGATAGACCAACACAAAGTGGCACATAATTGTGAAGTGGAAGGAAAATGATAAATGGTTTTCATTTTTTTTTACAAATAAATATGTGAAAAGTGTGGCGTGCATTTGAATTCAGCCCCCTTTACTCTGATACCTCTAACTAAAATCTAGTGGAACCAATTGCCTTCATAAGTCACCTAATTAGTAAATAGAGTACACCTGGGTGTAATTTAATCTCAGTATAAATACAGCTGTTCTGGGAAGCCCTCAGAGGTTTCTTAGAGAACCTTAGTGAACAAACAGCATCATGAAGGCAAATAAACACACCAGACAGGTCAGGGATAAAGTTGTGGACAAGTTTAAAGCAGGGTTAGGTTATAAAAAAATATCTCAAGGAGCACTGTTCAATTCATAATCCGAAAAGGGGAAAGAGTATGGCACAACTGCAAACCTACCAAGACATGACCGTCCACCTAAACTGACAGACCAGGCAAGGAGAGCATTAATCAGAGAAGCAGCCAAGAGGCCCATGGAAACTCTGGAGGAGCTGCAGAGATCCACAGCTCAGGTGGGAGAATCTGTCAACAGGACAACTATTAGTCGTGCACTCCACAAATCTGGCCTTTATGGAAGAGTAGCAAGAAGAAAGCCATTGTTGAAAGAAAGCCCATTTGCAGTTTGCGAGAAGCCACGTGAGGGACACAGCAAACGTGGAAGAAGGTGCTCTGATCAGATGAGACCATAATTGAACCTTTTGGCCTAAAAGCAAAATGCTATGTGTGGCAGAAAACTAACACTGCACATCCTGAATACACCATCCACACCGTGAAACATGGTGGTGGCAGCATCATTTTGTGGGGATGCTTCTCTTCAGCATGGACAGGAATACTGGTCAGAGTTGATGGAAAGATAGATAGAGCCAGATACAGGGCAATCTTAGAAGAAAACCTGTTATGCCCCATACACACGGTCAGGATTTCTGACGGGAAAAAGTCAGTCGGAAATCCCGACGGGAAAAAAGAGAACCAGCTCTCTATCTTTTGCCGGCCGTTTTTGGCTGTTTTCCTGTTGGAAAAAGTCAGATGGAGCATACACACGGTCTGGATTCCCGACCAAAAGCTCTCATCTGACTTTTTCCGACAGGAAAAACGATCGTGTGTATGGGGCATTAGAGTCTGCAAAAGACTTGAGACTGGGGAGGAGGTTCACATTCCAGCAGGACAACGACCCTAAACATACAGCCAGAGCTACAATAGAATGGTTTAGATCAAAGCATATTCATGTGTTAGAATGGTCCAATGTCCAGACCTAAATCCAATTGAGAATCTGTGGCAAGACTTGAAAATTGCTGTTCACAGACGCTCTCTATGCAATCTGACAGAGCTTGAGATATTTTGCAAAGAAGAATGGGCAAAAATGTCACTCTCTAGATGTGCAAAGCTAGTAGAGACATACCCAAAAAGACCTGCAGTTGTATTTGCAGCGAAAGGTGGTTCTACAGAGCTTTGACTCAGCGTAACTGAATACAAATGCACACCACACTTTTCAGATATTTATTTGTAAAACATGTTGAAAACCATTAATCATTTTCCTTCCACTTCACAATTATGTGCCACTTTGTGTTGGTCTATAACATAAAATCCCAATTAGGGATGAGCTCGGTGTTCGAGTCGAACATAGGTTCGACTCGAACATCGGCTGTTCGCGCGTTCGGCGAACAACAAACGATTTGGACCGCTCGCGCCAAATTCGAGTGACGCGAATGGCCCACAATACACTGCGCCATCGCAGTGTAATCCTGGCGCTGTGATTGGCCAAGCATGCACTGTGACCCTGCATGCTTGGCCAATCACAGCGCCGGCAGCGAGGAGAGCAATGATTGGCCACAGGCAGGATACCTGTGGCCAATTATAGCTGAGGGGGTTTAGTACACGCCCCACACTATAAAAGGCCGCCAGCGCAGCGGCCTTGTGTAGTGTGTTCCGGAGCAGGGAAAGTGAAGGATAGGCAGGGACAGTGTCAAATCTTGTCAAATCTCTTCTTTGCTAAACCTTGTGTGTAGGGACAGAGAAGGATAGGCAGGGAGAGTGTCAGTGTCATATTCTTTGCTAAACCTTGTGTGTAGGGAGAGGGAAGGATAGGCAGGGAGAGTGTCAGTGTCATATACTTTGATAAACCTTGTGTGCAGGGAGAGAGAAGGATAGGCAGGGGACAGTGTCAGTGTCATATTCTTTGCTAAACCTTGTGTGCAGGGAGAGAGAAGGATAGGCAGGGAGAGTGTCAGTGTCATATACTTTGATAAACCTTGTGTGCAGGGAGAGAGAAGGATAGGCAGGGGACAGTGTCAGTGTCATTGTTGCTAAGCCTCCTGCACATTATACACCTACACCTGAAGTTAGCCCGTATTGCTGCTTTTTCCTGGTGTGTTACACCAACAGGATTTTGCGGCACTTACAGCGGGCGGAGTGTGCCTCCTGACCATATTACACCTTAACTTAGCCTGTATTGCTGCTTTTTCCTGGTGTGTTACACCAACAGGATTTTGCGGCACTTATAGCGGGTGGAGTGTACCTCCTGACCATATTACACCTTAACTTAGCCTGTATTGCTGCTTTTTCCTGGTGTGTTACACCAACAGGATTTTGCGGCACTTACAGCGGGCGGAGTGTGCCTCCTGACCATATTACACCTTAACTTAGCCTGTATTGCTGCTTTTTCCTGGTGTGTTACACCAACAGGATTTTGCGGCACTTACAGCGGGTGGAGTGTACCTCCTGACCATATTACACCTTAACTTAGCCTGTATTGCTGCTTTTTCCTGGTGTGTTACACCAACAGGATTTTGCGGCACTTACAGCGGGCGGAGTGTGCCTCCTGACCATATTACACCTTAACTTAGCCTGTATTGCTGCTTTTTCCTGGTGTGTTACACCAACAGGATTTTGCGGCACTTACAGCGGGCGGAGTGTGCCTCCTGACCATATTACACCTTAACTTAGCCTGTATTGCTGCTTTTCCCATTTCCCTGCAGGCCATTAGAATGTCTGGAAGGCAAACAAGGAGAGGCAGACAGTCAGGAGCCAATAAAAGAGGGCAAGCAGGCTCTGTGTCTAGAGACAACAGTGCTGGTCGTGAACGTAGTGCATCGCCATCAGCACATGGCCATGGGACACGCTTGTCCTTCTTTTCGGCAGCTGGACATGTTGAGCCGCATCATGCCGAAGACTTGGTAGAGTGGATGACCAAGCCCTCCTCATCCTCTCTCACCCAGGCTCAGGGTACTGGCAAAGCAGCTGCCAAAGCGTCCTCTTCCCTGGTATCAATGTCATCATCAGTCACTCCTTCCCTAGACCAACCATGTCCTCCTGAGGAGTCCCCCGAACTGTTTGAGCACAGTGTTGGGTACATGCTCCAGGAGGATGCCCAGCGTTTCGAAGGGTCTGATGATGATACCCAGCTAGAGGAAGGCAGAAGCGTGAGAGCAGAGAGAGGGGATGCTCAAGAAGGACACCAATCTGGCAGTCATGTTCCAGCAGCTGCAGCATACTGCCAGATTGGCTCCAGTGATGAGGAGAGAGGGGATGATGAGGTCACTGACTCCACGTGGGTGCCTAATAGGAGAGAGGAGGAGGAGGAGGAGGAGGATGGGGAGGAGGCACATCTCCAACGAGGCAGGATGCCCTCCGGGGGCCAGCGTAAGGTCAGCACACCGACGGAATCACACCGCAGAGCTCCGCCTGTGCAGAGCGCTGCCTCTGCCCGTTATTCAAAAAGTTCTTTGGTGTGGGCCTTTTTTGAGTCGAGTGCATCAGATCGCACAGCTGCTGTTTGCAACATATGTCTCAAGCGTATATCGCGTGGCCAAAACATCACCCGCTTGGGCACCACATGCTTGACCAGACATATGTTGACCTGCCATGCAGCTCGTTGGCAAGCCTACCTTAAAGACCCACACCAAAGAACAAAGCTGACCTCTTCTTGCACCGCATCAGCTGGGATCTCCAACCCCACTATACCTTCAGTCCTCTCTGAAACCTGCTCTGAGAGGAATGAAGGTGTAGAATTAGGTGTGTCACAGCCAAGTACTTGCGGGCACTCTGCTAGCAGTACACCAACGTCCGATTCTAGCAGGCAAATTTCCCTGCCCCAGCTGCTGGACCGTCGAAAGAAGTTCACTCCCAGCCATCCACATGCCCAGCAGTTGAATGCTAGCTTGGCTAAATTGCTAGCGCTTCAATTGCTGCCTTTTCAGTTGGTAGACTCGGCCCCCTTCCGTGAGTTTGTGCAATGTGCGGTTCCTCAGTGGCAGGTTCCCAAACGCCACTTTTTCTCACGGAAGGCGATTCCGGCTCTCTACCGGCATGTGGAAGGCAATGTCTTGGCCTCGCTGGACAGGGCGGTCAGCGGTAAGGTGCATATTACCGCTGACTCATGGTCCAGCAGGCATGGACAGGGACATTACCTTTCTTTCACAGCCCATTGGGTCACTCTTTTGGCAGCTGGGAAGGATGCAGGACAAGGTGCAGTAGTGTTGGAGGTTGTTCCACCGCCACGCCTCCAAAATGCTACTACTGGTTGTGACACACCTCTGTCCTCCACCCCCTCCTCTTCTTCTTCCTCCGTGGCCTCTTCCTGTGCTTTGTCCTCGGAACCAGCGGTGCTCCATAGGCGTTCAAGGGGCTACGCAAGTACGCAGGCAAAAAGATGCCATGCCGTGCTAGCGCTGGTGTGTTTGGGGGACAGGAGCCACACTGGGGCAGAGGTTCTGTCTGCTCTGCAGGGGCAGGCCGAGAGGTGGTTGATGCCACGCCAGCTTAAGCCAGGAATGGTAGTTTGCGACAATGGCACCAACCTCCTCTCCGCTCTCCGACAGGGACAACTGACCCATGTGCCCTGTGTGGCTCACGTCCTTAACCTGGTGGTGCAGAGGTTCTTGGGCAGGTACCCGGGCTTACAGGATGTCCTGAGGCAGGCCAGGAAAGTCTGTGTGCATTTCCGCAGATCTTATAATGCCAGTGCTCGCCTGGCTGAGCTGCAAAAGGAGTTGAACCTGCCCAAGAACCGCCTTATATGTGACATGCCCACCAGGTGGAACTCAACGTTGGCCATGCTGCAGCGGCTGCACACGCAGCAGAGGGCCATCAATGAGTACCTGTGCGACTACGGCACCAGGACAGGGTCAGGGGAGCTCGGGTTTTTTCACCACTCCAGTGGGGCATGATCAGGGATGCATGCACTGTCCTGGCACCATTTGAGGAGGCCACGAGGATGGTGAGCAGTGACAGTGCATGCATCAGTGACACTGTACCTCTTGTCCACCTGTTGGAACATACGCTGCGTGGAATAATGGACAGGGCACTTGAGGCAGAACAGAGGCAGGAAGAGGAGGACTTCCTTGCCTCTCAAGGCCCCCTTTACCCAGACAGTGTTACTTCTGTCCCACCCATCGCACAGGAAGAAGAGGAGGAGGAGGAGGATTGTGTCAGCATGGAGGTGGAGCCTGGCACTCAGCATCATCAGCAGCAGTCTTTTAGGGATGATTTACAGTCCCAAGAAACCAGTGGACTTGTACGTGGCTGGGAGGAGGTGGCTGCGGATCATGTCGTCCTTAGTGACCCAGAGGACTCCGGACCGAATGCCTCAGCTAACCTACGCTGCATGGCCTCCCTGATCCTGCAAAGTCTGCGGAAGGATCCTCGTATTCTTCGGATCAAGGAGAGGGATCATTACTGGCTGGCCACTCTCCTTGATCCACGGTACAAGGGTAAGGTTGCGGACCTTATCTTACCGTCGCAGAGGGAGCAGAGGATGAGACAACTCCGGGAGGCCTTGCAGAAAGGTCTGTGCAACGCGTTCCCAGAGACTGGGAGGTTACAAACTCCTGGTCCTGGACAACGAGTTGCTGAGGCTTCGGTCAGTCAAAGAAGGAGCGGTGGGGAAGGTGGCCGTCTGACCGAAGCGTTCAGACAATTCTTTAGTCCGCAGCCCCAAGGTATGATCGGTTCCAGCAACCATCGCCAGCATCTGATATACATGGTGCAGGAATACCTAGGGGCAAGGTCAGACTTGGACACCTTCCCCACCGAAAATCCTCTGGCTTACTGGGTCTTGAGGATGGATCACTGGCCAGAGCTTGCACAGTATGCAATTGAGCTACTGGCCTGTCCTGCATCCAGCGTTCTTTCAGAACGCACATTCAGTGCTGCTGGAGGATTTGTCACGGATCACAGGGTGCGCCTGTCCACCGACTCTGTTGATCGACTGACCCTCATAAAGCTGAACCAGTCTTGGATCACCACCAGCTACCAAACACCTGAAGCTGATATAACAGACTAATTGATTTTCAAATGTCACATCCCTTAAAGACTGATGCTGATGCTGAGAGACTGTCCTGTTATGTTGACTGACTATCCTCCTCCTCCTCAATGATCCGATTGACAATGATAGCTTGGAAGAACATTTTTGTTTCTGGGTGCCGCCACCAGTGGCTAAGGCCCAATTTTTCAGCCCCTGTTTAACAGGGGTGTGTTATTACAATTTTTTATGCAATGCTTTGCAGCAGGGCTCATTCCTGCACTCCAACTAGAGTATCTGGGAGTGGTTGCAGTGTCGTGGCACCAGCACCAGTGGCTAAGGCCCAATTTTTCAGCCCCTGTTTAACAGGGGCGTGTAATTACAATTTTTGATGCAATACTTTGCAACAGGGCTCATTGCTGTGCTCCAAGTACAGTATCTGTGAGGGGTTGCAGTGTTGTGGCACCAGTGCCTAAGGCCCAATTTTTCTGAACCTGTTTAAGAGGGTCATGTAATTACAATTCTTGATCTAATAATTCACAGCAGGGCCCATTCCTGCGCCCACCAAGACTAACTGTGAGGCATTACAGTGTTGTGTCAATACCACCACCACCACCACCACCAAAGGCCCAATTTTTCAGCCCCTGTTCAACAGGGGCATGCAATTACAATTCTTGATCTAATAATTCACAGCAGGGCCCATTCATGCGCCCACCAAGAGTAACTGTGAGGGCTCACAGTGTTGTGGCAACACCAACATGTAAGGGGCAAATTTCAGCTGAGTATATACGGCAGGCCCCTACTTTCAAACATCCAACTTACAAACGACTCCTCCTTGCAAACGGAAGGATACAACAGGAAGTGAGAGGAAATCTACCCCTAGGAAGGCAAATTCTCTCCTGTAAGAGTTAATATGGGAAAAAAAGTGTCTCCTCTCCACTGATGCTTTATCACCAATTCTTGTTTCAATAAAAACCCCAAATTTTCAAAAAACATTTGTCATTAGGACGGAAAGTGAGGTGAACTGTTCTGAACAGGTGCACACTGCACAGACAGCAAAACAAATGTTACAGGGGTGATAACCCTTCCCTATGTTTTCCAAAAAGCTTAAAAATAGAATTTTTGCCTGGAGCTACACTTAAACAATGTACCTGTTCAAAATTACAAACAGATTCTACATAAGAACAAACCTACAGTCCCTGTCTTGTATGCACCGCCTGTATACGGCTGTTCAGAGTATATAGGGCCTTTTTTATTTTGTGTGCGGTGTTCCCCTTAATATCCATACAAGACCCAAAGGGGCTGGTAATGGGCTGGGGTGGGGGGGGGGGGTGTGATGGGGTAGCTATGCCATTTTTCTTAAAGATTTTCATCCATATTACCGGGACCAGACATTACATTAAAGCCGCAAGCAGTTTTAAATGGCTTTTTTTCCTTTAGAAATGTAATTTTGTGCAGGGACAGTTCTAAACACGGGAAACACGTGGCACTTCACAGGCATACTTTAGACACCCCCCAGGTACGATATTTAAAGGAATATTTGACTTTTTTTTTCACTTTATGCATCATTAAAATGACTGCTCCAGAAAAACGGCCGTTTTTAAAACTTCTTTTTGCATTGATACATGTCCCCTGGTGCAGAACCCGGGTTCCCAAACCCTTTTTAGGACAATAACATGCATAATAGTCATTATAATTAGCACTTTAGATTTCGAACGTTCGCATCCATTGTATTTAATAGGGTTCTAAAGTTCGTGCGAACTTTCGGTCCGTTCGCGGGTTCTGGTGCGAACCGAACCCGGGGGTGTTCGGCTCATCACTAATCCCAATAAAATACATTTACGTTTTTGGTTGTAACACAACAAAATTTGGAAAATTTCAAGGGGTATGAATACGTTTTCAAGGCACTGTAGTTTGAACTTAGTGTAGTATAGTAAAGAACTTAATGTGGAGGAATGTGAGCCACCTGCACAGAAGCCCGACCTCACTCCTACAGAAAGCATCTGGCATAGATAGCAAGCCAGGTCTTCTCACCCACCATCATTATCTGACCTCCTAAATGCTATTTTACCTGAATAGGCAAACATTCCCACAGACACACTCCAAAGTCTTGTAGAAAGCATTCCCAGAAGAGGCCTTTATGGTGGCCAGGGTGATGTGTGAAAAGAGGAGGAAGGAGAGGAATTGCAACTTCTTATTAATAAACATATTTATGGAGGAGGATGTCCTACACACTCAACTTTTGGCCATATAATGAATATGACCAAGTCCTGCAGAAAGAAAAGCCCGGAGTAGAAAGACAGAATGCCATAGGCGGAGGGCTGGCATGACTGAGTGAACAGGGTATGAGATGTGAAGGGATTAATGATTGGCTTAAATTAAGTGAGAAGGGGAGGGGAAAAGGCTAGATAAAAGGGAGTCCCCGCCCCCCTAAGACAACACAGCATGGGGGAAAGTTCCAGAGAGCAGCAGCATGTCATCTGTGGATAAACTTCTGGCCCAACTGAGGGCGGAGGCCGCTACACGGGGCGAGGATTGGCTCCAGGAGACCCTGGGGCCAATGCTGTCGGGTCCATCTGGATCAGCAGGTACCGCGGGGAGAGGGGCTGGGCGAGCTCGCACGTCCAGACCTCCGGAGCACTTCTCACCAGGCCCCTCCCTGAGAGCTCAGCAGCAGACTGGGAGTCCCCCTAGGGCCCATTCGGGCCCCCCGGCCAAGCGCGCTGCGTTGCCCAAGGCGGGGGGTACCGGGAGGAATCCCCCTCAAGTTCGGAGCTCGGCGGGGGGCCACTCCGGGAGTTCCGGTGCGGCCATCAGGCCTGCGTGGCGCATGGAGTCGGAGAGTGCGGGCCCCGCCCCCCTGGGGTCTTCGGGGCCCCAGCGCGGGTTATCAGGGGCTGCGGTGTCCGGGCATCCCCCCCTCGGCCAGACGTCATGGGCCGGTGCAGGCAGGTTCAGGAGTGAGGGAGCCAGAGAGGGATGACGGCGGTGCTGGGGAACAGCGTGGTGGCAAGTCGGCTGAACGATCGGTGTGTGGGTCTGGTGCGCGGAGGATAGATCGATCGGGTGCAGGACCCTCGGTTTCCAGGGGTAACTCACCTGGTGAACTTTCTTCTGGTGGTGAGGAGCAGTCGGGGGTGCTGTCGGAGGGTGAAGTGTGCAGCTCGGAGGAGGATCGGTGGCAGCAGTGGAGTCGAGTCGATCGGCTGGTGGGAGTTCTTCCAGGCAGCCCGGTAAGTCATTTTCATCTACTCATTCTGGGGGCCATACTGGGGGTAGTGGCCAGGTGGTTAGGCCTGCTGTGGGTGTGGGTTTAGCGGGGCAGGTGCTGGATCCAGGTAGTGGGCAGGCTGGGGGGGCTACGGTTCCTGCTGGGGGAGGTGCATGGCTGGATGGGCTGCAGGAGTTTCTTGCGGGTATCAAGTCCTTGGTCAGCCAATTTGAGAAGGGGGATGGTGGCCAGGTCAGCCCGGCAGTGGCGTGGGTTCCGCCGGCAGGGCCGGTGGGGCCCATTGCTGCGGTTATAGCGCCGGTTCCACCTGCGGCGACTACTGCGGTGGGGGAATCTGCAGGGGTGGCTACAGTGGATTTGGGAGCCACACAGGTGGGTAGTGCGGTGGAACAGGCGGCACGGCAGGATATCATTAGGTTGGCTGATGCTGCAAAATGTGAGGTGTATGTGTGTTATGAGGCACCGCTGGGAGCACACCTGAAACCTGAAGTGAGGGAGAAGATATGGAAGTGTGAGTATGTGGAGATGTTCTCACTGTTACCATTGGAAAAGTTTCACCTGGACAGGGTTAAGCCAGATGATTCTAAAAAGGAGGATGAGGAGAAGAGGAGATACAGGCTTATCCCACGGACGTTTGCAAATTGGCTGCAGGCGTTCGCCATCATGGCTAGTGTTATAGGACAGAAGAATCCGGAGCACTGTTAAGCACTATTTGGCTATCAGGACTCCACTGGGGAGGCCTACAGGGTGTACGGGGCACGGGGTGGCTCTGATATGAGGAACAGTTCAGGCAGAGGAGAGCAGTGCGGCCGGATCTGCGGTGGGATAATAAGGACATCAGCTTATGGATGCGGTTGATGACCTCGCCGAGGGCTCCTAGTCAGTTTTTTCAGGGGGGGTCGGTGGAACCTCTTCCCCAGAACAATCTGCCGGTAAGAAAAAGGGGGTGTGCTGGCAATATAATGAGGGCACATGCAAGTTTGGGGGGTCCTGCCGGTACAAGAATGAGTGCTCCGGTTGCGGAGGCTCCCATACGCAGGCTAGATGCTTTAAGCAAGGTAAGGGTTGTACCGGAGACTCTGGGCACAAAAGGGAGGACTTCGGTGATGGTGGAAAGGATGCGGCTGTTTCTCGGTAGGTATCCGGACAAGGGGGCGGCCAGGTTGTTAGATCGGGGGGTTTTCAGAGGGGTTTCACATTCCGTGTTCCTTGCAGGTTATCCCCCCGATCGCGTGCAATTTGCGGTCGGCCATGCAGCAGCAAAGGGTCCTTTCCCTTCCCCCCTTGGAGAATTTGGTGGTCTCCCCGCTCGGGGTTGTCCCCAAGAGGGAGCCCAACAAGTTCCGCCTCATTCACCACCTGTCTTTTCCGAAGGGCGGGACGGTCAATGATGCGATTGATCTGGAAGCATGTACAGTCAGTTACACTTCCTTCGATGCTGCCGTGGGCTGGGTTCGCCGGTACGGGCAGGGGGCGTTGATGGCAAAAGCCGACATAGAGGCGGCGTTTAGATTGTTGCCGGTTCACCCTGATAGCTTTCACCTCCTGGGTTGTCATTGGGACAATGCGTTCTGTGTGGATAAGTGTTTACCTATGGGATGCTCCATATCGTGCGCATTGTTCGAACAGTTCAGCTCATTTGTGGAATGGGTTGTCAGGGATGTGTCGGGGGTGAATTCAATTATTCACTACTTGGACGATTTTCTGTGCGTGGGTCCGGCCTCATCCAGGATCTGCGCGGTGCTCCTGGTCACCTTGGAGCACATTGCAGAGCGGTTTGGGATCCCTTTGGCGCCTGGTAAAACTGAGGGACCTTGCACGGTTATCACGTTTTTGAGCATTGTCCTGGATTCGGAGGCCATGGAGTGCCGCCTACCATTGGACAAGTTGGAGGCTCTCAAGCGGGAGCTGAGGGTTATGATGGGGCTGAGGAAGGTGCAGCTTAGGGTGTTGCAGTCACTGCTGGGAAAACTCAATTTCGCGTGCCGCATTCTGCCAATGGGCAGGGTGTTCTGCCGGCGGCTGGGGTACGGTCCCCCACACACTTTGTGAGTTTGGGCAGGGAACACAAGGTGGACTTGCAGGTTTGGCATTCATTCCTGGAGTCCTTCAATGGGAGAGCGTTATGGATGTCCGGACCAATTAGCAATTTTGATTTGGAATTGTACACGGATGCAGCTGGGGGGTCAGGTTTTGGGGCTTTCTTTCAGGGTAAGTGGAGTGTGGGCCCCTGGCCTCAGGCATGGATTGATGCTGGTTTCACTAAGAACTTGGTCCTGTTGGAACTGTTCCCGGTGGTACTGGCGGTGGAACTGTGGGGTGCTTGTTTCAGAGACTTAAAGGTGCGGTTTCACGGGGACAACCTGGGGGTGGTGCAGGTCATTAACAAGGTGTCGGCATCCTCCCCCCCTGTGGTGCAGCTGCTGCGCCATCTGGTGTTGAGATGCTTACAGCTCAATGTGTTTGTGTATGCGGTACACCTTCCAGGGGTGGACAATGTCATAGCTGATGCGCTGTCTCGCTTTCAGTGGGACAGGTTCCGAGAGTTGGCACCGGAGGCGGAGCAATGTGGGGTCCCTTGTCCAGGCTGGCTGTGGAGGATTCCGTTGGAATAGTGTCAGGTTGGATGAGGAAATCGGTGAGTACGGGCACATGGGTGGCGTATGAGAAGGTGTGGCTTGAGTGGCGAGAGATGGTTTGGGAAGCTGGAGCTGACCCAGTGGGTCCCAATGTAAGGTTATTGGTGCTGTATTTCCTGGCCAGGAACATGGAGGCTCGCGTATCCAGGTCCTGTTTGGGTAAGAAGCTGGCAGGGTTGGCCTTTCTGTTTAAATGGCAGGGTTGCCCGGACTTTACAAAAGACTTTTGGGTGTGTCAGGCATTCAAGGGATATGGCCGGGGGGGACAGAAAATGGACGGCAGGCGGCCGGTATCGTTTGCTCTATTGGCTGGGATCATGGGGCAGTTACAGGGTCTATGCTCGTCCGGATATGAGGTTTTGCTGTTCACAGTGGCCTTTTCATTGGCGTTCTTTGGCGCATTCCGGATAGGTGAGTTGGTCAGTCCGTCCAAAGCAGTGCATGAGGGGTTGCTGTCTAGCGATGTGGGTTGGACGGAGGAAGGGGTGTCACCGGCGCTTAGGAAGTCTAAGACGGACCAGATGGGCAGAGGTAAGTTGGTACAGGTTTTTCCGGTTCCAGGTTCTATGTTGTGGCCGGTACGGGCTGTTAAAGGGTACTTGGAGGTTCGCCCGTCCGGTGTGGGTTCTTTTTGATGCACGAGGACGTGACCCCACTTTCAAGATATCAGTTTATTGCTGTGTTCCGAAAGTGCCTTCGGGCGTTGGGACTCCGCGATAGGGAGTTCTCCTCTCACTCAGCTACGGAGGCGGCCAGATGTGGGATGGATGAGGAAGCTGTTAGGAGGATAGGACGGTGGGAATCCAGGAGGTTCCGGCTGTACGTTCGCCCCCAGCTAATGGTGGGGCTGGAGTAATTTTGAGTGCATGCCTGGGGTGTTGTATTCAGGCTGCTAAGTTGTACAAGTTGGGTTTTGGGGTTTTCTCATGGGAGTTATTGTTCTTCTTCTATTTTCAGGTGAGACGCAAGCTTTGGTCTGGATACTGATCCATTAGTTTGTGTTCTGGGGGGCTAAGAGGGCCGACGTTTGTTATAAGGGTCGGCAGCTGGGGTTCCCAAGACCTGAGGCGTGTGTCCGATGGCTGGGAGTTCCGGGAATATATTGTGGAGCAGGATGGTTCCGGAGGTGCACCGTTTTGCTAGTTTGGACAGGCCACCTGACGTTTTAGTACTGCACGTAGGTGGCAATGATCTGGGCAGTAGGTTCATGTTAGAGGTGACGAGGGATATGAAATTTGATTTCCTGCGGCTCAGGATGTCCTTCCCGGACACGATCATTGTCTGGTCTGATATGGTGGCCCGGACAGCTTGGAGAGAGGCGAGGTCCGTGGATGGCATCAATCGGGGTTGCAGGAAAATCAATCGGGACATGGGTACGTTTGTGGTCCGGAACGGGGGGTTGGTGGTCCGACACTTGGAATTGGAGGTGGATACGTGGCGGTATCTACGGAGGGATGGTGTCCATCTGAATGAAGTGGGGACTGATTTGTGGGCTTTGGGTTTGCAGGATGGGATCCAACGAGCCCTTAGGGTTTGGAGGGGCACCAAAGGGTAAAGGTGTTTTCCCTTGGTTGCTGTGGCGGATGTTTTGGTCTTTGTGGGAGAATGAAGTACCTCAAAAAGCAAGTGGTCAGGACCTATCAGTGGTATGGGTTCTGAAGGTGTATTCCAGCTAACAGGGGTTTAGCTGGAAGAGTTTGATAATGGGGGCACCCTAAGCAGCTGGTCGGCTTGAGGCCTATGACCACTTAAGGTACTGCAGTATCACATGGGTTGTTATTGATATGATTAAGATTGATATGATTAATATTATTATGATTAATATGATTATGGTAATTTTGAGGTTCCTGCAAAGACCAACACCGGGAGGCAATATTCTGAGAACATGGGTTCTGATTATGTTCTAATTATGTTTTGATGGTTGGTGTTTTGATAACTGATGTAACAGTTAAAATAAAGGAGGCTGCTACGGCCATGTTTTACTCCAAATTAAAGGTGTGGTCTCATTGTTTAAGTATAAGTAAGGTACGGGGTAGAACGTGGTTAGCAGACCAGGAATACATCTGTTATACAATAGTCAAGAAAAGCCCAGAGCAGAAAGACAAAATGCCATAGGCGGAGGGCTGGCATGACTGAGTGAACAGGGTATGAGATGTGAAGGGATTAATGATTGGCTTAAATGAAGTGAGAAGGGGAGGGGAAAAGGCCAGATAAAAGGGAGTCCCCGCCCCCCTAAGACAACACAGCGTGGGGTAAAGTTCACACCCACCCTCCCTATTTTTGAGTTGTTGGAATGTTTAATTGTATTTGTTGGGCGAAGATTGGGTTCTGTTTGTTTTTTTTGTTGTTTTTTTTTCATTACATGTGAGCGGATGTTGTGGCAGTGGCGGGTGTTTTGGTCTTTGTGGGAGAATGAAGTACCTCAAAAAGCAAGTGGTCAGGACTAGGGATGAGCTTCGAGTTCGAGTCGAACTCATGTTCGACTCGAACATTGCTTGTTCGCCCGTTCGCCGAACAGCGAACAAATTGGGGTGTTCGCGGCAAATTCGAAAAATCTATGGGAGAAATCTAAAGTGCTAATTATAAAGGCTTATATGCAAGTTATTGTCCTAAAAAGTGTTTGGGGACCGGGGTCCTGCCCCAGGGGACATGTATCAATGCAAAAAGAAGTTTTAAAAACGGACATTTTTTCGGGAGCAGTGATTTTAATAATGCTTAAAGTGAAACAATAAAAGTGAAATATTCCTTTAAATTTCGTACCTGGGGGGTGTGTATGATATGCATGTGAAGTGGCGCATGTTTCCCGTGCTTAGAACTGTCCCTGCAAAAAGTGTCATTTTTGAAAGAAAAAAATGCATTTAAAACTGACTCGCGGCTATTAATGAATTGTCGGCTCCCGGCAATACATACAAAAGTCATTGATAAAAATAAAAAAAAAGCGTGGGGGTTCCCCAGAATTCAATTACCAGGCCCTTCAGGTCTGGAATGGATATTAAGGGGAACCCCGCCGCAAATTAAAAAAAAAATTGACGTGGGGTTCCCCCAAATATCCATTCCAGGCCCTTCAGATCTGGCATGGATTTTAAGGGGAACTCCACCCCAAATTTAAAAAAAAATGGCGTGGAGTCCCCCTAAAAATCCATACCAGACCCCTTATCCGAGCACGCAACCTGGCCGGCCGCAGGGGAAAAGGGGGGGGACGAGAGAGCGGCCCCCCCTCCCTCCTGAACCGTACCAAGCCACATGCCCTCAACATGGGGAGGATGTCCCCATGTTGATGGGGACAAGGGCCTCATCCCCACAACCCTTGCCCGGTGGTTGTGGGGGTCTGCGGGCAGGGGGCTTATCGGAATCTGGAAGACCCCTTTAACAAAGGGGACCCCCAGATCCCGCCCCCCCCCTATGTGAATTGGTAAGGGGTACATTGTACCCCTACCATTTCACGAAGAAAGTGTAAAAAATTGTAAAAAAAAACACACAAACACCTTGAAAAAGTCCTTTATTTAAAAAAAAAAAAAAACAGCGGTGAAATCCAGTGTCCCGCGGCGATCCCGATGTCCAGCGCTGTCCTTCATTGGTTGTGCCTGAGCGGACCTGATGGGGAACTCCCTCTCAGTATTTTAAATGTATAGACCCGCCCCTTCTAAAGTTCCCCATCAGGTCCGCCAGCGGACCAGATGCGGAACATGAGAAGGGGCGGGTCTATACATGTATTACCACAGTGAGAGAAGTTCCCCATCAGGTCCGCCTCCTCGGTATGTCGGACCCGCCTACGTCATTGGCTTGAGCGGGGAACTTCCTTCACTGTGTAATTTAAATTTACATAGTGAAGGAAGTTCCCCGCTCAAGCCAATGACGTAGGCGGGTCCGACATACCGAGGGGGCGGACCTGATGGGGAACTGCTCTCACTTTGGTAATACATGTATAGACCCGCCCCTTCTCATGTTCCGCATCTGGTCCGCTGGCGGACCTGATGGGGAACTTTAGAAGGGGCGGGTCTATACATTTAAAATACTGAGAGGGAGTTCCCCATCAGGTCCGCTCAGGCACAACCAATGAAGGACAGCGCTGGACATCGGGATCGCCGCGGGACACTGGATTTCACCGCTGTTTTTTTTTTTTTTTTTTTTTTAAATAAAGGACTTTTTCAAGGTGTTTGTGTGTTTTTTTAAACATTTTTTTACGCTTTCTTCGTGAAATGGTAGGGGTACAATGTACCCCTTACCAATTCACATAGGGGGGGGGGCGGGATCTGGGGGTCCCCTTTGTTAAAGGGGTCTTCCAGATTCCGATAAGCCCCCTGCCCGCAGACCCCCACAACCACCGGGCAAGGGTTGTGGGGATGAGGCCCTTGTCCCCATCAACATGGGGACATCCTCCCCATGTTGAGGGCATGTGGCTTGGTACGGTTCAGGAGGGAGGGGGGGCCGCTCTCTCGTCCCCCCCTTTTCCCCTGCGGCCGGCCAGGTTGCGTGCTCGGATAAGGGGTCTGGTATGGATTTTTAGGGGGACTCCACGCCATTTTTTTTTAAATTTGGGGTGGAGTTCCCCTTAAAATCCATGCCAGATCTGAAGGGCCTGGAATGGATATTTGGGGGAACCCCACGTCAATTTTTTTTTAAATTTGCGGCGGGGTTCCCCTTAATATCCATTCCAGACCTGAAGGGCCTGGTAATTGAATTCTGGGGAACCCCCACGCTTTTTTTTTATTTTTATCAATGACTTTTGTATGTATTGCCGGGAGCCGACAATTCATTAATAGCCGCGAGTCAGTTTTAAAAGACTTTTTTTCTTTCAAAAATGACACTTTTTGCAGGGACAGTTCTAAGCACGGGAAACATGCGCCACTTCACATGCATATCATACACACCCCCCAGGTACGAAATTTAAAGGAATATTTCACTTTTATTTTTTCATTTTAAGCATTATTAAAATCACTGCTCCCGAAAAAACGGCCGTTTTTAAAACTTCTTTTTGCATTGATACATGTCCCCTGGGGCAGGACCCGGGTCCCCAAACCCTTTTTAGGACAATAACTTGCATATAAGCCTTTATAATTAACACTTTAGATTTCGAACGTTCGAGTCCATTGTATTTAATAGGGTTCTAAAGTTTACACGAACATTTTGTCTGTTCGCAGGTTCTGGTGCGAACCGAACAGGGGGGTGTTCGGCTCATCCCTGGTCAGGACCTATCGGTGGTATGGGTTCTGAAGGTGTATTCCAGCTAACAGGGGTTTAGCTGGAAGAGTTTGATAATGGGGGCACTGCGGTCAGTGGTCGTCTCTGAGCAGCTGGTCGGCTTGAGGCCTATGACCACTTAAGGTACCGCAGTGTCACATGGGTTGTTATTTATATGATTAAGATTGATATGATTAATATTATAATGATTAATATGATTATGGTCATTTTGAGGTTCCTGCAAAGGCCAACACCAGGAGGCAATATTCTGAGAACATGGGTTCTGATTATGTTCTGATTATGTTTTGATGGTTGATGTTTTGATAACTGATGTAACAGTTAAAATAAAGGAGGCTGCTACTGCCATGTTTTACTCCAAACTAAAGGTGTGGTCTCATTGTTTAAGTATAAGTAAGGTACGGGGTAGAACGTGGTTGGCAGACCAGGAATACATCTGTTATACAATAGTCATGTACTCAACTTTCCTTTGTTTCCTCTATTTGCCTGTTAGAGCAAAGTAAAGTACTCTTTACCTCTGGGTATGAGGAACATATGATTCTCTCCCCTTCCACCCATGATGCAGCACTAGGTCCTTGAATGGCCAAGTGCCAGGCTTCGGTATTGTCATATGGGGATGGGGATAGACAGCAACTTGAAGCTTACACAGGCTTTTTTCACTTCCAATAGTGCTGGAATTGAGCAGGTGTGAAGGGAAGTAAATGTAAAGAGGGAGGGTGGGGGCAGCTTTTTATTGATTTTGTTGAATCCTAATCTTCTGGTACTTGCAAAAGCACCAATCGTTACATTGCATGCCTATTCATGTGTGGCCTCTGCAAAGAGATAAGAGAGACTCACTGCAGACATCTCCAGACCTACAGGGTCTGTATATTTCATTTACCAAAGGCAAATAGGATGTTCCCTTTGCAAGGAAATGTTTCCTTAGCTTAGTATTGGAAGGGAAGCATCCAATCATGTGCCATCAAAAATAAAAAAATAAATCCTTGCTCTTGATTGTTTTGTTTTTTTCACTACATTCACCAAGCTAAGGGAATATTTTCTTGCAAAGTGAACAGCCTACCATATTTGCTTTTAGAAAAGAAACTCCTAATGTGTATGCACAAAAAAATTACCTATAATTTAATACATTAGATATCTATTTTACTGAACATAATTACAGAGCTGAACATCTGGAAAAAATCAAATCACTTTTCCATTTTTCTTTCCTCCAATTCACCTTTAGCATTAGAACCCCAGGGGAAATAGTATACATTTTTCCACTAGAAAGACAGATAAAATGGAACTGCCATATCATATTTTAGTCTTCTGTTATATGACTTATTTTAAAGTTGTTAGCTGACTTGATATTTTGACTGTATCTTGTTGTCGTCATCATTTCTATATGTATTAATTTGATCTCAATTTGCTTTTAGAATGATTGGTAAAAACCTGTTCTGTGACAGTAGATTTCTTAAGGTGCCATTGGCACTGATTTCCCAAATGAGCATTTAAAGAACAGAGAAAAAGACTGATGAAGTTATCAGGATGTAATGTGTGGAGGTCAGTTTGGCAGCTGTTGTGCCTGTCCTAATGGGTGTTGATAAAACATTTGATTTGATTTGTCTTACATGTGGAAAGCCTTGTAAAAAGTAGATACAGAATCCTTTTGGCATTTTCTACTTTACAATTAAAAGAGAAGTTCAGGTTTAAAAAAAAATAAACATGTATACTCACCTAGATGGATGAAGCTTGGATCCGATGCTGCATCTGTCCCCCACCGACTCTAAGACTGAGAGCTGATCAATCAAACACTGCTGACCGCTTAGCTCTCGGCTTAGGCTGCAGAGATCTAGTGACTGTCAATCACTGGCTCTCTGCTCTGCCCTTCCAGGGCTCACTGGAGCGCTGGGCTGTGGAAGGAGCTAGACTGACTGACTGCTGGGCTCTGAGGAAGAAGACTTGTCTTTGAAACGCGTAAGCCGCCAGTGACCCCGTCAATCCCTCTGTGACTCTTTGGAGTGGGTTTGGTTCGGACGCATTGCTGCGATTTTGTAGATTATTTTATTGTGAGATACTCACGTATGTTTGTATGTAGTTTTCTTTTATCTATTTTTAATAAAATCCACCCAAGGATAATGCCCTAGGCTGGTGCTGGTGGTTTCTTTTTTCTCTTTGTCATTTATCGTTAGGATACCCCTATCCGTGAAGGCAGCAAGGCCAGTGACATTTACCATTTTGACTTACAGACTGTCTGGTATTCCACGCGTGTGCAGGAGTTTTCGTTTTCTGTTATCGAAGGAGCTAGAGCGTCTGACTCAGGCTCTCAGTGGCTCACTGAGAAGCTGAGCCAGTTGCCGGTCCAGGCATTTGTGTGAATCCCAGCCATATGGTTTTGAACTTTTCAGAGCATGGACCAGCTAAGGGATGTCTGCCAGCAGCGGACTTTGGGCCGCTGTTGGCTGAAAATGGGTCACAGGAGTGTTGAATGAACGTCACCTCTGTGATCCCCAGGAGAAGGACAGCCAAAATATCTTTGGCTATACTTCTACTTTAAGTTGACTGTTGATTTTATTAATGGAACAAACATTAAATATTTGGTCACATTTGCTTTAACATTGTACATTTCAATAGAGGTCATAGATAACTTTGTTTGGTACAGGTACGAATAATAATATTATCATTTACTATGTTATCTGAAAAGGGTCATTATTTTGTTTCAATACTTTTTTATTAGAGAATAAAAAAAAAAAAACAGCCTGCAAAAGCAGGTAGCATGTAAAAGGAATACAAAAGGTTAGCCTTGCAGGGCACAATAAAAGCAATAATTATACAGTTGGGGTGGAATACAGCTACATAAAAATATGCAAGTAAACAAAGTAATGTATAATACCTGGGTCAAGAGTAGATGTTTACATCAGGGTTGCTACTGGAATACCAGAGTACCCAATATTTCCATTTGGATTTGAAGGCCTCCAGGAAGGCAGATCAAAGGGTTATCAGTTTTTTGAATTAATAGATTGAGTTGGTTACAGAAATCACTTCTGACAGATTGGGTGCCCGCTCCTTCTTCCAGGGTCTGGTCAACTTGAGATGAGCAGCCACTAGAATGCTAGTGACTACCATATGGTAAGTGTCAGGGAAGTTGTCTATCCCTAAATTTAGTATTGCCAGATCAGGTTTTGGATTGGTGAGGACCCCCCGTGACAGTGAAGAGGAGCCGCAACACACTCCGCCAAAAGTTTTGCAGGACCATAAAATGTGAAGAAGGTTGCCATTGTGGCCACATCCACACCAGCAGAGAAGAGACCTAATTGAGGGGTAACGTCTCAGACTTCTCTCCTACCGATGCGTTTCGTTGTAAAAAGCATCAACTGGGAATGCTTTTTACAAGGAAACGCGTTAGTAGGAGAGAAGTCTGAGACGTTACTATGCACCAGCAGTCATTTTGATATAGCTGCGGTTGAGTGTTTTTTTTTTTATATATCTTCCTTTTTATGTGCTGTGCAAATATTTTTTATTGCTTGGAAACCTTTTTGTGTGTTTTTAATAAATACCAAGATTTTACTGCACATTAGTTTTTTCCTCTTTCCTTTTTTCCAAATGAACTTTCGGGCTGGCAAACTGTGAATTATCTTATTTGAGTTTGATTCAAATGTTTCTTTGTTTAACACAAATTTCACAGTGAAAAGTCATACTTTTGTTCATCATTATATTTGGCAACAATTGTTGCACATATACCATTTATAGTGTGTTATATGTTGGTTTTCAGGTGTGTCGCATATCACCATTTCACATCTAATGTTGGATTCGCATTTATTTTTTTACACTTTGTATCAAGCTATTTATTTTCACCTTTGGTCAATTTTGAAATTTTTTCAATTTCACCATGCTTTTTAAATTTACCTTTAGTGACACTTATTCACCTTTTTAGAATCACAGGTGCTAATCATTTGCACAACTTTTTTTGTTTATAATTATTGGTTTGGATTTAGTATTTACCGTATTTATCGGCGTATAACACGCACAGGCGTATAACACGCACCCTAACTTTAAGAGGGAAGTTTCAGGAAAAAAAACGTTCACAGCCCCCTGCGTATAACACGCAGGCACAGTTTACCCTCTATTTTCAGGGTAAAAAAGTGAGTGTTATAAGCCAAAAAATACAGAAATTCCTTTAAGTTTTCTGCACTTATTTAGTACACATATTACTTTAGAACAAGCGCAGAATTTTCACCTTTACACACGTGTCTTAATAAACTCCTTTCTGAAAAGTTTTATCCCTATTGTGGGGTCACCAGTATGGTATTTGTAAATTGAAATAATATCCCCTCTCAAGCGTCTCTTCTCCAGAGAGAATAAGTTCAGTGCTCGCAACCTTTCTTCATAACTAATATCCTCCAGTCCATGTATTAGCTTTGTTGCCCTTCTCTGTACACGCTCCATTTCCAGTACATCCTTCCTGAGGACTGGTGTCCAGAACTGGACAGCATACTCTAGGTGAGGCCGGACCAGAGTCTTGTTGAGTGGGAGAATTATCGCTTTATCTCTTTAGTTAATCCCCTTTTTAATGCATGCCAATATTCTGTTTGCTTTGTTAGCAGCATCTTGGCATTGCATGCCATTGCTGAGCCTGTCATCTACTAGGACCCCCATGTCCTTTTCATCCTTGATTCCCCCAGAGGTTCTCCCCCCAGTGAGTAGATTGCATTCATATTTTTGCCACCCAAATGCATTATTTTACATTTTTCCACATTGAACCTCATTTGCCATGTAGTTTCCACAATCTGTGGAGAAGTTAATGCACTGCTTAGCTTAGTATCATCCGTAAAAACAGAGATTGAACTGTTTACCCCATCCTCCAGGTCGTTTATGCACAAATTAAACAGGATTGGTCCCAGCACAGAACCCTGGGGGACCACACTTTCCACCCCTGACCATTCTGAGTACTCCCCATTTATCACCACTCTCTGAACCCGCCCTTGTAGCCAGCTTTCAATCCATGTACTCACCTTATAGTCCATTCCAATGGGGAACTGTTTTAAATGCTTTTGCAAAATCCAGGTACACCACGTCTACGAGCCTTCCTTTATCTAGATGGCAGCTCACCTCCTCATAGAAAGTTAATAGATTGGTTTAGGCAAGAATGATTGTTCATGAATCCATGCTGATTAATGTTAAGGTTCCCCTTTTCATTACTAAAATCTTGTATATAGTCCCTTATCATCCCCTCCAAGAGCTTGCATGCTATTGATGTTAGGCTAACTGGTTTGTAATTCACAGGGATGTATTTTGGCCCTTTTTTAAATATTGGTGCTACAATGGCCTTTCTCCAATCAGCTGGTACCATTCCAGTCAGTAGACTGTCAGTAAAAATTAGGAACAATGGTCTGGCAATTACTTGACAAAGTTCTCTAAGGACCCTTGGGTGCAAGGCACCTGGTCCCGGTGACTTATTAATGTTGAGTATACTGTGCCTCATCCCTAATATCAGAATATTAGGTGAATGAGAGAAAAGATGGGACTTTATTGGCCCCACACTGGAGATAAATATTGTTTTAAAAAAAGTATTTTTGTTGAAACAAATTTAAAAAAGAGATGTATAAACATATTACAGGAATAACATGCTTATATTATATTCATAAAACCAGATATTCAGGCTGGTATCACCAATAACCCTCAAATGATAGGTAGGGAGCCTCCAAAAAAGTACAACATATAAGAATTACAGAACACAACCATAATCTCTTAATTGCCAGGTATCCAATGGTGGCTATTTGAGGGGAGGTGATATCCAACTACACAGGTTACTCATTGCTCGACATGTTTTGCATAGTATACACTTCTTCAGGAGCTAAAGAGTTAAAATGATTTTAGTAAAAACATGAGTAGATCAGATGAGGAGGGGGCGGGGTGGATGGTCCTTGCCCCCCCCAGAGGTAGATATGGTGTAACGGTTTACCTTGGTTGGAGTCCATAGTGCAGAGATGTATGCTCACCCTTGCAAATACACACAGCCCATGGTAACTAGGTAAAAGGCTACCTGGGCTGTGAATCTGAGCACGGGGGCTTAACAGGAAAAGGGATCTGGATTTACAGTACAAAAGAGGAAAATTACCAAAGGATTGTCAAGGTGAAGCCGTAGTCAGGGGATTCCAGAAGTCAGAGTTAACGAGGAGCAGAGCCAGGGTCAGTGATATTTTATGCTGTAGTATAGTGGTTTGTGGCCAAGGTCATTCCTCATGGATGTCTAAATGGAGAACATACCTCTACCCTCTCTCCAGTGTCAGTATCGTGTCAATCATACGCACCATCGGGTCTCTCTCTAGATCAACATATGTCAGAAATTTTTTTTAAGGTGTATGTCAAGCCCAAAACTTTTTTTTAAAATTATTATCAGGGCTTTTTTTCCAGCGGGAACACGGGGGAATGCAGTTCAGGCACCTCTGGCACTAATTGTATGTAATGGCAATGGGTGGTGGAAGGTCTATTGCTGGCTGCTGGGGGATCTTTTCTCTATGGAGGGGATCTATTGTTTCAGGGGGACTATTGTTGCTGGTGTGGCATCTAGTGTTGCTGGGTGGGATCTACTATTGAGGGAGGAGTCTATTGATGCTGGCTGCTGAAAGATCTATTGTTGCTGGGTTGGATCTATTTTGCCGGGTGGAGGTATTGTTTTTGGGAAGAAGGTGTACTGGTGCTGGGGAGATCTATTGTTGCTGAGGGAGATCTATTGTTGCTGGGGATCTATTTGTGGGGTGTCTATTGCTGCTGGCTGTAGGGAATCTACAGTATTTTACCGCTTTCCTTGTTATCATGAACAAATTCCATACAAATTACGTAGCACCACAAAATGATATTTGGTTCTGTAGTTTACAAAAGTAGTGATACTGGAAGGTGGGTAGATGGAACCAAGGGACCGTGCTCAGAGCTGGGTAAGGGGTGGAGAAAAGGGGTGACTCAGAAGGGAGAAGTACCTGCACCTATTCTTTGAGAAAAAAAGCTCTCATTATTAGGGTGGTAAAAGATGAGAACCAGTGGAGGCTCGTGGTTTTTTATGGTGCCCCCCAACCCCCCTGCTCGCTGTCTGCCGGTCGGTCCACTTACCCCATCTAGGCAGTGGGTATCGGGCAGCGCTGGGGATCGGGCAGCCGCAGACATCAAGGAGCAGTGGGGATCTGGGCATCAGCGGACATCAGGCTGCGGCAAGCATCGGATATTGGCTCCTGTATCTTCTCCTCCTCCCTACTCCTCACTTCTGCCATCCATCTTCTTCCCTCCTCCTAGATGTCCAAAGGATTGCCTGTCCTTTTAGCCAATCAGGTGACGGGTATCAGGCCTGCTTCCCGATTGGCCGGGGAGGAGGATCAGTGTTGCAACAGCGAATATTCATTCGCTGTTGTAACACCTGGGTGGGCTCGTAGCACAATGCTCTGCGCCACGAGCCCACCCTATTTTGAAGCCTATTAGAGCCTTTGGCTCTAAGTAGGTGCTTCAAAAAAACACCCCCGCCGCTGGAATTCAGGTGCCCGGCGTCTTAAAATGGTCCGGACGCTAGAAGGTGGAGGTTGCCACTGATGAGAACACCTGATGGATGTTTACTGCTATCTAAGGCTACAGTAGACAGATTTACCCTTACCTTCTGTCCTGCTGACAACAGCTTTACCAGGCAGGAAGTGAAGGAAAATCTACAAAAAGGCACCATATAGAAATAAAATCTGGCCGGAGTTTGAGTCTTCCCCTACACTACTAAAGAAAAGCATTTCTATTTCTATCTGCTAAAGAGTTCTCCTCCCTTTGGGTCTAGTAAAACTTAATAAGCAGAATAGGAAGTGAAGGTAAATCGCTCTAATAAGGCCCCAGTTAGCAGTAAAATAAACTTGGCAGAGCTTTACCAATCTATTCGGAACTACCAGAAAAAAATTGTTGGCTGGACATACACTTTCAGAACCCATTCACACTAAAGATTTGCATGCACCTTATTTTTGAGCATTATGGAATATGTTAATGTGTGTTGTATCAAGGCAGCCTATTCATTATAAAGGGGCTGCCAATGTACCACAACAAATGAAAAATCGAATTTAATCATTTTTTTTATAAATGCAGCACATCGCAACGCACAGTATATGGCTTGAGGTGCACTGCAGTTTATTGTGTTCTATTGCCTTGGGGTGCTTTTTTGCAATAAATGGCACTACGACACACTGCACATAGAGCAGTTGCATTGCCACGCACTGGGGAAACATGCAATAACGTATGCATTGCCACAATGCACACATATTAATGGCCCCTAATGGTATTCTCAGATACATATAAATGTGAGGATCTTATCACAATTGAAAATGCTTAGAGCTGTCTTACGGTTCCGAAAATGTCTTACGGTTCCGAAAATGATGAAAAATCATGACTTTTTTACTATTCCGAGAAAAATACCTGATTTATTTATAGCTCTTTTCCTCCAAAAAAATAAATACAATTAATTTTATTTCAGAAATGTAATCTTTTTTGCATACATGTTTTAAAACGATATTGGTATTTCCATGACATAAACCAAATTTTTATTTTTTGTTTACATGCCTTTTAAAAGATCTTCATAAATAGGATTTACACAACTAGATATCTGTTTCGTAGCTAATTAGCCACTGCAGGGAATTGTCATGAATCTTTGAAATTTCAGCTACTGTATTTTTCTATCCTCAGAGATTATTGTTCTTATCTACACTGTATCTAAAAGACATAAGATATTTAAAAAAAAATAAAACTAATTTCTACCTACTACTTGGGATACTGCCAGAATTACCTTATAATAATAAAGCCATTAAAATGTGCATTTTACAGCACAATACAAGATGGAAAATAAATTAGGAACATAGCGGTTTTAAGTTGCTAATTAATCCAGATTATAAAGATTTGCTTCTAGGAGTTTGCGTCCTTGACTTTTCTATTCCTTTTTTTGCTGTTATGCTTTTCTTGTCTTGGAAGCAGTTATGTGTTTACTGGGAGTTAGCTTTATTAAAGAATATCTCCAACTACAAGGCTTTTTCAGTGGTTTTCTATATATTTTATTTATGTATGCATTTCGTTTTATTTTTATTGCATTTTTTTTAGTTAGGTGAATATAAAATATGCATGAATATTTGTATCTTGGTTTTATTTTTATTGTAATTTTTTTTTTTTTTTTTTTTTTTTTTTTTTTTTTAGTTAGGTGAATATAAAATATGCATGAATATTTTGTATCTCCCATGGCTGGAGCTGTAGATGGCACAAATGAATGAAGAGTTAAGCCTCGTACACACGATTGAGTTTCTCGGCAAGAACCAGCAAGAAACTTGCTGGCAAAGCTTTCTTGCCGAGTAATCGGTCGTGTGTATGCGGCTATCATGTTTCTCGTCAAGAAAACTGACAAGAATCTCGACGAGAAAAATAGAGAACCTGCTCTCTATTTTCTCGTCGAGATTCTTGTCAGCATGTTTCTCGACGAGAAAAGTGAGTGTGTGTACACTTACCTGTCCTCCGGGAAGCCCGCGCATGCTCGAAATGACTTTGATGCATGCGCGGTAGCTTCCTAGGCATAGGTAGGGTGTAGCAAGATGGCGGCGATGCCATCGAATGTGACGAGCGCACGCTCGTCGTAGTCGACGACGTCACCGCGTTCGCTCCATTCAAAGAACCGCGGGTTCTTTGAATGGAGCGTCTGTACACTCGGCCGGGACAAGTTTCTTGTCCAAGAATCTCGTCAAGAAAAACGACGTGTTTCTTGACGAGATTCTCGGTCGTGTGTACGAGGCTTCAGTCATTCCCTGCTTTTTTTCTTCCTTGGCTGCTCTGTTTGGATATGGCAATTAAGACTTTCAGTTAGAGAGAGCCTAAATGGCTTCTGCCGTGTTCTCAATATTTCTAGTAGAAAGGTGCACTCTGTATCAAGAACTTGACCTCTGGAAGATTTACCCCCCTTTATGACCATTAATTTTTTTGTGATACTGCACTACTGTAACTGAGAATTGCGCAGCAACGCTGTACCCAAATAACATTTCTGTAATTTTTTTCCCCACAAATAGGGCTTTCTTTTGGTGATCACCACTACGTTTTTTTGGGGGGGTTTTTTGCGCTATAGACAAAAAAAAGTCAGACAATTTTGAAAAATATATATTTATATATATATATTTTTACTTTCTGCTATAAAACATAGCCAATAAAAAATTGAAAAAAATCGAATTTCTTCATAAATTTGGCCAATATGTATTCTGCTACATGTTTTTGGTAAAAAAAAAATCCCAATAAGCGTATATTGATTGATTGGCCAATGGTATAGCATCTACAAACTATGGGATATACAGTATTTATGGAATTTATATTTATTTTTTTATACTACTAATGGCAGCAATCAGTGATTTATAGTGGAAATGCAATATTGGGCAAACAATCAGACACTAACTGACACATTTCGGGAACTAGTGACACTAATACAGTGATCAGTGATAAAAATACACACTGTCACTGTACTAATGACATTGGCTGGGAAGGGCATCTAGGGCGCTCAAAGGGTTAAAGCAGAGTTCCACCTATTTAAAAGTCAGCAGCTACAAAAAGTATAGCTGCAGACTTCTAATAAACAGACACTCACCTGTCCCATGGTCCAGCGATGCGTCCACCCGAAGCCTCGCTCCTCTCCCCCTCCTCTCCGCAGTGCTGGCATTGTAAGTGTGGGCACCCGGCTGTGAAAGCTTGCTGCTTCACAACCGGGTGCGCACTGCGCATGCGCGAGTCGTACTGTGCGTTGTAAATGGCCGGGCAATCTTCTGGGACTTGTGACGTGTCACAGAAGATTGCAGGGAGGGAGAGGAGAACTTTTGCTTGGGGCCGTAGCGCCAGGAGTGAAAGTGGGAGCTGGGTACCTGTGAAAACTAGGTATCTGCCCCCCCCCCCCCAAAAAAAAAAATTGACATGCCAAATGTGGCATGTCAGGGGTAAAGATTTAATAAAGATTTATTAAAGTGGAAGTTCCACTTTTGGGGGGAACTCCGCTTTAACTGTGTGCTTAGCCAGTGTTTTTGTGTACTTTGTCAGGTGCTTTTACTAAGGGAGGAGATCAATTTTGTTCCCAAAATTCCTTCCTTCTCCCTTAGAGGCTAAGGGGAGATCATTTATCTTGTCAATCAGGGGAAAATTAATCTCAAGAAAAGATGCACAAAATTGCAAATCATTTGGAAAATGGAATAGTTCATACATGAATCTCCGCTATTTATTTATCTGTCAACCTTCTTTAAAGTAAAACATGACATTGAGACCCCTTTATGTAAGCACAACATCAGATGGGGGATTTCTGTTTAAAAAAAAAAGCAAACTGCAGTAAATAAGAGATAATCACTTACTGTAGTATTGATCACCACAACAATGCTTGGTAATAGCTATCTCCAAGTATGCTACAAAGGGGAAAAATAAGTACACACGCCAACAGTAACAACTAAACCCAGGACCCTGCATTCACTATATCTGGTCTCCCACAGTACACAGAATATGGAACTGCAACTATTTTTGTAAATATAAACTGCTAAATACATTTTCTTATCAGCAGTTACAGCAGTCTTGTGACTCCTATCAGTCTCTGATTAAAGCTTGTAGGAGTTTTAATTATCCCCTGATTGTCCTATGAGGCTGCAGGACCCCTGGCCCTCTGTCTGGACAGTGCTGATTGGCCCTGTGCTGATCACATGCACCCTCCCCGCCGGTCATTACTGATAGAAACACGGATCGCTGCCTTCCCACAATACAAGCACATCCCCCACAGTTAGCAAGCACTCCCTAGGAACACAGTTAACCCTTTGATTGCCCCTGATGTTAACCCCTTCCCTGCCAGTGTCATTAGTACAGTAACAGTGCATATTTTTTAGCACTGATCACTGTATTAGTGTCACTGGTTCCCAAAAAAGTGTCAAAAGTGTCAGTTAGGTGTCCAATTTGTCTGCGGCAATATTGCTATAAGTCGCTGATCACTAGGGATGAGCTTAATGTTCGGGTCGAACATGAATTTGACTCGAACATTGGCTGTTCGCCCGTTTGCCGAATAGCGAACAATTTGGGGTGTTCGCAGCAAATTCGAAAAGCCGTAGAACACCCTTTAAAAGTCTATGGGAGAAATCATAATAAGCTGATCGGAATCTGGAAGCCCCCGTTAACAAAGGGGACCCCCAGATTCCGGCCCCCCCATGTGAATTAGTAACGGGTGTACATTGTACCCCTAGCATTTCACAAAAAAAAATGTGTCAAAAATGTTAAAAACCACAGTAGACAGCTTAGGACAAGTCCTTTATTAAAAAGAAAAAAAAATTCCAACGATTTAATCCATTCTCGAGCGAAACAGAGAAAAAAAAAAGCCGACTCGATCCTGCCTCCATGGGAGGCACCCGCGGAATGATGCTCTCCCGCTGTGACAGCTCTTTTATAGCTGAGGGCGGGGCCACCCATCACGTGCGCGGGTGACCCCGCCCCCCTCTGACGCAATAGGGAAATGCAGAGGTTACCCAGTGACATGTATGGGTGACCCCGCCCCTCTCTGACGCGTCACGGGAAATAAAGGACTTGTCCCAAGCTGTCTACTATGGTTTTTAACATTTTTGACACATTTTTTTTGTGAAATGGTAGGGGTACAATGTACCCCGTTACCAATTCACATGGGGGGGCGGAATCTGGGGGTCCCCTTCGTTAAAGGGGGCTTTCAGATTGCGCCCGCAGACCCCCACAACCACCGGGCAAGGGTTGTGGGGATGAGGCCCTTGTCCCCATCAACATGGGGACATCCTCACCATGTTGAGCGCATGTGGCCTTGTACGGTTCAGGAGGGGGGGCGCTCTCTCATCGCTCCTCTTTTCCTGTGGCCTGCCAGGTTGCGTGCTCGGATAAGGGTCTGGTATGGATTTTTGGGGGGAACCCCACACCATTTTTTTTTATTTTGGCGCCGGGTTCCCCTTAAAATCCATACAAGACCTAAAGGATTTTGAGGGGGACCCCTACGCCATTTAAAAAAAAAATGGCGCAGGGTTCCCCTTAATATCCATACCAGGCCTGAAGGGCCTGATATGGAACTTGGGGGGATCCCCACGCATTTTTTTTTACATTTTGGCTCAATTTTTTTCAATGACTTTTATCTGTATTGCTGGGACCCAACAATTTATTATAGCCGCGACTAAATTTAAATTTAGTTTTAAATGACTTTTTTCCTTTAGAAATTTCATTTTGTGCAGGGACAGTTCTAAACAGGGGAAACATGCGCTACTTTACAGGCATACTATAGACACACCCCAGGTACGAAATTTAAAGGAATATTTCACTTTTATTGTTTCACTTTAAGCATTATTAAAATCACTGCTCCCGAAAAAATGGCAGTTTTTAAAACTTTTTTTGCATTGATACACTTTTTATGACACTAACTTGCATATTAATCCTTTAAAATTAGCACTTTTGATTTTTCATGTTCGTGTCCCATAGGCTTTAACGGTGTTTGCGTGTTCGAACTAATTTTTTTGCCTGTTCGCATGTTCTGGTGCAAACTGAACCGGGGGGGTGTTCGGCTCATCCCTACTGATCACCACCATTACTAGTAAAAAAAAAAGTTATATATATATCTCATGAAGTGGAGGGGATCCAAGTGATTCTAAAGCAATACACACCTCATCCCAAAGGTAAATAATAATAATAATAATAATTATAATATATCCCATAGTTTGTAGATATAACTTTTGACCTTTGTGCAAACCAATAAATATACGCTTATTGGATTTTGTTTTTTACAAAATTGTGGGTCTTTTTTTAGTTTATAGCACAAAAAAATTAAACCGCAGAGGTGATCAAATACCACCAAAAGAATGCTCTGTATGTGGGAGAAAAGGACAAACATTTTATTTGGGTACAGTGTCGCACGACCGCGCAATTGTCTGCTAAGCAGAAATACGGATCTCTGCCTTCCTACAGTACAAGCACATCCCCCACAGTTATTGGTTTACCACTTAGACCTCTGATAAGGAATGACATATACTCCTCCCTACAAGTAATACCTTATCCATTGTTCAACCTAACAGTTTGTCATTTTGTCAAATATACATGCAATGTATTGTTTTGTTTCAAACTTTTCTTTTATGAAAAAAAAAACAAATAAAAATGATTTAAAATAAAAGTTGCACTTCTGTTTGACAAAAAGTTATATTTTTGTTTGTTAATGAAACTTGGTTTTATTTATAAAGATGTTATATATCACCATGGCTACAGTAAATCTGTGTCTGTAGTGCATGTTCAAACCTTAATACCATAAATAATAACATGTTATATGATTTTTACTCCTGGAGTATATACAGGCAGTCCCCGGGTTCCAAACAAGACAGAGACTGTAGGTTTGTTCTTAAGTTTAATCTGTTTGTAAGTTTGAACAGGTACATTTTTTAAGTGTAGCTCCAGCCAAAAAATCTATTTTTAAACTTTTTGGATAACATAGGGAAGGGTTATCACCCCTGTAACAATTGTTTTGCTGTCCGTGCCCCTGTTCAGAAGATTTCACCTCACTTTCTGTCCCAATAATAATTGCATTTTGAAAAATTTGGGTTAGTAGGGAAACAAGGATTGGTGATAAAGCATCAGTGGAGAGGAGACACCCTTTTCCCATATTAACTTTCCCTTCCTAGGGGTAGATTTCCTCTCACTTCCTGTTGTCTCCTTCCATTTGTAAGTAGGAGTCGTTTGTAAGTCGGATGTTTGTAAGTAGGGGACCGCCTGTAATGAGTTTGGCGATTCTAGACAAATGCTTAAATAATACATTACAATTTACCTAAACTCATTAAATTTTAGTTGACCAAAATGTAATGGAGATTTTAATAGACTAAAATACGACCAGAACTAGAACATGTCATTTTAGAAGACTATGACTAAAACTAAATTTGAA
This sequence comes from Rana muscosa, assembly GCA_029206835.1. Classification (NCBI taxonomy): domain Eukaryota; kingdom Metazoa; phylum Chordata; class Amphibia; order Anura; family Ranidae; genus Rana; species Rana muscosa. The sequence goes on from CM055119.1 coordinate 348,047,800, forward strand.
ATTTGATGTCAAAATGAATGTTTTGATGCAAAAAAAATAATAAATCAATAAATAAATAATAATAATAATATATATATATATATATCTATAGATATATATGTGTGTATATATATCTATATATATATATATATAGATAGATATATATATAGATATATATACTGTGAGGGGGTTAGCTCGGCAGCGGGTGTGTGTGACCCCCGGGATGGGCTCCCCAGACAAAAACAGGCCCAGCAAACGGAGGTTGTGGTTTTCAAAATCAAAAAGGTGCGGTTTATTTTCTATTTACAGTGACAAAACACAGCAAAGCAAAAGAAACAAATAAAATAAATCCTGGTCAACTTGACCTCTGACTAAACATACAGGTTTCCTAACTAACCACTGGGATCAGCCTAGTGCTGTCCTAGTCCCTAAGTCCCTGGTTTTAAATGTCCAAGCAAATAGCCACACAGGCTTTTTCTCACCGCACAGGGGTTCACTCTCCCTAGACAGTCCACACAGGTCTGGTTCCAGGCATGAGCTAACATCTAATGAAGCTGGGAGTTCTTATAGAGGCCTAAATGAGCTGACAAGCTTCAGCTGGTCTCATCAACTCCCTGTCTGCACGACGCCCAGCACTCTCCCTAGAGGTATGAGTCATCCATGAGCCCACTAGCCTTAGCTGGGCTTATACAACTCTCCACCTAGTTGTATAAGTCGGCGTAAAGCCTGAATCTGGGCGAAATATATCTACCCCCCTGGATGCAACCAGGTGACTTTACCTTCCTGCTGTCACATACCCCCCCTCTTGTTTTAACCTCGGGGTTGGAACACCAGCAATCAGGCATTCATGTACTCGAGACAAAGCATCCACATTCCCCATTTGAACGCCAGGGCGATGCTTTACTGTGAAGTTGAATTCCTGGAGGGCCAGGAACCACCTATTCACTCTTCTATTTGTTTCCTTGTTTTGAGCCATCCACTTTAACGGAGCGTGATCCGTAACCATGTCAAAGTGCCTACCTAGCAGGTAGTACCGAAGGGAATCTAGAGCCCACTTCACCGCTAAACACTCCTTTTCAACGGTGGCGTAATTTACCTCATGGGACTTCAACTTCCTGCTGAGGTAAATGACTGGGTGCTCTTCCCCGTTCCAGACCTGGGACAATACTGCTCCTAACCCCACATCTGACGCATCACTTTGTACGACAAAGTCTTTAGAGAAGTCGGGTGAGTACAACACTGGCTGGCTACATAAGGCTTGTTTCAAGAATTGGAATGCTGCCTCAGCCTCGGGGGTCCATTTAATCATGACCGACCCTTTCCCCTTCGTCAGGTTGGTTAGGGGCACAGCCTTAGAAGCAAAGTGGGGAATGAATCGCCGATAATACCCAGCGATTCCCAGAAAGGCTCGTACCTGCTTCTTGCTGTTGGGACGTGGCCAACTCTGGATGGCCTCGACTTTGTTGAGTTGGGGTTTTATTACTCCCCTCCCAATGGTGTACCCAAGATATTTGGCCTCCTCCTGCCCAATGGTACACTTCTTGGGGTTAGCCGTAAACCCCGCTTCCCGAACAGAGTCCAGGACTGCTTGCACTTTTGGCAGATGTGAGGCCCAATCTGTGCTATGGACAATTACGTCATCCAGGTAAGCCGCAGCATACTCCCGATGGGGCCTCAGCATCTGGTCCATTTTCCGCTGGAATGTGGCCGGCGCATTCTGTAACCCGAACGGCATTCTTTTATATTGGAACGCCCCGTCTGGGGTTACAAATGCGGTTTTCTCTTTGGCCGACTTGGCCAGGGGGATTTGCCAATACCCTTTTGTGAGGTCAAGAGTCGTCATGTATCGGGCTGTTCCCAGCCGGTTGATCAACTCATCTATACGTGGCATGGGGTAGGTGTCAAATTTTGTAACTTTGTTCAACTGACGAAAATCGTTACAAAATCGCCAGCTCCCATCCGGTTTAGGCACCAACACAATGGGACTAGACCAATCACTTTGGGACTCCTCTATCACCCCTAAGTTCAGCATTTTCTGTACTTCCTCCCGTATTGCCTCCCGTCGGGCCTCTGGGATCCGATAGGGTTTTAACTTCACCCTTTCACCGGGCGGGGTAATGATGTCATGCTCTACCCCAGATGTTTGTCCCGGCAGCTCAGAGAATACCTCCTTGTTGCGAAGCACAAACTCCTTAACCTCCTGTTGTTGGGGTTGTGACAAGGTGGCTGCTATTCCAACCTCAGGAATCACGCAACCAGTTTGAGCTGGTGACCAAGTGTCTGCGACTAGGGACTCTCTATCCCTCCAGGCTTTCAACAGATTAACGTGATAGATCTGTTCGGGCTTTCGCCTTCCTGGTTGTCTGACCTTGTAATTCACTTTGCTCACTTTTTCCATTATCTCATAGGGGCCTTGCCATTTGGCAAGGAATTTACTTTCAACCGTAGGGACAAGTACCAGTATCCTATCCCCCGGGGAAAAGGTACGGGTCTTGGCTCCACGGTTGTACACTCTCTGCTGTGCTAACTGCGCTTGGGCCAAATGTTCCTTCACGATGGGCATTACCTGTGCAATTCGGTCTTGCATCAGGGCGACATGCTCAATCACACTCCTGTGGGGAGAACTCTCACTTTCCCAAGTTTCCTTGGCAATATCCAACAGCCCTCTTGGGTGTCTCCCATACAGTAACTCAAAGGGGGAGAATCCCGTAGAGGATTGGGGCACCTCCCTAATAGCAAACATCAGATAAGGAAGTAGACAGTCCCAATCCTTTCCATCTCTATCCACCACTTTCTTCAACATTTGTTTTAGGGTTTTGTTGAATCTTTCAACCAGCCCATCGGTTTGGGGGTGATACACAGATGTACGTAATTGCGTCACTTTGAACAATTTACACAGCTCCTTCATAACCCGGGACATAAAGGGTGTACCTTGGTCCGTAAGCAGTTCTTTACAAATACCCACCCGGCTAAACACAAGAGATAGCTCTTTGGCTATGGTCTTGGCCGAGGTATTTCGGAGAGGGATCGCTTCTGGATAACGGGTGGCATAGTCCATTATAACTAATATGTACTGGTGCCCCCTAGCGGACTTGATTATAGGCCCTACCAAATCCATGGCGATCCTCTCAAACGGGACCTCAATGATGGGTAGAGGGACCAGCGGGCTACGGAAATGTGGCATCGGGGCCGACCTCTGACACACAGGGCAGGAGGAACAATAATTTTCTATGTCCTCCATCACCCCCGGCCAATAGAATCTCTGTAATACCCTCTCTCGGGTTTTCTCTGTCCCCAGATGACCTCCAAGAATGTGCCCATGGGCCAACTCCAACACCAACTTCCTGTAAGGTTTGGGCACCACAAGCTGCTCAACGGTTTCTTCTGCCCTTTTTGCCACCCGATACAGTAGGTCCTTCTCTACGCTGAAGTATGGGTAAGTGCAGGTATTATCTGGGTTCACTAACTCGCCATCTATTTTCACTACGTTTTCCCGTGCCTTTATTAGGGCGGGGTCTTTCAACTGTTCTGTGGCAAAGTTTTCCCTGTGAACCTCAAGATCAGAAAACTCCACAGACGGTAGGTTTTCGTCTGAGGAGGTGGGCTCCTCTCCAGTTTCTTGAGTCTCCCCTGCCAATACTGATAAGGGAAATTCCGGAGAGTCCTCACCACTCTCAGGGGAGTTCTGGCTATCACATTCCTGGTACATAGGGGCACCAGTGGGGGGCTCAGGATCATCCCACAGTTCCCAGAACTTCGGAAAATCCCTTCCCACAATGGCGTCATGCGGTAACTGAGATACTAAGCCCACTGGATGAGAGAGGGTACCTTTGGGGGTCTCGAAACACACTGTAGTCACTGGATACTCTCGGGTGTCCCCATGCACACAAATAACAGCTACCTTGCTATTCCCAAAGACCTCTGTTTTAACTAACTCAGCCTTTATCAGGGTCACAAGGCTACCTGAATCCAGCAATACCACAACATTTCTACCATTAACACACATTTTGCATAAATGTTTCTCAGTTCCTCGAATGGCAGTGCATGCGACTGTCGCACACAGCGACTGACGTCTGCCCGTCAGAAAGTCACACTGCATGGGTTCCTCCACAACCGGGCAATTGGCTGCAATATGTCCCGCTTGCCGGCAGCGGTAGCAAACGATCCTTCTTGCCGCCTCTTGAGCCGCTGATTTCCCAGGCTGTTCTCGCCAAACTTGGGGTAGAGCTCCCACCCTCTCACTCTCTCCACCCTCACCCCTTGGAATCCTCTTATCCGCCCCTGGGGATGGTCTGGTCTTAGGGTGGAAAGTCTGAGTGTCTCTGGAAGAGGCCGTCAGGTTCTCTGCAGCCAAGTATCTCTCTACCCGATCCACAAGTTTACCGGCCGTTTCTGGGTCTCCATGGCTTACCCACTTTTGGATGGCAGTAGGAAGAGCTCTCAAAAACCGATCCATTACAACACGTTCCACAATCTTTGGTGCGGACAAAGTCTCTGGCTGTAGCCACTTTCTGCTCAGGTGAATGAGATCATACATTTGAGACCTGGGGGGTTTTCCAAGCTGGAAAGTCCAGTTATGCACACGCTGAGCCCGGACAGCCTGGGTGACACCCAGCCTTGCCAAAATTTCAGCTTTTAGCATCACATAGTCTTTTGCTTGGTTAGGCTCTAGGTCATAGTAAGCTTTCTGCGATTCACCAGTTAACAGAGGAGCCACCAGTCCAGCCCACTGCTCCTCAGGCCACTTTTCTCTTTCAGCGGTCCTTTCAAATGTGGTCAAAAATACCTCTGGATCATCCTCTCCAGTCATTTTTGTCAATAAACGACTCACCCCAAAGGACGCGGTATTAGTGGGACGGCTTTCCTCACTGGTCTGCGGACGTTGCTGTATTACTGCTTCCATTTGTTGTAGTCTCTGCTCTTGCTTCTGTAACAGGTCTATGAAGCGGGCCTCAGATTGCTGCTGGGCTTGTTGCTGAGCTTCCAGACTCTGTTGGTGAGCTTGCTGCTGGGCTGCAAGGCTCTGTTGATGAGCTTGCTGCTGGGCTGCAAGGCTCCTTTGCAAACCTGCATTTGTCTGCTGTTGATTGGCATTTGCTAGAGCCAGCTGCTTCAGTATCTCCTCCATGCTGGCTTAAAAAAAAACTGCCACTGGTTCTCCACCAACTGTGAGGGGGTTAGCTCGGCAGCGGGTGTGTGTGACCCCCGGGATGGGCTCCCCAGACAAAAACAGGCCCAGCAAACGGAGGTTGTGGTTTTCAAAATCAAAAAGGTGCGGTTTATTTTCTATTTACAGTGACAAAACACAGCAAAGCAAAAGAAACAAATAAAATAAATCCTGGTCAACTTGACCTCTGACTAAACATACAGGTTTCCTAACTAACCACTGGGATCAGCCTAGTGCTGTCCTAGTCCCTAAGTCCCTGGTTTTAAATGTCCAAGCAAATAGCCACACAGACTTTTTCTCACCGCACAGGGGTTCACTCTCCCTAGACAGTCCACACAGGTCTGGTTCCAGGCATGAGCTAACATCTAATGAAGCTGGGAGTTCTTATAGAGGCCTAAATGAGCTGACAAGCTTCAGCTGGTCTCATCAACTCCCTGTCTGCACGACGCCCAGCACTCTCCCTAGAGGTATGAGTCATCCATGAGCCCACTAGCCTTAGCTGGGCTTATACAACTCTCCACCTAGTTGTATAAGTCGGCGTAAAGCCTGAATCTGGGCGAAATATATCTACCCCCCTGGATGCAACCAGGTGACTTTACCTTCCTGCTGTCACAATACATATATATATATATATATATATATATATATATATATATATAAAATACCATAAAGCAGGGTATTTTGGAACACCAATCATTTCAAATACATGCTTAGGAGATGCCTTTAAGCTGTATGTGGTGGTACAAAGCAGTATACTGGCATCACTTATTTTGTATATATAATAGATTTTTTTTATGTCACTGCTTAGTTTAAATACAGCATACTGTAAATACCACACCAATCTGATTCATGATTCATTATGTTTCACAAAAGAAGCCTGGTGGTATTAGGCCTGAATTGACTATTGGAAGTAGAAGCCACAACAGATCTAAAATCAATAGAAAAGTGTACTCTTACAAAAATAAATGTAAGCTCTCAACTTTGTAGCAACTGGCCAGTGAAACAAAACTGTTGCATAGTATTGCTTGTGAACTTCTTTTTGTATTGCATTAAAAGTTGAATTAAATGTCAAAACAGAGTGCATAAAAAACACTTCAAAACCACAACCCCACATTCCTAAGAGGTAACTGTTTTCCCCAAATAAAAATTAGAGCATATTTTTTCAGAGACAATAACCACAGATATAGTACCATAGCTATAGAGTATGTAAGCAACTTAATTAGGCCGCAATGTAAGAGGTAGAGAGAAGGCAGTTTTTTTCCTAAAATAGGCATTAGAGTGTATTATTTCAGAGAGACAAAAGCAACAAAGTATAAACAGTATATACATTTTTTGTGATCTGCATGTTAGCATGCTATCTCTTACTTCTTGGGCAATTTATTGGGATAAGCCCTCATTTGGGCAATTATGAATTTAGCCAGACCTTTTATAATTTTTATTTTAACTTTAGTGGTTGACCTTGTTGATTTGACATCCCTTTCTTGTAACTTTATACTTTGTATTGAATATGTGGGGGGCGTGGCCAGGATCGGCATGTGAGCAGCCGCTTTTACACAGAGCTCCCACCAGTCACCCTGTAATTGATCCTGTTCCCGGCTTCCTCGGTTAGATCCGACGGCACAGATCGGTACTGGAACCACCGCAGGGTGCCCCGACCCGTTGTGAGTCCTCCAGGGATGATGGTGACCCGCAAAAACGAGGAGGGAGCGGACCGGCCCAATATCCAACATGGCGCCGCCGTGACTCCTCAGCAGCGTGGCCAGCGCGGCAGTGAGAAGAAGGACACAGTGAGTAAAATCCCCAAGTCCTCCAAACTACTAGCCAGCGATCAGCCCAAGGACATGAGATATTATGCCCAGAAACTTACAGGGCCGCCTACACTGGCTGATAAGTCCATGGCTGAGGCAGGGACAGAGGGAGAGGACATGGAGCAGGAGGAGGGGGATGGTGACCAGATGCAGGCAGCCATTGAAGAGCAGCAGGATGAGTCAGAGCCAGAGCCAGAGGCTGAGGATACTGAACAGCCGACTCTGGCTGATATACTGCGGGCAGTTTCTAAATGCACTGCTTCAGTGAATGCGTTACAGGCTAGGTTTGGTGGGCTTGAAGAAGCAGTAATCCTGATCAGACAGGATATGCAAAAAATCAGGGAGAGAACAACTGCAGCGGAGAGCAGGATCAGTGACCTGGAGGACAAGCTACCTCCCCTGATCAGGGAAACACAGGCTAACACCAGACTGATCAAATCGGTGGATATGCGTGCTGACGACCTCGAAAACAGGATGAGACGCAATAATGTGCGCATCATCGGTCTGCCAGAGAAGGTGGAGGGGAGAGACCCTACACAATTTGTGGAGCAATGGCTCGTGGACATTTTTGGGAAGAAGGCCTTCACCACCATGTATGCAATTGAAAGGGCGCATAGAGTCCCGTTGCGGCCCCTCCCACCGGGTCACCCTCCAAGGCCCATGCTAGCTCGGCTATTACATTATCGGGACAGGGAGATAATCCTGCGGCTGGCCAGGGAAAAACAGAATATACACTTTAATGGCGTGCGGATTTCATTCTACCCTGACTTTTCGTCGGATGTGCAAAAACGCAGGGCGCGATTCACCGAAGTCAAAAAGCGGTTGCAAAAGTTGCAGGCGCCATATGCTATGTTATACCCTGCCAGGCTCCGGATCATAGTTACATAGTTACATAGTTAGTCAGGTTGAAAAAAGACAAAGTCCATCCAGTTCAACCATAAAAAAAAAAAAAAAATATCGTGCAATCCCATATACCCAATTCTATACCCACAGTTGATCCAGAGGAAGGCAAAAAACCCCAGCAGAGCATGATCCAATTTGCTACAGCAGGGGAAAAAATTCCTTCCTGATCCCCCGAAAGGCAATCGGATTTACCCTGGATCAACTTTACCTAGAACTGTTAGTACTCAGTTATATTATGTACATTTAGGAAAGTATCCATGCCTTTCTTAAAGCAATCTACTGAGCTGGCCAGAACCACCTCTGCAGGGAGTCTGTTCCACATTTTCACAGCTCTTACTGTGAAGAAACCTTTCCGCATTTGGAGATGAAATCTTTTTTCTTCTAGACGTAAAGAGTGCCCCCTTGTTCTCTGTGTTGACCGTAAAGTGAATAACTCATCACCAAGATCAATATATGGACCCCTTATATATTTGTACATGTTAATCATATCCCCCCTTATTCTCCTCTTCTCAAGAGTGAATAAATTCAGCTCCTCTAATCTTTCTTCATAGCTGAGCTCCTCCATGCCTCTTATCAGTTTGGTTGCCCTTCTCTGCACTTTCTCCAGTTCCCCGATATGCTTTTTGAGAACTGGTGCCCAAAACTGAACTGCGTATTCCAGATGAGGCCTTACTAATGATTTGTACAGGGGCAAAATGATGTCTCTCTCTCTGGAGTCCATACCTCTCTTAATACAAGAAAGGACTTTGCTCGCTTTGGAAACCACAGCTTGGCATTGCATGCCATTATTGAGCTTATGATCTACCAAAACCCCCAGATCCTTTTCCACTACGGATCCCCCCAGTTGTATTCCCCCTAGTATGTATGATGCATTCATATTCTTAGCCCCCAAGTGCATAACTTTACATTTATCAACATTAAACCTCATCTGCCACATAGTCGCCCAATTAGACAGGGCATCGAGGTCGGCTTGTAAATTGGAGACATCCTGCAAGAGCGTCATTCCACTGCATAGCTTGGTGTCATCTGCAAAGACAGAAATGTTACTTTTGATCTCAGACCCAATATCATTTATAAAGATATTAAAAAGTAAGGGTCCCAGCACTGAACCTTGGGGTACACCACTGATAACCTTAGACCATTCAGAGTAAGAATCATTAACTACTACTCTCTGAATTCTGTCTTTTAGCCAGTTTTCTATCCATTTACAAACTGATATTTCCAATCCTGTAGACTCGGGGGCAAGCTCGGGGGCAAGCGCATTTCTTTGAAAATGCAGCGGAGGCTTCTGATTGGCTGGATGCTCATGCAAATGCATTTCCCCGGGTCGGACGGCAGGCTGAGGAAGAAGATTGAGTCGCTGCAGGTTCCCAGGAGGTTTCCGGGTTCCCGGGAGGACCCGCGGGTGATTTAATATACAGTGCCGTCGGAGCGTCTGAGTGAGGAGACGGGAACATGCTTTCCTTTTGGTTCAACGAGAGCGTTTTCTGTCAACAAGAAGTTTTTTCCTTTCCCAGTGGAATGTGTTATTCCCATTTTCTACTTTTATGCAAGATGGTACTTTGGTCCCTGTTGGACCTCATGTTGCCAAGGACAGGGAGGACCTGTTGTCCTACCACTGATTCGGTGGTGATATGCACTGCCACAGGTACTGTATGTGAGATCCCTCGGTGCACATTGGGGGATAGTGTCTGGCGGCCGGGGGTGCACGCTCAGCTTGCTGGTCGTGTGCATCGGACCCATTCCTGTGAGACTGTGGTGATACACCACCTTTCAATTTTGTTGTTCTTATTGTTGTTTTTGTGTCTCCGTTTTTTCAGAGCATCACCTATTTTCCGAGACATTTTCACAAGGCTGGTAGTTACAAATGTGCATCTTCCAAATCTAGTTAAATTGATGAGGGACATTGTGCTTCTTATTTACACTGTAACGTATAGATTTTTGGATCCAAAATGGCTGTGATCCCCGTAGTCTCATGGAATGTTAGGGGGATACATGATTCCCTGAAGCGTACCATGGTATTTACCTCTCTTCGCAAGTATATGCCCGCTATTTGTTCACTACAGGAGACTCACCTTACCGTTGACTCGGTCTCATGTTTGAAGCTGTCTTGGGTGGGGTGGTCGTATCACTCCACTCACACCGCCTATTCAAGGGGTGTGAGTGTACTGATTCATAACTCCTTAGACTATCAGGAGATAGAAAGTGTCATGGATGCAGAGGGGAGATATGTAATTCTGTTGTGTCGCATTTTTACTCTGAAATGTATTCTTCCATTTGTGTACATCCCGCCTCCGTACAATCACCAGGTGCTCCGGACAGTGTTGGAATACCAGTTGTGTCACCAGGACGTCCCCTTATACATCATGGGTGATTTTAACTGTTTTTTGGACCCGGCATTCGATAAGCACCCGGCGGTAACTGCGCCGCGGGGCGCTTACCGCACACCTTTGAAAAAGTTCATTGAGGAGGTGGGCTGGACTGATCCCTGGCGCGATAGAAACCCGGGCAACAAAAGTTTTTCTTGCTTTTCTAAATCATATATGTCTCTATCCCGCATAGATCTAACTATTTGTTCTACAGTGGCCGCCCGGTTCATATCGGAGATCACGTATGCCGTTCGCAGCATATCTGATCACTCGCCAGTGATTACTAAATTAGAGGTGAGACCCCAGTCGACTATGACCAGGGCCCCCTGGAAATTGAATGCCTTCTGGTTTAATCTGTTCTCATCACATTCTCAGATAGCGGACCAGATTGGGGAATTCTGGCAGGATCAGGGGGACCATACTGGGCCGGTGACTGCTTGGGAGGCCTTTAAGTCCTTCCTTCGCGGTATATTTATTAGGGAAATCCACGGGATTAAACAAACTACTAGTGCACAGAGGGAGGGATTGGAGCGACTGGTGAGTGATCTGGAGGCGAGGTTTATATCGGACCCTACTGTGGAGAGCAAGGACTCCTGGTTGGCTGCCAGTGAGGCACTCAGTCGGTGTGCTACCTCAGCAGCAGAAAGAAAACGTTTTTTTAATAAACTGGCATACTATGAGGAGGGGGAGCAAACCGGTCGCCTGCTGGCCAAAATTGCCCACGCACAACAGAGGTCACCCTCCATTGGTGCACTTAGAGCCAGGGCTGGTACAGTAACAAATGCCCCAGATGTCATCATGTCTGAACTAGTATCGTACTACTCTACCCTATATCAGTCTAAACAGACCTACTCTGAGAGTTCCCTACTCACATACCTAGAAACGGTAGATATGCCCAAAATATCTGAAGCTGCTAGGCAGCAATTGGATGCTCCTCTTACATTGGAGGAGCTCCAGTCGGCGGTCGGGATGTTCCCTAACTCTAAAGCTCCGGGGGAGGATGGTATACCGATTGAAGTGTACAAGCAATATGCGGGGGGTATGTTGCCCAAACTACTTAATGTGTTCGAGGTTGCCAAGGCAACAGGCTGCCTCCCACTGTCTATGACCAAAGCTATTATCGTATTGCTTCTGAAACCGGGCAAGGATCCCTTGGATCCAGGGTCCTATAGACCGATTTCCCTCTTACAGAATGATGTCAAGATTCTAGCAAAAGTTCTGGCAGTGCGTTTAAATGGGGTAATATCCACTGTTATACACTCTGATCAGGCGGGGTTCATGCCCCAGAAATCCACGGCAATAAATTTACGTAAACTTTATCTTAATATGCAGTCGGTGGTGGATAATGGGGGGGATAGGGCGCTACTGTCTTTGGACGCCCACAAGGCGTTCGACAGTATTGAATGGTCATTCCTGTGGGCTACTTTGAGGAAGTTTGGGTTTGGGGAGGAATTTATTTCATGGGTACAGTTGCTATACCACACCCCAAGGGCTGCCATCAGGGAGGCAGGCAGAGTGTCACCAGACTTTCAGCTGTACAGGGGCACTAGACAGGGGTGTCCCCTGTCACCACTTCTATTTGCCCTGGCTGTTGAGCCCCTGGCGGCCCTCATCCGCTCCAACAATGCTATCCGAGGCTTTCAGTACGGGGACCTACAGGAAAAGTTAATGATGTATGCGGATGACACTATGCTGTTTCTGGGAGATACCGGGGGTTCACTGAGTGACGCTATGAGGGTGGTTGAGACCTTCGGATTTTATTCAGGGCTGGTGGTGAACTGGACTAAATCCTCGCTCATGTTTCTTGACGAGGGTTCGGACCAGCGACTACCAACGATTCTTGATATCCCAGTGTCCAGGAAAATTAAATACTTAGGAATACACGTCACCCCTGATCCCTTGGAGTATGTTAGGCTGAATCTTACCCCTTGGCTGAATCGCAGTCGTGATAGGATCAAGGTGTGGTCCAGGCTAAAACTGTCACCAGTGGGTAGGATCAATCTGATAAAAATGATTCTTATGCCACAACTTCTTTATGTGTTGCACAAATCGCCTCTTGTAATCCCTATAAAACAGTTCCGAATCATTAACTCTATGTTCCGCTCCCTTATCTGGCATTCTTCTTCAGCTAGGGTGAGATTGGAACAGCTTCAACGTCCTAAAGAGGCAGGTGGACTAGCACTGCCAAATCCCTGGCTGTACTACTTGGCTGCCCAATTGCAACACATAGCTAGATCATTGAACCCGGCCCCCGACCCAGAGTTGAACTTGGTGGACTCCACCACCTCACTCATTAAATTTACGATTAAACAGGGAGTAGCGGAGGGGTTGGAGGCTTTGCGGATGGGTAAATCTAATAAACTGTACCCCACTTATAACCTAATGCAAAAAATCTGGAATAAAGTCAGGTCACTACAGCAGGTCACGGGGTTTACTAAATTCAGCCCTATATGGCACAATGAACGGTACATGGAGATAGGAAAACTACAATACAGTAAACGGTGGCAGAAGTACGGTGTTAACTACCTGTATCAAATATTCAGAAATGGAGAGCTGCGTCCCTTTGCCGCTCTCCAAGAGGAATTCGGACTCCCTGGTTCCATGCTATTTTACTATGTTCAGCTCCAGCATGCGGTGAGGGCCGAGAGGGGAGTGGAAGTCTGGGTCCAGACTAAAGCTCCTATCTTTAACTATATGGCGGAGGTGGCATCGTATAAAGGCTTCATATCTAGTACCTATTCTATGCTTCTTAACATGTTTCTGCCCGACCTGACCCGTAAGGTGATAGCCCAGTGGGAGGGAGATGTCGGGCCCTTTGAAGAGGAACAGTGGGAGGAAGCACTTTTGGCAGTCTCTCAGTGTTCACTGAATGTAGCCCAGTGTCTATCGCAGTTGTACATACTTCTCCGAGTCCATTATACGCCCGCCAGACTGACTAGAATGGGGGTGCGTGATGATCCAGCCTGCACACGATGCATGCGGGATCACGGGGACTTAATACACCTGCTATGGCGTTGCCCCAAACTTCATGCTTACTGGACGGGGGTGGTGGAGGTCCTTAACCGAACCTTTCAGGTTCAAATTGCTAAAGAGCCCAAACCCTGCGTGTTGGGTATTATTGAAGGTGACACGCTTGAGGAGATGCCCAGACAGGCGATTGCTAGGGCCCTCTTTCAGGCCCGAATGCTGATTCTACGGCACTGGAAGTCAACGGAACCCCCCACTGTGAAGGAGTGGATAAAACAAATGGGTAACACCTTGAAGTTAGAAAAACTTATTTACCAACATAGAGGCTGTACAGAAAAGTTTTCCAAATTATGGGATCCATGGTTGGGTGTACCAGGGTTGGCTCTGGTGGAATTAGTACTGGATAGGTTGTTGTGAGTTTCTCAGTGCTCTTGCATTGGTAGCAGGGACCCAGTTAATTGGATGCACAATTGTCCCGGGGTATTGTTTATTGTCTTGAATGGGAAGATGCAAATAATGTACACGTTTGTGAGTAATGTGCTGTACTATCTGAAACCAAGAGTGGTACAGGTCTAATGTATTATGATGCTCTGATGCCAATAATGGATGTAAAGTACTTTGTTTTTCAATAAAACATTTGTTTTGAGTATTGAATATGTATTTGCTGTTCTAGAGGTTGGTTTTGAATAATCACGTCTGTAAAAGATTAAAAGGAAATGGTGGCAGGCCAACAGAGGGGAAAGGAATTGGTAACAGTGGAAGCAGCAGTAAAGAATGTTGCAAAGTACGATTGATAGGTGCAGCGGAGTCAGTTCAGATCATAAGTTGTGGAGTAACAGGAACTGGCTTCTTTATTGGAACATAACCAGTCCTGATTATTATCCTGTGGCCTCTCTGTAGTGGTAACCTCCCACATGTCATCTTTGGATAATAGCATTTCCACTTTGAACTTCCATAGCTGATAATTGTCATTATTCAGCTTGGCCACTGAGAGTTTAAGCTCTGAGTTTCCGGACATTTCATCCCTCCTTTATATATAAACAGTCTTACTTGTCTATAGGAGATGTCACTGGAAAGCTTCCTTATGTCGATCTCCGCATCAGCCACACTGTCTTCCGTTCAAGGCTTTGTTCTGCCTGGGCCGCAACTGGTGATAAGACTTTATCCGGATACTGGGCCCATAACCTGTTGCAAAGTACGATTGATAGGTGCAGCGGAGTCAATTCAGATCAGACGTTGTGGAGTAACAGGAACTGGCTTCTTTATTGGAACATAACCACACTAGCAAAGATGTCACCTCACATGGTAAGAAGAAACCAGACAGGAAAAAGAAACCAAAAAGTACAGCACTATGTAAAGGAAATACAACACATCATAGAAAAATACATAGCATAGCATATCACTGAGCATTAGCGACATCTTGTGTCCTTTTTCTGAACTGCAGTCAATAAGCTAAGCTGAAAGTTTGTTGTATCTCCAACACCCCATCTCAACAACTAAGGCTTAGTCTGTTAAACCCATCTTCTTTGTAAGCCTTGAATGTCTTTCAGCGGTCAGTGGGTTTGTAAGGATGTCTGCTGTCATATCCTCGGTTGGGCAATAAAGTAACTCAAGAAGACCTTGCTCTTGAAGATCCCTAAGAAAGTGGAACTTCACATCAATGTACTTGGTTCTTGAATTAACTCCTTTCATGTGTGCAAGTACAATGCATCCTTGATTGTCCTCATAGATTTCTGTTGGTCCCAACTGTGGTTGACCCAAATCTGTTAATAGCTGTCTCAGCCATATAACTTCTTGGCTTGCCTGCGCTGCAGCAACGTATTTTGCTTCAGTAGATGACAGTGTAACAGAGAGTTGCTTTTTACTAGTCCAACTGATGGCACCTCCTGACAGAAAAAATAAGTAGCCACTGGTAGATTTTCTGTCACTGGTGTCTCCTGCCCAATCAGCATCCACATATCCTGTTAAGGTGCTTTCATCACTTGCTGGTAACTTTAGCTTGTAGTGCGAAGTCCCTTTAAGATAGCGAATGGTCATGGGATTACATGCAGGCAGTTTTGGAGGGCATAGGCCTTCTGCCTTGTATGCTCGCACATATCACTGCCCTCTATGCTGGTCCCTCCGCCAGGGTCAGAGCTAATGGCCTCCTGTCAGACGCCTTCTCAATAAGCAATGGCACCCGTCAGGGCTGCCCATTGTCTCCCCTGATATTTGTCTTGACTCTAGAACCCCTCCTGAACAGACTAAGGTCCAACACAGATATCAAAGGAATCTCCATTGCTCATAGAGAATTTAAAGTAGCGGCCTTTGCTGACGATATATTACACTTCCTACAATCCCCTCGGATATCATTACCTAATCTTTTGAAAGACATACAACATTTTGGCGAGTTATCAAATCTCAAAATCAATTATTCCAAATCGCATGCCCTGAATGTATCCCTTACCCCTCAGGAAGTCACCCACTGCCATGAATCCTTTCCCTTTCATTGGCAGAAGACAGCCATTACCTATCTAGGCATTCAAGTCACTAGGAACATAATGGACCTTTATAGTCATAACTTCCTCCGTGCCCTCTCTGCGCTCCAGGCAAATCTCAAGGATTGGGCCAACCTCAATGTTTCTTGGTTTGGGCGCTCGGCCCTCATCAAGATGGTTGTTCTCTCCCGCCTATTGTAGTTAATGCAGACGATCCCGATTCACCTACCCCCTTCGTTCTTTGCAGCATATAAAAAGGCCTGCACTAGTTTTATATGGAAGAATAATGCCCCACGAATTAAATATTCACGTCTGACTTGCTCCAAAACAACAGGTGGCATTGGTTTACCAGATCTTTATAAATATTATCTGGCCTGCCACCTGACTAGAGTGGTAGACCGGAGACTTCACAAACTAAGGAAAGCATGGGTGATGCTTGAAAATTCTCTCACACGAACCCCGATTGCCGCACTACCTTGGCTGTCACCACGATTCTGGCCCCCGACCCTCAAGACACATCCGTTCATCGCACCCTCCCTTTCGGCCTTTAGGAAAGCAGTCGCTCTCTTTAACTTATCCTCACAACCAGGTCCGCTGACCCCGTTGAGAGGTAACCCTGAGTTCCCTCCGGGAGATTCAAACACATTCCTCCACATGGAATGGCCACATGAGGAGGTTCTAGCGTGCCATTTCTTTCACAAGGGCCGGAGACGATCTTATGAGGAGCTTACCTCGGAATCACGCACTAACACTTTCCCTTTTTGGTCTTTTAGACAGCTTACTCACTTTCTTACCTCTAAAGATACGCATGACACGTGGAATAGACAACTTACACCATTTGAAGCACTATGCTCACGCAATGCACCTCAACGACACCTCATATCATACATTTACGCCCTATTACAGGACGTTCCTGACCCACTCTCAACGCAAACTGTGCGTGCTTCTTGGGAAAGAGATTTGCAGCTCAAACTTGAGGATGACGACTGGGAATGCATATTTACTCTTGCTCATAAGGGCTCGATGAACGTAGCAATCCAAGAAAACGGTTATAAAATTATCACGAAATGGTATAGAACCCCAGCTTGTTTACATAAATTCTCACCCTCAATCCCGAATATATGTTGGAGGTGCACAGAAGCGGTAGGATCCATGATCCACATCTGGTGGGAGTGTACCTTGCTCCAGCCTTTTTGGAGGGAGGTCCACTCCATCATTACACGGTGTGACAGCAGGAAGGTAAAGTCACCTGGTTGCATCCAGGGGGGTAGATATATTTCGCCCAGATTCAGGCTTTACGCCGACTTATACAACTAGGTGGAGAGTTGTATAAGCCCAGCTGAGGCTAGTGGGCTCATGAATGACTCATACCTCTAGGGAGAGTGTGGGGCGTCGTGCAGACAGGGAGTTGATGAGACCAGCTGAAGCTTGTCAGCTCATTTAGGCCTCTATAAGAACTCCCAGATTCATTAGGTGTTAGCTCATGCCTGGACCCAGACCTGTGTGGACTGTCTAGGGAGAGTGAACCCCTGTGCGGTGAGACAAAGCCTGTGTGGCTATTTGCTTGGACATTTAAAACCAGGGACTTAGGGACTAGGACAGCACTAGGCTGATCTCAGTTGTTAGTTAGGAAACCTGTATGTTTACTCAGAGGTCAAGTTGACCAGGATTTATTTTATTTATGTTTCTTTTGCTTTGCTGTGTTTTGTCACTGTAAATAGAAAATAAACCGCACCTTTTTGATTTTGAAAACCACAACCTCCGTTTGCTGGGCCTGTTTTTGTGTGGGGAGCCCATCCCGGGGGTCACACACACCCGCTGCCGAGCTAACCCCCTCACAGTTGGTGGAGAACCAGTGGCAGTTTTTTTTAAGCCAGCATGGAGGAGATACTGAAACAGCTGGCTCTAGCAAATGCCAATCAACAGCAGACAAATGCAGGTTTGCAAAGGAGCCTTGCAGCCCAGCAGCAAGCTCATCAACAGAGCCTTGCAGCCCAGCAGCAAGCTCACCAACAGAGTCTGGAAGCTCAGCAACAAGCCCAGCAGCAATCTGAGGCCCGCTTCATAGACCTGTTACAGAAGCAAGAGCAGAGACTACAACAAATGGAAGCAGTAATGCAGCAACGTCCGCAGACCAGTGAGGAAAGCCGTCCCACTAATACCGCATCCTTTGGGGTGAGTCGTTTATTGACAAAAATGACTGGAGAGGATGATCCAGAGGTATTTTTGACCACATTTGAAAGGACCGCTGAAAGAGAAAAGTGGCCTGAGGAGCAGTGGGCTGGACTGGTGGCTCCTCTGTTAACTGGTGAATCGCAGAAAGCTTACTATGACCTAGAGCCTAACCAAGCAAAAGACTATGTGATGCTAAAAGCTGAAATTTTGGCAAGGCTGGGTGTCACCCAGGCTGTCCGGGCTCAGCGTGTGCATAACTGGACTTTCCAGCTTGGAAAACCCCCCAGGTCTCAAATGTATGATCTCATTCACCTGAGCAGAAAGTGGCTACAGCCAGAGACTTTGTCCGCACCAAAGATTGTGGAACGTGTTGTAATGGATCGGTTTTTGAGAGCTCTTCCTACTGCCATCCAAAAGTGGGTAAGCCATGGAGACCCAGAGACGGCCGATGGTCTTGTGGATCGTGTGGAGAAATACTTGGCTACAAAGAACCTGACGGCCTCTTCCAGAGACACTCGGACTTTCCACCCTAAGACCAGACCATCCCCAGGGGCGGATAAGAGGATTCCAAGGGGTGAGGGTGGAGAGAGTGAGAGGGTGGGAGCTCTACCCCAAGTTTGGCAAGAACAGCCTGGGAAATCAGCGGCTCAAGAGGCGGCAAGAAGGATCCTTTTCTACCGCTGCCGGCAAGCGGGACATATTGCAGCCAATTGCCCGGTTGTGGAGGAACCCATGCAGTGTGACTTTCTGACGGGCAGACGTCAGTCGCTGTGTGCGACAGTCGCATGCACTGCCATTCGAGGAACTGAGAAACATTTATGCAAAATGTGTGTTAATGGTAGAAATGTTGTGGTATTGCTGGATTCAGGTAGCCTTGTGACCCTGATAAAGGCTGAGTTAGTTAAAACAGAGGTCTTTGGGAATAGCAAGGTAGCTGTTATTTGTGTGCATGGGGACACCCGAGAGTATCCAGTGACTACAGTGTGTTTCGAGACCCCCAAAGGTACCCTCTCTCATCCAGTGGGCTTAGTATCTCAGTTACCGCATGACGCCATTGTGGGAAGGGATTTTCCAAAGTTCTGGGAACTGTGGGATGATCCTGAGCCCCCCACTGGTGCCCCTATGTACCAGGAATGTGATAGCCAGAACTCCCCTGAGAGTGGTGAGGACTCTCCGGAATTTCCCTTATCAGTATTGGCAGGGGAGACTCAAGAAACTGGAGAGGAGCCCACCTCCTCAGACGAAAACCTACCGTCTGTGGAGTTTTCTGATCTTGAGGTTCACAGGGAAAACTTTGCCACAGAACAGTTGAAAGACCCCGCCCTAATAAAGGCACCGGAAAACATAGTGAAAATAGATGGCGAGTTAGTGAACCCAGATAATACCTGCACTTACCCATACTTCAGCGTAGAGAAGGACCTACTGTATCGGGTGGCAAAAAGGGCAGAAGAAACCGTTGAGCAGCTTGTGGTGCCCAAACCTTACAGGAAGTTGGTGTTGGAGTTGGCCCATGGGCACATTCTTGGAGGTCATCTGGGGACAGAGAAAACCCGAGAGAGGGTATTACAGAGATTCTATTGGCCGGGGGTGATGAAGGACATAGAAAATTATTGTTCCTCCTGCCCTGTGTGTCAGAGGTCGGCCCCGATGCCACATTTCCGTAGCCCGCTGGTCCCTCTACCCATCATTGAGGTCTCGTTTGAGAGGATCGCCATGGATTTGGTAGGGCCTATAATCAAGTCCGCTAGGGGGCACCAGTACATATTAGTTATAATGGACTATGCCACCCGTTATCCAGAAGCGATCCCTCTCCGAAATACCTCGGCCAAAACCATAGCCAAAGAGCTATCTCTTGTGTTTAGCCGGGTGGGTATTTGTAAAGAACTGCTTACGGACCAAGGTACACCCTTTATGTCCCGGGTTATGAAGGAGCTGTGTAAATTGTTCAAAGTGACGCAATTACGTACATCTGTGTATCACCCCCAAACCGATGGGCTGGTTGAAAGATTCAACAAAACCCTAAAACAAATGTTGAAGAAAGTGGTGGATAGAGATGGAAAGGATTGGGACTGTCTACTTCCTTATCTGATGTTTGCTATTAGGGAGGTGCCCCAATCCTCTACGGGATTCTCCCCCTTTGAGTTACTGTATGGGAGACACCCAAGAGGGCTGTTGGATATTGCCAAGGAAACTTGGGAAAGTGAGAGTTCTCCCCACAGGAGTGTGATTGAGCATGTCGCCCTGATGCAAGACCAAATTGCACAGGTAATGCCCATCGTGAAGGAACATTTGGCCCAAGCGCAGTTAGCACAGCAGAGAGTGTACAACCGTGGAGCCAAGACCCGTACCTTTTCCCCGGGGGATAGGATACTGGTACTTGTCCCTACGGTTGAAAGTAAATTCCTTGCCAAATGGCAAGGCCCCTATGAGATAATGGAAAAAGTGAGCGAAGTGAATTACAAGGTCAGACAACCAGGAAGGCGAAAGCCCGAATAGATCTATCACGTTAATCTGTTGAAAGCCTGGAGGGATAGAGAGTCCCTAGTCGCAGACACTTGGTCACCAGCTCAAACTGGTTGCGTGATTCCTGAGGTTGGAATAGCAGCCACCTTGTCACAACCCCAACAACAGGAGGTTAAGGAGTTTGTGCTTCGCAACAAGGAGGTATTCTCTGAGCTGCCGGGACAAACATCTGGGGTAGAGCATGACATCATTACCCCGCCCGGTGAAAGGGTGAAGTTAAAACCCTATCGGATCCCAGAGGCCCGACGGAGGCAATACGGGAGGAAGTACAGAAAATGCTGAACTTAGGGGTGATAGAGGAGTCCCAAAGTGATTGGTCTAGTCCCATTGTGTTGGTGCCTAAACCGGATGGGAGCTGGCGATTTTGTAACGATTTTCGTCAGTTGAACAAAGTTACAAAATTTGACACCTACCCCATGCCACGTATAGATGAGTTGATCGACCGGCTGGGAACAGCCCGATACATGACGACACTTGACCTCACAAAAGGGTATTGGCAAATCCCCCTGGCCAAGTCGGCCAAAGAGAAAACCGCATTTGTAACCCCAGACGGGGCGTTCCAATATAAAAGAATGCCGTTCGGGTTACAGAATGCGCCGGCCACATTCCAGCGGAAAATGGACCAGATGCTGAGGCCCCATCGGAAGTATGCTGCGGCTTACCTGGATGACGTAATTGTCCATAGCACAGATTGGGCCTCACATCTGCCAAAAGTGCAAGCAGTCCTGGACTCTGTTCGGGAAGCGGGGTTTACGGCTAACCCCAAGAAGTGTACCATTGGGCAGGAGGAGGCCAAATATCTTGGGTACACCATTGGGAGGGGAGTAATAAAACCCCAACTCAACAAAGTCGAGGCCATCCAGAGTTGGCCACGTCCCAACAGCAAGAAGCAGGTACGAGCCTTTCTGGGAATTGCTGGGTATTATCGGCGATTCATTCCCCACTTTGCTTCTAAGGCTGTGCCCCTAACCAACCTGACGAAGGGGAAAGGGTCGGTCATGATTAAATGGACCCCCGAGGCTGAGGCAGCATTCCAATTCTTGAAACAAGCCTTATGTAGCCAGCCAGTGTTGTACTCACCCGACTTCTCTAAAGACTTTGTCGTACAAAGTGATGCGTCAGATGTGGGGTTAGGAGCAGTATTGTCCCAGGTCTGGAACGGGGAAGAGCACCCAGTCATTTACCTCAGCAGGAAGTTGAAGTCCCATGAGGTAAATTACGCCACCATTGAAAAGGAGTGTTTAGCGGTGAAGTGGGCTCTAGATTCCCTTCGGTACTACCTGCTAGGTAGGCACTTTGACATGGTTACGGATCACGCTCCGTTAAAGTGGATGGCTCAAAACAAGGAAACAAATAGAAGAGTGAATAGGTGGTTCCTGGCCCTCCAGGAATTCAACTTCACAGTAAAGCATCGCCCTGGCGTTCAAATGGGGAATGTGGATGCTTTGTCTCGAGTACATGAATGCCTGATTGCTGGTGTTCCAACCCCGAGGTTAAAACAAGAGGGGGGGTATGTGACAGCAGGAAGGTAAAGTCACCTGGTTGCATCCAGGGGGGTAGATATATTTCGCCCAGATTCAGGCTTTACGCCGACTTATACAACTAGGTGGAGAGTTGTATAAGCCCAGCTGAGGCTAGTGGGCTCATGAATGACTCATACCTCTAGGGAGAGTGTGGGGCGTCGTGCAGACAGGGAGTTGATGAGACCAGCTGAAGCTTGTCAGCTCATTTAGGCCTCTATAAGAACTCCCAGATTCATTAGGTGTTAGCTCATGCCTGGACCCAGACCTGTGTGGACTGTCTAGGGAGAGTGAACCCCTGTGCGGTGAGACAAAGCCTGTGTGGCTATTTGCTTGGACATTTAAAACCAGGGACTTAGGGACTAGGACAGCACTAGGCTGATCCCAGTTGTTAGTTAGGAAACCTGTATGTTTACTCAGAGGTCAAGTTGACCAGGATTTATTTTATTTATGTTTCTTTTGCTTTGCTGTGTTTTGTCACTGTAAATAGAAAATAAACCGCACCTTTTTGATTTTGAAAACCACAACCTCCGTTTGCTGGGCCTGTTTTTGTGTGGGGAGCCCATCCCGGGGGTCACACACACCCGCTGCCGAGCTAACCCCCTCACAACGGGTTACCACTTACACTCTAGACTATACTCCTGCTCAATTTCTCCTACACCATACTACTCTACCCAAACAAACTTATAAAAATTAATTGGCCATTCATATGGTAAATGCAGCCAGACTCTGTGTTCCTACGCATTGTCTTTCAAAAGATATCCCAACCATTAGAGAGTGGCTGATCAGAGTCGCCAAGATAGAGGAGATGGAGGAATTGATACATACAGCCCATGACCGTGTACAGAAATTTAGTTTGACCTGGGCCTGTTGGACACAATTTAAGACCACAGATTACTACAAATCCTTCTTCTAACCAATGTGCTAAGCATTTAGATCGCTCACTGCTTTCCTCCCTACATTTTGAACTGGTGCGGGCGCCCGGGACGGGGAGCGGTCCCCACTACTCTCTGGTCCCCACTATTCTCTGCTCTCTTCTCTCTGTTCTCTATTTTTAACCACTTAAGCCCCGGACCATTTCGGGCCATTAGGACCAGGCTTGTTTTTGGAATTCGGCACTGCGCTGCTTTAACTGTAAATTGTGCGGACATGCAATGTTGTACCCAAATGAAATTTGCGTCCTTTTCTTCCCACAAGTAGAGCTTTCTTTTAATGGTATTTGATTGCCTCTGCGATTTTTATTTTTTGCGATATAAACAGAAAAAGACCGAAAATTTTGAAAAAAAATGATATTTTCTACTTTTTGTTATAAGAAAAATCGAATAAACTCAATTTTAGTCATACATTTAGGCCAAAATGTATTCAGCCACATGTCTTTAGTAAAAAAAATGTCAATAAGCGTATATTTATTGGTTTGCGCAAAAGTTATAGCGTTTACAAACTAGGGTACATTTTCTGAAATTTACACAGCTTTAAATTTATGACTGCCTATCGCATTTCTTGAGGTGCTAAAATGGCAGGGTAGTACAAAACCCCCCCAAATGACCCCATTTTGGAAAGTAGACACCCCAAGGAAATTGCTGAGAGGCATGTTGAGCCCATTGAATATTTTTTTTTTTTTGTCCCAAGTGATTGAATAATGACAAAAAAAAAAAATTACAAAAAGTTGTCACTAAATGATATATTGCTCACACATGCCATGGTTATATGTGGAATTGCACCCCAAAATACATTCTGCTGCTTCTCCTGAGTACGGGGATACCACATGTGTGGGACTTTTTGGGAGCCTAGCCGTGTACGGGACCCCAAAAACCAAGCACCGCCTTCAAGGTTTCTAAGGGCATAAATTTTTGATTTCGCTCCTCACTACCTATCACAGTTTTGAAGGCCATAAAATGCCAAAATAGCACAAAACCCCCCCAAATGACCCCATTTTGGAAAGTAGACACCCCAAGCTATTTGCTGAGAGGCATGTTGAGCCCATTGAATATGTTTTTTTGTCCCAAATGATTGAATAATGACAAAAAGAAAAAAAAATGTACAAAAAGTTGTCACTAAATGATATATTGCTCACACATGCCATGGTTATATGTGAAATTACACCCCAAAATACATTCTGCTGCTTCTCCTGAGTACGGGGATACCACATGTGTGGGACTTTTTGGGAGCCTAGCCGCGTACGGGACCCCAAAAACCAAGCACCGCCTTCAAGGTTTCTAAGGGCATAAATTTTTGATTTCACTCCTCACTACCTATCACAGTTTTGAAGGCCATAAAATGTCAAAATAGCCCAAAACCCCCACAAATGACCCCATTTTGGAAAGTAGACACCCCAAGCTTTTTGCTGAGAGGCATGGTGAGTATTTTACAGCTCTCATTTGTTTTTGAAAATTAAGAAAGACATTTTTTTTTCTTTTTTTTTTTCTTTTTTTACATTTTCAAAACTTTGTGACAAAAAGCGAGATCTGCAAAATACTCAACATACCTCTCAGCAAATAGCCTGGGGTGTCTACTTTCCAAAATGGGGTCATTTGGGGGGGTTTTGTGCCATCTGGGCATTCCATGGCCTCCGAAACTGTGATAGGCAGTGAGGAGTGAAATCAAAAATTTACACCCATAGAAATCCTGAAGGCGGTGCTTGGTTTTTGGGGTCCCGTACGCGACTAGGCTCCCAAAAAGTCCCACACATGTGGTATCCCCGTACTCAGGAGAAGCAACAGAATGTATTTTGGGGTGTAATTCCACATATGCCCATGGCATGTTTGAGCAATATATAATTTAGTGACAACTTTTTGTACATTTTTTTTTTTTTTGGTCATTATTCAATCACTTGGGACAAAAAAAAAAATATTCAATGGGCTCAACATGCCTCTCAGCAAATAGCTTGAGGTGTCTACTTTACAAAATGGGGTCATTTGGGGGGGTTTTGAACTGTCCTGGCATTTTATGCACAACATTAGGAAGCTTATGTCACACATCATCCACTCTTCTAACCACTTGAAGACAAAGCCCTTTCTGACACTTTTTGTTTACATGAAAAAAAAATTTTTTTTGCAAGAAAATTATGTTGAACCCCCAAACATTATATATTTTTTTAAAGCAAAGGCCCTACAGATTAAAATAGTGGGTGTTGCATTTTTTTTTTCCACACAGTATTTGCGCAGCGATTTTTCAAACGCATTTTTTGGGGGAAAAACACACTTTTTTTTATTTTTAATGCACTAAAAAACACTATATTGCCCAAATGTTTGATGAAATAAAAAAGATGATCATAGGCCGAGTACATGGATACCAAACACGACATGCTTTAAAATTGCGCACAAACGCGCAGCGGCGACAAACTACATTCATTTTTAAAAGCATTTAAAAGCCTTTACAGGTTACCACGTTAGATTTACAGAGGAGGTCTACTGCTAAAATGACTGCCCTCGATCTGACCTTCGCGGTGATACCTCACATGCATGATGCAATTGCTGTTTACATATGACGCTAGACCGACGCTTGCGTTCACCTTTGCGCAAGAGCAGGGGGGGACAGCGGTGCTTTTTTTTTTTTTTTTTTTATTATTTATTTGGCTTTTTTATTTTATTTTTAAACTGTGCCTTCCATATTCTATTTTTTTACCATTTTTATCGTTATCTCAGGGAATGTAAATATCCCCTATGATAGCAATAAGTAGTGACAGGTACTCTTTTTTTGAAAAAAATTGGCGGGTTAGACCCTAGATCTTTCCTCTGCCCTTAAAGCATCTGACCACACCAAGATCGGTGTGATAAAATGCTTTCCCAATTTCCCAATGGCGCTTTTTATATCTGGGGGGGGGACATTCCCTCCCACTGTTTGTAAAAGCAGTCTAGAGGCTAATTATCTGCTAGAATTGCTTTTACATGAAAGCCGGCTGCTGGCTGAAAAGAATGATACCAAGATGATACCTAAACCCGCAGGCATCATTCTGGTATAAACATTCAAAGTCCAGCAACATACCAGTACGTTGCTGGTCCTTGTTGGACATGTATTGTAATCTTTTTTTTCATACAGCCTATTGGCTGAACGAAAAAAAGAGATTGATTGGTGGGTATGCCCACCATTAGAATACCTCCCTTCATCCACCCACTTCTAATGATGGGCATATATGCCGAAGCATGGGGGCATCCTCCCGCAAAAAAGTTATGCCGCGTACACACGGTCAAGCCTTCGTCGGAATTTCGACCGTATGTACGCGGCATAAAAGGTTATGCCGCGTACACACGGTCGGACTTTTCCACGGGCAAGCCTCCGTTGGAATTTCGACCGTATATACGCGGCATTAGGAGCAAAATCGCTCCTCCGCCCCTGCTGCCCCCATGCTTCGGCATATATGCTCTTTTTTTTAACTGTGGTGATGAAATCACCTCCTACAGCGTTGGAGTCACGGCTTTATGTATCGTGGGAGCAAACGCTGTTGCTGTCAAGATAAATAGATCCGCGCTGCAACTGAATGGCGTACCTGCTAAGCAAATGGTGGTTAACATTAAAACAAAGTAACATTACAGTACAACAGTAAGACCTTACCATGCCATACCTGCAAAGCAAATACCAAAACAAAACCTAGTAAAAAATAAAAAAATGTTTTAACGCAACCTGTGCCTAAAATATATATATGCCGAAGCATGGGGGCATCCTCCCGCAAAAAAGTTATGCCGCGTACACACGGTCGGAATTTTCCACGGGCAGGCCTCCGTCGGAATTTCGACCGTATGTACGCGGCATTAGGAGCAAAATCGCTCCTCCGCCCCTGCTGTCCCCATGCTTCGGCATATATGCTCTTTTTTTTAACTGTGGTGGTGAAATCACCTCCTACAGCACTGGAGTCACGGCTTTATGTATCGTGGGAGCAAACGCTGTTGCTGTCAAGATAAATAATTCCGCGCTGCAGTTGAATGGCGCACCTGAAAACAAAAAATTACATACCTGAAAAGCAAGCATGATAAAACATTGCAGAATAGAATACAGTAAAAAAGAGCAGAACAATAGAGAGAAAATAGAGAGAGAGAACAATAAAACGACAACTATTTTTGTTTTTTTTATTTTATATTTTTTTTGTGTTTTGTTTTTTACGTTTTTTTTTTCTTTTTTACACTTTTTTTTGTAACTTTACAACTGTAATGGTTCGGGTCTCTCAAAATGTAATGGCATCTTGGGAGACCCTGTGTAAGTGTGTCCTTGTCTGTGAAATGCTGTACCCTACGCTAAAACTTCACTTTTGAGTGGTAGCGTTCAAAACATTCACCTTGGCAAAGACCAGGCTTGTCAGGACAGAGTGGACAAAAACTACGGGTGTCATGCCTAAATCCGCGCTTGCTACAGACACGACATCTTTTTTGGGCGTGGCTTTGGGTAGGGGTACTCGGGAGGACATACGAATAATGCCTCTCATGCAGCCGGCTTACTGCATTTGGTAGGGGATGGTGAGGTGCAGAACCGCCTGGATACAGGAGTTCTGTGACTATCTCATTCTGGAATTTTAGAAGAGATAACGTCCCGCCTGAAGCTCTGTATAGCACATGAGCGTTCAGCAAAGCCAATTGGAATAATGATAGAGACACTTTTTTGTACCAGCGTCTCGCCTTACGGTCAATTAGATACGGCGCCATCAACTGGTCGTTGAGGTCCACCCCTCCCATATTTTGGTTATATTCGTGGACACAGAGGGGTTTCTCCACAACACCAGTCGCCGTACGAATTTGGACTGTCGTGTCTGCATGAAGGGAGGTAAGAAGGAAAACATTCTTATTCTCCCTCCACTTCATAGCGAGCAAGTTATTACACTTCAAGCAGGCTCTCTCCCCCAGCCTAAGACGGGCATCTACAAGCCGCTGGGGAAAGCCCCGGCGATTAGGTCGCACGGTGCCACATGCTCCAATCTGATGATCAAACAAGTGACTAAACAGTGGCACGCTCGTGTAATAATTGTCCACATACAAGTGGTACCCCTTTCCGAATAAGGGTGACACCAAGTTCCACACTATCTTGCCAGCGCTCCCTATGTAATCCGGGCAGTTGACCGACTCAATCTGACTATCTTTTCCCTCATAAACCGTAAAATTCACTACATAGCCTGTTGCCCTGTCACAGAACTTGTAGAGCTTGACCCCGTATCTGGCACGCTTGCTGGGAAGGTACTGCTTGAAAGACAAGCGGCCAGAAAATTTAATCAGGGACTCATCAACGCAGACAACTTGATCGGGAGTAAACAAGGCTGCAAAACGTTCGTTGAAGTAGTTTATGAGGGGCCGAATTTTATAGAGCCGGTCGTATTCAGGGTCCCCACGTGGACGACAAAGTTCATTGTCGTTGAAGTGCATGAACCGCAAAATCTGCTCGTATCGTGCCCTGGACATGGAGGCAGAGAACACGGGCATGTGGTCAATTGGGTGCGTGGACCAATAAGCACGCAATGACGGAAATTTATGTGTGCCCATGTTGAGGGAAAGGCCCAGAAAGGTCTTAAATTCGGAAACCGTAATTGGTTTCCAATTTCTGGCAATTTTAGGCAACTGGGGGTTAGCGGCGATAAATTGACCAGCATATAAATTACTCTGGTCCACAATAGATCTATAGAGATCTTCCGTGAAAAACAGCGAATAAAAATCAATTGGAATAAAATCAGCTGTTTCCACCTGAATACCGGGTTGGGCAGTGAATGGGGGAAGTACGGGTTCTGCAGAAGTGGTGGGGACCCAATCAGGATAGGCGAATTCTGCAGGAAGGGCAGTATGGGCACGACGGGCCTGCCTTTGTCTTCTTGGTGGCAGCGGGACACTACTTGTGCTTGCCACCTCGCCAGCTTGAACTGCACTTATGGGACTCGCCACGTCACCAAGTGTTACTGCAGTGCTGGATGTACGTCCAGGCTGTACTAGGCCGCTGGTGCTTGCCAGTTCACCAGAAGGAATAGCGGCGCTAGTACTACTCTGCTCCATGATACGAGAGACCTGCGGTTCTTGCTCCTCAACAACCTCAGAAGATCGGGATCGGGTACACCTGACCTTAGCAGGGACCTCAACTTCGTCGTCAGAGCTATCTGACGTGGGGCCGCTGACGTCACTGTCTTCTACGGGAAGATATTCTGAGCCTGAATCTGACAGATACGTGACCTCCTCTTCACTATCTGTCATGCTCAGAATCTCGTAGGCCTCTTTACTAGTGTACCTTCGTCTTGCCATTTTGGGCTCTAAATTTAGGGGTACACTAGTAAGATTCACTTGAAAAAAAGCACCTGACTGTCGTCAGCAAATATATCAAACGCTACAAAAAAACTGTTAGCGATCGCAGGGATCAGGCCTATCTCTGCGAACGCTGCAGTTATGTGTGTTGTGTTTGGTAAGTGACAGTGATCGATCGATACTGCACTTGGGTGGGCTGGGCTGGGCGGAGGGGCTAAACGCAGGCGCTAGCAGGTATCTGGGCTGATCCCGCTAACACTGCGTTTTTGGGAACCCTAAACCGCTGGGGATGCTAGTATAGATCTGATCAGATACTATACCACTAAGGGGGGTGTATGCTTTGCGCGTGGGTGTTAGCGTTACTGGCACTAACCTAACACTGCCTGGGGCGACGCAGACCCTCTCTGGCGCTAAAACCTAATTGATCTCACCCGCCAGGCGATCAGGGGGGTTAAACCTTTATTGGGTTATATACGGCGGGTGCCCTGATGCTATAAAAAGCAAACTAATCAACCAGCGTCACCCGTAACCTTTATATGGTGATCACTGGTGAAAGGGTTAACTAGGGGCAATCAGGGGGTTAAAACCTTTATTAGGTTAAATATGGGGGTACCTGACACTATATAAAAACCTGACGGGTAACCTAAATAACTAAATAACTTACTGGCTAACCAGTGACACCAGTGACGCTTATACGGCGATCACTGGTGAAAGGGTTAACTCTAGGGGCAATCAGGGGGTTAAAATAATATATGGGGGTACCTGACACTAATAAAAACCTGCGGCGAACCTAAAAAAAAATAACTGCCTATCTAAAACACCAGCGACACGAATACAGCGATCGGAAAAACAATTGCTTAGTGACGCTGAAGTTAGGGGGTGAAAGGGTTACCTGGGGGGTGATCAAGGGGTTAAACCTTTATTAGGGGGGGTTAGGGGGCTACCCTGGACCTAAAGGGGCCTAATCCTAACTGCCCTGCAACTTTTTGCAATCACAGATGACACTAAATGCAGTGATCAGTAAAATAAATGATCACTGCAATCAGTGACACTGTGATTGGGGGCTTTGGGGTGACCTGGGGGGTGATCTGGGGGTGACTGGGGGGTGATTTGTGTGCCTATGTGTACCTACGTGTCAGTGGACTGTTGGTGCACTAACCTGCTTCTTCTCTCCTCGGCGCCGGGAACGAAAAGACCGCGGCGAGGGAGATGACATCACTTCCTCCAGCCTGTGTTTACATTTCAGGCAGGAGGAAGCAATTTCATTCGCTGGGAGCGATCGCGAGGGGGGGGGGGCGGAATCGAGCGGCCGCCCCCTCATGCCTGATCGCTCCCGAACACTTAACGGCCGCTCACTGGAGTGAAGGGGGGTCCGGATGGACCCCCCAACTGCACAAAGGCGATCACGTAGATCTACGTGATTCTGCCTGTCGGTGCCATTCTGCCGACGTAAATCGGCGGTGGGCGGTCGTTAAGTGGTTAACTGATGCCCTCTACCGAGCCTTCCTCTCTTACTCATTTCCCACATCAAGGTCACTGTATATCTATTTTCTGATTACTTTCCCCCTTTTTCCCCCTCTATATAATTTTTATTTTATTTTTATTTTTTTATTATTATATATTTTTCTCTCCCTATTGCGATATAACCAACCAAATGATGGACTGGAGCCTTGCCATGGGTCCCTAACATCTACACGACCATTGTAATTCCCGAATTTAGTAGTTTTACCATGGCCCCAGATAGGCCTGTTGATTTTGGTCTACAGAGGGTCTTTGCACCCATATGCAGGGTTACTCGCTCTCATTCAGAAACCGGAAACTGCTTGGTTTAAATGTTGGTTATTCATGCAATGTTCATGAGCTTGTATGTCTTGTATGTACATGTAACCTTATTTTTCTTTCAATAAAATCATTTATGGAAAAAAAAAGATAGCGAATGATTTTCTTTACAGCATTCCAGTCCTTTTGACTTGGCATCGAAACCTTTCTGCATAGGATTCCAACAGTTGCTGAAATATCTGGCCTTGTAGCAGTAGTAAGGTACAGCAATTTCCCTATTGCTTTCCTGTATTGAGTATTAGTAGGTAATGGGTTATCTTGACAATTCATCTCCTTTAGGTCATTGGTTTCCATGGGAGACTTTACTGGTTTGGCGTCTTCCATTCCAAATGCTTCAATTATTTCTTGTATTTTGTGTCTTTGGTTCAGAAGAAAACTGCCATCTTCTTCTCTCTTGATCTGGATGCCGAGGTAATTCTTTATGTTGCCAAGATCTTTGGTGTCAAAGTGCTGATTTAGTTTTTCCAGTATTTCTGCTTCATCCCCTTCTTGCTCAAAGCATGTCAGGATATCATCCACATAAATAAGCATATAGACCCATCTGTTTGCCAATTTCTTAGTGTATAAGCAGGGGTCTGCTTTACTCTTTGGAAAGTTTTGATGTGTAAGCACTTCATTTATTTTTATATTCCACGCTCTGGCTGCTTGCTTTAGACCATATATACTCCTGCAAAGTTTGCATATTAGGTCTGACCTTTGTTTATCTTTGAATCCTGGCGGCTGTTCCATGTAAATTTCTTCTGTTAAATTGCAATGTAGAAATGCGGTTTTCACATCAAAATTTTTACTTGCATTTTCCTTGTGACGGCTACTGTCAGTAAAGTCTGTATTGTAGTGTGCTTGACTACTGGTGCATCATAGTCCTCTCCGTATTTTTGAGAATAGCCCTTGGCTACAAGTCTTGCTTTGTACCGTTCAATTGTGCCATCTGCATTGTATTCCACTTTAAAAGTCCATTTACAGCCTATGGCTTTCCTTCCGGGTGGTAGTTCTGTAAGTGTCCATGTTTTAGTGTCATGCATGGATTTTATCTCTTCCTCAGCAGCCTTTATGCATTTACTTGCTTCTTGTTCTGAAAGTTGAGATATGTCTTCCCAGTTTGCAGGTTTGTTGATACTGGCAGTTCTAGCTTTGTATGAGAGACGTATAGGTGGTTTACCTTTGTTTTCTCTTGTTGAAGTCTCGTTTTTGTGTCTGAGCCTTCTTGTGTCTGCTCTTTAGTATTGGTTGAGTTTACACTCACTTCAACTGTTTGTTCGGAAGTTACAGAGATGGGCTGGTCAATGTCAGTTTTCTCTTCTATTCTTGCTTCTACTGTTGTCATTACATTGTCTCTTAAATCTTCAACAAAAGTTACGCTGTTGCTAATGGTAACCTTTTCTGTTTTGAGATTTAGGATTCTGTAACCCTTGACATTCTCACTGTATCCAACGAAGATACCTTCAAACGCTCTGTTTTGGAGTTTGGTGCGTTTTTCTTCAGGTGTGTAGATGAATGCTTTGCATCTAAAAACTCTTAAGTGTTTTACACTTGTCTTCTCATTGTGTCATAGTTCATATGGGGTTTTCTCCACTGTTCTGGAAAGAAGTCTGTTCTGCAAATATGTAGCTGTCATAGCTGCCTCACCCCAGTATTTTTGTGGTAGTCCAGAATCTAGGCATGTGCATTTTGTTTTGTTCCGAATCGAAATTCGGACAAATTTTCATTATTTGGACATTCGGATGCATCCGAATTAACAAATTACAATGCTAACGAATTCAACCGAATCCAAATGTTTCGAAATAAAAAACCACGGACGAAATTTGAATCAAATTTGAAAAAAATTTGAATCGAATTCGAAAAAAATTCTAGTCAAATCAAATTTGAAAACAATTAGAATAGAATCGAAAATATTGGAAAAAATTGAATAGAAAAACAATAGAACAGAATAGAATAAAATACAATATATATATTATATTTTATTCTATTCTGCTCTATTTTTTTTCTAGTCTATTTTCTATTTCTATTCTAATCTTTTCTAATTGGAATTCGAAAAGTCGGTCACATTCGAAAATATTTCAACCAAATTCGAAAATATTTCTACCGGATTCGATAATATTTCATCCACATTCATTAATATTTCAACCAAATTTGATAATATTTCAACCGGATTCAAAATTATTCCAACCGAATAGAAAAGACCATGTTCCAACATTCGAATTTCGTATAGAATAAATTCAAATTCCAATTAGAAAAGATTAGAATAGAAATAGAAAATAGACTAGAAATAGACTAGACTAGGGAAATGGCTGCTAATAGTTTGCAGGAGACCTGCAAAAAAAAAAAATGAAATAGATGCTTATAGTCTGCAGATCTGATGAGAAAATGAAATAGATACTAATAGTCTGCAGGAGATCTGCAAAAAAATTATATAAATGCTAATAGTCTGCAGGAAATCTGCTGAAATAAAGGAAATGGCTGCTCTAATGCAAAAAAAGAAAAAGAAAAGAAAAATGAAATAGATGCTAATAGTCTGCAGGAGATCTGCTAAAAAAATGAAATAGATGTTAATATACTGCAGGAGATCTGATGGAAATTAATAGTAATCTGCAAAAAAATGAAATAGATGCTATTTATTTCCATTTATTGTTGCCTGTCGCTTTAAATGTGGCATTACAGTTTCCTTCCCATGGATCATTGATTGTGGCTTTGACCTTTTGTTTAGTATAAGAGGGACGCTGTCTCATTTGCTCTGCTTTCCATATAGTACAGTCTTTCTTTATGTGTCCCTGTTTGTGGCATCTGAAACACACTCTGGTCTCTTTCCTGTGTGACCTTGCGTCTGTAGCTTTAAGAGCGGTACTGGTGTCAGTTTCTGTAGAGTCATGCACTAACTCCTTTCTTCTCTGATACTCATCTATGAACCTGGTTTTTACAAATGCTAGCGTCAGATCTGTCTCAGGTCGTGTCTCCAGTGCATTGATTAGTGCAGTATATGTATCAGGCAAACTGTATAACAACATGGCTGCAATGTGACTGTCTGTTATATTCTCCCCGATTGATCTGAGTTGCGCAATCACTTCCAGCATTGCGTTTATATGCTCCTGCATGTCCTGTTCTCTGCCAAGTCTCATTTTGTAAAGTTTCCACAGCAGAAACAGCTTACTGTTTAAACTGGATCTTTCATGCAGTCTTTTCAGTACATCCCACATGCCTTTCGCTGTGTCCTCATTGCGTATATGAATGAGCTGATCATCCTCCACTAGTAGGCTTATGGTGGCCCGTGCCTGTCTCTTTTTCTTGTCCCAGTCCTGATTATTATCCTGTGGCCTCTCTGTAGTGGTAACCTCCCACATGTCATCTTTGGATAATAGCATTTCCACTTTGAACTTCCATAGCTGATAATTGTCATTATTCAGCTTGGCCAGTGAGAGTTTAAGCTCTGAGTTTCCGGACATTTCATCCCTCCTTTATATATAAACAGTCTTACTTGTCTATAGGAGATGTCACTGGAAAGCTTCCTTATGTCGATCTCTGCATCAGCCACACTGTCTTCCGTTCAAGGCTTTGTTCTGCCTGGGCCGCACCTGGTCATAAGACTTTATCCGGATACTGGGCCCATAACCTGTTGCAAAGTACGATTGATAGGTGCAGCGGAGTCAATTCAGATCAGACGTTGTGGAGTAACAGGAACTGGCTTCTTTATTGGAACATAACCACACTAGCAAAGATGTCACCTCACATGGTAAGAAGAACACAGACAGGAAAAATAAACCCACAAGTACAGCACTATGTACAGGAAATACAACACATCATAGAAAAATATATAGCATAGCATATCACTGAGCATTAGCGACATCTTGTGTCCTTTTTCTTAACTGCAGTCAATAAGCTAAGCTGAAAGTTTGTTGTATCTCCAACAAAGAAGAGGTTGCAGGAGCTGGTAATTGTGGAAGGCCAACAGCAGGGGCAAGAACTGGTAATGGGGTATGGTACCATTTATTAGATTACAAGGACAAATTTAGTCACTAATGTCAACTGAAGGGGTTTTGCAGTCATTGCTGATCAAGGACTTTTTCAGTTTTATAAAAGTAAGTAGCTCACAGTGTCAAGGGACAAGTAGATTTATCTCTCTGTCACAAAGCCACCTTAGGTCTGGTATGGATTTTGAGAGGAACCCCCATGGCAAAATGTAAAAAAAAATGGCGTGCGGTCCCCCTCAAAATCCATACCAGACCCTTATCCATACATGCAGCCTTGCAGGCCAGTAAAGAGGGAGAGAAGAGCAGGCTACATGCCCTCAACAGGGGGCCAGGAAATGGGGGCACCGCCCCTCTTGTGACTCCACCGGCCCAGCATGCATAGGTCAGTGATGTCACATGGGGGCAGTGCCACCAGGTGATGCTGCCAGGTTGCTGCACCCCTTGTCTATATAAGAATTGTCAAGCGGCAGAGCCTTCAGTCAGCAGTTTAGCCTACATCACGGGCGGAGCTTTTTTTTTTCATTTTTGGGGTCCGGTGGTGGGGCAGGCGACATGATTGATGATGGATCTACACTGGGGGACATTGTTTTTTTATTTTTAATAAAGGTATTGTCAAAAACTGTGTGTGTATTTTTATTTCTGTGTGACACTTTTTAGGCGAATGGGTAGAAGTACCATGTACCCCATACTCATTCACATGGGGGGGCGGGATCTGGGGCCCCTTGTTAACCACTTCAATAGAGGGCACTTTCCTCCCCTTCCTCCTCAAGCCAATTTTCAGCTTTCAGCGCTGTCCCTTTTAAATGACAATTGAGTGGTCATGCAGTGTATCACTGTATACAAACAACATTTTTATCATTTTGTTCCCACAAATAGCGCTTTCTTTTGGTGGTATTTGTTTACCTCTGGGATTTTTTTTTCTGCTAAACAAATAAAATTTTGATTAGGTGGCACTGATATGCATCACTGATGGGCATTGATAGGCGGCACTGATGGGCATGCATAGGTGGCACTGATGGGCACTGAAAGGCAGCACTGATGGGCACGAAAAGGCGGCACTGATGGTCACTGATAGGTGGCACTGATGGTCACTGATAGGTGGCACTGATGGGCATGGATGGGCACTGATAGGTGGCACTGATGGTCACTAATGGATGGTACTGATGTACACTGATAGATGGCACTGATGGGCATCACTGATTGGCAGGCACTGGCAGGCATTAGTGAAGAGCACTGATTTGCATCAATTGTGGGCACTCATTAGCATCAATTGTGGGCACCGATTGGCATCCCTGGTGGCCATGGTTGGCATATCTGGTGGTCACAAGTGGTGGGCATCCCTGGTGGTCCTGGTGGCATCTCTGGTGGTCCTGGGTGGGCATCCTCGTGGGCTGTGCTGATAATCAATCAGCGCAGACACCCCCTGTCAGAGGAGCAGCCGATCGGCTCTCCTCTACTCGCGTCTGACAGACACGAGTGAGGAAAAGCAGATACACGGCTTTTCCTGTTTACACCATGATCAGCTGAGATTGGACACAATTGATCATGTGATAAAGAGTCTCCGTCAGCAACTCTTTACCTAGATCAGAGATGCGGTGTGTCAGACTGGGTAGTCAGGAATAGCCCCCCAGTCCCAAAGCACCCCCCTATGTTGAGGGCATGTGACCTGGATAGGTCAGGAGCGAGTGCCCCCCCCCTTTCAGTTTTGCTGCAGCAGGTTCTATACATGGTACAGACATGCCACTTTACATGCAGACTAAGGGAACCCCCCCCCTTTTATGGCCAATAACTTGCATATAATCCTTCAAAATGGGCACTTTTGATTTTTCAATGTCGGGTCCCATAGACTTTAATAGGGTTAAAACTTTTGCGATGTTTGAGAGTTCTGGTGAGAACCGAACCGGGGGGTGTTTGGTCCCACTCTGCATGAGAGCTGCCATTTTTCCACTGTACTGGGGATCAAAAATGGTAGCCACCCAGTATTGGTCCCTCTCCTTTATGGTCTGAATCCTGGGGTCCTTGCACATAAAATACAGCATGAATTAGACATACAAATTCCCTGTAGTAGAAACTGTGGCTTAATTTTTTTTTTATTTTTAAAATATTTTGTATTGGATTTTGCAATATTACAAAGACATAAGAAAGAAAGTAGAACATTCAATAATCCATATTTTATATTGGTACAATGCTTCACATGGATGAATACTGCAGTTTCCATAAAACTTTTTTATACACTCAAGTAGTAGTAACCCCACTGATCTTGGAGCTGTTTGAGTAACATTTGTGTTATTTTATTAGCTATATGAACTAGTCCCTGACACTAGCCAGTATCAGAGTGTGTTTGTCACATTTCTGTGAACATTCATATACCTTATTTATAGAGTGGGACAGTAGAAAGTAGCAGCCATAGTAAAGTATTATGTAAAACATTAAAGTGTTCTAGAAACATAGACTCATACCATTTATGTGATCAGGTTATTGTAGTAGGAACTCCACATGCTCCACTGGTTCTCAAATTGTGAGATTTTACCACCTTTATATGCTAATAATTGCTCATATCTGTATATTTCATTCACATGACATATCACTTCACCGACGTTAGGCACTTTATTGGATTTCCATTTTCTCAAGTTTACTGTCCTGGCAGAAAATATAATGTGCATAACTATTGGCCATAGAGGGGCATGATGCTTAGAACAGCTTGTTCAACATTTGGTTTGCTCATATGTCCTGTGACTTGGGATATTAGGTGGAAAATTCCTGCCAAGAAACTTCTGAGATGGAGACAGGACCAAATCATATGTCAACTTGCCTACCTGACCATATACTCTCCAGTATTTATTGGTATTATTGGGTGCAAACTTAGCTGTCAGATATGGTGTAAAATACTTTTGTAGATGGAGTTTTTGGGCCATTTCCCAGTAGTTTGCACATTTGGAATATTGGTAATTTCATTGAATGGCTTTCAACCACTTATAGTCTGAAAACGTTTTATTCAGCTCTGTTTACCATTTTCCTAGATATGAATGTTTGAGGAATGTGGTCTTATAATAGTTCATAGAATAAAGTGATACCTTTCAGATGGAAGTTGTCTGAGTGCCAGTGTAACTATGCTTTTTTAGGTATTTGAACCAGAGGGATATTATTATGTTGTATAATAGATGTTAGTCTATTGTGTGTAAAGATTTATTTTTCTGGTAGTGAATATTTTCGGGTTAGGCTTTTAAATGGAATTAGTCAACCTTCACTGGTCAAGTCATCAAGCGTTTTTATGCCTCTTGTTGTCCAGCTTGTTAATGAGATGTCTGGAGACAGGAACTCCAACAAATCAAGAGGGTTAGGTGCTGGCACGGATTGTGGCGATATATTCAAGTGGGTGGAGAGGTATTTCCAAGCTAGTTTCCCTGCAAAGATAATGGGTGTGTTCCTGTTAATTTACTACTACTGATACTAGCAGTGCGCTAATGGTATGTGTGTGTGCCCAGTCGTGTTCGAGTCTGCTCAAATGCTTCAAATGTGGTGGGTGGAACCAATACTTTAGTTGATCCAGCAAAGTTGCCTAGTAGTAGTTTAAGATTTGGAAGGCCAATACCTCCCATTGATTTGTGTTTCATCAGTATCTGGGAAGAGCACCGTGTCTCATTCCAGCCCAAATAAATTTGGTTAGTTGTGATTGCAGGTCAGAGAAGAGGGTAGCTGGAACACGAATGAGTAATGTACGAAAGTGATATAATATTCTAGGTATTAGCAACATTTTGTATACGGCCAGCCTGCCTGACCATGAAAGGTAGAACTTCTGTAGTCTGTTCATCTCCTGTTGAATTGTGGTTATAAGTGGTAGGAAATTAGCTGAATAGAGGCCGGAAATGGAAGGTGTTAGTTTATACCTAGGTACTGCAGTGAGTCTGTGTTCCAAGGGTAGAGAAAGTTTTGTTGAAAAATATTTTTTGTGTTGTTGCTTACAGAAATGCCCAGTATATTAGACTTAGAGGCATTTATCTTGTAATATGGAATTGTATTTAAGGGTCTCATGCACTGCAGGTAGTGAGCAAAGTGGTTTAGACAGGGACAGTAATATGTCATCTCCGCATAGTGTGATAGTATGTTGCTGATGCTGACCATGGGATACAATCCTCTTTACATTAGGATGGGTTCTTAATATCTCAGCCAGGTGTTCCATGATCATAGAAAATATAAGAGGAGATAAAGGACACCCCTGCTGTGTGACATTTGATATCTGAAAAGCCATGGAGTACATTCCTTCAGTAAACACATGCACTGAGGAATTGGAATACAGAGAGGAAATTGCAGAGTGAATTTGGCCTCTAAGACCACATTTTTACATCACTTTTGACAGGTATCCCCAGTGGATGCGGTCAAAGGTCTTCTCTGCGTCTAATGCCAGAAGCAGAGAAGGATCCTTTAATTTCTCTATTAGATCAATGAGATTAATCATTCACCTGGTTGTGTCTGGGCCATGTTGGCCCAAGTCAAATCCCACCTGATCCTGTTTCACCAGTGACGGAAGTAACTTAGCCAATCTCCCTGCTAATATTTTAGCATACAGTTTAACATCAACATTCAGCAATAAAGTTGGTTGAAAGCTTTGTAGCAGTGTTGGTTCCTTCCCAGGCTTGGGTAAGGTAACAATAGTAGCAGATAGCATCTCTGGTGGCAAGGATGCACTAAGCAGCAACAGCATTAAAGACTGGTAGTAGAAATGATATCAAAATAGATGCATATGTTTGGTAATATTCAGACAAGTTTTTTTTCTGGGCCTGGCCATTTATTGTGTGGAAGATGCCTGATAACTGATTCTAGTTTTTGAGTGATAAAGGGGGAATTAAGAAAATCCAACTCTGTCTGCGTAATTGCAGGCAAGGAAACTGAGGCTTAAAATTCATTGATAAGTTCTGGAGTCAGTTGGGGAGTATTGGAGTCAATTTGCAGATTGTACAGCGAGCTACAATAAGCACTAAAGGCATTCACAATGTCTTTGGGGTTAATAACTTTTTGACCATTTATGGAGTTTATAAGGTATGGAATCTTTTGTTTTATAATTTTTTCTTCGACTTGATTGGCTAGTAATTCACTGGCTTTAATGCCATATCAATATGTAGTTGCCTTCATAGTTCTAAAGTTACGATCATGTTGAGTAATTACGAGGGATCGTAGGTCATGACTAGCTTGGGCCAATTGGTCTCTTAGCCCTTGGGATGTAGCAATTTTGTTAGCAGACTCCAAATTTCGTATGTTATATAACAAGTCGTTAAGCTGCTTTGGTCTGCGTTTCTTCGCAATGGAATATTTATGAGAAGATCTCTAATATATGCTTTATATGAGTTCCACAGTGTGAAGAGGTCCGAAATCAAAGCAAAGTTGATGGCAAAAAATTCTCGAAGTTCTTTAGCGATCTTCGTTTTATATTTCAGATGAGATAGTAAAAGGACATCATTACGTCATATATTTTCTCTCATTTTGGCGCGGATTTCGCCCACAAATGGACACGGGAGCATGGTCAGACCACGATATCATGTGTATTTCAGATTTTTTAACATTTTGTAATAGAAATTTGTAAGCTAGAAAAAAGTCTATCCTAGAATATGAACAGTGGACCTAAGAAAAAAAAGTAAAGTCTTTTTCCATGGCGTGCAGAAGAGGCAATAAAGTGAGTAAGAGTTGCCCTATGTTTGCTTTTCTGTGAAGTGGAAAAGACATCTAAGTCTTTATCAGGAATAGTGTTAAAATTGCCACACAGGACATGGCCTTGATGTTTGTTTGCAATTTTCTTCCATATTTTTTTAATAAAGGTGAGTTGTTTTACGTTAGGTAGATAGACGTTCACCAAAGTGTACACTCTGCTGTAAATTTCACAAATTGGGATTATGTATCTGCCCGAGTCATCCACAATCACCTCTATTTGTTTGATAGAGACTGTGTCTTTCACCGTGATCACCACTCCTCTTTTCTTTTTAGGAGCACTGGATAAGTAAATATAAGGAAAGTGGCAGTGATGGAAGGAAGGTGGTTTAATTGATGAGAAATGTGTCTCTCAAAGACAAAAGACATCACAATGCAACATATTTGCTTCTTTCCAGGTCATGTGCCTCTTTGCTAGGCTGTTAAACCCTTTGACATTGAGAGAAGAGATTTAAAATGCCATGTTAATCGAAGTTTGAGAAAGGAAACTTCAGAATATAATACTGTACAGCTGAGCAGATTCCGTGAGCAAAAAGTGTGTACCTTTTGTGGTGGTGGTAGTTGACCTCAGATATTGTGTCTTGGATATTTCTTTCCCAGGGGCTTAATGTAGAGTCATATATCCCAATACACAGTATGGTAGAGTCCTAGAGAACGATAATCTAGTGCAAAGTAGTCAATATGGTCTTGAGTTGTATACAAGTATCGTGCCGAGACAATAAGAACACAGTAAATAAAAACAGCAAAAAACCTGACGATCCTTAGCAGAATCTGGGCAGAAATTAGTTTTTCCCACTAATATAATTGGGGTTAATAAGCGAAAACTGGAACATGTTTCATTGGCTCACCGGAGCTCCAGGTTAAGGTAGGTATAAGCATCTTACGGCATGCAAGACTCTGGTAGATCAAGGAGAACTATCTCGGCTAGGGCTTTGGGGATTTATGATTCCCCATTTCTGTAGGAAGCCACTAATGTAACTGCATAGGTTTTTTATTTCTCGTTATGAGGAGCTTAGCTGGGTATAGCCAGCGTTACTGAAAGCAGTGGTTTTGCAGGGGTTTAGTAATTGTTCCTTTGTTGCATAGTTCCTTTGTTGCATTGTTGCATAGTGTAGGCTGAGAGATCTGCGAAGAATACCAGATCTTGCAAGCTGGGAGGCAGTTTATCCCTGTGTCTTGTGATCTGCATCAACTTCTCCTTGGTGTAATAGAAGTGAATTCTGGCTATAGTATTTTTGGGAATATGGTGTGGTAAGTGTTTAGGCTTCGGCAGCCTGTGAATACGACCCACTAGTAATTGTTCCAGGGGTGTCTCTGGAAGTGCTTCTTTGAGAATATCAGTGAAATAGCTTTGTAGGTCAGAGGGTTTGATCGAATCGGGATGCCCCATTATTTTTACATTGTTGCACCTGGATCTATCATCCAGGTCTGCTAACTTTGCTTTGATCCATTGCATCTCATCCTCCCTTTCATTGTGTGAATCCACCATTTCATTACATGTAGAAGCAAATTCTCCCATCTTGGATTCAATGTGGGTTACTCTACTACAATCCATGGAGCGTAGTGGGAAATGTTGTGAGAGCCGCTGGCACCATCTTGGCTTCTCATGAGTGGATTACCACTTGAAGCACAAGTTCTAAGCCACGGCTGAGAGAAAAAAATCTGTCATTTTACCCGACCTGCTTCTGCCCCTTCTCTTTCTAGATAGCATCTCTGATGTTGCCCGATGCTTTCGAGACCAGTATCGCCAAGAACCGAGGCTCCGTTCGGTTGTAATCCGCTCCGGTGATCCGTTAAGATGGAGAGCAGTACAGCTATGCAGCCATTATCTCCACTGGTCAATCACCCCTTCCCCCAATTTTATTTTTATTTTGTATAGAATATGAAGGGGTTTCAATATTTCTTTTTCGTTTAATTCCATTTATTTGGGTAAAAACTAGTTTACCTCACCTGGGCCTGTTTTCCAGTCAGATTATTGCTTAGAATTTGTGGCATGGCACCATGGCCTTCTTGTAAAAAGCATAAATAATCTGCGCTAACCGTGATAAAATATGTATATGCAAAAAGAAACAATACCTGATAAATATATAAAAATATATAAAAATATATATATATTGAATAGGTGAAAATTGATAGGTGCTGCAAATAAAAATGGTTGGAATAACAGCTATATAAATATGTGCAAAAAGTGAAACATAAATGTGCAACCCTTGAAAAAGCAATCACAGTGCTAAAAAGTCCATATATATGTACACACATGTGTAAAAAAGCCTGGAACAACGTCCTGAGTGAAAAAACATACTATAATATATTGTTGTAGAAAAAAAAAAATATATAAGTACCAGTGAAAAATATATGAATG
Organism: Rana muscosa; assembly: GCA_029206835.1. Lineage (NCBI taxonomy): Eukaryota > Metazoa > Chordata > Amphibia > Anura > Ranidae > Rana > Rana muscosa. The sequence continues at coordinate 348,090,756 of CM055119.1, forward strand.
TGTAAGAAAAAAGTTCCAATGGTTTTAGTTCATGAGCAGAAGGGGTGACCACATCTGATGGTATTCGTGTGTTCCAACAGAACTCCTAAAAGTAGCTATAAGCAGAATTCCACTTCCAACTTGCTCAGGTAGAAATAGAAGAAAAAGCAGCTTACCAGATCAGATGGATCTCTATTACGGAGATCTAAGGAGGCTCAGAATCATGTAGTGGTCCCACGGGCAATCAGCAACAAAACACCGGATTCGGCTGGTATCTCAGTCCTCCAGAACCTTCAAAGGAGGATTTATGGAAGGGAACTCCCTCCGGGTGTCAGCATCAGGGATGAGCCGAACACCCCCCTGTTCGGTTCGCACCAGAACCTGCGAACAGACAAAATGTTCGTGTAAACTTTAGAACCCTATTAAATACAATGGACTCGAACGTTCGAAATCTAAAGTGTTAATTATAAAGGCTAATATGCAAGTTATTGTCCTAAAAAGTGTTTGGGGACCGGGGTCCTGCCCCAGGGGACATGTATCAATGCAAAAAGAAGTTTTAAAAACGGCCGTTTTTTCGGGAGCAGTGATTTTAATAATGCTTAAAATGAAAAAATAAAAGTGAAATATTCCTTTAAATTTCGTACCTGGGGGGTGTGTATGATATGCATGTAAAGTGGCGCATGTTTCCCGTGCTTAGAACTGTCCCTGCAAAAAATGTCATTTTTGAAAGAAAAAAAAATGCATTTAAAACTGACTCGCGGCTATTAATGAATTGTCGGCTCCCGGCAATACATACAAAAGTCATTGAGAAAAAAAAAAAAAAAGCGTGGGGGTTCCCCAGAATTCAATTACCAGGCCCTTCAGGTCTGGAATGGATATTAAGGGGAACCCCGCCGCAAATAAAAAAAAATTGACGTGGGGTTCCCCCAAATATCCATTCCAGGCCCTTCAGATCTGGCATGGATTTTAAGGGGAACTCCACCCCAAATTAAAAAAAAAATGGCGTGGAGTCCCCCTAAAAATCCATACCAGACCCCTTATCCGAGCATGCAACCTGGCCGGCCGCAGGGGAAAAGGGGGGGACGAGAGACCGGCCCCCCCTCCCTCCTGAACCGTACCAAGCCACATGCCCTCAACATGGGGAGGATGTCCCCATGTTGATGGGGACAAGGGCCTCATCCCCACAACCCTTGCCCGGTGGTTGTGGGGGTCTGCGGGCGGGGGGCTTATCAGAATCTGGAAGACCCCTTTAACAAAGAGGACCCCCAGATCCCGGCCCCCCCATGTGAATTGGTAAGGGGTACATTGTACCCCTACCATTTCACGAAGAAAGCGTAAAAAAATGTTTAAAAAAACACACAAACACCTTGAAAAAGTCCTTTATTTAAAAAAAAAAAAAAAAAACATTCCAGCGGTGAAATCCAGTGTCCCGCGGCGATCCCGATGTCCAGCGCTGTCCGTCATTGGTTGTGCCTGAGCGGACCTGATGGGGAACTCCCTCTCAGTATTTTAAATGTATAGACCCGCCCCTTCTAAAGTTCCCCATCAGGTCCGCTCAGCGGACGAGATGCGGAACATGAGAAGGGGCGGGTCTATACATGTATTACCAAAGTGAGAGCAGTTCCCCATCAGGTCCGCCCCCTCGGTATGTCAGACCCGCCTACGTCATTGGCTTGAGCGGGGAACTTCCTTCACTGTGTAATTTAAATTTACATAGTGAAGGAAGTTCCCCGCTCAAGCCAATGACGTAGGCGGGTCCGACATACCGAGGAGGCGGACCTGATGGGGAACTGCTCTCACTTTGGTAATACATGTATAGACCCGCCCCTTCTCATGTTCCGCATCTGGTCCGCTGAGCGGACCTGATGGGGAACTTTAGAAGGGGCGGGTCTATACATTTAAAATACTGAGAGGGAGTTCCCCATCAGGTCCGCTCAGGCACAACCAATGACGGACAGCGCTGGACATCGGGATCGCCGCGGGACACTGGATTTCACCGCTGGAATGTTTTGTTTTGTTTTTTTTAAATAAAGGACTTTTTCAAGGTGTTTGTGTGTTTTTTTAAACATTTTTTTACGCTTTCTTCGTGAAATGGTAGGGGTACAATGTACCCCTTACCAATTCACATGGGGGGGGCGGGATCTGGGGGTCCTCTTTGTTAAAGGGGTCTTCCAGATTCCGATAAGCCCCCCGCCCGCAGACCCCCACAACCACCGGGCAAGGGTTGTGGGGATGAGGCCCTTGTCCCCATCAACATGGGGACATCCTCCCCATGTTGAGGGCATGTGGCTTGGTACGGTTCAGGAGGGAGGGGGGACCGCTCTCTCGTCCCCCCCTTTTCCCCTGCGGCCGGCCAGGTTGCATGCTCGGATAAGGGGTCTGGTATGGATTTTTAGGGGGACTCCACGCCATTTTTTTTTAATTTGGGGTGGAGTTCCCCTTAAAATCCATGCCAGATCTGAAGGGCCTGGAATGGATATTTGGGGGAACCCCACGTCAATTTTTTTTTACATTTGCGGCGGGGTTCCCCTTAATATCCATTCCAGACCTGAAGGGCCTGGTAATTGAATTCTGGGGAACCCCCACGCTTTTTTTTTTTTCTCAATGACTTTTGTATGTATTGCCGGGAGCCGACAATTCATTAATAGCCGCGAGTCAGTTTTAAATGCATTTTTTTCTTTCAAAAATGACACTTTTTGCAGGGACAGTTCTAAGCACGGGAAACATGCACCACTTCACATGCATATCATACACACCCCCCAGGTACGAAATTTAAAGGAATATTTCACTTTTATTTTTTCATTTTAAGCATTATTAAAATCACTGCTCCCGAAAAAACGGCCGTTTTTAAAACTTCTTTTTGCATTGATACATGTCCCCTGGGGCAGAACCCGGGTCCCCAAACACTTTTTAGGACAATAACTTGCATATAAGCCTTTATAATTAGCACTTTAGATTTCTCCCATAGATTTTTCGAATTTGCCGCGAACACCCCAATTTGTTCGCTGTTCGGCGAACGGGCGAACAGGCAATGTTCGAGTCGAACATGAGTTCAACTCGAACTCGAAGCTCATCCCTAGTCAGCATGCACAGGATCGCTCACACAGCAGAAATAAAATAAAATAAAATAAAAACTTCATGGTGCAGTACTTCTTGTTTTAAAAGGAGGATACCCTTTATTGATCCTGGGTAATTGACATCATGTAAGTTCAACAGAAACCGGCAAGCTAAAAACGAACAGTACTCGGTGTCAACCAGTCAGCTGTAGCGTAGTGACGTCACGATCAACAGCTCCACCCGACGCTACGTTTCGTCGTAGAAGGCGTCCACTGGGAAAGGAGGCTTCTTGCATTGCTGAACCTACCAGTAGCACCTAATCAAATTAACAGGTTGTCATACAGGTGATTTCCTTGATCATTACCTGGGCACTCAAAATGTGTCTGTTTAATAACATGCACACATACTTAGAGTGATCAAAGCAAATCCACTCATATGCCTCCATCATGCTTATTCTTGATTCATTCTTCTCCATCTACCTGTTCAACAGGCTCCGCCTCTAGTGGCTATCATTTTATCCCCTAGACCCACAGGTTATGTACATTAGATATGTAAGACCACTCAAGAAAATCCACCATCTTTTTACATTGCTAGACAAACATTAAGGCTAGTACACATGAGCTGAATGTCAGGCAGCATCGGCCAGTTCAATAGAAACCAGCCGACATGTACTGCAGCCAGTCTGAAAGAAGGGGCATGACCAAAACAGGTCTGCCAATTGGCAACTGATCAGCGCACTCTCAGCCAATGGCTCAGTGGGGGAGATATCTGTACTAACATTGCATAGTTAGTACAGCGGCTCCTCCTGAGCTGTCAGTTTTTTTTTCATTCAGCCTGCTGGGTACAACTCTGGCAAACAGACAATACCAGAAGCCTCAAAAAACTTAGCCGCGCTCTTGAGCATCTGTGGCATAAGACTAAGTCACAGCAAGATTTCAGCCAATATAAATCTGCCCTCCAAAAATACCATTCCTGCCTCCACACTGCCAAACAGACCTACTTTGTCACTCCCATTAACACCCTCTCACACAGTCCCTGTCAACTCTTTTCTACCTTTACCACTCTACTTCGTCCTCCATTACCTCCACCCACTAACTTACTCACAGCCCAGGACTTTGCTAATCACTTCAAAAATAAGATTGAGACAATTCGTCTCAAGATCTCCTCTCACACTACACTCCTTGTCCTCCTGCACAATCAATACTTCCCTCTTTTAACCCAGCTACTATAAAGGTCACTAAACTTTTTTTCTAATGCCCACCTAACCCCCTGCCCCCCGGACCCTGTTCCTTCTCAAATACTACGGTCACCCTTTGGCTCTATCCTCCATTCTTTTACGCATATCTTCAACCTCAACCTCTCCCTCCCTACTGGCATCTTATCCAAACCTCTAAAACATTTGCTAGTCACTCCCATACCAAAAAAGGCCTCACTGGACCCCACCAATCTTAACAACCTAAGACCCATCTCTTTACTCCCTTTTGCCTCCAAACTCCTTGAACATTTAGTCTACAACCGACTAAGCGACCACCTCATTGAGAATAACATTCTTGATCCCCTTCAGTCTGGATTTTGCCCACAGCACTCCCCAGAAACTGCCCTCCTAAAGCTCACAAACGACTTACTAACAGCCAAAAACAGTGGTAATTATTCCATACTCTTGGACCTTTCCTCTGCCTTTGATACAGTTGACCACCCCCTCCTCCTCAAAAAACTCAATTTGCTTTGTCTCCATGGCTGCGCTCTCCATTGGTATGGATCCTACCTATTTCACTGCACCTTCAGTGTCACTTACAACTCCACTTCCTCCTCTCCAAGTCCTCTTACCATTGGAATCCCCCAAGGTTCTGTCCTTGGACCTCTACTATTCTCGATCTACACATCCTCCCTGGGTCAGCTGATAGCTTCCCATGGCTTCCACTGACTTCTCTGTCAAGATCAATGGCACATCTATCTGTCCCTCCCCACATGCCAGGGTGCTAGGGGTAACCTTAGACTCTGAACTGTCCTTTCAGGCCCATATCCAATCCCTGTCCAACTCATGTCGCCTTAGCTTCTGCAACATTTCTAGAATACGCCCCTTTTTACATAATGACACCACCAAGCTTCTAATTCACTCCCTGGCTATCTCTCCCCTCCACTACTGCAACTCATGCTGCCTTAACCTCCACAACATGTTTTAGAATACGTCCCTTTTTAACTAATGACACCACCAAGCTTCTAATTCACTCCCTGGTTATCTCTCTGCAACTCCCTCCTCATTGGATTTACATAGACTATCTCCCCTTCAGTCCATAATGAATGCCACTGCAAGACTCATCCACCTTACCAACTACTCCTCTCTGCCAATCCCTCCACTGGCTTCCACTCACTCAACAAATAAAATTCAAAGTACTAACAATAATTTACAAAGCCATCTATAACTCTGCCCCCAGCTGCATCACTAACCTAATCCCAAAATACGAACCAAGCTGCTCTCTTCGGTCATCCCAAGACCTCCTGCTCTCTAGCTCCCTTGTCACCTCCTCCCATGCTCACCTCCAGGATTTCCTCAGAGATTCTCCCATCCTTTGGAACTCCCTACTCTAATCTGTCCAACTGTCCCCTAATCAATCCATGTTTAGACGATCCCTGAAAACCGTTCTCTTTAAAAAAGCCTATCCTGCTTCTAACTAATACACTGTTTTACTTCCTCCATCAGCTCATCCACCACAGCTATTACCTTTTGTATCAATTGACCCTCCCTTTTAGATTGTAAGCTCTAATGAGCAGGGCCCTCTGATTCCTCTTGTAACAAATTGTAATGTAACTGTAATGTCTGCCTTCATTTTGTTAAACGCTGTGCAAACTGTTGGCGCTATATAAATCCTGAATAATAATAATAATAATCATAAAAATGCATTATGCATACAGTATATAAATATACAGTATTTCATCCACATTGATTCTCCAGCACATGTGGAATATGGGTGATGATCTATCCATGTATAACTCATTTAAGGTGATGCAGAAGAGGAACAAAGCATTCTATACAACAGGAAACCAGAAAATGCCTGATACTCATACATATTCAGATTTGTCTTTCACATTAATAAAGGGACTTCAGCTGAAAACCCTTCCCATGTAAGAATTTTGGTATTAGATGCACTCAAGCATATTTGTCATAGGTGGCTAGAACTACACAAAGCAAAGGTTTATGAAAGAGCATTAAATTAATTTACATTTTAGAAGTAACTATGCTGAAGTTTGTTTATTCTGACTTACGATATATATTGATATGGTATGTTACAAGTGGTGTAGTGACAGCAATGTTAGCTACCAACACATACTGGGGCTCCAAAAGGGACACTTCTGTTATTGAAATAAAATACTTTCTGAATTTTATGTTTACAAGGTTGTAACAAAGTTTGAAACATTGGTATGCATGGTTTAAATAAGGGTCATGGGAACTTGGCTAAATCTTCGATTGCTCTGCGATGTACAAACATCCCATACCCATGAATAAAATGTTATTACTAACATCTAGATGCAGAGCCAGATTTGACAGAAGCAAAAAGATGGCTTTTTAAGGTATAGATAATGACCAATGTTTTCATAAACGTTTATATTTAGTAATATTATAAAGAAGGTCAGAACCTGTAAAAAAAAAAGAAAATACTCTGTATGTGATGTGATTGTATGAGATGTGATTTTTTTACAGGCGGCAATAATGAACATGCAGCCATATCAAGGTCCTAACTGTCACTATAAGCGCAGACGATTTGGTTGTGCATTAACCATCTATCCATTCATCTATGCAACTCCAGTGAAAAACGTTTATCTGTTTTGGAAAGAATAAAGAATAAAATATGATTAACCCTTCCCGCCTACCCCAGCATCCCCTTAAAATGGTCTGAATGGTCAGGGCATTGGAAAGGATCTGCAATTATGTGACCACTATGACTGGGTGCCAAAGTGGTTTCATGACCAGTAGCCAGTCCCACCAGCTACCAATCATTAGTGGTGACTGAGAGTTGCAGTTCAGTCTCTGTGCTAGGAATGAGCAGTGAGTGCGCCTTTAGTGAAGAAACATTCACCACCCAGTGATGAATATGTGCAATGTTCGGGCATTATAGCGCAGCATTTTTCCATGTATTTCATGGGTAGCAACAGGTAAACCATATCTAAACCACTAAACAAAATAACATATTACAGCTTACAGGTTCTTTGAAGTGGTTACTGCATCAGTTTTCTTTTTTCAGTCAAACTTCAAGCCCAACTGTAGTTTTACTTAAAAAAAAAAAGTAGAAAGATACATGGAATATTTTACTTTGTGGTACTTTAATTGATTCCCGGTGCAAACACTTCTTCCCCAGCAGTAAGCTGCAGAGAAAGGCCACTGCTGTCTGTATGGAATAAGTAGTCCCTCTGCAATGGCTTGTCAAACCCTTGACTGAGTAAGAGCTAAATCTCTCCAATAAGCAAAGTGTAAGGATCACTGCAGGGAGACCACTGCTCTTTCTGGATTAAAAGCAGCCCAGATAGCAAGCAATTGTGCTGCACGTTTGAAAATGACTTGCTAAGCTATTGCTAGACTTGCCAGGCTTCACAAGTTTGTTGCACAATTGCAGCAATTCTGCATTGCATAACTCCAGTTCATTTTTCTTTGCAAACATTCTGCAAGTCTGCTGCAAGTTCTGGTTCAGTTATGTTGTGCAATGGTCGTCCCACCACAGGGGTCACTGTGGCTGAATGTTCATGCTGTAGAATTGCAGAGATCTTGCTGTAGACTTCCCACTGCAACTTTGCTCTTCCTAGAGACTTGTCACGCACATTTGCTACAAATTGGAAAATGTCAACTAGAACTTGTGCTTCAAGTGCTCTGCAAGTGTACAACTTGCCAGTGAAAATGTGCAGAAAGTTAACACTTACAATTCAACACTGCCACAAATGTGTGTTAAGTTATCCTTGCTATCTGGGAGTAGGGATGAGCTTCGAGTTCGAGTCAAACTCATGTTCGACTCGAACATTGCCTGTTCGCCCGTTCGCCGAACAGCGAACAAATTGGGGTGTTCGCGGCAAATTCGAAAAATCTATGGGAGAAATCTAAAGTGCTAATTATAAAGGCTAATATGCAAGTTATTGTCCTAAAAAGTGTTTGGGGACCCGGGTCCTGCCCCAGGGGACATGTATCAATGCAAAAAGAAGTTTTAAAAACGGCCGTTTTTTCGGGAGCAGTGATTTTAATAATGCTTAAAATGAAAAAATAAAAGTGAAATATTCCTTTAAATTTCGTACCTAGGGGGTGTGTATAATATGCATGTAAAGTGGCGCATGTTTCCCGTGCTTAGAACTGTCCCTGCAAAAAGTGTCATTTTTGAAAGAAAAAAATGCATTTAAAACTGACTCGCGGCTATTAATGAATTGTCGGCTCCCGGCAATACATACAAAAGTCATTGATAAAAAAAAAAAAAAAGCGTGGGGGTTCCCCAGAATTCAATTACCAGGCCCTTCAGGTCTGGAATGGATATTAAGGGGAACCCCGCCGCAAATAAAAAAAAAATTGACGTGGGGTTCCCCCAAATATCCATTCCAGGCCCTTCAGATCTGGCATGGATTTTAAGGGGAACTCCACCCCAAATTAAAAAAAAAATGGCGTGGAGTCCCCCTAAAAATCCATACCAGACCCCTTATCTGAGCATGCAACCTGGCCGGCCGCAGGGGAAAAGGGGGGGACGAGAAAGCGCCCCCCCCTCCCTCCTGAACCGTACCAAGCCACATGCCCTCAACATGGGGAGGATGTCCCCATGTTGATGGGGACAAGGGCCTCATCCCCACAACCCTTGCCCGGTGGTTGTGGGGGTCTGCGGGCGGGGGGCTTATCGGAATCTGGAAGACCCCTTTAACAAAGAGGACCCCCAGATCCCGCCCCCCCCCATGTGAATTGGTAAGGGGTACATTGTACCCCTACCATTTCACGAACAAAGTGTAAAAAAATGTTTAAAAAAACACACAAACACGTTGAAAAAGTCCTTTATTAAAAAAAAAAAAAAAAAAACCCATTCCAGCGGTGAAATCCAGTGTCCCGCGGCGATCCCGATGTCCAGCGCTGTCCGTCATTGGTTGTGCCTGAGCGGACCTGATGGGGAACTCCCTCTCAGTATTTTAAATGTATAGACCCGCCCCTTCTAAAGTTCCCCATCAGGTCCGCTCAGCGGACCAGATGCGGAACATGAGAAGGGGCGGGTCTATACATGTATTACCAAAGTGAGAGCAGTTCCCCATCAGGTCCGCCTCCTCGGTATGTCGGACCCGCCTACGTCATTGGCTTGAGCGGGGAACTTCCTTCACTGTGTAATTTAAATTTACATAGTGAAGGAAGTTCCCCGCTCAAGCCAATGACGTAGGCGGGTCCGACATACCGAGGGGGCGGACCTGATGGGGAACTGCTCTCACTTTGGTAATACATGTATAAACCCGCCCCTTCTCATGTTCTGCATCTCGCCCGCTGAGCGGACCTGATGGGGAACATTAGAAGGGGCGGGTCTATACATTTAAAATACTGAGAGGGAGTTCCCCATCAGGTCCGCTCAGGCACAACCAATGAAGGACAGCGCTGGACATCGGGATCGCCGCGGGACACTGGATTTCACCGCTGGAATGTTTATTTATTTATTTTTTTAAATAAAGGACTTTTTCAAGGTGTTTGTGTGTTTTTTAAACATTTTTTTACGCTTTCTTTGTGAAATGGTAGGGGTACAATGTACCCCTTACCAATTCACATGGGGGGGGCGGGATCTGGGGGTCCCCTTTGTTAAAGGGGTCTTCCAGATTCCGATAAGCCCCCCGCCCGCAGACCCCCACAACCACCGGGCAAGGGTTGTGGGGATGAGGCCCTTGTCCCCATCAACATGGGGACATCCTCCCCATGTTGAGGGCATGTGGCTTGGTACGGTTCAGGAGGGAGGGGGGGGCGCTCTCTCGTCCCCCCCTTTTCCCCTGCGGCCGGCCAGGTTGCGTGCTCGGATAAGGGGTCTGGTATGGATTTTTAGGGGGACTCCACGCCATTTTTTTTTTTAAACTTGGGGTGGAGTTCCCCTTAAAATCCATGCCAGATCTGAAGGGCCTGGTAATTGAATTCTGGGGAACCCCCACGCTTTTTTTTTTTTTTTTTTATCAATGACTTTTGTATGTATTGCCGGGAGCCGACAATTCATTAATAGCCGCGAGTCAGTTTTAAATGCATTTTTTTTCTTTCAAAAATGACATTTTTTGCAGGGACAGTTCTAAGCACGGGAAACATGCGCCACTTCACATGCATATCATACACACCCCCCAGGTACGAAATTTAAAGGAATATTTCACTTTTATTTTTTCATTTTAAGCATTATTAAAATCACTGCTCCCGAAAAAACGGCCGTTTTTAAAACTTCTTTTTGCATTGATACATGTCCCCTGGGGCAGGACCCGGGTCCCCAAACACTTTTTAGGACAATAACTTGCATATTAGCCTTTATAATTAACACTTTAGATTTCGAACGTTCGAGTCCATTGTATTTAATAGGGTTCTAAAGTTTACACGAACATTTTGTCTGTTCGCAGGTTCTGGTGCGAACCGAACAGGGGGGTGTTCGGCTCATCCCTGTCTGGGAGTAGACCTTTTCTGCAGTTTACTTCTGGGGTAGAAATAATTGAACTGGTGTTGGGGATCAATAAACTACTATTAATAGTAGGCCATTTACATTTAAAGGGTTAGTTCCCCTATTCAGAGAAAATGAAAAAGCAAACTAACACCCTATACCCTCCCCACACACCCCTTCCCCCAGGTTCCTGATATACCTATCACTGTGGGTGATAAGATGTTATATCCCACACAGCTAGGGAAGTGGTTTGGGAATTTGAAATCCCCACTTTTCTTACCCTTCTTGCTACAGCATTTCCGGGATGGATCTGAACAATGTGCCGATGCTGACCAAGCAGAATGGGTCTGACTCATTCCAGATGCCCTGTAGAGAAAAGAGGGAGATTAGTGGGGATTTCAACTCCGCAGACTGCTCTGACAGCTTATCACCCACGGAGGTAAGTACAGCAGGAACCGGAGGTAAGGAGGTAAGGAGGGTGAACAGTGTTAGTTTACCTTTTCATTTTTTTTTCTAAAAAGGTTAAAACATACTTTTGGATTTCTGTTCAATAATAAATTAATATGCCTACTTAGTAACATATTATAAACATATTAATACCTTCAAACTTTAAAGTAAAAAAAAAATCAAGATGAGCTTCATTTACTATGCACTTATTTTACTGAATGAGGAAAGATACACTACATTACCAAAAGTATTGGTACGCCTGCCTTTACACGTAAATGAACTTTAATGGCATCCCAGTCTTTGTCCGTAGGGTTCAATATTGAGTTGACCCACCCTTTGCAGCTATAACAGCTTCAACTCTTTTGGGAAGGCTGTCCACAAGGTTTAGGAGTGTGTCTATGGGAATATTTGACCATTCTTCCATAAGTGCATTTGTGAGGTCAGACACTGATGTTGCACGAGAAGGCTTGGCTCCCAGTCTCCACTCTAATTCATCCCAAAGATGTTCTATCGGGTTGCTGCAGGCCAGTCAAGTTCCTCCACCCCAAACTCGCTCATCCATGTCTTTATGGACCTTACTTTGTTCAATAACCCAACCATGCTGAAGCAGGAATCCCATTTACTCAATTTCCCCTACACAGCTTCACCCTCTTCTCTAAGTGAACATTCACATTGCTAAGAGAACAGTCTCTCCTTTAGTAAACTCACCACAATGAACAACGTACCAAAAAATAACACTGAACTTTTTAATGCATAAATACATTGCCAGGAAAACTAAACCTCAAACTTTTTTTGTTTAATGATTTGATACTATTGGGCAGCACTGTATTTCTTTAAAAACAAATAAAAAAATGATCTTTTAAATTACTTTCCATCAAGAATTCAAGATGCCATTTTAACAAACTGAATTTTAATCCATGCTAATTTACAAAGATGCCTTGAAGGAGAAAATGGGTATTGGTCATTCTGATACAAAGGGGAAAACAGGCCAAGAGTGCATAATTTGGTCACTGGCCATCAAGAGAATTGAGATCTAGAACTCCACTAAGTGTGACCATCAAAATTCTGCCTCATCCATTTTATTACAGATAGGAAGAGTCATAGAGGACAAACTTCATGTTGCAGATCACATGAGATTTGCAATTTTGCTGCTGAAGATTAAATTATGTCTAGTACTTTTTCTTTTTTTTTTTTAAACAGATCATACTTGTCAGCAGTGTAAAAGGTGACTCTTGTCGACTATTCTGTGCTAATGTCTTCCCAAAGCTAGGATTCAGATATGGTGAGTGCAATTTGGTAAACTCAACTGAAGGATCAGATAAGTCACACAATTCAATAGGGCCAGTAATTTGTATGCAGCAGCTGTTGACATTTTGAAAAGGATTTACGAAGAGAAAGTCCCAGTAATATTTTATAGGAAATACATTTTAAGTTGTACTGGTAATGCAGTGACATCAACATGGCTTAAAGGATAAAGGGGGCATTTATTTTTCACAAATATGATACTTGCCATCAGTAAAATGCACATTTAAATGCATTTAAGTGCATTCTGCTTCTCTGAACCCTTGCTCTGAAATGCTTGGGAAACTTTTCATTTCCTTAAAATGATAGACAGCTGTTTACAATATGTATAAAATATTTCTAGCAGTAATACGATCTGAAAAATATATGGTTTGTCTAACTTTACAGACATCTGAAACTTGTAAAGTTTTCCAAGTTAAAGAGATCATTTAGGATGAGATAAGCATAAAGTTATAAAGTAATAAACAAAGTACACTTAAAATTAAAACTGTATATTTTATAACTATTATTTTTATTTAATATAATGCAACATTTACACATGGTGTATTTCACGATAGGCAGGATATACACCTTATATCTCCCTCTGACTCCCTACATATATAGACTTACTTTCAAATTAAACATTTCTTAAACCAGCCTTGATCCGGGCAAGCTTTTGGTAGGAAATATACTTAATTTGAAACCCTATGCCTTTTAAATACCCCACAGATCATCTTCTATGTACTGCCTATTCATATATGTCTTATCATGTCCCTGCAAAATAAAGTCCTATGGGTAGAGATTGACAAACAAACTGGGAATACAACCTACTGAGGAGGACTGGGAATGTATATATACCCAGATCTCTAAAGCTTCACGAAATGTTAACATCCAGGAGAATCAATATAAACTCTGTACCCACTGGTACAGAACAATGTATCCAATACATAAGTCAGTGCTGGTGCTGTCTATCCGATGAGGGTACACATCTCCAAGTTTCATGGTTTTGCCCCCTGCTCCAACCATATTGGAAACAGGTACACCAGATCATTCTAGAAGTAACTACTATCGATCTTGGCGTTTCCACAGCTCTGTTTTTATTGAATCATTCATCTTTGCCAGACAGACAATACCTACATTTTTTGCTATACACATGGTTAATGCAGCTAAAATGTGCATTCCTACGCACTGGAAGCAACAGGCTGTTCCGTCCATAAGAGAGTGGTTTGCGAGGCTGGATTGTGTCTTGAAAATTAAGGAGCTGATCTACATTCCTCAGGATTATTTGGTGAAATTTTTAAAAGATTTTGGCATGCTGGATTTACTCAAAGTCTACCTCACGATATGCTTACTTGAGGGACATTTAAATATGATGTTGACTGATGTCATTATCATTCGCCTTCTGACCATCCCATGTGAACCAATGATGTTTGCAATTTATGTCTAGGGGAGTGGTGTTGACGGGTGGGCTCTCCACTACATTCCTTCTCCTCCCCGTCTTCCTCCCCTCTTATTTTTTTTTCCATTTCTCTTCATCTTCCTCCTTGACTTTCTTCTATCCCATTCTCCTCCCTCCTCTACTGTGCATCAAGGGGCTTCTTCTGGTACAGGAATTATTGTATGAAGCATAATTATACAATTTAACTTTATTTTCTCTTGTGAAAAATAAAATTAATGTTAGGGGGAAAAAAAGATAATGCAACATATATATTTTAAACATTGTGTATAAAGAACAATTAGCACCACCTACCTAAAGTGCTATGTGCTGAGAAATAAAGTGCTAATAATTAATTAATTTATGTATAACAGCTGCTATCCACTTCCAGTAAATTCACCTCACCAAAAAACGTAACACTCAATCACATATAAGTGCAGCGCTATTATGTGTAAGAATATAAAGTGACTTCAATCTATACAACAATCTGTGAACATTAAATAAAATAAAATAAATACCTGCTCACCTCATATACATCAGGTAGACTCAGAGACAATTCCTTTGCTTTCCTTCAGCTATAATTCCCTTTCTTCCACATCCGGCATGCTACTCTCCACTTTCCGTTCAATCGCTTTTAAGGGGGATTGCATGGATCACTATAGGCTCTCATATAAAATACCCCACTGCTTCTCTTCTTCCTCCACACCATCGAAATCACTCAGTGTTCCTTATGGGATATGGCTCCGTGATTCATGTAATAATAAATAGAGGATACAGAGTGCTCTCTGTATATATATAGGATATTCAATTAAAATTGGCTCTAAGCAATACAACAGCGTCCGCCTGCTCACCCCTGTGGCTGCGTGACGTCACAAGCTCGGCTCCCCCCTCTACACGCGTATTGCCCTCTGATTGGACTTTCTCAATAGATCTTTATATTTATATTTTAAACAGAACTGTCAAATCTAAATTGTATGTAACACGTATTAAACATTTTTCTTACTATACACATATGGATCTAGTTATAGATATAGTATATAGACATGTGCATTTGTTTTCGTCCGAATGCATTTTCGTCCAAATTTTGGTGATTTTCGCGTTCGTTTTAACAAGTGATAACGAATATGCAGAGTCTGAAATCCAAAAGATCCGACATAAAAAATGCTTTGATTTTGTTTTGTTTCGACAAGAGTTCGATATAGATAGAAGATTCGAGAAGACGGTGACAATAGCGATCTGTGTCTATCGAATGTGCCTAACCTAACTCTATTAGTCCGAGATTATTCGACATTGAGAGAAAAGATTCGACATTACAGAGACATGAAGATTCGACATAGAGAGAAAAGAGTCGACATATAGAGAAAAGATTCAACATAGAGAGAAAAGATTTGACATAGAGAGAAAAGATTCGACATTATAGAGACATGAAGATTCAACGAAGCAGCTAAAAACATACGATCGCCACGAGCGGACATTTATGGTTAAATGCTCCGCCCATAGGCTATAGAAGAATTCTAATGTCGTCTGACTAGTAATAATAATTTGAAGAACCTGATGAGGAGGGAGG
Organism: Rana muscosa; assembly: GCA_029206835.1. Taxonomy (NCBI): domain Eukaryota; kingdom Metazoa; phylum Chordata; class Amphibia; order Anura; family Ranidae; genus Rana; species Rana muscosa. The sequence continues at coordinate 348,106,141 of CM055119.1, forward strand.
TGAACAGCCTACTATGGCTGACTTACTAAGAGCTGTTAATAAATGCACAGCCTCTGTGAATGGCCTGCAAGTCCGCTTTGGGAACCTGGAGGAAGGGGTATGTCTGATTAGACAAGACATTCAAAAAATTAGGGAAAGAACCACGGCTGCTGAGAGCAGGATAAGTGATATAGAGGACAGACTCCCCGAACTGACCAGAGATGCCCAATCCACTGCACGCCTAGCCAGGGCTATAGATATGAGGGCAGAAGATTTTGAGAACCGCCTCAGGCGCAATAATGTTCGCATAGTGGGGCTGCCGGAGAAAGTGGAGGGCCGGGACCCCACACAATTTGTGGAACAGTGGATGGCAGATCTATTTGGCAAGGAGGCGTTCACTCATCTCTATGCGGTTGAGAGGGCCCACCGAGTGCCTACCAGACCTCTCCCACCGGGTAACCATCCTCGCCCGATGCTGGCCAGACTGTTAAACTACAGAGACAGAGAAATTATATTGCGGCTGGCCAGGGAGAAGAAGAACATTCAATTCAATGGCACAAGGGTCTCCTTCTACCCTGACTTTTCCCCTGCAGTTCAGAAGAGCCGGGCGCACTTTGCTGACATCAAGAAACGCCTGCAGAAGCTGCAGGCACCCTATGCCATGCTTTACCCTGCGAGGCTCAGGGTCATCCTGAGGGGCCAAGCACACTTTTTTGAAAACCCTGCAGATGCCTCGGACTGGCTGGATGCCAACGCGGGAGCATTTCACCAAAGACCCCCCGAGGATGATGACTGATGGGCCTGACAAGTTCTTGCTGATACCGCCCTACCTTTTCCTCGGCTGAGGATAGTGCCGGATATGAACATAGATTATTTTCACTTAATGCGAGTTCGGAAAAGTGTTTATTAATGGCAATGCTGAATTCACGGATTGCCTGTAAATGGACGGCCATGTTGGCTGTGTCCATGGACTGTTCATGGGACCCGTTGTCCCAAGCAAATCGGGAGTGCCCGTTGGCACCCCAGAACCTGTATTTCCTAGAGGGCCACGCGAAGAAGGCTCTTATATCTGAAAGGCCTGTTGGCCTACTACGGACAGGGTCTGTAAGGTGGTTCACCGCACCGTTGTGCGCACTGGGTTGCTACGGCAACACGAGAATTTGTTCCAGAGCAGACAGTTTCTATTTTCAGACTTGCAGAGTTCCAGTTCTATCTACTAACCGGCAGTCTATGCCGCCCCGGATGTCTTCCCAACCTGACATTTGGGGTCTTCCCCCTGATGGTTACATGCTTGATTTCCCCTGATGGAGACTGTCACAGTGTTGTCCTGGAACATTAGGGGGTTACAGGATCCTCTGAAACGTACTATGGTGTCCTCCCTGATGAGGAAACACCTGCCTGCCATCTGTGCCTTGCAGGAGACACATCTTACTGCTGATTCTAAGTCGTGCCTGAACTATCGGTGGGTGGGCAGAGCATATCACTCCACTCACACTTCCTACTCCAGGGGTGTGAGTGTTTTGATACACAGCTCCATACATTTTGAAGAGCTCGGCTCTATGGTTGATGATGAGGGCAGATATGTTTTTCTCATGTGCAGGCTGTTTACCTTTAAATGTATTCTTGCTTTTGTGTATATACCTCCTCCGTACAATAACCAGGTGTTGAGAGCCTTAATGGAGTTTCAGTTGCGGTTCCCGGAGGTGCCTTTGTATGCCTTCGGGGATTTCAACTGCTTTATGGACCCTTTGCTAGACAAACATCCCCCGGGGGGAGGAGGGAGGGGGAAGTATTGCACGACCCTAAGGAAATTTATAGAGGAGGTGGGGTGGACGGACCCATGGAGGGCAAGGAACCCGGGAGTGAAGCAATTTTCATGCTTCTCAAAGGGCAATTCGTCTTTGTCCAGGATTGATTTATGTATATGCTCTTATGCGGCTGGGCGTTACGTTTCGGGGATGAAGTATGCTCCCAGAAGCGTGTCGGATCACTCGCCACTGATTGTGTCTTTGGAGGTGCGTCCCCCTTCCGCAGTGGCCAAGGTCCCGTGGAAGATGAACGCCTTTTGGATGAATCTCTTTTCGTCTCATGAACAGATAGAGTCCCAAATTTTGGAATTTTGGCGTGTTCATGAGGCCCCTGAGAATGTGTCCAGGGATTGGGAGGCCTTTAAAGCTGTTTTGAGGGGTATATTTATTACAGAAATACAGGCTATTAAGAGGAAGACTCATGCTCGGAGGGAGGGAATGGAACTGTTGGCCAAGGAACTAGAGGGCACCTATGTCACGGACCCGTCTGAACTGAATAGAAAGGCGTGGCTGTCGGCGCAAGATGCCCTGTACCGGGTCACGTCTTCAGGCGCAGAGAGGAAGTGCTTTTTTCAGAAGGCGGCTTTCTATGAGGAGGGGGAGCACACAGGCCGCATGTTGGCGACCATTGCCCATTCCCAGCAGCTGTCCCCTTCAATTGGAGCACTACGTGCTCCCTCGGGAGTGGTGACTAGCTCCCCAGACCAAATCTTGACAGAGCTTGGTCATTTTTACTCTTCCCTTTATGAATCCAAGCGTGCGTATTCGTTAGAGTCTTTAGATGACTACTTGGACCATGTCCCTCTACCTACCTTGACGGACTCCGCTAGAGAGGAGCTTGATGCCCCTTTGACCCTGGGTGAGCTGCAGATGGCGACTAACATGTTTCCCAACTCGAAGGCACCGGGAGATGATGGGCTTCCTGCCGAAGTGTACAAACAGTATGGAGAGCAGGTGCTACCGCACCTGCTGAGAGTCTTTAATGCAGCAAAGGTGACCGGTACCCTCCCCCAGTCCATGACTAGAGCTAACATTGTTTTAATTCTGAAACCAGGCAAGGACCCCTTAGACCCGGGATCGTACAGGCCCATTTCGCTCTTACAAAACGATGTTAAGATCCTGGCCAAGGCACTGGCAGTGAGACTGAATAAGGTTATATCTACTATAATTCACTCGGATCAGTCAGGGTTTATGCCCCAAAAATCGACAGCGATAAATCTGCGTAGACTTTATCTGAACATTCAATCGCGGGCGGACAATGTAGGTGACCGGGCATTGCTATCCCTAGATGCCCATAAGGCATTTGATAGCGTCGAATGGGACTATCTGTGGGCGGTAATGAGGAAGTTTGGGTTTGGGACTGAGTTCATTCAGTGGGTGCAGTTGCTGTACTCTTCACCGGTAGCGGCTATACGGGAGGGGGGAAGGATTTAGCATACGTTTAAATTACATAGAGGCACACGACAGGGCTGCCCCCTCTCCCCACTCCTGTTTGCCCTGGCCATTGAGCCGTTAGCTGCCTTGATTAGGGACTGTCCCTCAGTGCAGGGATTTCGATATGGGGATCTTCAGGAGAAGATCCTGTTATATGCAGATGACACTATGCTTCTCCTTGGGGATACCTCCACTTCACTGACTATGGCCATGGCTATAGTGCGGCAATTCGGTACATACTCCGGGTTGGTTATTAATTGGACTAAGTCCTCCCTCCTGTTGTTGGATCGGGATCCTTCGGCATCCTCTCCGACCTTGCAGGACATCCCTGTTGCTAAGTCCTTTAAATATTTGGGCATCCAGGTCACAGCTTGCTTGCTCGAATATGTTAACCTTAATCTCACCCCTCTGATCAACCGCTGTCGCGATCGGGTAAAGGTGTGGAGCAAGTTGAGGCTGTCACTGGTGGGGAGGGTGAACCTGATAAAAATGATCCTTATGCCGCAGCTGCTGTAAGTACTACACAATTCCCCCATGGTTATCCCTCTGAAAAAGTTTAGAATTATTAATTCGATCTTTCGATCACTTATATGGCTCTCCAAACCCCCTAGGGTCAAGCTTGAACAATTGCAGCGCTCCAAAGACAACGGGGGATTGGCATTGCCCAATCCCTGGCTGTACTATTTAGCTTCACAAATGCAGCATATTGCACGAGTTATATCCCCTCGCCAGGACCTGGCACTGAATTTGATGGACCCCTCGGTCCAACTGCTTAGTTACACGACGGGGGGAGGGGGGGGAGTGGCGGATGGTCTGGAGGCCCTGAGGTACAGTAAATCTAACAAGCTCTTCCCCACGTATGCACTCATGCAAAAAACTTGGAATAAGGTCCGGATGCTTCAGGGAGTGACTGGCTTTACCGTCTACAGTCCTATATGGGAAAACCAATACTATAGGGAAATTGCCAAATTGCCGTATGGACAGAGGTGGGCGCAGTATGGGGTGTCACATATGACTCATATATTTAGAGATGGCAGGTTAAAGACTTTTCAGGAGCTAAGGATGGAGTTCCGACTGCCGGTCTCCATTCAGTTTTACTATCTCCAGCTTAGGCACGCAGTTGAAGCGCAGAGGGAGACGGACGTTTGGTCCTTGGACTCGGCATCGGTCTTCAACTACTTGTTTGAGGTGACGACATATAAGGGGTTCATCTCTTGCTGCTATGCCAGGTTGCTTAACCTCTTTCTACAGGGCGCCCCTTTGAGGGCAGTGTCCCTGTGGGAACAGGACGTGGGCGCGTTCGAGGAAGAGCAGTGGGAGGAGGCTTTACAAGCGGTCCCCTCGTGCTCCCTGAACGTGGCTCATAGGTTGTCTCAGCTCTATATTCTTCTGAGGGTTCACTACACACCGGCTAGATTGGCCCGCATGGGGATGACCCCCGATCCGTCCTGCACCAGGTGCTGCAGGGATCACGGGGATCTCATTCACTTGCTGTGGAGATGCCCGAAGCTTCACTTGTACTGGACACGGGTCGTTGGCACTATCAATGGCGCTTTCCACTCTCAGATACCACTGGACCCTCGGGTCTGCCTGCTGGGGATACTAGATCACCTCCAGTTGGGGGGTATCCCCAGGCAGGCTATTAGTAGGGCCTTATTCCAGGCCCGTCTGATGATTTTGAGACATTGGAAAGATACTGCGGCGCCCACGGTACAGGAGTGGATCACACAGATGGGGGTTACGCTTAGGATGGAAAAACTTGTCTACCAACGCAGAGGGACTTGTACAAAATATGACAAACTATGGGACCCATGGCTGAGTGTTCCAGGTCTGGCACCTTTGGATCTGATATATGATCGATTGTTCTGACCTGGTTCAGGACCTGTATACAGGAGATGACTGTGATCTGGGGGAGGGCAGGTGGGGAAGGTTGAATAAAGTGTATTTGGGTGTGCTGAGTCACACTGATTTGTCATACTGTTTGTTATCTGGAACTGGGCGAGGATGTATTCTGTCTTTTGTTTTTACAACTGCTCAATAAAGAACTTGTTTGAGAAAAAAAAAAGTAATAATAATTAATAAATATAATTATTACTAGTCATACAACATTAGAATTCCACTATAGCTTGTGGGCGGAGCATTCGACCGGAAATGTATGATTGCGGCGTCGTACAGTTTTGCTGCTTCGTTGAAGCTTCTTAGAACATTCAACAGACACCATAAGCCTTCAATGACAGATTCTACCCTAATTAATTCAGATTTTCGGACGAATGCATTTTTTTACGAAACAAAATAAATAAAAACGAATTTCGGAAGTAACTAAATAATTTTATTTTTCAGACGAAAACTGAAACAAAATATTGTGCACATGTCTAATAGTATAAAACATTTTTTAGACAAATGTCAAAAGCATTCGTGCAGGCTGCACAAATGTTCCCTGTAATTTCTATAATAGATTAATTACTATGATCGTTCAGCTCCATCTCGTGGCCAAAATGCAGTATATTTTCTCATTGAGGTATTTTAAGAAAACTGTCAAGGCAGGCACAGTGGAAGTTGAAGAGTCCTTCCTGAGAAGACTCTCGAGTCAGATGTTGTTGGAGCTTACCCAGCTAACTTACATCACTGCCCCCTGCCCAAACAGTGTTTTGGCATAACGACTGGCAGCTTGATATGGATTGGTGAGTATACCTGGCTTTGAGGGTGGGCAATCAGAAGACACTGTTACTTGACCTGATTTAGCAAATGACAGTGTCCTTTTTAAGAGTAAACTATTCCCTTGTGAATATTTTATATTTTTTTCTCATATGCAGCATTTTATGATATATAACAATTAAAATAATTAGTCATAAAATATAACTTTGAGAAGTGTAATTTAAACAATGCTTACACGACATAACATTTTAAAATTACAGGCATTACATTGTCATTTATAACAGTTACTAAAGGTAGATATTGTAAAATATTGTAAAATTTAAAGTCTAGACTAATGGAACTTTTGGCTGTTCCATGAGTAATGCTTAGTTCATTTTTAAAAGGCCAGAGTGTTCTTAAGAATCAAAGCTAGCTTTTCCATTTATTTGGAACAAACATTCAAAGCAAATAATTAAATCATTATGTTGTACAAAATGTTTATCAGTTTATGCCATGCCAGTTCTGTCTTTAGGCGCATTTCCATCCCTAAATAGCTGGCCACAAAGTGGCACAGTCATCAGGTAAACAGTTTAACCAGCATGGTGCAAGAAGCTTGCTGAGTAGATGGCAAAAAGTATGGATGCATCAGGCTATGAATATATGAATCAGTTATGGCAAGGAAGTTCCTGGATTGGGTTTGATTTTACAGGTGCCTAGATAGAAAATGAGCAATAGATGGCAAATATTTTAATTTAAATTAGGATAAAAAAAAATGTAAATCTGACATTCAATGGTTTTCCCCAGTACAGAAGATGATGCAAAATGTCCTAATAGGGACACTACACTTGGTGAGCTTGTCACTTTAGAGAGATTTCCTTTGGCTTCATATTCTGTTTTCAGGAGAAACAAAGAAAAAATCTGCTCAAATTAGACAAAAAGTAAAAAAAAAAAAAAAAAAAGAAAAAGAAAACCTGGCAAGGGTTAAAAGAAGAAAATAAAAAAAATCATAGGGGATTTTTGGAGCTCCATATTCAGCTAAAAAAAATCGAAGTAGTAAGGCAGCTGAAATGACATGTATACCTAGGAGCTCGTAGAAGTGTAGCTTCCAAGTGTAAGGGTTAAAGAAGTTGAGAAGTATAGGAAAAGAGAAGAAATCAGGTAAGCGAAAACAGGGGGGGGGGGCAAGGTATATCCTGGGGATAAGCTGCAGCCTGGTCTTATTGCGGTAAAAGACATCAAAGAGAGGAGGCAAGTGATGGGTTATTCAAGGGCTCCATAGGCGCTCATATTTCTGGACTTTATCCAAGAGGACTGCCTTGACTTTGGCGTGGGCCATAACCTGGGTAATCCTATTTTTTTTCCCACTATGTGGAGGTTGGGGGACTTCCAAGCATTTATTTGCTATAGTTTGTTTAGCTGCAGTAGTTATCGGGTCAAGTCATGTCTAAAATGATTTTATTGGTCACAAGTAGTGATAAAACAACAGTAATACTGTCACACATACAAACATGTAATAACATACGAGCGAACATTTTGTCAGATCTTAAAATCTTGGAGACAAGTGTTTACACAGATGACCAGGGATAACTTCAGCTGTAAAAGTCAAACAACAGCAGGGAAATATTTCACTTATGTGGACATAGTTGGTAGCTGTAAATACGTGCAAAAAAATCAAATTGGATTACAGTTGGAGAAGGGACGGTAACCCCTGGTGAGGTTGCAATTAAGGTAGTGACTCGAGAGGTAGTAAAGGAAGAAGAAACAAGAAAGGAAAGATGGGAGGGGGTGAGAAGCTTAGAAGAGACAGGAGAGTGAGCGAGTCTGTAATATATAGAAAATAGATGTTCCGATAGAGCTATCTCAGGCTCACTTACTATTAGAAGGGACGCTGGGGGGAAGAGACAGGAGGGGGGTGAAGAAGGTGGAAATGTTTTTCCGTGGACGGTAGTACAGTTCAAGTGTAGGAGATAATGCGGTCCATTAAAAGGGGGAGAGAAACTAATTTACCAAGGTAGTAAAGGGGTTTTGTCAAAATCTGAGGGTAAACAGTGCTTCACCCATGGTCGCCATATTTTTTCTAACTTACATATCTTGTCACTTTCAATGGCTGTAATTTTAGCATAGACAAGGGCCCTATTCATTCTATGTTTAGTCTCAGCCACAACCAAAGTCTGGGATTTCCAGGCTCTAGCTATCGTTTGCTTGGCCGCCGTGGACAGCTGTAGAAATAATTGGAATTGCGAATGGGTCAACTCCTCTGGTTTTAGGTTTAGAAGAGCTGTTGCAGGGTCTGGTTGGAGATTGGTTTCTAAGGCCTTGGTGGCCAAAGCAAAAATGGCTTTCCAGAACTCTCGAGTGATCGGGCATTGCCACCACACATGTAGATGGGTGCCTGAATCTGAGCAGCCTTGGAAACATGATTCTGAGTATGATGAAACAAATTTTGCGATTCTAGCCGGTATGAGATACCAACATGATAGGACCTTGTAGTTAGTTTCTGAAGCTAAGATATTAGGCAAGGAGGATTTAGTGGCCATCCAGATTTCAGACCATTCTGCGATCTCAAATGTGCACTCCAAATCTAGTGCCCATTCTTTTATTATATGATGGTGGTGAATTGTCTAGGTTGACAGTTAGTTGTTGGTAGAGGATTGATATGAGACCCCTAATATGTGGGTTGCTTTTGAAAATATGCTCAAATTGTGTCATCTGTTTTAGCAGGGATCCTGATCTAAGAAATGGCAAGAGCACATTTTTAACTTGTAGATAGCAAAATAACTCTGACCTCGGAAGTCCATTGATTTTGCTTAGGGTGGGGAATGTGTGTATGGCATTGTTGATGACCAAATTGTGTAGACTGAAAAGATTAGTAGCAGACCAGGCAGCAAATGCACCAGGGGATTCCCATGTCAGGTAAAATGCAGGGTTTCTGGGAAAGGAGATTAGGGGGTTATTGGTAGATTGTAGTTTACGTGTGGCTCTGAATTTGTCCCAGATAGTTAAAGAGTGTTTCATTATGCTGTTTAGTATGGAAATTCAGCAGGCTGTAGCCATAGCATGTTCGATATGGAAATGGAATCGCACTTTGACTGATTAAACTGCCACTCACATTGGTGCCTCCTTCGTTGCATGATACTTGGGTAAATGTGCGAGTTGTGCTGCGTAATGGTATGTTCAAAAGTTTGGAATCCCCAGTCCACTGCTTACTTTGGGAAGATAAAGTGTGGTTTTGGGGATGCAGAGCTTGATATTCCCCCAGATGTAGGACATTACTCTGTGTTGCGTAAGGCAACAAAAATAACTTGGGATGGGGATGGGAAGTACTCTGAAGAGGTATAAGAATTTGGGTAATATTGTCATTTTGATGATGTTGACTCTGCCCATCCAGGATAGGAAGAGAGAGGACCATTGGGACATGAGATTGGTAACCTGCTTCAGCAGGGGTAAGAAATTGGCAGTAAATAGATCAGTAATAGAAGCTGTAAGTTGCACACCCAAGTATGGAAGCTGATGGGACACCCATGTAAATGGCAGAGAAGACTTGGCATGTTGGAGTTCCGAGGGAGACAGGGGTATATTAAGCACATTCAATTTTTTGGGGTTAACTTGTAGGTAGGAGATTTGGGCAAAGCTCAAAAGCAGGTTAGGATTAGAGGTGTGGGGATAAGATAGGAAAATTAATATGTCGTCTGCGAACAGGCAAACTTTGTGTTGGTGTCCACCGAGTTCAATCCCTCTAACATCAGGATCCAATCTGATCAGTTGTGCCAGGGGTTCTGAGTAAGGCGAACAACAAAGGTGAGAGGGGACAGCCCTTTCTGGTGCCTCTCTGAATATCAAACATGTGTACTTGATGTATGCCTGTGGGTTATTATAGAGGGAGAAGACCCATGTTAGGAAATTTCTCCCAAAACCCCAGCGTTGGAAAAGTGTATTGTAAGAAAGGCCAAGTGACTGAATCAAACACTTTCCTGATGTCTAGAGATAGAGAGCATGTTGGGATGCTTCTAGTTTTGGCAGCGTGGGATAAAAGGAGGGCACGTCTTACGTGGTCGCCGGCTTGGCGGATGGGGACAAATCCTGTCTGGTCGCGATGGATTAATTGGCCTATGATGGTATTCAATCGTGTTGACATGATTTTGGCTAATAGCTTGATGTTGAGATTTAGTAGAGAGATGGGGCGATAGTTTGTCCAAGAGGAATGGTCAGCTCGTGGTTTGGGTAACATGGAGATTATGGAAGCTAGCATCTCAGATCTAAATGAGTGTTCCTTCAGCAGAGAGTTGAAGGCGTTCGTTAACATAGGTGTCAGAATGGGTGTGAATTATCTATAGTAAGTCACCGAAAACCCATCAGGTTCAAGCCTTTCATGTGGTTTCAAAGTTTTGATGGCTAATGACACTTCCTCATCCGTGATGGGACACACAAGAGTGAGGGGAGATAAATATGAGAGAAGAGGGCATCCGCAGCAGTAGAGTCTAAGTCAGGGGATGGCGAATAGAGCTTGGCGAGGTTAAAATGGAATACTTTCAGGATTTTAACAGGATTGCTGGTATAAGTGTCACGTGCTATTTTCAGTCGCATAGATGTTGTGGAACGATGTATAGCTTGCAGTGCTCGAGTCATGGGCATGTCAGGTTTATTTGCTTTGAGATAAGAAAAATGTTGTCTTTTACGCAAGAGTTTATCTGCTGAGTCGGTAAGAAACAGAGCCTTATCGAGACGGGTGTTGGTGGTGGGATTAGGGGTGGATTGGAAATCAGCATGACATGCGTTAAAATTTGCCTCCAGTTTAAGAATAGGTTTTTTCGTTCTCGCTTGAGGGATGTAGCCTGTTGGATAATTTTCCCCAGAATCATGGGTTTATGGGCTTCCCACAATGTTAGTTCCAAAATGTCACCAATTGCATTGTGAGAAAGATACTCTTTAAGTGTTGTTTCTACAACTAACCGGTGTGAGGGATGGGTGAGGGTGGAGTCATTGAGACACCAGGAAGTATCATGCGTCCTAGGAATCGGGAAGGTGACAGTGGTACAAACTGTGCAATGGTCAGTCCACAAAAAGAAAGGGGGTAATCACTGAGGATATTATTTCTGGGACCATGGCTGTTGTAAAAGAAATGTGGTCAATACGAGAAAAAGATTTATGAGGGTGTGAGTAATGTGTAAATCGTTTGCTAATAGGTTTCGCTTCACGCCATGTATCAACCAAGTTGTACCTGGTGAGAAGGTGTTAGAAAGTCTGTTTGGTTGGGCTCGTAGAAGGGGCGGGGGGGGGACTTATCAACGAATGGGAAAATCACCTGATTAGAGTCACCGCAGAGAACAACTGTTTCAAATTTATGTGTGTCTACTACCTGGAAAAGATGCAAGAGAAATGTGGTCGGGCGTTTATTTGGAGCGTAATAAGATACAATTGTGATTGCAGTGTCCGATATATGGCCCGTGAGGATCAGGTAGTGGCTCTCTGGATCCTTGACTTGTTTTTTGAGGGTAAAAAAGTCCCACTCTGTTTGGTTGTGGCTGAGGCTGTATAGAATTATGGGTTGGAGGCACTGAGGTACTTAGGGGTGTATTTTTTAGTGAAATTAGTTTCCTGTAGACAAATGATGTGAGCTTTTGCAGCTGCAAAAGAGCGTAGGGCTTTGGTACGCTTATGTGGGGTGTTAAAGCCTTGAAAATTCAGGGAAAGGGTGGTTAAGGGGGCCATAAATGAAGTAGGATTTGTATAGTGGTGATGTTGATAGATCCCAAGTGAAGAATTACCAGAGACAAATAGAGAGGGGGGGGGGGGTAAATAGTTTGCAGAAGAGCATAGAGAACTTGTACAACCCTAAAAAATGCAAACAATGTTGTTAAATGACAGCACAACAATAGGGTATAGGAGTGTACTAGAGGAGCGTCTAGCGGTCCCAAAGAGGCTCTGGGACTACCGTCAGGATCCTGCATAGTAAGAGCAGGGAGTTGAGGGCAGTAAATGGGGGAGCATCACCGTAAAATAATAAAGCAGCAAATTACATATATACTAGTAGAATGGCATTGTAACTATAAGAGGGCTACTTGGACCCGTCACCGGGTATCAATCGATGAGTAAAGCTAAGGTTCAGTCCTTGCAAAATGGTAAAAAAAATAACTTAATGTAGCAGGAGCTGCCTTGGAAAGGGCAGTAGAGGCCAGCTGTTTGTCACTTGTAACAAGACACCATGCTCAGTTCCTCCTATTTTATCTTACCATGTAGGCCTAGCGAACTGTGACTCTGGAACCTAGTAGCTTCAAAAGTCTCCACTCAAAACCAATGATAAAGTTGCATAGAAGGGGATTGATTGATCAAATTTAAAACTAATTTTGGCTGGAAACTGTCCAGACTAACTCAAACCAGGTAGGCAAAGGGAGCTGGTTACAATGAAGAACCAGTGTCAGTTGAAAAAAAAAGGGCAAGGAACCAGTTAAGACGGTCTTCATCTTTCAATGATGACACCTGCTGGGATGTGATGAAGCTCATTTTCATCACACTGGCAGGATCAGTCCATGGAGTCCTTGGTGGATGCTGCAGGGTTGTCGAAGCGACCCCGTTTGTAGAGGTTTCGATGAATGTGATCCTTATCGGCAGCCGGCAATTTTTGTGGAGAACAGGGATGAGCTGAACACCCCCCTGTTCGGTTCGCACCAGAACCTGCGAACAGACAAAATGTTCGTGTAAACTTTAGAACCCTATTAAATACAATGGACTCGAACGTTCGAAATCTAAAGTGTTAATTATAAAGGCTAATATGCAAGTTATTGTCCTAAAAAGTGTTTGGGGACCTGGGTCCTGCCCCATGGGACATGTATCAATGCAAAAAGAAGTTTTAAAAACGGCCGTTTTTTCGGGAGCAGTGATTTTAATAATGCTTAAAATGAAAAAATAAAAGTGAAATATTCCTTTAAATTTCATACCTGGGGGGTGTGTATGATATGCATGTAAAGTGGCGCATGTTTCCCGTGCTTAGAACTGTCCCTGCAAAAAATGTCATTTTTGAAAGAAAAAAAGGCATTTAAAACTGACTCGCGGCTATTAATGAATTGTCGGCTCCCGGCAATACATACAAAAGTCATTGATAAAAAAAAAAAAAAAGCGTGGGGGTTCCCCAGAATTCAATTACCAGGCCCTTCAGGTCTGGAATGGATATTAAGGGGAACCCCGCCGCAAATTTAAAAAAAAATTGACGTGGGGTTCCCCCAAATATCCATTCCAGGCCCTTCAGATCTGGCATGGATTTTAAGGGGAACTCCACCCCAAATTTTAAAAAAAAATGGCGTGGAGTCCCCCTAAAAATCCATACCAGACCCCTTATCCGAGCACGCAACCTGGCCGGCCGCAGGGGAAAAGGGGGGGACGAGAGAGCGCCCCCCCCTCCCTCCTGAACCGTACCAGGCCACATGCCCTCAACATGGGGAGGATGTCCCCATGTTGATGGGGACAAGGGCCTCATCCCCACAACCCTTGCCCGGTGGTTGTGGGGGTCTGCGGGCGGGGGGCTTATCGGAATCTGGAAGTGCAAGGGGGGTACAGAGGGGGAACAGATGTGTGTGTGTGTGGGGGGGACAGATGTGCAGGGGGGTACAGAGGGGGAACAGATATGTGTGTGGGGGAGGGGGAACAGACGTGTGGGGGGAGGGGGAACAGACGTGCAGGGGGGTACAGATATGTGTGTGGGGGCGAGACAGACATGCTGGGGGGTACAGAGGGGGAACAGAAATGTGTGTGGGCGAGGGGGAACAGACGTGTAGGGGGGTACAGAGGGGGAACAGATATGTGTGTGTGTGTGGGAACAGACATGCAGGGGGTACAGAGGGGGAACAGATGTGGGTGGGGGGAGGGGGAACAGATGTGCATGGGATACAGAGGGGGAACAGATATGTGTGTGTGTGGGGGGGGGACAGACATGCAGGGGGTACAGAGGGGGAACAGATGTGTGTGTGTGGGGGAAGGGGGGGCAGACGTGCAGGGGGGTACAGATATGTGTGTGGGGGGGACAGACGTGCAGGGGGTAAAGAGGGGGAACAGATATATATGTTTGTGTGGGGGGACAGACATGCAGGGGGAAACAGAGGGGGAACAGATATGTGTATGTGCAGGGTGTACTGAGGGGGAATAGATATGTGTGTGGGGGGGTTTTAGGGGAACAGAGTCGTGGAGGGGGGTGCAGATGGGAACAGGCATTCAAGGTGATATAGTGATGGGGTGATCTGAGGTGTGAAGGTGGAAGAATTGGGGTGATCTATGACCTGAAAATACAGGAATTGGGGGGATTTGAGGTGTGGAGGTTCAAGTCCACTTTGTAAAAAAATAAATAAATGCAGATCTTTTTGCTGGTACAAAAATGTGCATTTATTATTATTTTTAGTAAGAACCTGTAAAGCATTGTCAGTGTATCTGTAGCTCTTACAGACAGGCAGTTACACAGTTAGTCTGTCTGTATACTGCCCTAGCCTGTGGACCAAGGCTGGCGCGAGGAAGCGAGCTGGTACCATCTACGATTTGTCTTCAGGCCGGGTCCAGAGGCACAGGTGCAAACCTGTGGACCACGGCTGAAGAAATAGGTGAAGAGGCGCCGCAAAAATCTCAGTGAGGGGCGGAGCCAATGGGGGGGGGGCGGCAAAATTAGTTTTCGCCTAGGGTGTCAAAATTCCTTGCACCAGCCCTGCACCGGCCGGTACCGGGTCCGCAAAATCACCGGAGAAATTACCGTTTAACATTGGAGTCTATGGAAGGGGTGCCCGGTTTTAAAAAATCAGTGCTCCACGGCCGTAAGTCCCCCAGACACCAAACTTTGCACACTTGTAGAGAAGACATGGGGCTACATTTGTGCCAAGCTTGGGGTCCAGGGGTCCTACGGCCGGCCGGTACCGTGTCCCCAAATGTCGAGAGATCAGGCGCAAAAAAAAAAAACAGCAAGCAAGTGAGTGTGACGGATGGTCTCGGGGGGGGGGCAATTGCCCTGTTGCCCCCCCCCCCCTGGATCCGCCACTGAGCGCAATTGCAATATCTTAAAAGGATAAATGCTTGTAGCAATAAACCAGGTGTTTTCTGTCATTTGTTAATGTACTTTACAGAAATGTCAGTAGGAAATCAGTTGGTTTGTACCAATATGAGCAGTTTTGAATCTATCATAGATTTGTGACACAAATTCTACAAAGTGCAGATTATATTAAACACTTGAAAACAAATGATGACTGCCTTTCACTAGCTAATGTGCCTTGTGAAAGAGAAAAACATTTTAGGAAAAGCAACAGATTGCTGCTGCAGGTTGAAGACTGTCTTTTTGTTTTCTTCAAATACAATTACGTTCTGGAGGATGCACCTTAGGGAAATTAAACAGTGCATTTTTCTTGTCTTTGGATCTGTCTTATGTTTGTCTGAAGTAGTAGTAAAACTCATAATTCCACATTGCTAGGATAAAGTACATATGTGGCGTTGAAAATTATTAGCTCAGCGTGGTGGCTCAGTGGTTAGCAGCTCTGTGGACCTGTTGCTACAATGGTTCCTAGCTGGGAAGTAGCTACTCCAATGCCCATTGCTTAGCTCATATTACTTTATGTGACTTGCTCAAATCTATTTCAATTTAAAATGTATGCAAACCCAAAATGAAATAAAACTTTTTTGTTACATTATCCAGTGGATACACATCTAGTATGGATTTTTAGGGGTCCCCCACACCATTTTTTACAAACAGAACAAAGTCGGTCAGGAAATGTCATTTAGCAAAAATATATATTTTTTCTTTCTAAGGCCCCTTTCACACTAAGCCGCCCATAGCGTCGGCGGTAAAACGCTGCTTTTTTTTACCGCAGAAGCTATGGGCAGATTTGCGCCGCACTTTGGCCGCTAGCGGGGCAGACATTTAACCCCCGCTAGCAGCGGAGAAAGCAGCGCATTGCGGGCAGTATAGCCACGCTGTCCCATTGATTTCAATGGGCAGGAGCGGGGGAGGAGTGGTAAACACACTGCTCCTTCACCGCTCCAAAGATGCGTCTAGCAGGACTTTTTTTACCGTCCTGCTAGCGCAACGCTCCAGTGTGAAAGCCCTCTGGCTTTCACACTGGAGAAAATGGAGCAGCTGTTTGAGGGCGGATTGCAGGCGCTATTTTTATCAATATAGCGCCTGCAATACACCCTCTGTGTGAAAGGGGTCTAAATGTTTTTTTTTTTTTTTTAAATAGGTGTGCAATTTCACATACGGGTTTAACTTAGACCCCTTTCACACTGAGGGTGTATTGCAGGCGCTATAGTGTTAAAAATAGCGCCTGCAATCTGCCCTCAAACAGTTGCTTCATTGTCTCAAGTGTGAAAGCCTGAGGGCTTTCACACTGGAGCATTGCGCTAGCAGGACGGTAAAAAAAGTCCTGCTAGCCACATCTTTAGAGCGGTGAAGGAGCGGTGTGTTTACCGCTCCTCCACCGCTCCTGCCCATTAAAATCAATGGGACAGGGCGGCTATACCGCCCGCAATGCGCTGCTTCAGCAGCGCATTGTGGGCGGTTTAACCCTTTCTCGGCCGCTAGTGGGGGTAAAACCGCCCCGCTAGCGGCCAAAATGCACCACAAATCCACCCATAGCGTCGACGGTAAAAATAGCGCTGTTTTACCGCCGATGCTATCGGCGGCTCAGTGTGAAAGGGGTCTTATAGCAAAATGACCGTCAGGCGGGACGTTTGTCAATTCTGGTGGACATCATGTGATGTCCTCCTGGACCATGACTCGCGCACGACAGCGGGGCCGTGCTGAGGCGCAATTTATCCCCTGTTGTGTCCATCAGACACAGGCGATGACTGATCAGTGTACTCGCCTGCTGTCGGTACCATGTGATCACTGTGGCCAATCACAGCAGATCCCATGACAACTGTAAACTATGGATGGCTTCCTTTAATGTCATAAATTGTGTACACTTGAGTTGCAAGCCATGATTGATCACAGTGATCACATGGTACAGACAGGCCATCTGTACCATGTGATTAGATGTGGCCAATCACAGCTAATCACAACAAAACATACTGGGGTTAATTTACTAAAGGCAACTAGCCTGCACACTTTGCAGCTGCACTCCAGAGCTTAGTAAGTGAGCAGAAGCTCTGTTGACTTCCATCATCCAATCATGTGCAAGCAAAAATGCATTTTTTTTATTTTCCTTGCAAGTGATTGGCTACTCTTTGCAAAGTCAAGCATTACCTCATTTACTAAGCTCTGGAGCAGCTGCACTTCCAGAGTGCAACTGCACTTTGAAAAGTGCACAGTCTATTTGCCTTTAGTAAATCAACCCCACTGAATGAATCATCAATATGGTTGCTTATACCAGTAAAATTAACAGGTATAAACAATCATAATGTGTAAAAAAATACAAAAAATACTGATCACTTCCCCAGAGTAGTACAGCATTACTATGGTAACGCTGTATTGCTCTGGCCACAGTGTGCGATATTTTTTTTTTACATACTGTCAACAGTCAGTGTCAATGATCACCACCACACCCGTTATATGATAACGCTGTACTGCACTGGGGACAGTATGTAAAAAATAAAATTGTGAATTTTTAATTTTTTTATTTCTTCATTCTCCAAAAAATTGTGACAAAGATTACAACTTAAAAAAACTTGCCATGCCTCTTACTAAATACCTTAAGCCCTGTACACATGATCAGATTTCCTATGGATTCAAATCCGATGGATTTTTCCATCGGAATTCCGATGAAGCTGACTTCCATCAGTCTTGCCTACACACCATCATTCAAAAATCCGACCGTCCCAAACGCTGTGACGTAAAATACTCAGACGAGCCGGGAAAAATTAAGTTCAATGCTTCTGAGCATGCGTCGACTTTATTCTGAGCATGCGTGGGTTTTTTCTCCAATGGAGTTCCACACAGACAATCGGAATTTGCTATCGTTTTTTTTAAAAACTGTTCTATTTTTTCGCACCGATGGAAAAAAGACAGATGGGGCCCATACACGATCTGTTTGTCAGATGAAAAAAGTCCATCGGACTGTTTTCATCGGTAAAACCGATCGTGTGTACAGGGCATTAGACTTTCTACTTTCCAAAAAAAGGGGTCATTTGGGGGATATCTGTACTGTTTTGGTGTTTTCAGGCATCAATAAATGATATAGGCCATCAGTACATCAGGATTGATTGATTTTCAGATACTGTATATACAATAGTTTGTGGACTTTCCTATAAAAGAATGTGGATATAAGTGTAGCGCTAACTTTTGTTGTAAAATGTTAAACCATACATAGATGTGACTGGGATACGTGGTTAGATGTGTGCTAAATAAAAGCAAAACCAGTGCCAAAACCAGTGCTAAATGAATCATGTGATTATACATAAGATTTTTTTTTACTATAATGGTTAATATAACCCATACTGGTTGGCAAAACAATAAATATTAGCTGTGAAAGCTTATTAATCAGATAAAGTCCAAAGAAGAAAATCATTCAGCAGTTTTAAAGTGTGAAGTGAAGATCAATCCAAAGAGAAAGTGTTCGTTTGAAGTGAAAACTTGCAGTTCAAATACGGAGTGCTGTGAAAACCGCCACCAAGGGTGAGTTGAAGGAGGCTTACCAGAAATCTCGGACCTGGAGGGGCATATGCCACCCAAGTTGAGATAAGCTTGGGGGTTAACGAACCCAATGCAGATGGTCTGAAGTCTGGGGAGTTTATTCCACTTCAATCAAACAGGACATCTAGTATGTTGGTCACGTATTCATAAGTGTGTACAAAAGGCTTGGTATCCGTATTTCGTACATATGAAAGTAGAAAAAAAGCTCACATAGCGTGATACCCTATGGAAAGATTTTAATAGTAAAAAAAGGTAACAATAAAACACTCACATTTAAGATGGTTATGAAGGCATAAATTCAGGTACAGGAGCGATATGTGTAGACAAGTCCACCCGACTAGTTTCGACTAAACAGTCATCATCTGGGGTATGCTTTCATCTGGGGTGAACTTTCCTATAGACTAAATAATATACACTGTTTTCCTTTATTTTCAGCAAAAAATGTAGTAGAATAAATTTTGGCCTAAATTTATGAAGAACAATTATTTATTTGCATAATGTTATAACAGGTTTTTTTTCTAAATATTCAGTCTTTTTTAGTTTATTTAACAACAAATATAAAACCCAGTGATGAATAAATACCACCAAAAGAAAGCTCTATTTGTGTGAAAAAATGATAAAATTTAATTTGGCTACAGTGTTGCATGATCGTGCAATTGTCATTCAAAGTGTGACAGTGGTGAAAGCTGAAAAGTGGCCTGGGCCTGGTCAGGAAGAGTGTAAAAGTGCCTGGTATTGAAGTTGTTAAGGCATCTCACCATGTAATTTAATAAATTGTGTATTTTTAATGCTGTCCTTAATGTCACATTAAAAGTACCCATCGAATAGCATGTTTCGTTTTCAGTTTTTTTTTTTTTAATGCATTGGTGCATGTTTCCCATGGCAGTTCCCACCTACCAATGCCCTTTTTTTTTTAATGAAAACTTGCAAACTGGCCTTGAAAATGGCAGTACAGCTTCCATGAATGGCAAATTTGGCAGAAAATGGTGGGCATAGTCACGTTCTCTTGATGAGAGCTTCTGAAAGCCCTTTAGTTGTATTAACCCCTGCCGAGATTACGCTGCGGAGTGGCAGGAATTAGGACAGAGGAAGATTTCTACTAAAACAAAAAGAATCAACATAAGAAACTAATTATAGTAACTGCAAGTTATGTCCCTTGTGCTGATTTTTATGGGGTTTTTTTTGGGCTAAACTTAGGTTTTATTAATTAGGTCGATAACCCTGTGAGAAGTTTTCCAATTTGTAGTTACAAATTAAAATGATTATGAATACTGCAACCCTTCATGATTTATTAACAAATTCTCAAACAAAAAAATGAAATTGTCATTCAATTTCTGACTAATAAACTTAGTTTGCACTCAATGAAATTAAAGTGGAGTTCCACCCCGATTTTTATTTTTTAAAATAATTTTACTTACCAGAAATAGCGGTTGCTATGCGGAAGTCCCTAATCTGCCTCTTCATCGTCCACGGCTGGTCTTCTTCCTCTGTCCTACTCGCGTTGTCTTCTGGTGAATGGGGCGCGCTGCCTTCTGGGAACTGTGTGTATCCCAGAGAGCAGCCGGCCCATTCACAAAGCGCCGCGCGGATCGCACATGCACAGTAGGAAACGGGCAGTGAAGCCGCACGGCTTCACTGCCTGTTTCCCTTACTGAGGATGGCGACGCCGGAAGCTGCCAGGATCGAGGGATCGGCCTCGGGGGGGGGGCTGACATCGCGGGCGAAAAGGACAGGTAAGTGTCCTTATTAAAAGTCAGCAGCTACAGTGTTTATAGCTGCTGACTTTAAAAAAAAAATCACGGGTGGAAACCCTCTTTAATCCCAGAGGCAACATATCAAACAAATAAGAGGTCTAGAGGTCCAAAGAAACCCAATGGTAATTCAAATTGGGTGGAAAAGTGTTTTCTTATTATGTACAAATAATTTTTAGTAGATTGATGTATAATCACCAGGGGATTGGAATGCAGGAACAGATCACAGGTGGCATACACTTTGAATAATTCATTCACCTCTAACCATGGTAATACTATATAGATAATCAATGTTGCATGTTTAAATTCCTGATGAAGGATGCTACAATGTGAAACAGTTGCTGGTTTGGAGGAACTGTGCTTCTGATCATCTGATTATCTTGCACCTGTAGTTTAGGATAAAAGCTGAAATAATTATGCTGAAATAATTATACCTCAATGTGAAGTATAATATGTGCTTATGTTGTATGAATGTATGAGTTCTTTCCTATGCAAAAAGTATGACACAGATATCCACACTAAAATGTACTGTGTGGCATAAGTATTATAGGCTTCTAAAGGCCAATAGCCATAACTAATGAAATATAAACACGAAATAGACAAAACAACCACATTATCATTCAAAATGATTTATTGCTTAAAAACAAATATTGCACTTATATGTACCTAGGAAGATGGCAGGCATACCAGCATTCATGCTAGGGAAGAGTTTAATGGAGTTATTAGTACCCTGATCAGTGGGATATTTTCCTTAATTCTGCTGCTCACACGTGGAATTATTCCACCTACCCAGGACTCATATAGGTGGAGCTGAGGTTTGTTTGCCTTTTTATTTTGTTGTTGAGTTCTTTGATGCTCTTCATCAGGGATGAGCCGAACACCCCCCTGTTCGGTTCGCACCAGAACCTGCGAACAGACAAAATGTTTGTGTAAACTTTAGAACCCTATTAAATACAATGGACTCGAACGTTCGAAATCTAAAGTGTTAATTATAAAGGCTAATATGCAAGTTATTGTCCTAAAAAGTGTTTGGGGACCCGGGTCCTGCCCCAGGGGACATGTATCAATGCAAAAAGAAGTTTTAAAAACGGCCGTTTTTTCGGGAGCAGTGATTTTAATAATGCTTAAAATGAAAAAATAAAAGTGAAATATTCCTTTAAATTTCGTACCTGGGGGGTTTGTATGATATGCATGTGAAGTGGCGCATGTTTCCCGTTCTTAGAACTGTCCCTGCAAAAAATGTCATTTTTGAAAGAAAAAAATGCATTTAAAACTGACTCGCGGCTATTAATGAATTGTCGGCTCCCGGCAATACATACAAAAGTCATTGATAAAAAAAAAAAAAAAAGCGTGGGGGTTCCCCAGAATTCAATTACCAGGCCCTTCAGGTCTGGAATGGATATTAAGGGGAACCCCGCCGCAAATTAAAAAAAAAATTGACGTGGGGTTCCCCCAAATATCCATTCCAGGCCCTTCAGATCTGGCATGGATTTTAAGGGGAACTCCACCCCAAATTTAAAAAAAATGGCGTGGAGTCCCCCTAAAAATCCATACCAGACCCCTTATCCGAGCACGCAACCTGGCCGGCCGCAGGGGAAAAGGGGGGGACGAGAGAGCGGCCCCCCCTCCCTCCTGAACCGTACCAAGCCACATGCCCTCAACATGGGGAGGATGTCCCCATGTTGATGGGGACAAGGGCCTCATCCCCACAACCCTTGCCCGGTGGTTGTGGGGGTCTGCGGGCGGGGGGCTTATTGGAATCTGGAAGACCCCTTTAACAAAGGGGACCCCCAGATCCCGGCCCCCCTCCTATGTGAATTGGTAAGGGGTACATTGTACCCCTACCATTTCACAAAGAAAGCGTAAAAAAATGTTTAAAAAAACACACAAACACCTTGAAAAAGTCCTTTATTTAAAAAAATAAATAAATAAACATTCCAGCTGTGAAATCCAGTGTCCCGCGGCGATCCCGATGTCCAGCGCTGTCCTTCATTGGTTGTGCCTGAGCGGACCTGATGGGGAACTCCCTCTCAGTATTTTAAATGTATAGACCCGCCCCTTCTAAAGTTCCCCATCAGGTCCGCTCAGCGGACCAGATGCGGAACATGAGAAGGGGCGGGTCTATACATGTATTACCAAATTGAGAGCAGTTCCCCATCAGGTCCGCCCCCTCGGTATGTCGGACCCGCCTACGTCATTGGCCTGAGCGGGGAACTTCCTTCACTATGTAAATTTAAATTACAGCAATGATACACCACAAAAAGGATCAGCATCTGAATAGAATGTAAAAGTACTTTGGGCCCCTTTCACACTGAGGCGTATTTCAGGCGTTTTAGCACTAAAAATAGTGCATAAATAATGCCTGAAATACTCCTGCCCCAGTATTCTCAATGTGAAAGTCCGAGGGCTTTCACACTGAGGCGATGCGCTGGCGGGAGGAAAAAATTTTTCCTGCAAGCTGCATCTTTTGAGCGGTGAAAGGAGCGGTGTGTATACCACTCCTTCCCATTAAATCAATGGGACACCGCGGTAATAGTGCCCGCAAACCGCGGCTGTAGCCACGGTTTGCGGGCGGTATTAACCCTTTTTCGGCCACTAGTGGGGGTTAAAACCGCACCGCTAGTGGCCGAATATCACGGTAAATATGATGGTATAGCGGCGCGGAAAGTCGCGCCACTATACTGCCACCGCACCTGCCCGCCCCAGTGTGAAATGATTTATGCAAATAACTTTGTCCGAAAGGAGGAAGAATTTTGGAGAAATGCTAAGTTTACAATGCTTTTAATTATACACTATTGTAGTAAAATTTTGTGCATAACAATATAGTATTTGTCAGGAACTTGACTACTGTTGGCACATCCATCAGGATTATACAGTAGATGGTTGTTGCAGTCAGCCTCTTTGCTGTGACTGGTGTTGAACGGATGGCAGTGAGTTTAGTAACCCCGCTCTATCCTGCAGATGCCTCCCCTTTACTTCCTATGCGCTCTTTCCCCCTCATCAATGTACTGGCCTCTTCAGGTCCTCCTGCTGTGTTCTTCTTCATTGCAGACTCCTACTCAGATTCCAAATAGCTGTTTCAGCATTCCCTTTATGCCCTCATATATTCTGCCCTTCTGAAGAGGGCAGTAGACCACAAACACAACCCAGGCATAGCTTCTAGGCTTGTGCAATTTGTTTCGTAACAAATCGAAATTCCTCCGAATTTAGCAACTTTCGGACATTCGGAAGCATTCGAATTTCCGAACAAAGCAATTACGAATAAAACCAAAAAAACGAAACGAAAAAAAATTATATTGCAAATAGCGAATGCCCGAATGTCTTCGGCATAATTAGTTATGAAAAAAGTTACGAATGTACGAATCCATTCGAAGCACGATAACACTCTGCTCTGCTTCTCCCTCACCGTGCTGAATTCAAAATGGTGTACAGGGGCGGAGGCTATAGCCGCATGTAAAAAATGAAAGTAAAATACGAGATTTAGAATCGTTACAAATAACCGCTAGGTATTTAGAAAAGTACAAATCCATTTGAAGCACATTAGGCATAATAGGCAGCGTCGTTGTGAGAGAGACACGAAAAATTACGAATCAACGAACCCAAAAAAAGTTACGAAAGTAGGAGTTGTGTCCAGAATCAACGAAAAACAATGTACTCTACAGAAAGTACTAATCAGTCCGAACACAAAAAATCCCGTCTAGCAAAATTACGAATCAACAGGACCGAAAAGAAACAAACCGAAACTAAACACATTTTTCCGCTGTGCACAAGAAACGAACCGAAACGAAACAAATTTTTCCGTTGTGCACAAGTCTAATAGCTTCTATGATTATTCAAGCTCACTGTTCAAGAGCAACTTGCACCTCTCTCAAATTGACAGTTGCTTGTTTAATGGTCTTTATTGAGTTTAAGATTGGCTTAATTTACCTTGTTTGTCCTGAACTCATATAAACTCTACCTGACACTTAGGCCCCTTTCACACATTCGGACCGCTCAGATCCACCTGACAGTTTTTTCTGCGGATCTGAACGGACGCTCCGTGCACCTCTATGGAGCCATGGATGTCAGTGGTGACATGTCCGCTGACATCTGATCCACCCCGATCCGATCCACCCCGCAAAATCAAGACGGATGCAAACCCTATTTTTCATCCGTCTGGAGGATCGGATCGGATCTGATGAACACGGACAGATGGTCAGTGTTCATCCGATCCCCCCATAGAGGAGAGCGGAGACCTGACTGGTCCGTCTCTGCACAGGTGCAGAGACTGGCTAGTTATCCACAGGCTCAGCGGGGATCAACGGAGCGATCCCCGCTGAGAAAAAAGCGGACCATAGGTGTGAAAGGGGCCTTACTGAGTGTTCTTAAAATATATTTGCACCTTTTTTTTATTTTTTTAATTGTGTTTGGCATTCTTATCTTAAACTTTACCTTTAGCCTTCAGCTCACACCTCCAAATACTTGTACAATATCCAAGACTACTAAACCTAATGCAGATCTTCACCCTTAAGAAGGACTTTCATCCTATTCACCCATCCGATATCTGATTAGAGGTGTTTTTTTTCTCTAAACAAAAAATGCAGCCCCATTTTCCCCTTGAACATCATGGCAAAAGACGTGCAATGTCCTCCCTTTGCTTATTGAGATATGCATGTTGCATATTCCAGTGGGCAAATAACTTCATTCACAAAGGGTGATGCCTGAACCAGCAAGAGCTGACCGGCCTCTTGATGATGTCATAATCAGTATGGCAGCATGGGTTAGCGACATGGCAGAGAGCCAGAGGATCTCAGATGGACAACGCTGTATCCTCTGGACGCGTGGGTAGGGAGGGGGAGGGGGACAACTCGGCGAGTGATGATTCTCTTTAAAGTAAACCCCCAAACCAAATTTTCATACTGCATATTGCAGCTAACCAGTCCTTACATGCGGTTACATTATTTTTCATTCAGCAGCTAACTTCTTTACTTGCTGAAAATGTTCTTAGCCAAAATAAAGCTAATGCAGCCATCACATCTAAGGACTGGTAGGCTGCAATATATAACTTTGGGGGTTATTTACAAAAGGCAAATCCACTTTGCACTACAAGTGCAAACTACAAGTGCAAAGTGCACTTGAAATTGCACTGAAAGTGCACTTGGAAGTGCAGTCACTGTAGATCCGAGGGGGACATGCAAGGAGAATAAAAAACAGTATTTTAGCTTGCACATGATTGGATAATAAAATCAGCAGAGCTTCCGCTTATTTCAGATCTTCCTCTCAGATTTACAGCGACTGCACTTCCAAGTGCACTTTCAGTACAATTTCAAGTGTACTTTGCACTTGTAGTTTGCACTTGGATTTGCCTTTCGTAAATAACCCCCTTTGTGTTCTTGTTCTTTTTTTACCCTTTTATGTCAATCTCACATCGCCTCTTTCTTTTACTGACGAATAAAGATTCAGGTACCCAAAATGCTGCTTATGTCTTAAGAATATTTGAGTGAATTTATTGACTAAAACTAGGATTTTCACAAATTGGTAGAATGTTAAGATGTAGCTGTAGTATATATCCATGAATGTTTCTTGAACCACTGGCCAAAACCGATCCCCTAAATATGTAAACTGGTACATTTCCTGACTATGCCTAAACTGTATGATACTACCTCCATCCAGCTGTATAGGACCCCTGATGACCCCAGTCTCAACACTTAAAGATTCCAAACACTAACTTGCCTTACAACTGGTACTCTTTTTAGGTCTGGTCTAGCTGCTAGTTTCCCCAGTTGAGGCCTTCATGAACCCTGTGACTGATTGCTCCACTAACATCTCAAGGCCTGCCACCAGGGATTCTGTTGAAGATTAGAAACTTTTAGAGACTGTATCTTGCCAATAGACTATGTTCCAGTTTTGCTAACCCACGAAATTAAAATTTAATGACAGAACACCCAAAATTTCCAAAAGTTACAACCTTTTTAAATTTTAAGTGCAAATTTCAGTATTTAGGTTACAAACAAGTGCAATATGTAATTAGCAATTTAATATAAGGTAGACATTAAGGCAAAAAGCATATTTATTATTTTATTTTTTAAATAGTAAGTAAGTAGCTCAGGGACAGGACACAGGAGGTCAAGAAATTAGCATGGGCAGGCACACAAACATGAAATTGACTCTCACAGTGACACTGACAGCAGTGTTCAGCAGCACAGATGATGGTGACACCTCACCAACACGACTTGCCCCCTCCTGAGTCACAGTGACAGTCTCTCTCCATGCCAGGTGGTACCTTCAGTCCACTCCAGTCCAAATAGCACTGACAGTTCCACTCCCGGTTTGCCCTGCTCCCATCCCACAGACTAGCATATGCGGCTCTACTTGCTCCCCTCAGCTCCCTTGCACCTTGACATCACACGATCGCTCAGGCACCGCCTTCGCCAGACCCGCCCCCCAGCTGGTGCCGCCTGAACACACTGCATAAGGCATTCAGATGGTCTCAGCCGGCTCCAAGCTTCACAGCCATATTTTTTACTGGTAACCTTTTCCTATCATTGGCATTTACTGGTTGAAGAAAAGTTCCCTTTTTTAATGGCTGCCAGTAAAAATACTGACAGTTGGCAACACTGCTGTGCCCTCTGCTCTGAGTATCCTCTACTGATCTAGCTAGTCTACCTCCAAAACAACAGCCAGGATACTTACAGTACTGAATTATTAATCTCCCTCATTATAAATTAAATGGTATGGGTGGAGTAAATGATAAGGTGCACAGACTTAACTTTTTCTGTAAATGGTAATTTGCTATGAAAAATATAATGAGCTCCCTCATTTGCACTTTAACATTTGGATCTAGAAATAATGTTAAGGCAAACATAAGAAACGTACTTTTAGCTTTAAGATCTTGAATGCAGGGCACATTTCTGGCTAACAAACAGGTGTGCGCAATTACGGGAAAAATAATATTTCAGTTCAAGTTGCAGTCAAGATAATTGCAATTCAGCAAGTTAATTTTTGCTACCGCTCCTCAGGACTGTGAATTCATTATTTCTTGAATATATTCAGCCGTGATCTGATATTCCTCATATCTTACAAGCCTCTACTTTTTATACAACAGCTGCAAATGCTTATTTTTAATTCGTTTCAAACTCTTAAGATTTTGAGACAATTGACCAGAAAAACCTTACTTTTCCAGTGCTTGGGATAGTTCAAAGACTAGAAATAGTGGTCAAGGTTTTTTTTTTTTTTTTTAAGTTAGCAGACCAGTGAAATTGGACTTTTGGAAATACAGTATTTACCAATCTAGAATAATTGACTAGCCACATTTTCAAACTGATGACAAACCCATTCCTTGAGATCCAATAATACTAGTCTACCACAGCTAAAAAGCTATATGTTGCCTTTAAGATAAAACAATGTTGTCCCAATAGTGATGCAAACATAAACAGTCCACATGTGCTGTAGATGATCTCGCAGCCAGGTCGGATAGCAGGAAACCAGAAATTCTATGTCTTTGGGAAGCCTTCAGTGTGCTCACTGAGAAGTTCCTGGTCATCCTTGACATCAATGTGTGCAGTTTTAGATCTCACTTGCAATACTGCCGACTGACAAAATCTGGCTTATGGTGAACCTATTACAAAACTGTGACTTCTAAGGAAAGAAAAGGGAAGTAAATGCACAACAATCATTTAGTCCCATTGGGTTTGATTAAGTTGAGTTTAATTTTTTTTCAGTTTATATGTTCTTAAATTGATGTCTATCTATCTATCTATCTATCTATCTATCTATCTATCTATCTATCTATCTATCTATCTATCAATCTATCTTTGTTTTACAAAAAATACATTTAAAGGATAACTCCACTTTCGTGGAAAAAAAAGCAAATAAAATAAGATAATATAGCATGTACAATTGTGGCTCAAGTCATATTGTAATTGGATGTTATTAAAAATTACCTTTCCTTTTCAATCTGCAGGTTTGTAAAATGCAATATGGCTATTTGGAGGTGTTCTGTGCACAGAATGTGTACAGAATGCCCACAGAAACATAATTGTACATGCCCCTGAGGAAGCAATGTGACCCTGTGGCGTAATAAGTAGGGGAGGGGCCATTCTGTCATCACGCAAAAGCACGCACGATACTACAGGATTGCGGTAAACATATTAAGGTGGACAAATACCCACGGCTTAAACCTTTGATTATATGCTGTTTCTAGTCTGGTACACTTGCAGCACCAATGAAATGTGAGTGTTTTGGACATTCGTTTTTTTTAATAAAGACCGGTTAAAGTTTTAAAATGATAAGCACTATGTATAGTTTTATTTTCTTGTGGATGAGTGGAAGCCTGATCCTAAGGACCATAGGAGTGGAACATCTTTAAAGATCCCTATATTTGGTCCAAGTCACTACAGGCCTACCAATTAACTGATGCCTGGCGAGCACACAATATTGGTGCAAAAGATTTTTATTTTTATTCTCACCCCCATAATTCCTTTGCCAGGTTAGATTACATTTTTTGTACCCCTATTGTTCTAGCTAACTCCACTAACTCAACTATCCACCTCTGCCCTTGGTCTTACCATAACATGCTGGCTTATCAGACACCCCCCTATACCTGCCGTTTAAATGACTCTTTACTTACAGACCCGATTATACGCCAAGAGATATCTACGGCTATCCAAGAATATTTTGCCTTAAATGCCACTCCTGACATATCCCTGAGCACTTTATGGGTAGCCCATAAGGCAGTTCTCAGAGGTCGTCTCATCAGTATAGCTTCTAGACAAAATAAAGAACGTTGGCAAAAAATCTATGAGTTAACTACAGAGCTAGATAAACTTCATAAAATTCTAATTGGAAACCCTTCTAGATCTAACGAACAATTACCCAGAAGAGACTTGAATTAGATACCCTATTATTAGCCAAAACTGAAAAGTCCCTTCGTTGGTCAAAAGCCAAATTCCTCTTACATAGCAACGCTGCCTTCTCCATGTTTGCCCGCAAACTAAACCAGACCTTGCACACTCCTTACCTATACAAACTCCGTAAATCTACTGGTAGTATGGTTTCACACCCGAAAGAGGTCCTGAATATTTTTGAACACTTTTACTCCAAGCTACTTACCCACCCACCTACCTTCCCTTCCCAAATCACTCATGACTGGCTTGATGCTCTTCCCCTGCCCTCCTTATCAACCTCACAGATAGACTCCCTTAATGCACCTTTCACAGAGGAGAAGTTGCTAGATGTAATCAAAAGCCTGAAACGATCTGTAGCTCCAGGTCCGGATAGATTTACGGCCAGTTACTATAAACATTACGCCTCTATCCTAATCCCACGCTTAACCACTATGTTCAATAAAATCCTCAAAGGTGGTAATTTCCCTAATGAAATGACCTTGGCCAACATGTCCTTACTTCCCAAACCCCTTAGGGACCACTCACTCCCACAAAACTATAGACCAATATCGGTCATCGACAATGACCTCAAAATTTTTAGCCGGGTTCTGGCAGGTAGCTAACATTATTGAAACTCTGAGTTCTTCAGACCAATCAGGATTCATCCCAAACAGACTTATTACTGACAATATCCGTCTAACTATGAACATACTCCAAGACGCTAATCAACACAAGAAGCAGGTCCTCCTATTGAGCCTGGACATTAACAAGGCTTTTGACAGCGTACTTTGGCCGCACCTTTTCACAGTTCTACAACGTATGGGCTTCAGGGACGTATTTCCAATGGGAGTACGAGCCCTGTACCATCACCCTAAAACGAGAATTAAATTGCCAGGATGCAACTCTTGGTTTTTCACACTGGGCATAGGCACCCATCAGGGCTGTCCCCTGTCACCTTTGTTATTCGCACTAGCCCTGGAACCCCTAGCAACTGTTATTAAACAACACCCGGACATATCCGGTTATTCAATGGCATCTTCCCCTTTTAAACTCTGCATGTATGCCGATGATGTCATGCTATTTTTGACCCAACCCGAAATCTCTTTACCTAACTTACTCTCCTTACTATCTAAATTTGCCTCTATTTCTGGTCTTACAGTCAATGTAACTAAATCTACTGCACTCCCCATTAACTTACCCTCTGCTCAGTATGAGACGCTCCAAAGATCCTTCCCCTTTCAATGGTCATCGGACAAGATTCCCTATCTTGGCATTTATATCACACAACATTGGTCTACCATCTTTGCGGCGAACTATCCAGCATGTGTGTCCTGACTTCGGAACCTGCTTAAAATTTGGAGTTCCTATCGCATTTTGTTTCTGGGAAGAGTCACGGCGGTCAAAATGACCCTTTTACCTAAACTCCTGTATCTCTTTAGAGCTCTCCCTATCATTATGCCCAAATCCTTTATTGATAAACTACAGCAAGAGGTTAATAGATTTATTTGGCAGAACAAGAGACCCAGGTTTTCCAAACTTGTTTCATATAAATCTCAAAATACCGGCGACCTAGGCCTACCGAACCTCTGGTTATATATGCTAGATTTTCTCAGATGGCTCACTGGAATATCCAGGATTCAAAGGTTCCCTTGGTCCGGTTTGAAACTTTATCCATTAAGCCCTATTACCTCCCATACATACTATGGTCTCCTACCAACTTAGCACACAAACTTACCTCCTTTAATTCCATGGTGACTCACGCTCTAATCCTTTGGAACCATTATAAAAATAAACTGCGCCTGAAGTCATCCGCACCCCCTGGCTCCTCCTTTTTAGGAGAGCCCTTATTTGCCACAGCATTTGTACACCCTAATAGTTTCTCGTGGTGGATATCTAACTCCCTGGTCACCTTAGGTGATCTCCAAATAGATGATACATTCGCCACGTTTGATCTCCTCTGCACTCGAAAACAAATCCCACTTAGAGAGTACTATCGATATTTACAAATAAGACACGTTTGTATCTCCCACTTTGCTCTTACCCCATCCTACCCTTCTTCATCCTTCGAACAGATCTGTTGTGACTCCCCCAGAGGCAAAGGCCTTATTTTAGTTCTCTATAAAACTGCATTAGCTTTGAGCTTCTCGAGGGAGCCTCCATACAAAACTAAATAAGACGCTGACTGTGATGAGCAGTTCGCCCCTGAAGACTGGGACACTATGTTGGATAACTTACGCAAGGCTTCAAAATCCTTGGCAGTTAGAGAAACTGCCTACAAGGTGCTAATTAGGTGGTATTATATTCCTTCCATACTCCAGAACATGTTTCCCGGGGCCTCTGGGTTGTGTTTCAGGGGACTTTTAAGCACATATTTTGGGATTGTGAGTTGCTCTCCCCAGTTTGGAATAAAGTGTCTACCACCGCTTTGGTGATAGCGGGTACCTCTCTACAGCTCACAATCTCAATGGGTCTTCTTGGAGCACCAATCCCGGGCACCCTCCGCAGGGAGGAATGTCTTATCCATACGATTTGTATATCCACCTTGTGGACTATTGCCCTGCACTGGAAGACCCCTGTGGTACCTTTGTCCTCTATTCTCACCAGAATTGATACAGTTATGTTGATGGAAAGGATTTTACACACCTTACAGGATAAAATGCATTTATTCGAACAAAGATGGGATGCGTGGAAAACCCACAAGCATATTCTACTGTCACAAGACTAATTTCCAATTTACACTACCAACCCTTACATGAGCAATACCCCCAGGTATACCTTTTCCTTACTCTATATGTTTTTGTTATTTCTACTATTAAGGATCAATATTCTCTATTGTCTTACTAGTATGCTTCGAAAAATTTTGCTCTTTGTTTTGTTTTTCGTAAATACACATGTGTTGTTGATTATATGTTGTATGCTGTCATATGACTGTATACTTTCTTTATCCCAATAAAATCATTTGTAAACAAAAAAAAGATTCCTATAGTGAGAAAAATACCATATAGACCATTTGTTGGTCTCATTCCCCAGGTGAGGGCACATCGGGTGAGGTGATAATCACCATTGCATGAAGAGTGTTGAATTACACAGTGGTGGACATTATTGTTTTTGTTTTTTTTTCCATAAAGAATTTTTATTGGACATTATTGATTTATCTGCACATTTGGAAAATAGTGGCAACTTGTTTCAAATGTTTGCTGACATTGGAAGCACTAAAGGACATTGAGAGACTGTTTATTCATATGTTATATCACGCCTTGTGGGTTTTATGATTTTTTATGATTTGTGAAGATAAGGTGGTTTTAAAGAGACAGTGACATTGTGTAATCACATAGGAGCGTGGCACCATTTTGTTTATATTTGCATATTTGTACACTATTCATGAGAGTGTGTATAGGTGTGAGCGATCCATTAGACACATAGCATATTTGAATTGATTGCACTTTGTGAACATAGCAGCGCATAAGTACAGCATAAGTACAGCTGTTGTTCTAGACACAAACAGTCCACATATGCGGTAAATGATCTCCCAGACAGAGCGGATGGCATTTCTAAGTTTTCTTCATATACTGTGATGCATGTAATTGTAAAATTTCCGCTCTATGCACATAGCTTTTAATGACCTAACAGTCTCTTAAATCTCACCCATTCAAAGCTGTATACCCTTCCTTTTCCATACCATAATCTTTTATTTCCAGTAATAGCCTTTCATCTCCTATGGCTGTTGTCTTCTCTCCTACCATCTCCGTCAGTTGTTCTCTCCTCTCTTATGCCCCGTACACACGATCCGAAAATCGGACGTCAGATCGTCTGACTTTTTTTGTTTACAAGTAGAAATTGAATAGGTTACTAAAGTCACGAAAATTCTTGTACGACCGAAAAAAAAATCAGAATTGATGTCATGTGTTGTAATGTATTTGTGTTGTATTTTCGGACGACAACTGTACTGACTAAACAAAAATCGTATGATTAGGTATCGTGCAAGGAAAATTTTCGTGCATGTCCGATAAAATAATATCGGATGAACTGCCATGATCGGCTCACGGAAGCTCTGTACTAACGGTCCGATTATTGTACGATTCTTCCTCGGACAACATTTTTCGTACGATATTCGGATCGTGTGTACGGGCCATTACCATCTCCTCTAACTGTTTTCTTCTATCCACATATCTCCTCCAACTGTTTCCTTCTCTCTTATCACCACCTTCAACTGTTGTCTTCTCTCTTATCACGACCTTCAACTGTTGTCTTCTCTCTTACCACCTCCTCCAACTGTTTTTATCTCTCAAAACTTATTCTCCAATGGTTGTCTTTTGCCTTACCATCCCCTCCAGTTGTTATCTTCTCTCTTGCCATCTCCTCCAGCTGTTTCTTCTCTCCAATCATCTACTCCAACTGTTTCCTTCTCTCTTGTCATCTCCTCCAACTGTTGTCTTCTCTCTTACCATCTCCTCCAACTGTTTTCTTCTCTCAAAACATCTCCTCCACCTGTTTCCTTCTGTCTTACCATCTTCTCCAAGTGTTGTCTTCTCTTTTACCATCTCCTCCAACTGTTTTCTTCTCTCAAAACATCTCCTCCAACTGTTTCCTTCTCTCTTACCATCTCCTCCAACTGTTTTCTTCTCTCCAAACATCTCCTTCCCCTGTTTCCTTCTGTCTTACCATATACTCCAGCTTTTGTCTTCTCAGTTACCTTCTCCCCTGGCTGTTGCCTGGGTCAGTAAATGTCCATATATGTTGTTACTGGAACTTGAATAATACAGCACCCCCAATTTTACAGCTTCTCATGTTCGAGGCACCAACAGTCTTTTTTTCTCCTATATTTCTATGAGAAATAAACACCTAAAAACCGCAATAGCTCATCTAATTATTTCACTGTTAAAACAATACTGTTAACAGTACAAAGTTCAAAGAAGAACATTATACGTTTAAAGAAAATACAGACAAGAAAAAACTTACATTGCAGGAATAATCTACTCTGTGTCCTCATTTGTACTCTTCAGATGAATATGGATTAGTAATTAAGCATGACAACACTCAGGGCTAAAATATATGACAAGAATAAGTTCAAGTGTGGATTATGTGTTGTGTACTATTATTGATTAGCAAGCTAATGGTGACCTTTCCTGAGCAGATTCCCGCTGTTCTATGCTTTAATATTTTTCTTCAAGGGATTTTTTATAAGATTCTATTAAACTGCATTCAGATTGTTGGCTTCTGTAATGTGAGTGCTAATTAATACACATATTTTCATAAAAGTAGTATCTCTAAACACGTTTCCTGGCTGCAGAATGAGTCAGACTATGATGCTTTGTTATAATTGTTTCTTTCAGTTGTTCAGTTTACAGTTTATGTACTGTCTTATACATCCCATTTACGAAGACCTAGTTCAAGAATGTACAATGTCATTTCTTACAATTATTTAGAAT
This sequence comes from Rana muscosa, assembly GCA_029206835.1. Classification (NCBI taxonomy): domain Eukaryota; kingdom Metazoa; phylum Chordata; class Amphibia; order Anura; family Ranidae; genus Rana; species Rana muscosa. The sequence goes on from CM055119.1 coordinate 348,140,632, forward strand.
CAGTTACATTTTGTACATTTAGGTCTGTTAGTTACTGAGAATTAGTGTCAAGAAGAAAAACTGGAAGCAATAGAGGGTGAAGCCTTGTACACACGGGCGGGAATCCCGTCAAAAAAAAAACGTCGGTTTTCTCGACGGGATTCCTGGCAAGTTTGTCTTATCAAGCCCTGTGTACACACGCGCCATTCAAAAGAACCACCATTCTTTTTATTGGCAAGAACGCGGTGACGTCATTGACTGCGATGAGCCGGCGCTCGTCACATTCGATGCCATCGCCGCCATCTTGCTACACCCTACACTACCCTTGTATGCTACCGCGCATGCGTCAAAGTCTCCTCGAGCATGCACGGGTTTCCTTTTACAGGCAAGCATACAGACGACTGGGTTTCTCGGCAGGAAACACTCTGCCGAGAATCCCGACGAGAAAAATAGAGAGCAGGTTCTCTATTTTTCTCGTTGAGATTCCCGGCAGTTTTCCTGCCGAGAAACCATACACACAAACGGTTTTCTCAGCAAAAAGCTCTCCCAGCAGTTTTCTTGCCGAGAAAAACGGTCGTGTGTACGAGGCTTTAGACTTGTTTCCTGTGTGTCTTCTATGTGCAGTGCAATGAGGTCCCAGAGCAATGTCTGGATGGTGTCAGATTCTAGAGGGAGTAGTGACGGCACTTACTGCATCAAGAAATGCCTGGCTGAGTGATGGGCCACTAGGTGCAAAAACTGTATCATGGGAGAAGGTCACATGCTGCCCTATATCCAGAAGCATCAGGTATTTTGCACCAGCTATGACGGAGGAAGGGGATTGCTCTAAAGGTATCAGTAGGATGGGAAGCAGCTTTACACAGACAGTTTTACTTTGCTATGAAGGGATAAGTCTCAAGCTAGAGTTTTTCTTCTGACCTTTCAAATGCACTAGGGTTAAAAGCTTAAATCCACTAGGGTTAACAGCTTAAATGCACTAGGGTCAATCAATGGCTTCAATATATTCATTTGTTTCTGCACTTTTTTTTTACTAAGTTACATTGTATATATAAAAGTGTGGAAACTTTTTGAAGACCCTATATACACTATATTGTCAAAAGTATTGGGACACCTGCCTTTACACGTACATGAACTTTAATGGCATTCCAGTCTTAGTCCGTAGGGTTCAATATTGAGTTGGCCCACCCTTTGCAGCTATAACAGATTCAACTCTTCTAGGAAGGCTGCCCACAAGTTTTACCTGCATTATAACCATGCAGGTGCAGCAGCTGATTGATAATTATAAAAACCACTCCCATACAGACTCACTCAGCTCATGGACACAGACAAATAAACAACATTTTTTTCAGAATAACAAAAAGTAGGAATCTGCAACAAAGTTTGTTAAAAATTTTGCAATATACATAGATCACCCAGAGGGGAATGGTTTTTTTTTTCAACAAAAGTAGAGTTAATCTTTAATAATTTCACTCTTCAGGGTGCCCAAGGGTGTTCAGGTCTTTTATAATGTATACCATGAAATACTATATTTTTAGAAAAAATAATACATTTATGAAATTAGTTAATTACTGTGACTTGCATGACTACCCTGAAAGCGCATGTCAGGGCAACATTTAAAAAGGAAAGCATTTTCAACGCCTTTCTGGAACACGTGTTCCCATGTTTTGTCTCTTTGTTTCTTAAAGGAGAAGTATGGGATTCCAGGTTTTTTTATAATCATACTTACCTCGGTGGATGGAGCATCAGACCGATGCTCCATCTGTCCCCCGCCGTCTGTGCACTGAGAACCAAGCCACCGAACATCGCCGCTGGCTCGGTTCTCACAGATCCCCGAGAGGAAAGAGGCTGACTGTCAGTGAGCCTCTTTCCTCTCTTCTTCTCCACGCTCATTGAAGCACTGAGACTGCCATCAATCAGGGCAGCTGGCGGATCCCGACTTGGGAAGTCGTGATGACGCGCTGCCCCGACTTATGGCAGTGACGTCAGTGGAGAGCGGACTTCAGACCGCTCTCTGCTGAAAACGGGTCACAGGAGTGCAAAACAAATTGCACTCCTGTAACCCAGAGGAGAAGCCCAGCCAAAAAAGCTCAGGCTGGACTTCTCCTTTAAACAATTTCCAATAGTGAGTGTTGCTTCTATTGTACTAAAATCTTAAAGGAGAAGTACAGCCAAAGCTTTTTCTATACTCCTGTGACTCGTTTTCAGCAGACAGCGGGCTCACAGAGCCGGTTCGAGACCATGGATGAGATCTGCCCACATGCCTGGAACAGCACCCGGCTCAGCCTCTTGGCAAGCCACTGAGAGCCTGAGCCGGCCCCTGCTGTGTGTGGGGGGGGGGCAGAGCAGAGAGCCGGTGACTGACAGCCACAAGTTCCTTGCTCACGGAGCTGTGAGAACCAAGCGATCAACGGAGTTTGATCCCTCAGTTCTCAGTGTTACAGCCAGCAGGCCCGATGCGGCATCCACCTACTGTAAGTAAGTATGATTCAGAAAAACAAAACAAATGCCACACTTCTCTTTTAAACAATGTATTCAGCCTTGCTGAAGTTCTCCCTTGCTTTTTTTAAATATGAGGGGAAATTGTTCTGTAGTACAGAGGAGAGTGGTCAGGGCAGGCTGACAACACTGCTTGATATTTCAGTGCAGTAGGTGCAGCTAGTGATGAGCCGAACACCCCCATGTTCGGTTCGCACCAGAACCCGCGAACGGACCGAAAGTTCGAACGAACATTAGAACCCTATTAAATACAATGGATGCGAACGTTCGAATTCTAAAGTGCTAATTATAACAACTATTATGCATGTTATTGTCCTAAAAAGGGTTTGGGAACCCGGGTTCTGCACCAGGGGACATGTATCAATGCAAAAAGAAGTTTTAAAAACGGTCGTTTTTCGGGAGCAGTCATTTTAATGATGCATAAAGTGAAAAAAAAAAAGTCAAATATTCCTTTAAATATCGTACCTGGGGGGTGTCTAAAGTATGCCTGTGAAGTGCCACGTGTTTCCCGTGTTTAGAACTGTCCCTGCACAAAATGACACTTCTAAAGGAAAAAAAAGCCATTTAAAACTGCTTGCGGCTTTAATGTAATGTCTGGTCCCGGTAATATGGATGAAAATCTTTAAGAAAAATGGCATAGCTACCCCATGACCCCCCCCCCTACCCCAGCCCATTACCAGCCCCTTTGGGTCTTGTATGGATATTAAGGGGAACCCCGCACATAAAATAAAAAAGGCCCTATATACTCTGAACAGCCGTATACATGCAGTGCATACAAGACAGGGACTGTAAGTTTGTTCTTATGTAGAATGTGTTTGTAATTTTGAACAGGTACATTGTTGAAGTGTAGCTCCAGCCCAAAAATCTATTTTTAAACTTTTTGGGAAACATAGGTAAGGGTTATCACCCCTGTAACATTTGTTTTGCTGTCTGTGCCCCTGTTCAGAACATTTCACCTCACTTTCCGTCCCAATGACAACTGTTTTTGAAATGTGGTGTTTTTCTTGAAACAAGGATTGCTGATAAAGCATCAGTACAGATGAGACCCCTTTCTCCCATATTTATTCTTACAGGAGAGAATTTTCCTTTCTAGGGGTAGATTTCCTCTCACTTCCTGTTGTCTTCTTTCGTTTGCAAGTAGGAGTCGTTTGTAAGTTGGATGTTTGAAAGTAGGGACCTGCCGTATATACTCTGCAGAAATAGGCCCCTTAGTTGTTGGTGTTGGCACAACACTGTAAGCACTCAGTTACTCTTGGTTTGTGCTGGAACGCCCTGCTGTCAACTATTATATCAGGAATTTTAATTACATATAATTGTTGAACAGTGGTAGTAAAAATTGGGGCTTTGATGGTGGTGCTGGTGCCACAACACTGTAAGCCCTGACAGTTACTCTTGGTGGGTGCAGCAATGGGCCCTGCTGTGAATTATTAGATCAAGAATTGTAATTACATGCCCCTTTTGAACAGGGGCTGAAAAATTGGGCCTTTCGTGGTGGTGGTGGTGGTGGCGTTGCCACAAGACTGTAAGCCCTCAGAGTTACTCTTGGTGGGTGCAGCAATGGACCCTGCTGTGAATTATTAGATCAAGAATTGTAATTGCATGCCCCTGTTGAACAGGGGCTGAAAAATTGGGCCTTAGGCACTGGTGGCACAACACTACAACCCCTCACAGATACTGTACTTGGAGCACAGCAATGAGCCCTGTTGCAAAGTATTGCTTCAAAAATTGTAATGACACGCCCCTGTTAAACAGGGGCTGAAAAATTGGGCCTTAGGCACTGGTGCCACAACACTCCAACCCCTCACAGATACTGTACTTGGAGCACAGCAATGAGCCCTATGGCAAATTATTGCTAAAAAAATTGTAATTACACGCCCCTGTAAAACAGGGGCTGAAAAATTGGGCCTTAGCCACTGGTGGCGGCACCCATAAACAAAAATGATCTTCCAAGCTATCATCATCAATCGTATCATTGAGGACTCGGAGGAGGAGGATAGCCAGTCAACATAACAGCACAGGCACTCAGCATCAGCATCAGTCTTGAAGGGATGTGACATGTTAAAATCAATTAGTCTGTTATATCAGCATCAGGTGTGTGGTAGCTGGTGGTGATCCAAGACTGGTTCATCTTGATGAAAGTCAGTCGATCAACCGAGTCGGTGGACAGGCGCACCCTGTGATCCGTGACAAATCCTCCAGCAGCACTGAATGTGCGTTCCGAAAGAACGCTGGATGCAGGACAGGCCAGTAGCTCAATTGCATACTGTGCAAGCTCTGGCCAGTGATCCATCCTCAAGACCCAGTAAGCCAGAGGATTTTCGGTGGGGAAGGTGTCCAAGTTTGACCTTGCCCCTAGATATTCCTGCACCATGTTTATCAGACGCTGGCGATGGTTGCTGGAACCGATCATACTTTGGGGCTGCGGACTAAAGAATTGTCTGAACGCATCGGTCAGACGGCCACCTTCCCCACCGCTCCTTCTTTGACTGGCCGAAGCCTCAGCAACTCGTTGTCCAGGACCAGGAGTTTGTAACCTCCCAGTCTCTGGGAAGCGTTGCACAGACCTTTCTGCAAGGCCTCCCGGAGTTGTCTCATCCTCTGCTCCCTCTGCGACGGTAACATAAGGTCCGCAACCTTACCCTTGTACCGTGGATCAAGGAGAGTGGCCAGCCAGTAATGGTCCCTCTCCTTGATCCGAAGAATACGAGGATCCTTCCGCAGACTTTGCAGGATCAGGGAGGCCATGCAGCGTAGGTTTGCTGAGGCATTCCCTCCGGAGTCCTCTGGGTCACTAAGGACGACATGATCCGCAGCCACCTCCTCCCAGCCACGTACAAGTCCACTGGTTTCTTGGGACTGTAAATCATCCCTAAAAGACTGCTGCTGATGATGCTGAGTGCCAGCCTCCACCTCCATGCTGACACAATCCTCCTCCTCCTCCTCCTCCTCCTCCTCTTCCTGTGCGATGGGTGGGACAGAAGGAACACTGTCTGGGTAAAGGGGGCCTTGAGAGGCAAGGAAGTCCTCCTCTTCCTGCCTCTGTTCTGCCTCAAGTGCCCTGTCCATTATTCCACGCAGCGTGTGCTCCAACAGGTGGACAAGAGGTACAGTGTCACTGATGCATGCACTGTCACTGCTCACCATCCTCGTGGCCTCCTCAAATGGTGCCAGGACAGTGCATGCATCCCTGATCATGCCCCACTGGCGTGGAGAAAAAAAACCAAGCTCCCCTGACCCTGTCCTGGTGCCGTAGTCGCACAGGTACTCATTGATGGCCCTCTGCTGCGTGTGCAGCCGCTGCAGCATGGCCAACGTTGAGTTCCACCTGGTGGGCATGTCACATATAAGGCGGTTCTTGGGCAGGTTCAACTCCTTTTGCAGCTCAGCCAGGCGAGCACTGGCATTATAAGATCTGCGGAAATGCACACAGACTTTCCTGGCCTGCCTCAGGACATCCTGTAAGCCCGGGTACCTGCCCAAGAACCGCTGCACCACCAGGTTAAGGACGTGAGCCACACATGGGTCAGTTGTCCCTGTCGGAGGGCGGAGAGGAGGTTGGTGCCATTGTCGCAAACCACCATTCCTGGCTTAAGCTGGCGTGGCGTCAACCACCTCTCGGCCTGGCCCTGCAGAGCAGACAGGACCTCTGCCCCAGTGTGGCTTCTGTCCCCCAAACACACCAGCGCAAGCACGGCATGGCATCTTTTTGCCTGCGTACTTGCGTAGCCCCGTGAACGGCTACGGAGCACCGCTGGTTCATAGGACAAACCACAGGAAGAGGCCATGGAGGAAGAAGAAGAGGAGGGGGTGGAGGAGAGAGGTGTGTCACAACCAGTAGTAGCATTTTGGAGGCGTGGCGGTGGGACAACCTCCAACACTACTGCACCTTGTCCTGCATCCTTCCCAGCTGCCAAAAGAGTGACCCAATGGGCCGTGAAAGAAAGGTAACGTCCCTGTCCATGCCTGCTGGACCATGAGTCAGCGGTAATATGCACCTTACCGCTGACCGCCCTGTCCAGCGAGGCCAAGACATTGCCTTCCACATGCCGGTAGAGAGCCGGAATAGCCTTCCGTGAGAAAAAGTGGCGTTTGGGAACCTGCCACTGAGGAACCGCACATTGCACAAACTCACGGAAGGGGGCCGAGTCTACCAACTGAAAAGGCAGCAGTTGAAGCGCTAGCAATTTAGCCAAGCTAGCATTCAACCGCTGGGCATGTGGATGGCTGGGAGTGAACTTCTTTTGACGGTCCAGCAGCTGGGGCAGGGAAATTTGCCTGCTAGAATCGGACGTCGGTGTACTGCTAGCAGAGTGGCCGCAAGTACTTGGCTGTGACACACCTAATTCTACACCTTCATTCCTCTCAGTGCATGTTTCAGAGAGGACTGAAGTTATAGTGGGGTTGGAGATCCCAGCTGATGCGGTGCAAGGAGAGGTCCGCTTTGTTCTTTGGTGTGGGTCTTTGAGGTAGGCTTGCCAACGAGCTGCATGGCAGGTCAACATATGTCTGGTCAGGCATGTGGTACCCAAGCGGCTGATGTTTTGGCCACGCGATATACGCTTGAGACATATGTTGCAAACAGCAGCTGTGCGATCTGATGCACTAGCCTCAAAAAAGGCCCACACCAAAGAACTTTTTGAATGACGGGCAGAGGCAGCGCCCTGCACAGGTGGAGCTCTGCGGTGTGATTCCGTCGGTGTACTGCCCTTACGCTGGCCACCAAAGGGCATCCTGCCTCGTTGGAGATGTGCCTCCTCCTCATCCTCCTCCTCCTCCTCTCTCCTATTAGGCACCCACGTGGAGTCAGTGACCTCATCATCACCTCCCTCCTCATCACTGGAGCCAATCTGGCAGTATGCTGCAGCTGCTGGAACATGACTGCCAGATTGGTGTCCTTCTTGAGCATCCCCTCTGTCTGCTCTCACGCTACTGCCTTCCTCTAGCTGGGTTTCATCATCAGACCCTTCGAAACGCTGGGCATCCTCCTGGAGCATGTACCCAACACTGTGCTGAAACAGTTCGGGGGACTCCTCAGGAGGAGGACATGGTGGGTCTAGGGAAGGAGTGACTGATGATGAGTCTGACATTGATACCAGGGAAGAGGACGCTTTGGCAGCTGCTTTTCCAGTACCCTGAGCCTGGGTGAGAGAGGATGAGGAGGAGGAGGAGGGCTTGGTCATCCACTCTACCAAGTCTTCGGCATGATGTGGCTCAACATGTCCAGCTGCCGAAAAGAAGGACAAGCATGTCCCATGGCCATGTGCTGATGACAATGCACCGCGTCCACGACCAGCACTGTTGCCCCCCGACACAGAGCCTGCTTGCCCTCTTTTATTGCCTCCTGACTGTCTGCCTCTCCTTGTTTGCCTTCCAGACATTCTAATAGATGGCCTGCAGGGAGATGGGAAAAAAGCAATAAGGGCTACCTTCAGGTGTCCTTCTCTGTCCCTTGAAACAAGGACTTTGACAGTGAAAGAAACTGACACTCTCCCTACCTACAGTTTTCTGTCCCTAGAAAAAATGTTTTTTTTAAGCACAATTTAGCACAAGGAGAATTCACTCACTGTCCTTCCAGGTCCCTGGAAACAAGGACTTTGACAGTGAAAGAAACTGACACTCTCCCTACCTACAGTTTTCTGTCCCTAGAAAAAATGTTTTTTTTAAGCACAATTTAGCACAAGGAGAATTCACTCACTGTCCTTCCAGGTCCCTGGAAACAAGGACTTTGACAGTGAAAGAAACTGACACTCTCCCTACCTACAGTTTTCTGTCCCTAGAAAAAATGTTTTTTTTAAGCACAATTTAGCACAAGGAGAATTCACTCACTGTCCTTCCAGGTCCCTGGAAACAAGGACTTTGACAGTGAAAGAAACTGACACTCTCCCTACCTACAGTTTTCTGTCCCTAGAAAAAATGTTTTTTTTAAGCACAATTTAGCACAAGGAGAATTCACTCACTGTCCTTCCAGGTCCCTGGAAACAAGGACTTTCACAGTGAAAGAAACTGACACTCTCCCTACCTACAGTTTTCTGTCCCTAGAAAAAATGTTTTTTTTAAGCACAATTTAGCACAAGGAGAATTCACTCACTGTCCTTCCAGGTCCCTGGAAACAAGGACTTTCACAGTGAAAGAAACTGACACTCTCCCTACCTACAGTTTTCTGTCCCTAGAAAAAAAAAAATTTTAAGCACAATTTAGCACAAGGAGAATTCACTCACTGTCCTTCCAGGTCCCTGGAAACAAGGACTTTGACAGTGAAAGAAACTGACACTCTCCCTACCTACAGTTTTCTGTCCCTAGAAAAAATGTTTTTTTTAAGCACAATTTAGCACAAGGAGAATTCACTCACTGTCCTTCCAGGTCCCTGGAAACAAGGACTTTCACAGTGAAAGAAACTGACACTCTCCCTACCTACAGTTTTCTGTCCCTAGAAAAAATGTTTTTTTTAAGCACAATTTAGCACAAGGAGAATTCACTCACTGTCCTTCCAGGTCCCTGGAAACAAGGACTTTGACAGTGAAAGAAACTGACACTCTCCCTACCTACAGTTTTCTGTCCCTAGAAAAAATGTTTTTTTTAAGCACAATTTAGCACAAGGAGAATTCACTCACTGTCCTTCCAGGTCCCTGGAAACAAGGACATTGACAGTGAAAGAAACTGACACTCTCCCTACCTACAGTTTTCTGTCCCTAGAAAAAATGTTTTTTTAAGCACAATTTAGCACAAGGAGAATTCACTCACTGTCCTTCCAGGTCCCTGGAAACAAGGACTTTGACAGTGAAAGAAACTGACACTCTCCCTACCTACAGTTTTCTGTCCCTAGAAAAAATGTTTTTTTTAAGCACAATTTAGCACAAGGAGAATTCACTCACTGTCCTTCCAGGTCCCTGGAAACAAGGACTTTCACAGTGAAAGAAACTGACACTCTCCCTACCTACAGTTTTCTGTCCCTAGAAAAAATGTTTTTTTAAAGCACAATTTAGCACAAGGAGAATTCACTCACTGTCCTTCCAGGTCCCTGGAAACAAGGACTTTCACAGTGAAAGAAACTGACACTCTCCCTACCTACAGTTTTCTGTCCCTAGAAAAAATGTTTTTTTTAAGCACAATTTAGCACAAGGAGAATTCACTCACTGTCCTTCCAGGTCCCTGGAAACAAGGACTTTGACAGTGAAAGAAAATGACACTCTCCCTACCTACAGTTTTCTGTCCCTAGAAAAAATGTTTTTTTAAAGCACAATTTAGCACAAGGAGAATTCACTCACTGTCCTTCCAGGTCCCTGGAAACAAGGACTTTCACAGTGAAAGAAACTGACACTCTCCCTACCTACAGTTTTCTGTCCCTAGAAAAAATGTTTTTTTTAAGCACAATTTAGCACAAGGAGAATTCACTCACTGTCCTTCCAGGTCCCTGGAAACAAGGACTTTGACAGTGAAAGAAAATGACACTCTCCCTACCTACAGTTTTCTGTCCCTAGAAAAAATGTTTTTTTTAAGCACAATTTAGCACAAGGAGAATTCACTCACTGTCCTTCCAGGTCCCTGGAAACAAGGACTTTCACAGTGAAAGAAACTGACACTCTCCCTACCTACAGTTTTCTGTCCCTAGAAAAAATGTTTTTTTAAGCACAATTTAGCACAAGGAGAATTCACTCACTGTCCTTCCAGGTCCCTGGAAACAAGGACTTTGACAGTGAAAGAAACTGACACTCTCCCTACCTACAGTTTTCTGTCCCTAGAAAAAATGTTTTTTTTAAGCACAATTTAGCACAAGGAGAATTCACTCACTGTCCTTCCAGGTCCCTGGAAACAAGGACTTTGACAGTGAAAGAAACTGACACTCTCCCTACCTACAGTTTTCTGTCCCTAGAAAAAATGTTTTTTTTAAGCACAATTTAGCACAAGGAGAATTCACTCACTGTCCTTCCAGGTCCCTGGAAACAAGGACTTTCACAGTGAAAGAAACTGACACTCTCCCTACCTACAGTTTTCTGTCCCTAGAAAAAATGTTTTTTTTAAGCACAATTTAGCACAAGGAGAATTCACTCACTGTCCTTCCAGGTCCCTGGAAACAAGGACTTTGACAGTGAAAGAAACTGACACTCTCCCTACCTACAGTTTTCTGTCCCTAGAAAAAATGTTTTTTTTAAGCACAATTTAGCACAAGGAGAATTCACTCACTGTCCTTCCAGGTCCCTGGAAACAAGGACTTTCACAGTGAAAGAAACTGACACTCTCCCTACCTACAGTTTTCTGTCCCTAGAAAAAATGTTTTTTTTAAGCACAATTTAGCACAAGGAGAATTCACTCACTGTCCTTCCAGGTCCCTGGAAACAAGGACTTTCACAGTGAAAGAAACTGACACTCTCCCTACCTACAGTTTTCTGTCCCTAGAAAAAATGTTTTTTTTAAGCACAATTTAGCACAAGGAGAATTCACTCACTGTCCTTCCAGGTCCCTGGAAACAAGGACTTTGACAGTGAAAGAAACTGACACTCTCCCTACCTACAGTTTTCTGTCCCTAGAAAAAATGTTTTTTTTAAGCACAATATAGCACAAGCACAAAACACACTGACACTCTCCCTACCTATCCTTCTCTTTCCCTAAACTAAAGGAATCCAGGTTAAGCAAGAAAGAAATAAAAGTCACTGTCCCTGCCTATGCTGCTCTATCCCTGCTCCGGAACACACTACACTAGGCCGCCGTGCTGGCGGCCTTTTATAGTGTGGGGCGTGTACTAAACACCCTCAGCAATAATTGGCCACAGGCATCCTGCCTGTGGCCAATCATTGCTCTCCTCGCTGCCGGCGCTGTGATTGGCCAAGCATGCGGGGTCACAGTGCATGCTTGGCCAATCACAGCGCCTGAATGACACTGCGATGGCGTAGTGCATTGTGGGCCGTTCGCGTCACTCGAATTTGGCGCGAACGGCCCAAATCGTTCGATCTTCGTCGAACGATCGAACAGCCGATGTTCGAGTCGAACGTATGTTCGACTCGAACACGAAGCTCATCCCTAGGTGCAGCGCTGTCCACTCACTACCAGAATTTCAGTACCAGAGCTCACTGGATTTTGAAATGATCAGCAGTAATTTTTTTGTACTTGAATATTTTTATTTATTTATGATATATTCTATAATTCTGTTTTATTAGTAGCTGCCCTGCCAGCTCGGTTGAAGTGCCTAACTTTGTTCCCCTCTTTAAATGCTGATTTGTTGATGCCTCTAAATATGTAATAGTACCGGCCCATGGGTATACCTTATGTGCAGTTTTATGACTTACAACATTTAATGTTCAGACAAGATACAGATAAATATATTTATTTCCTAGTCGTATTTTGCCAAAACAGCAAAGAGATTTTATATGTAATAACATTGCCATAATGCAATGCATTGTAACTGAAATATCAGAGGCTACTGCTATATAACTTTCTTCTAAATAAACAATCAGATTCAACTCAACCTTTACTTTCTTATTTGAATAATATTTTAGTTGTAATATATTCCTCGCACTGGCAAAAGACACGAACTAAACAAAATAATTTAATCAATTCTTTACTGATCTGTGCAGCAGTCCTTCTATTTTAGAAGATAATTAAATGTCTAAAACAGCAATGATATTGAACCAATGCAGCTCAATACTCTGGAGGAACATAATATGCTTTAAGTTCTTATCTGGCTTTTGCTTTTGAGCCAGAAATTCATGAAAATGTCATTCACTGGTCGTGCAGAAATCATTCAGAGACTCACTGATTTCACAGGTTGCTAGTTTCTGTCAATACAAGTCAGAGTTACCTAGATAATGCGGTGTGAAGCATGGATCAAATTTACCAAATGCTTATATTTTCTCATCAGATAGTAAATTGGTTGCAGCAAAACATTGTGGAGAAATATCTGTTCATCATATAAAATGTGTAAAAGACAGTTCTTTTTTTAAATGATTGTAAGTATTGATGAAGTCACGTGACTGTGACGACACGCGTTGGACATACGGACACCGGAAGTGACATTTCTGGCCGCAAGCTTGCTGCTCATTTCTTTTACTGTGCATGTTTTATACTTTCTAAATGTGAGTACCTGGATATCTTTGCCTATTGTCATAAATAAACATTTACTAAACATACTACACTATCTATCACTATACCTATCATGCTCCCTGATCAACACCAGATCTGCAGTCAAGCACAGACAGGAAATCCACAACTTCATCACCCAAAACAACACAGATTGCCTCTTTATCACGGAAAGCTGGCTAACACCAGACTGTAACACTGTCCTAACAGAATCGGTGCCTGAGAACTACTGCATCCTAACCGAGCATAGAATAGGACAACGAGGAGGAGGCCTAGCAGTGATCTTCAAATCCCACCTCTCGCTCATCAAACCAACTCTACAGAACTCTTTGCCTTTCATGGAGACACTCACTCTGCATCTTCAAACAACACCCCAGGACACCATCCATATACTGCTATGCTACAGACCACCAGGTCCAAAGACAAATCTCCTCACACCCTTCACCGACTTCATCTCGACATACACCTTAAAAACCAAAACCTTTTTGTTACTCGGGGACTTCAACCTCTGGGCTAACTCCGCCCAGGACCCCATCACCACCTCCTACATCAACTAACTGGAAGAACTAGGTCTGCAGCAACGAATAAATGCCCCCACGCATGGTTCGGGTCACATCCTGGACCTCATATTTAAACAAAACATTGATATCAACACACTGGACAACATGCCTTTACCATGGATGGACCACCACGCTACCAAATTTAAAATCACCACCAAGACCATCTCCCAAAAACCGGAACACTCAATAACAACACACTGGACAAGATCTCAGAAGAAAATACACTCTGAACTCTTCAAAACCACACTAAAAAAACATAGGAACGCTAACTCAAAACCAATCAACGGAACAAACACTCAACTCCTTAAACAAAGCAGTTCTATAAACAGCAGACACAGTCGCTCCGAGACGCAGACCACTCATCCGCAAAAACAATTCGGGCTGGTTTAATGACACTCTTACTTTACTAAAGCAAGAACGCAGAAGAGCTGAAGGAGCCTGGAGAAGAAACCCAACAGAGGAAAACCACACAAGCTACAAAGCACTCACTAATAAATACCACAAAGCAAACATTTCTCAAACATCATCTCAAAAGCCCTAAACCGACCTTGTGAACTTTTCAAACTAGTCGCTCAGACTATGAACCCCTACCTGCCTAGAGCCTCCAGCAAACAAAACTCAAGAATTCTGTAATGAGCTATCGGATTTTTTTATCACCAAAATCGAAAACATTCGTGAAATAATTCAACAGAAAAAAACAACCAACCTCACTCAGCCTAAGCAAGAAGAGGAAATCAATACAAACATTATACAATCAACAAAATTTTCACTGGTCCCGATCACCATCGACACCACCAAAAACATCATCAGAAGCCTCCGAGACAGCACATCACCAAATGACATAATTTCTACAAAACTCCTAAAAGAATGTACCGACATCTTGGCCCAACCATAACACATCTGGTAAATCAATTGTTCAAATAAGGTATTGTTCCGATCTCCCTCAAGCAAGGCATAATCAAACCCCTCCTAAACAAACCCAACCTCGACCCCAAAGACCCAAACTACCGCAGACCGGTAACAAGTCTTAACTAGGCTTGTGCAATTCGTTTCGTAACGAATCGAAATTCGTCCGAATTTAGCAACTTTCGGACATTCGGAAGCATTCGAATTTCCGAACAAAGCAATTACGAATAAAACCGAATCCGAAATAAATTATACCGCAAAATAGCGAATGCCCGAATGTCTTCGGCATAATTCGTTATGAAAAAACTTATGAATGTACAAATCCATTGGAAACACAATAACACTCACTCTGCTCTGCTCTCTGCTTCTCCTTCACCGTGCTGAACTCCCTCTCAAAATGGTGTACAGGGGCGGAGGCTATAGCCGCATGTAAAAAACGAAAGTAAAATACGAGATTTCTAATCCATTCGAAGCACAATAACACTCTGCTCTGCTCTCTGCTTCTCCCTCACCGTGCTGAACCCTCTCAAAATGGTGTACAGGGGCGGAGGCTATAGCCGCATGTAAAAAACGAAAGTAAAATACGAGATTTCGAATCGTTACAAATAACCGCTATGTATTTCGAAAAGTACAAATCCATTCGAAGCACATTAGGCATAATAGGCAGCGTCGTCGTGAGAGAGACACAGAAAATTACGAATCAACGAACCCAAAAAAAGTTACGAAAGTAGGAGTTGTGTCCAGAATCAACGAAAAACAACGTACTCTACCGAAAGTACGAATTATAAAGCAACAAAAAATTCAACGAAAAATGTCGCTTGCAAAAATACGAATGAGTCCGAACACGAAAAATCCCGTCTAGCAAAATTACGAATGATTACGAATCAACAGGACCGGAAAGAAACGAACCGAAACGGAACAAATTTTTCCGTTGTGCACAAGCCTAGTCTTAACACCATCTCAAATATCATGGAGAAAGCAGTAGTACAACAGCTACAGTACAACTCCATTTGGACTCCCACAAACTCTTGGACCCACTACAATCAGGCTTCCACCCAGGCACAGAAACAGCACTTCTCAAAATCTGGGATGACGCCCTCGAAGCAGCAGATGACGGAGAATCATGTCTCTTGGTGCTGCTCGATCTTAGTGCAGCGTTCGACACAGTAGACCACAAAACTCTACTCATTCGCCTTAAAGAAGTAGCTGGAGTCGCAGACTCTGACCTACCCTGGTTCGCATCCTTCCTAGAAAATCGTTCCCAGACAGTGAAACTAGGAGCCTTCACCTCTAAAATACGCGCAATTTCTTGCGGAAATCCGCAAGGATCACCCCTGTCACCCGTGCTCTTCAACATCTACCTCCGCCCACTCTTCAAAATCATCAGCAAACAGGATCTGTGCTACCACTCATACGCTGACGACATTCAACTCTACTTTCGCATCACTGGAAAAAAAAGACCAATATCATGGACTGGAAAAATGCCTCACATTGATTGATAATTGGATGACTGGGAGCTCCCTCAAACTCAAGAGATCCAAAACAGAACTTCTTCTCCACACAAACCGAAAGACAAAAGCTAAGACTTCATGGACACCACCCACCATCCTTAACAGACCATTACCCCGAGCACCAAAGTCAAAAGTCTCGGAGTCATCTTTGACTCGGAGATGTCGATGGATGCACAAATAGGATCAGTAGTCAGCAGATCGCACCATCTCCTCCACCTGCCTCGTAGACTCATCCCCTTCATCCCAGAAGAGGACATATCAGTAGTAGTTGGAACAATCTTCTATTCCCGACTCGACTACGCAAACTCCCTCTACATAGGACTACCTAAATACCAGATTTTGCGCCTACAAATCGTCCAGAACATGGCAGCCAGACTGGTAATGGGGAAAAAACCCTGGGAATCCATCACCCCTTCACTGAGGACCCTTCATTGGCTAACTGTAAAGGATCAGGTCACATTCAAGACCCTCTGTCTCACCCACAAGTGCACACAAGGAAACACTCCTCAATACTTATGTGAGAAAATAAAACACTACACCCCCAATCGCATTCTCCGATCAACCAACCAAAACCTCCTCCACATCCCCAAGTCCCACTAGATATCGAAGGGAGAACGAAGATTTGCAGTCCAAGGACCACGGCTATGGAACGCTCTACCCACGGTCATCCGCATGAAAGAAAACCATCGGGCCTTCAGGAAAAAACTTAAGACCCACCTCTTTTGAAGGATCAGGACGACACTGGATGGAAAAAGCGCCTTGAGGTGATTTAGCTCGCATTTGTAGCGCTATACAAGTTATTCACTCACTCACTATAGAGGTTCCCTACTTTCTCAGAATTTCCCCCGTTTATGTTCGGTTTGTTTACCTGAGTGGATTCTATTACTGACCTAGTCCTGGGAGAAGGGAACTTAGAGGAAGCGCTTATCAGGCTTTACACATACCAGAACCCCCTGGAAGGAACGTAGAGGAGACCCCCCATTTTCTTTGAGTGATCATCTACCCTTTTACTCTGACATTTGGAAGTTTTACTCCTTCCAGACTTTGCAGACTTTCCAGACTTCCAGACTTTGCTTGATTCACACTATTTGCATTTTATTTATTTATATGGATTACCACTGAATTTATATATATATATTTTATTATATTTTTTATATTTATGTATTGCGTATTTTCTCATAGGATTATCTTCGGTTTTTATGTACTTCACTCATCGCAGTCAATCTGTACTTGGTACATATCTATTGTGTCACCTATCAGCACTTTATAATTAATTTTGGAGCGCAACACCATTCATTGATTTTTACACATATTTATTGTGGGTATTGTTTGACCCTCCCGGTGTTTGCTGCACCAAAGATTGGTTTTACTAGATTTCCTAGTAGAGCGGGAATATTCACCATTATAAAGTAACTATTGAGGATAGTTTGCAATCTGTGGGATTGATAAGGGCCTACATATATTTTCACTTTTAACTTCAATTACAAATAACATGCTGGGTGGCTGATTTGGGAAATCAACGTTTTTCTTCGATTATGCTACATAGTGTTAGGAAGTGTTTGTGAGCCATCTCCTCCCTATGTTAGCACCATGTTGGGAAAGAGAACAAAATGTAAGACAAACCTATTCTTCATGGTGTTGTTTACAGTATATTAAAAAACAATCAATGCTCCTGGAAGTATTGGTTTCTGAACAGACTTCAGGCAATGAGTTATCTTGATTAGAGCAGTGTTTGGCTGCATGGGCAGCAGGACAGGTAAGTATTTGTTATCTTCTTTATAAGGAAGGCCTTTATTCAAAGTTTGACTTTTTGTGACAGAGTTACTTTAAATAAAAGCAAATACTCGTATATTGTACAGTAGTTACAATCTATTGAAGAATACATGCACTTTGCCCATTGTAACCTGGGGGACAGGTAGCAGGTACAAAGCTCCCTGGGATGAGCAGTATTTCAGCCACAAATACCAAATCCAGTGGGGTAGTGACAAACAAATAGGAACAAAAATAGCCAAACAAAAACCTAGCTGTGTCTCGGCACTAATTATACAGTATTTACAGGTCCTAACTACCAGGCCGAGCAAGCCTACAGCTTATAAGCTTCAACACACACAGCTTAATAGCTTTTACCAACCTTTTGCTCTCCTAGACAGAAGTTGTCTGAGGTTCCCAGGCCAAGAGCACTGGTTGTCTGTCTCAGGAGAGTTTAAATTGGCCTGGGGGAGAGGACCAAGACCCAAACTGGACCATAGTTTAGAGATCCCTGAATGTATAAGAGCGGAGCCTGGGAGACGTATAAAACCCTAACAGGACTTTTCCTGGCTCTCTCTGGGACACTCTGCTACACCATATACTGTACAGCAAGGTCACAAGTATACTTGAACGCTTCCCCTCTTTTCCCATTGCTGACAGTAGGGCTGACCATACACTTTGTGAATTTCAGCCAGTTCTTGTTGTACTGGCTAAATTTTGCTCCCTGGTGACCTTGCTTCCATTTTCCTGCATGACATCTTTTGAATAAAGAATTAAAGGAGATGAAAGTAAAGTGCTAACAGGGACTGCATCCAATCAGCTGCTTATGCCGGCTATCAGATTACTATGCCTACTATGGTCCAGATCTGCCCCCCCCCCCCCGAGAGATTCATACCTTAAATACAGTAGTAGCTCACTCCTGTCAGTTATGGTTAGGCTACAAAGATACATTTAACATGGCTTCTATCACCCCTCCTTTGGCCTTGTTTTTGTGTTACCCTCCGTATACGCCCGCCTTTAGAAACAGAAGTCCTGCTTAACCTTACTAATTTGAAATCACTTACCAAAAATAATGGATTTTGTTCTTTTGCATTTCTGCATTCAGAAAAGAACCTGCCATTAACAGAATTCACACTGTATACACCAATTCTTTATTTATTTTTTAGAACATTATTCCCTAACCCTTCAGACTCCTTATTTTCCATTTGAACAAATCTGCATATTATCCCCAAGAGATAAAGGACTGATCTCTCGTATATATAGCTACCTAAACACATTTTCTCTCTCTGAAAAATCTAAACGTATGCTTTAGTGGGAGACAGATCTGGACTGCTCCTTTTCCATTGAGGATTGGGGTACCACGATAGACAACCTATGTAAATGTACCCGCTCAACATCTATCAGGGAAACGCCAATAAATTACACACCAGATGATATATGACCCCTTCTAAGATACAATCCTTCTATCCAGTAGCCTCTCCTTGTTGCTTTAGAGGATACCCTGATCAAGGCACTTTTATGCACATCTTTTGAAATTGGAAATTTCTACAACCTCTATGGCAACAAACTGCTACAAATATAGCACCAGTAGCAGGTAAAACAATCTCCCTAACCCCACAAATATGCCTCTTATTTGCCTCCATATCCGATATAACCACCCCCTGTGTTAGATTATTACACACCTTGTTTAGTTCCATCCAATGGATCATAGCATATAACTGGCGTTCTCCTTCCCTTCCATGGGCACAGGTATTAGCAAGAATGGAAATTATTAAACGCATCTATCATACACTTTATGACACTATGCCTATTTTCAATAAAAAATGCATTTACTGGGATATGCCATTGCCTACAATACCGTAACACATTTGTATATTTATCTCTTCTTTTTAACAATTAATTCAGTAATACTAATCGGGTACAGATCCCTCACCACACATACACACATATGTGATACTTCATTACGACATTATATTGTATCAAAAGTTCTTCATGTCTATTACATCTGGGCATGTTATATATTTTGTCCTGATATAACATTTTAAGGCCTTGGCCTTATCTATATATGTGAATTGTAATATTACTGTACAAATTTTATTTTTTATATGATTGTACGTGTTTTTGACCTTCCTAATAAAAATGTTTTTCTAACAAAATAGTTTTCTTTTTCACAGGACAAATATAATATTAATTTGCCAAATCCTGTTTGCAATAATTTATTATGCATGTTATTGTATTCTCTTTCAAATATAAGCAGTACTGGATCCAACATATTCTAAAAAAACATTGATCCTAAGAGAAAAAAGCTAAAATCATAGCATACCCTAACAGGATTTGTCGAAACCTGTGACCTTCTTAAACAGAATTACACAAAATTCAATTATTGCATTTTTAAAATCGATTGAATAGAAACAGTAATGTGCACCATATAAAATCTGAAAATATTCAACCAAGTATGTCAAAATGATATGGAAATGTAAGGCCTACAATGATTTTTACCTTCAATGATAATTAATCATTAATAAATTGACATACAATATGGCTTTAAGAATAATTCAGAAAACTGCTATTCTGAGAACAGCTGACATCATAAAACAGCTCTGGTATTTTATCTAGAGTAAGTGTTTGTGAAAGACTGTTTATTTTGTCCACTATGGCACCTGGTTCATAGATGTAATCTCTGAACACTGTAATGTTACTGTAAATGAGTCACTCCCTTGCCTGGAGGGAATCACTTGGGGGCAGTTAGGATGACCTCTAACTCACCAGCATCTTAAGTTCCTGATAGTCAATCTAAAAGTGGCCTCCATTGACTGAGTACTAATGTTATCAAAATTCCTTGTTTTTGTTTTATTTTTTTGTTTTATTTAAAATGTTTGTTAACCCCCCCAAAAAAATAGATTCTGTCCCTTTAAAGCATTTTATTCATCACAGTGCTTGTGCTGTGACATTTGGCCCCCTGTAACACCTGTAATACCTGTCTGATCCTGTCAGTTTTTGCCCTCCCCTTTGTAAACTGACCACAGTTCATCATAGCTACTGAGCCCTGGCACCGTGGACAGTTTACGTGCCTCCATCATCCGCAGTTCTCCTGTTCTTTTCTGTGCAACTGTGTCCTCCTCCCCCTCTCCTCCCTGTCTGTCTACCACTGTGTCAGTGCCCACCCCCTCCTCTCCTGCTGCTCTCATAACTGTTAAAGATTTATATAAGCCACTATGTGTCCTAATAACAAGTGCTCCTGTCTGTGTGCTTTATTAAAATAAAGGCCTCCTTTACCGGATTTCATAGCAGTTCCCAGCGATCATGTGACCGGCTGGCTCTATTTCTCCTCTCCTCCTCATGTCCTGGCTGACGTCAGTGGGGGAATCTCAGCCCTGTCCACTGCATCTGTCAGCCCGGCAGAGGAGAGAGCCAGCCGGGGACGTGGTTGCAAGGAACCGCTGTGAAAAACGGTAAAGGAGGCATTTTTTTTAAAAAGCACACAGACAGGTGGGGCTTATATATAAAGTTATATAATTGGGTTAAAACGACTTTAAAGTCGGCATAGAGGGGATATAAAAGCTAATCAATGCTCTGCCTTGGCCTTCATTGAGCCCAGACTTCAGATGACCTGGAGGTCAGCCTAACGTATCATCATTATTTTTTGTTTCTCTTTTCTGTAACTTTTCTGTCTTGCAAGTTGTCTTAATATATTGATAACATTTGTATTTCCATCATAACAGCATTCATTTGTTGTACTACTAATTAACTTTGCAGTTCATTATATTTGATTTGAATAAAAATAAATTGGATTTTATTTTTCCTTTTATTTAGCACAGTGGTTATTCATTATTAATATTCTTATTAATGACAGAAATACAAGGCCTGATTTTTGACATAGATAAAAGGTGTTGATCACATATTAATAATCCTAAATAGGATCAAAGGAATAAGTGAGGTATTAAATTAGCCAAAACACAAATTATTACATTTCTGAATCATTGAATATCAAAGAACATTCACCCAACTGATGAATGATAGCGGCCTCTTTGTCATGCAGATTTGTCATGCGAATCTGACAAACATCTAAGGACACTGGACCACCAAACATCTCCTGATAAGGACTAATCCAAATTCCAGGTATCGCTGACTGCCTATGAGATGTTACCTAACTGCATTTGTTTTCCGTTTGAGCCAATATTAACACTTAAGCAAACATTCAAATTTTCCCCTTTGGGCCAATATCAAGAAATATTATTAGAATCAGTTACTTCTACCTATTGTTATATTAGTCTCACGTGTGTTATTTCTTTATGACAGGTTCCCTTTAATATTTTAGGCAAATTGTATTGTCAAAAGAATCCCAGCCAGAGCTCTAAAACTCTCCTAGAATATAATTCAATGCCACTGGCAACACTTACCAAGCAATGCCATTGTTAAGACAGTTAAATGTTAAGATAAGAATTAATGTAAGAATGTCATAATCATTTCAAACACAGTATTGAAGAAGACATTCCAAATGAACATATTTCCTTTATAAAAGACTCATGTTAAATAACCATCACAATAATGGTTTTTAATGTCATGTGACATCATCAGTATGTCATCGGGTTATACACTTGCAGATTTAGATGGTTCTCTAAATGAAATAGGTATGATTGCTTGCTGGATGATAATCTGTCAAAAATGGGGCATTTCTGTTCTAAAAAATAAATTGCTATGTAGCCACCTGTCAGCTTTTCATCAAGTGTCTTCACCTTCGATGGAGATAGAGAAATGGAATTGGATCACTGAAATATAGTTATTTATTTTTACTAGGACCTTTTCTAGCTGAAATTTAACCTTATGATCTAGACAGAGAATGTATGTTTGCCACAGAAAAGAGATTATTGCTATTTTTTTTAAGTTTTTGTCCATAACTGTATGATAATATTCATAAATACTCATATAACTTGAAGCGTAAACCCAGCTTAGACATCTATATAAATTCTTGCAGGAAAAAATGTAAAATGTTCATATCTGTTTCATCTACTATATAATTAATTCATTAGTATATGCTGGATACTAAAATCACTATACGTACTATATAATAAAAGTTGTGACACAGTAAGGCAATTCTGTCATTTATCTACCCCTCCTTTTCTCTTGCCCATTCACAGAACGCCTTGCATTCTGCAACACTCTCATTCCCCCCATTTGGATTTCAGATCTCAAATTCAGCAACCAACCAACTTCTTCTCTCGGTCCACTGCTCTTGAAGCAGCTAGTTGTTGGCAACATCACTGTAGAACTAAATAATGCCAAATAGTAACACTGGAACCTATTGAATTTTAGAGCTGAAGATCTCTGGATTGGAAAAAAGAGGTAAGTGCAAGGACTCATTCTGACATGGAATTTTGGGGGCATTAAAGTTTGATTAAGGCATGCTAAAGTGTTATCTTATCAAATATCATCACATCACATTTTAGCATTCCTTAAAGCCAATCTAAACCCCAACTGGATGACATTTGGTTTGGTAAAGCACGTTGTACCATAGACAGTTGCCATGTTTTTTTCTTTTAGAAAAAAAAATCAGTTTTCGCCTCATATTTATCTTTGTTGCATCTCAGTGCTGCCAATCTTCTGTAGCCTCTTTATAGCAAATTCCTGTACATACAGGCCTGGTATGAATCTTAAGGGAAACTACATGCCTATTTTCATGTACTGTCCCTTTGCAAAAAAATAAATAAAAAATAGCAGACCTTTATTAAGGCATGCAGCCTGGGCAGCAAGGAAAAAAAGGGCGGCAAGAATATCTCTCCCCCCACCCCCTTACTTCATAAACCATACCAACCTTTCAATATGGGGGGGGGCACAATACCAAGCCTTTCAGCATTGGGTTGGGGTTACGGGCAAGAGGTGGCCAAAAGGGAGGTCCTCCAAAAGAGATGTGGGAGTTTGTTGGGGAGGGGGAATTATAGGAACCTGGAAGACCACTTTTAATAACATTCCAACAGTGCCCTGGTCATACCAGACCCTTATTCTGGGTTGTAGCTTGGTTGACCAAGGTAAAGAACACGCTTGCATACTGAGCATTGACACATCCATCTATAGTTGCCATTGGAAGCAAATGTGAGAGGGTAACAGTGCAAGAGAGTAGAAGAGATAAGTTGAGAAACAGGGACAGTGAGTTGTCATCTTGGAACAGGTAAGTACAAGAACCGTCATGGTGATATTTTCAGGTATGTTTTAGGTTAATACTGAGATTTTAAAAGACTTAAAAAGCTCTTGTTGGAATACTTGCCTCTTCTTTGATGCTGCCCCCTGCAGTCTCACTAGTTCAAGGATCCAGCACTGCTTTCTATTCTTTACCCAAAGTATTTAACCCACTTCCTGGGAGCCCAGGGCATCAAGACTCTGCCCAACACAACAGATTCAAAGGAGAATGCTGCAGAGAGTGACCACATCATTATTTGATGCTCTTCTCTGCAGTATTTAAGACCTGATAACTGCCTGATGAAGAAGGGCCAAGAAAAAAAAAATGATGTCCTCACCAGACCAGACCCAAGATCTCTTGAAAAAAGGTATGTAATGTATATTAAGATTTTTTGTTTTTGGCTGCTACAGTGGGGGGAAGGGGGGCCCCAGCACAGAGTTAAAATTTAAGTGATATTGCAGATTTAGGATTCAAGATTAGCTCAAAATCATAAAAAAAAATAAAAAAAAAATTCCTTATTTATTGAGAGGCTCAAAATTGGATTGAATGATCCAAGAGGCAAAAAACAAGCAAACCAAGACTGCATTTATCTAGCTTGTTTTCTTCCATCTGCCAGCCTATGATAAAAACAACATTTTTTTTAAGTTTAAATACATGCTATTTTTTCACATTAAGTACAATTCACATTTCAAAGTTTTAAAAGGAAAATAATCATCATACTAATATAACAACAATATGTGACAAAGTTGTTTTATCAAGTCTGTTCTTTTACAGTTGTTACCATGCTGAGTTACGTGCTGTGGAGCCATCTGGATGACAAGGTTATTATAATCCATGAAGATTACAGCCAAACCCAATGGAAATGTTACAATACTTAAATCCTACATTGTGCATGCTGATTCACAACAAACACACTAAAAAGTTATTGTGTTTTCCTAAAATACACTGCCTTAATAGTACAAAGCTGGAACCATTTCTTTAGGCTTCTCTTGTGCTAAGGGAAGAAGATTGTTATTTGTTAGTCGTGTTCTTTATGAAAATGTATTGTGGTTTTGTACATACTTTTTGCTTTATTAATTTATTGTAGGCATAAGGCAGGCTTAAAAAAAAACTATTTTAAAATATTTGTATATTTTTAAGTAAGTATAAAATATGGTAAATGGATATTACATGTTGACTTTTGCAAGCCAGAGGAAGCCTGCTATTTTTATATGTAATTATTGCTATACATTTGCAATAGAGAATGCAAAAGAATTAAAAGGATGATTTTAACATTTGTTGGTAAATTTTATTTCCAATTTTCTTAGCTTATTAATGTCCCAATGAAAGCTGTCTCTGTAAAGATAAAACTAAACACTTACCTTTCCTACCACATGCACTTCTGAACACCACTGTACTGATGAGAAATCACCAGTTGAAGGTTCAAACCGGGAGTGTTGATCTCCTGGTCCCCTGCAATGCTCTGTGGTCCCTACCCATAACACTCACTGTAGTAATGTAGACACTCAGTGCAAGGAACAACTGAAAGTTCTAGGAGACCAGGAGATCAACACTTCTGGGAGAGTGGATTTCTAGAGGAACTGCATCTGCAATTTTTCAGTGGCAGAAGTTTATATTTGTATGGAGACAACGTTTTTTTTTTTTTTAACAAACATAAAGCGATTGTAAAGGATTTGTTTAAAAATAATTACTCATCTCCATTCTTTCCTGCTCTTCTCGTGTCTCCCGCTGGTGCCGCTGGTTCCTCCTCTCTGTCCACAGCCCCCACGGGAAGCCGCTTCCCATGGGGACATTCATGCGTGCTTGCTCCGCTGCGCCCATTGACACAGACAGCGGGACTTGGCCTCATCCCCCCCCACTCCCTTGTCACTGGCTTTGATTGACAGCACTGGGACACTGGCTCTCACTGGCTCCCGGTGCCCCAGCAAAATTCAGCGAGACCCGGAAGTGAGTGGAGAGAAGAGCTGCAGACGTACACAGCACTGGATCGAATGAGGGCTCAGGAAAGTATTGGGAGGGGTGAGGGGCAGAATCAGTGCCTAAACATGTTTTACCTTAATGCAAGAAATGCATTAAGGTAAAAAATGTTTAGGCTTTAGAACCTCTTTAACCACTTCCATACTGGGCACTTATACAGCTTCCTGCCCAGACCAATTTTCAGCTTTCGGCGCCGTTGCACTTTGAATGACAATTGCGCTGTTGTGCTACACTGTACCCAAACTAAATTTTTTATCATTTTGTTCCCACACATAGAGCTTTCTTTTGGTGGTATTTGATCACCTCTGCGATTTTTATTTTCTGCAAAAATAATTTAAAAAGACCGAAAATTTTGAAAAAAACATATTTTTTTGTTTCAGTTACAAAACTTTGTAAATAAGTAAGTTTTCTCCTTCACTGATGGGCACTGATGGGGCTGCACTGACGGGCACTGATAAGGCAGCACTGATGGGCACCGATGAGGTGGCACGGATGGGCACCGATAGGCGGCGCGGATGGGCACGGATAGGCAGTGCGGATGGGCACCGATAGGCAGCGCGGATGGGCACCGATAGGCAGCGCGGATGGGCACTGATAGGCGGCACGGATGGGCACAGATAGGCGGCACGAATGGGCACAGATGGGCACAGATAGGCGGCACGGATGGGCACAGATAGGCGGCACGGATGGGCACAGATAGGCGGCACGGATGGGCACCGATAGGCGTCACGGATGGGCACTGATAGATGGCATGGATGGGCACTGATAGGTGGCACGGATGGGCATGGATGGGCACTGATAGGTGGCATGGATGGGCACTGATAGGTGGCACTGTAATGTGTTAATGGATGCCAATCAGTGTCAAACAATAATGCCTGCCAATCAGTGATGCCCATTGTGGGCACTGATTGGCATCCATTAGGGGCACTGATTGGCATCCATTAGGGGCACTGATTGGCATCCCTGGTGGTCTAGGGAGGCATACCTGGTAATGGACATCCCTGGTGGTCCAGTGGCATCCCTGGTGGTCCAGTGTGGGCATCCTCGGGGGGGCTGTGCTGATAATTGATCATCACAAACCCCCCCTGTCAGAGGAGCAGCCGATCGGCTCTCCTCTACTCACGTCTGACAAACGATTACCGGCTTTTCCTGTTTACATGTGATCAGCCGTGATTGGACATGGCTGATCACGTGGTAAAGAGTCTCCGCCGGAGACTCTTTACCTAGATCGGTGTTGTGGGGTGTCAGACTGACACCCTGCAACAACGATCGCCGCGATGCGCCCCAGGGGGCGCGCAGCGGCTTAAAATCCTGAGGACGTCATATGACGTCCAGTCAGGATTTTAAAACCACTTTGCCGACGTCAATCCACTATAGGGCGGGCGGCAAGTGGTTAAAGTGGAACAGTGTCCTCCCATTAAAAAATATGTGCTGCAGCACTTAATTATAAGTGTATTTGCATTTAAAATTTTCTTTTAGTGCCCCTGCAAAGTCTGACAAATATCTGCTAGTAAAGTACACACAATCAGTGCTGGGACAAGGTCAGCTAGAGCCCAGGGTGAACATGCCAAACTGTGCCCCCAACGCCCCCCCAGAAGATGCATTAGCATTATGTGTCAGCAAAAATCCCCCAAGTGCTCAACACTGAGCACTAATTTGCATGATTACCCCTAAGCATAAATTCCCCCTCCCGGTATAAATCTTTGCCCCCCCTCAAAAAAACACCCCTCCTAGAACAAATCCTCTACCCCTAAAATGTCCCCTCCAAGTACACATTCTCTCCCCCCACTCAGATTCCCTTCTCCCAGGCCAAACCCCCCCCCCCCCAAAAAAAAAAATCTCCCTCCTAGCACAAATACCCCCAATCATCTCTACTAGTACAAATCCTCTCCCCCCAAAAAAGTCCCGTCCTAGCACAATCCCACCCCCCTCTCTACCATAACACCTCTTCTAGCACAAAACCCCTAAATCCCCCCTCTTAGCACAAATCCTCTCCCCCCATTTCTCCTCCCAACACAGATCCCCCTAAATCACCGCTCCTAGCACAACCACCCAAATTTCTCCTCCTAGACCAATTCTTACCCCCTGCCGTCCCCCTTCAAACATACCCCCCATCCCAATCTCTTCACATTGCCCTCCCACCTTACATGATACCACAGTGCCCAGAGCAGAAGCCCCCCTGCCCACCCCTTGTCCCGGCCCTGCACACAATACAGCTTCCTGTGATGGGGTGGCAACAATGCTGTACTGCTCCTGAATTCAGAGCAGAGTTGCCAATCTCATGTAAGCTGTGCCTGCTTGCAGTACAGGCTGATAAAAAACTGTTGCAGAGGACATGGTTATCAGTCACTGTGGATTCACAACCCTGTAGCTTGTCATTCTGCGTCTAACCACAACTAATTCTGCCCACTGCTTTCTAGATTGACAGCACTGCTTCAGTTGCTGAAACCACTGTGAGCTGCAGTGTCTGAGAGGGGGAGCATGTGAGCCACAAATAAAGGAGGATTTGGGCCAGCCAGGAAGGGTACATTTTATTTTTTTGCTTATTTTATTAGACTTGTGCATGACATAGTAACAGTATTTGGTATTTGTCTTTAGTTAGCTCACAACCATTATAGTTGTCTTTTTTATTTTTTTCCTATCTTACAATTATATAGCAATAATTACATATTTAAAAACAGCATGCGCAGTTTTCTCTGTAATGTTTAATCTCTCCAACTAAGCCACGAACAGCATTATAAACCCAGCAAGGTTTTTAATCCCTCCTAATTCTATCCAAAACTAAAAAGGATTTTTTTTTTTTTTTTGCAGGAAACATGCTTTCAAATAAAAATCTTATTCCCATATAACTCTGGCTCAAAGATGTTTTTGCAAAAGTATATTTTGATTAAGCTTTTAAAATAGATATAAATTGCAAGAGCTTGCACACAAATATTTGGTTTTGTTACAGTGAACTCAAAGATTTTTCTCTTTTTTTTTTTTTTACTTAGGGAAATTTAAATTTGGAACGGAGTTTTAATGCTTTAAAGTTTTAGCTGATACGTTGTATTTTTTTCTTCTGGAACTAATGAAATGTATTCTGGACAAACAGAAATGGTCACAGACAGAATTGATTGTGTCGCTTGATGAAATCAAAGAATCTTGAAACCTCTTTCAGTAAAGAAAAGCTACTCAGGTGATAGAGTGCTGAATGCTGAACAGAAAAACTAAATAGAAAAACATATTTTGTACATAAACTGGCCAGGAATAAGAAGAAGTTAGTTTTAGGCTAATGGTACATGGGATTTTACATCCCCTGAGCCCTACCAGAATTTGGCTGATGTTGTTAAAACCCACTAAGGTTTAGAAAACCCTCTTGGCTAATTAGAATTAGCTGCAAAGTTTGGGACTTATGTTCATATAAAGAGTTACGCTAATATTACAAACACCAGTGATAAACCAAAAATCTAAACGTGATGAAAAAGGTTCTTTAGTGGTATCCGCACTATCCACCACCTTGTAGTGTATGATCCTTCAACAGTCACCTCCACCAGTGGCGTCACTAGGGTTGGTGTCACCCGGTGCGGTAAAATATGGTGTCACCCCCCCCCCCCCGTCTAGGCTGCCCAGCACCATGCAGGCAGCACACAGTCACGGGGCGCACCCCGAACCGGTTAGGGTAGTATAGGGTCGTATAGTGGCAGGTTGGGGTGGTATATGGCAGGTTAGGGTGTTACAGGGCAGGTTAAGGCGGTATGGAGCAGGTTGGAGTGGTATAGGGAAAGTTAGGGTGGTACAGGAAAATTAGGGTTGGAAAGGGCATGTTGGGGTGGTATAGGACTGGTTGGGGTAGTATAGGGCAAGTTGGGGCAGGTTGGGGTAGCATGGGGCAAGATGGGGTGGTATACGGCAGGCTGGGGTGGCACAGGGCAGGCTGGCGTGGTACAGGGCAGGCTCCTGTGGCACAGGGCAGGCTGGGGTGGTATAGGGCAGGCTGGGGGGTATGGGGCAGGCTGGGGTGGCACAGGGCAGGCTGGGGTGGTATAGGGCAGGCTGTGGGGGTATGTGGCAGGCTGGGGTGGCACAGGGAAGGCTGGGGTGGCACAGGGCAGGCTGGGGTTGTATACAGCAGGCTGGGGTGGT
Organism: Rana muscosa; assembly: GCA_029206835.1. Taxonomy (NCBI): domain Eukaryota; kingdom Metazoa; phylum Chordata; class Amphibia; order Anura; family Ranidae; genus Rana; species Rana muscosa. The sequence continues at coordinate 348,170,178 of CM055119.1, forward strand.
ATGGGGCAGGCTGGGGTGGCACAGGGCAGGCTGGGGTGGTATAGGGCAGGCTGGGGTTGTATACAGCAGGCTGGGGTGGTATGGGGCAGGCTGGGGTGGCACAGGGCAGGCTGGGGTTGTATACAGCAGGCTGGGGTGGTATGGGGCAGGCTGGGGTGGCACAGGGCAGGCTGGGGTGGTATACAGCAGGTGGTGGCACAGGGCAGGCTGGGGTGGTATAGGGCAGGCTGGGGTGGCACAGGGCAGGCTGGCTTGGCACAGGGCAGGCTGGGGTGGTATACAGCAGGCTGGGGTGGTATGGGGCAGCACAGGGCAGGCTGGGGTGGTACAGGGCAGGCTGGCGTGGCACAGGGCAGGCTGCAGGGGTATGGGGCAGGCTGGGGTGGCACAGGGCAGGCTGGGGTGGTACAGGGCAGGCTGGCGTTGTATACAGCAGGCTGGGGTGGTATATTAGATGTATTAGGCACAGTAGCTGAGTGTACTGGTCTGGTGGGGGGAGGGGGTGGCTGGACACAGCTATATTATATATAGCTGTGTCTAGCAGACCACCTTGCACCCCCCCCTCCCTCGTTATCAGACTAGCACAGGGCGCCAGACACTGTCTGAGAGTCCTCCCACACCAGCTCTCAGGTGGCCTGCCGGTACCATGGAAACCCCCCACCTACACCTCACCTTGGGCTCGGGCCGGCGATGGACACCAGGACACCCCCTCACAAGCCGAGTGTCACCCTTCACTCGTTCACTTCCCTCCCGCCTGTACTGTATTCACCTCTTCCGGCCGGGAGTCTGGAGAAAAGATGGGGACAGCGTCACAGCATGCAGCCGCGCCGCCTGGGCGGTGTGAGATGTGACAGGCACACGCTCACTGGCTCAGTAGGGAGGACCCGGAGAAGGAAGTAGGAGAAACACGCACACCAGGCGTGGCCGCGGTGCTGGAGGTGTTCTTCCAGCGGGGTGACCGGGGTCAGGCTGAAAAAAAAAAAAATACCAGGTTTTTCCTCACCCTCGGAAGAGTCGGGATGGTGTCACCCCTCTAGCGGGTGTCACCCGGGTGCGGACCGCACCCCCGCACCCCCCTAGCAACGCCTCTGACCTCCACCACCTTACCAGCTTGCACAGACCTCCTATCATGGAAGGTCAGTGACACTTTTGGCTCCAAAGTCAGCCAGGGCCTTTAACCATCCGAGGAATGGCATATGAACCCACCACCCGGGTGACGTTATCACAGGAGATCCCCAAAATACAAAAGGCTCACCATAGTGTATAACCCTTAAAAACGTTATTCAAAGCATATAAAATATTGCACAAACATGCTGGCCGGCCGAATAGCAGCAACCCATTCTTCCGGGATTTTAGGATTGCAGGGACGTCAGCACCTTATGCCTTTGTATGCCCACCTCTAAAGAAAAGAGTACTTTTAGCCCTTTATAAACATGCCACCTCAAACACAGTTGACACCCTCTGTGGAAGTCACGCTTTTTGTGTGCATTGCGGCAAAATAACACACTCAGTTCCAGTGCAATAAAATAACTTTTATTGAAATAATGCAGAAACAGTTCAGAAGAAACCCAATGGAAAGGCAACCCAACCGGGCACACTCACAGCTCCAACAGCATGTAGAGAGCAGACAGTAGCTGACTGTCTATAGAGAGGGGAAAAATGCGGCCTGGCCATCTTGTGCCCAACAGGTAGGTGTAAGAATATTTGTGAGTCCTAACCTTTCCCTGCCGCTAGTGCTGTCCCTAACAGTTGGGGTACCTGTCTCTACTCTACCAACTCACAAATGCATGTCAAACCCTGGGAACCAGGAACTTAAATGGGTTCTGTCTGATCCAAGGTGGCTGCCAGAGTCACATGGGTCAGCAGTATCCAATGTTCCTCCTGACTTCCTCTTCAACTACAGTGCCACTGCAGAGAGCACCACCTGCAGTGGAGAAAGTTGACTGCATCGGCCTACATGTTGCTTGCAGAATCATTTGACTATAGCAGCCCAGCGCTACATCATAAACTAAGAAATGCTTCAGAAGCACCAACTTGTCCAAAAAAGCACTAATTAGTTCATTTTGTAACTAAGGAAAACAATCAACTCATTTTGGGGTTTATATTCCTCCCCCCTCATAAGGGCTTAAATATTCTAGTGAGCTTGAAGTTGGGGGGCTTGATTAAAAGAATAGCTGAAACTGATATTTTAGTAGAGACACTCAGAATCTGAGCAATTACTGAAGACACCAAATTCTGAATGTGTCTAATGGAATATCAATTTAAGCTATTCTGGTAATTAAGTCCTCTAACTTAAAATTCACACATTATCCCAGCTCTGAAGAAAGGGGAACGCTAAAATACCCCAAAACAGGCAAGCGATTCTGCATATTAGAAAAAAGAGCTAATCAAAACTTTTTATAATCATTGACTAATGGTCTGCTACTCTTGTTGCATTTTTTACATTTTCGCTCTTATGCCGCGTACACACGATCGGAATTCCGCTCAAGCTTGGCTTGCATACACACGGTCACACAAAAGTTCTCTGAACTTTCGACTGTCAAGAACGCGGTGGCGTACAACACTACGACGAGCCGAGAAAATGAAGTTCAATGCTTCCGAGCATGCGTCAAATTGTTTCCGAGCATGCATAGGAATTTTGCGTGTCGAAATTGCTACAGACGATCGGAATTTCCGATAGGTACTTTTTCCGTCTGAAAAATAGAGAACCTGCTCTCAATCTTTTGTTGACGCAAATTCCGACAGCAAAAGTCCAATGGAGCCTACACACGGTCGGAATTTCCGACCAAAAGCTCACATCGAACTTTTCTTGTTGGAAATTCCGATCGTGTGTAGGCGGCATTAGTCCCTTTTTTAGGGACACTCTATTCTTTATGAGCAATCCCACCAAAGATTGTGAGCTCCACAGAATGGACTAACTTCCCATAATGATACTGATACTCTTCCACACATTATCTGGATTCCAACATTACATCAAAGCAGGGTTATCATTCTCATTTCTGGACGGTCCTCCTTGTTGCACTTTGGGCCTCTCCCATCCAGGAAGCAAAAACTATGAGCTGTTTGATTTATACATGTATGCCCTGGGGTAGAACAAAAGTATCATGTTAACTAAGAACAAAATACTTACCTTCCCCCACCACTCGATTTAGCTGTCCAGCTTACACAGGGCTATTGGAATGGGTCACCTGCTCATTCATATCTGGAAGTTTTGAGTATTACCTTCAGCTCCTGGAACAGAGAATTAAAGTGGTTGCAAAGTTACATGTATTAATTACTTTGATTCTCTCTGTTTTAGGTCCCTGTTTAGTGCAGTGTGTGTATTTTCCTAAAATTAAAATGCAAAATACCTTATTTGCAGAGCCCTACTGTGCTGTCATGTGACCTCCCTCTGCTTCCCTTCTCAAGTAAGTGAGTACAGTGGGAGGGGCAGAGATTCCCCTCTGATGCATGCAAGCTAGCAGTGGGAGGTCACATGTCTGCACAGCAGGGCTCTGCAAAGAAGTTATTTAGCATTATAATGTTAGGAAAACACACACACACACTGTACTGAACAGGGACCTAAAGCAGAGAGGATCAAAGTAATGAATACATGTTTCTTTACTTTACAAGCGCTGGAGCAGCTGCAGGGAATAGAATTACACAGGGAGGAGAGGGGCAGGGAGGAGATTGGCTCTCAAACAGACTACAGAACTGAAGGGAGAGAGGGAGGGGGAGTGGGGCAGATGAAGAGACCCTGAGGAGAGCTGGATGACGAAGGCACATAAACTGACCACGCTATGAGAGATCAGCAGCCATGATAAACGTGGTCAGTTTACAGAGGGGAAGACAGGAACAGGCAGGATCAGCCAGACATTGTAGACCATAGAAAGGGACATATCAAAAGCGCTGTGCTATATCTCGTGCCTTAAAGAGACAGCATTTTCTTTAGGGTTACAACCACTTTAAGACCCCTTTCACACTGGGGCGCTATAATGCTAAAAATAGCACCTGCAAAACGCCCTGAAAGAGCCGCTGCTGTCTCTCCAATATGAAGGGCTTTCACACTGGAGCGGTGCGCTAGCAGGATGGTAAAAAAAAGTCCTGCTAGCAGCATCTTTGGAGCGGTGAAGGAGCGTTGTGTATACCGCTCCTCCACCGCTCCTGCCCATTGAAATTAATGGGCAGTGCCGCTATACCGCCGGCATAGCGCTGCTGCAGCAGCGCTTTGCAGTGGTTTTAACTTTTTCTCAGCCGCTAGCGGGGGGGGGTAAAAGCGCCTCGCTAGCGGCCGAATAGCGCCGTGAAATTGACGGAAATTGACGTAAAATGCCGCTAAAAATGGCGGCACTTTACCGGCGACGCACCCACCGCCCCAGTGTGAAAGGGGCCTAAGGCAAACCTATTGCTTTGCCCTGAATGAACAGACCATGGGTTTCCTTTAAGGTAACTGAGCTTTCAGCACTATTTTTTTTCTCTATATTTTATTCTAAATTAGATACCAGGGCTGTGGTTATTTACATTTCCATATAACAGATGTTAATTAGGCTGTCAGTGCTTTCTGCATAAAATGTCTTGCTTCCTGCTAGGCCAAAACAACCTTTATCATAAGGGTGTACTGCAAACTTCTAGCTCAGCTGCTTTTACTCGATATTAAAAAGAAAACACGCAGAAGTGACTACATAACTGCCTGTTTATCCAAATTGTTTCTGCAGCAGCAGATTGAATACCTTAAAACTGAGAGGAGATAAAGACATGGGAATGAGGGATATAACCAATGACAATTAGTTGTACTCAGGATCTTTTGCTGGCGACTCACATTATTGCCGGAAGAGGAATTATGAAAAGGGCTCCACAGCTGCTGAAAAATGCAACTGTGTCGGATTTATTTGTACTTATCTTCAAACTTGGATAATGCGTGTAAAATAAAAACCGAGGACTGACGTTACTAGGCGTTGTGTGGAACAATAACGCAGAGAGATAGCTGCTGAATGGCTTGTATGTTTTACGCATCAATATGGCTAAGTGCCGCATTCTGTGATCACTTGTTTGCTGATGAGAAGTGCTGAGAATGATTTGCATATTTATCTGCAATAAGAATCGCTGGAATGAGGCCAGAGATGGTCTGGGTGGTGACTAAGAATGGACAGAAAATAAAGTGTTGGTAAGTTGTTTGTAAAGAAATATCTGCTGTTTAATCCTAGGGTAGATATTAAAGGACAGCTTCAGTTTTTTGAACACCCCACTACCCCAAGGGCAAATACTGCAGTTACACCCCTTAGATCTTCATCGTGTGACCTTTCCTGGCACTACATTGTACCTAGGTAATTGTCCCTAATCACCGCCACATGATCGGCAGGCATACAGATGGAATAATTCCTGACACAGCTGCAGGGGAGGGCTGGCGGTCTTAGGTGTGGGGGGCAAGTCCAGTCAAGTGGCCAATTGAACCACCGAATCAGCTCACCATCCATGGCCCACCTGTTTTTTCAATGCAGCCTCACCAATGCCCATCAGTGCAGCCAACTCCAGTGCCCATCAATGCAGCCTGATCACTGGGGCAGGTTACATGGGGTGTATGGGGGGAGATGGGGGGTCAGCGAGGGGTGTCAGGGTCTCTCACCTCAGCGATCTCAGCTCAGCAGGTCCTTGCACGCCACGGTCTCCTGGGGGGGTAACGCTCCTGATCCTGGGGTCAAGTTGCAGCCAGCACCCAGCCCTGCAGCCCGACTCCTTGCCTCTGTCTGCTTCCAAGAATCCGGTCCCAGGGAGTTGTAGTTTCCTCTGCACTGCTGTGTTTTCCACCCACCAGAAGCTTGAGTGCGGACTACAACTCCTGGAATGCAACAGCTAGTGGTCGGCCGCCATGGCCCGACTTCCTAGACCAGAATAAAAAAGAAAATGGTAGCAGGCAGCGGCTGCCGGCCATTTTGAACATAAGTTAGGGCGGCCTGGGAGGCAATTGCCACCCTGCCCCCTGGCCCAGCCCTCCCCTGCACAGCTGTGATGCAGTACATTGGTTTTAATACAATTGGTTGATTTGTGTGATACACAGGATACAATGTCCGGTATATAATCAGTCCAAACATTTAAACATTCTCACAAATATGGTATCACAAATACTCCGAAGGAGTAGCAGAATGTGGTTTGCAGTGTGATTTTAAGTATGCCAATGCTGCATGCTAGAAATATTTTATTAAATTGACACCTATTTCGCATTTCCAAAAACTTGTGACAAAATAATGAAGTCTTCAAAAGACTCACCATACTTCATTGAAAATACCTTGGGGTGTTTGCTTTACAAAATGTGGTCATGTTATGGGTGTTTCCACTGTCCTGGTGCTCCAGGGACTTCAAAAATGTGATAGGTAGTCAAGAAATTAGATGCGCAATGTATGCCCCCAGAAAATCTGATGGTCCTCCTTGGATTTTGGGCCCCTCTGTGTGGCTAGGCTGTAAAAAATGCACACACATGTCGTATCCCCATACTGGTGAGGCATAGCAGAATGTGTTTTGGGATGTAGTTCTAAGTATGCCTATGCTGTGTGCGAGACATGACTTGTTAAAGCCCAACTCACGGGTCAACTGCTCATTTTTGTCTAGAGTATTTGAGAATGGATACAAATAATTTTTTGGGAGGTGTGGGACTTTAAAGGTGCACTTAATATGAATCCATATAACACAGATTATATAAAAAATTGATGTATTTTATTAATTCACATAGAAAGGGATAAAAACATTTCATACAATACATCCGCATCGATTTATATGAAAAGGACACGACTTTCAATGTTATATTTCTGTTTCCATGCTTTTAATTCTAGATGTTTCACCGTGAGGCTTCTTCAGGAAAAGGAGAGGGATCATAACTACTAGATAAATAAACAAACATGTCAAAAGAAAATCATAAACATTATTGCGTTACACATATACAAATTCTATACATATTCTAGGTAAATAAAGTACACAGATGCATCCCCCTAAACCTGGCAAAAGTCCCTAACATGCTGTTTCCTACCTCCAAGAAATTAGTTATTGAAACCAATTTATGGCAAAGTCGTGAAAGAGGAGTCAATTCTGGTGGCCCTGTGCATCTAGCCAACTAAGGTTAATTGCCCACATGTGCCAGATCTCCTGCAAGGAAGGGTATGGTCTCAAAAGGTCTAGCCGATCGACTGCTATCTCTAGAGATTCAATAGGAAAAATCAAGATCTCTATTTATCAAAAATGCACACCAATCCAAGTTCAAGATGATATGTGAATGTTTAAAAAGTAAGCCTAAGCTGTACCTGCTCTGTCGGGAGATTGTCAGTGATCTAAAGGTATGTGTATTCAAAAAGAGGGGGGGTACCCAACCAGTAATACTGGGCCCAAACGGACCTGCAATTACAGAAAATTAGGTATACCAAATGTCAACTCTAAGCCGATAGTACTATAGCTTCCCGCTGAAGTCCAAACATAGTCCATCTTTAACACACACCTGCTCGCTGTCAAGAGAGAGGTAAAGCTCCCAGGGACACCAACAAAATGGCATCTGCCACATAGGTCCCTATATACCCCTCCCCATCGCGTCAGATGCGAACGTCATGATGTGATGTGGATGCAAATGGGAGGGGCCATGCATGCACAGCAGCCCCGAGGCTCCGGCCGCATCTGTGTATCAGACCATAGCTCCAGCCAAGAGGCGGAGACAATCGCTACAGGTGAACACGCCCCAGGGCAGTGCTGCCAAAGGTAGTGTCCCCAACCCCATTTGGACTGGGATTCACGGGCGGAGACACGGCATCTACCTAGAAATGCCGGAACAGGCATGGCCCCTCGATGGCAGGCGTGCATGGGGACCACACACGTGTGGTCCAGGGTGGCCCTGCTGCGTGTATGTACATCCCCACGGACGCCCTCGGACGTGCGTATGGGGATCGAATGGGCGGATGGGCGAACACGTGGGGAGAGCGCCACCTGCCATCAGAAAGCACTCCAGAAATCAAAAGACAAAAAACAAACAAAAAAGTATTAGAGAATGGACATATACTTACCTAATCCTCTAATTTTCCCTGCATAAGACCGGTCCCTGTGGCTCCTGCTCCCCCACAGGCTAGCATTCTCGTGCTGTTCCTGATGTCATCAAGTCCATAGACCTGCTCTAGACGTGAGGACATCAAAAACAGTTCACTGCTGGATGGTGGGGAAGCGTTGTTTGAAGGTGGAGTGGAGTATCAGGTGAGTATAAGCTTCATCCAATCCCCTAGACAAAAATGAGCAATTGACCCATGCAGTGTGGGCACAGCTCCACTGAATGGGAAAACTCTTGCTTTGCCTGGAGGCTTTAAAATGACAACTTTGTGGGGAAAAATAAGTCTACTCTAATCTAATCTAATTTCACTTTTCATTTCCAATTGTGGCAGAAAATTACAACTTCAAAAAACTCACCATGCCTTTTACTAAATACCTTGGACTGTCTAATTTAGAAAAAGGGTCACTTGAGGGGTGTTTGTACTGTCCTGGCATTTTAGGGCCTCAAGAAGACAGTCAGTACATCAGGACTGATCAATTTCATCAGGACTGATCAATTTTCAAATATATATATATATATATATATATATATATATATATATATATATATACACACACCATAGTTTGTAGACCTACATTTATAAAAAAAGATTATTTATTTGCAAAATGTTATAAATGAAACTTTTTTTTTCAGTATTTTTTTTTTTTTTCATTTATATAGCAAAAAATGTAAAACCCAGTGGTGATTAAATATGACCAAACGAAAGCTCTATCTGTCTAAAAAAAATGCTAAAAATGTCATTTTGGTACTGTATTACATGACTTAGTAACTGCCATTCAAAGTGTGATAGTGCTGAAATTTTTAAAATGGCCTGGGCAGGAAGTAGGTGAAAGTTTCCTGTATTGTGGTGGTTAAGGTTTTGTCCCTGAGGACTCTAAATGGCACTGTGAAGGGTTCCATGTTTGTGTTCCCTCATTTCCTGAATGGTAAAAGATTGTCCACCAGGGTAAAATCTCTATACTAGAGCGCAAAATAACAGTAAAATCTGACAGGTTCTCTTAAAGTGATTGTAAAGTCTTGTGTTTTTTTTTTTGCTTTAAAAATAACAAACATGTTATAATTACATGCTCTGTTGCAGTGGATTTGCACAGAGCAGCCCAGATCCTCCTATTCTCGTGTCCCTTGCTGGAGCTCCTAGCCCCTCCCTACTTCTGAATGCCCCCACAGCTCCGTGTAGCCATTCAGAGATGGACCCCCGACCTGGCACAGCCCCTTCTCCCCCCTGATTGGCTGACTGATTTTGTTAGACAGCAGTGGGAGCTGATGGCGCTGTGCTGCTGTCTCAGCCAATGAGGAGGGGTGTCCCGGCCAGACGAGACACTCGTGCAACATTGCTGGACAGAGAGGGGGCTCAGGTAAGTATTAGGGGGGCTGAGGGGGCTGCTGCACACAGAAGGCTTTTTCTCCTAATACATAGAATGCACTAAGATAAAAACCTTCTGCCTCTACAACCCCTTTAACTGCCCTGTTTTATTCCAAAACAAAAAAATAACAATTACACCTTAATTAATAGCAGTGTGAAACAACATTTTAAGCATCATAGTGTAAAGAATTGAGACTCAAAATGCGCTCATGGATTTCGCATTAAGAATTATAATGGTTATTTATTATGGTTAATCCTGACAGCTTGATTTTTTTTTTTTTTTACAGGGAAGTGAGACCTGCCAGAGAACATACACAATAAAACAACTACAGGCCCTTGGAAGGATTTGAACCTAACACTATAAGTGGTAATTAGATAGAATATAATGCAGACCAAGGAGGGATATATGCTGAAACCTGTGGTTAGGCTAGATCCATTAAAAATGATGTATTCTCGTATTCTTAACAAACCGTAATTGAACTTTAAAACAAGCAGTCACTGACCTCTGTGGCATAAGCACTGTTAATCAATCAATTCTCAAAGTTTTCAGAAGAAGCACAAACACCATTAATACTGAATGGATTTTTTTCATAGTTTTAGTGATACAGCTTGGACCATGTAAGTATGCTTATGCCATACACGTGAGATACTTGTGGAAATTCCTGTATTGGTCACTTCTGCTACAGTGATCGCTGCTGTCTTCTGGGTCCTGTGGCAAGCAACTGCCCTGCATAGTAAACACAAATGCAGGCATTTTTATTTTTTGCACTGCATTTTTCTCAATGAATTCAAAGCATTATTTTATTAAATGAGGAGAATATAATGTTGTCACCACCCTGCCTCTACACCTCATCCAATCAGAGAATGCCTTGCATTCATTGAGAAAAATGCAAGGCACTCTGTAAATGGGCCTGTGCCGAGTAGTGATTTCTGCTTCCACAGGGATCCCACAAGTATGGCATACAGGTGAAACTCGAAAAATTCAAATATTGTGCAAAAGTTCATTTATTTCACTAATGCAACTTAAAAGGTGAAACTAATGTAGCTGGGTGTCACTTTGAGCTTATAGACTACAGTTTGTGCCTAACAGGAACATAGCTCCCTCTGGTGTCCGTTTCTGTCATATTGCTGCAGTTTGTTTGGTTCAGTTATAACAAGAGCAAAGCATGATGGACATAGTAGTGCAAGAGACAGAGACTCTATTGCTGTGGGTTTGAAATTGACTACAATGCCCACAGCGTCACTGTGCTACCAAAGTGCATTGCGCCACGCACAGCCTGCTGGGGGAACTTACTTAAGGCTAAGTGAGGTCTTAGTCCGGCCTCTTGGGACGCCATCTTTCAACAGGCAAGAGGCCTGCAGCGAGTGTGCTTAGGCCGGAGAAGCCTGGGCCTAAAGTTGCGGAGACTGGATCGCCTGACAGAGGGATCCTCGTCACCGCCCTGCTGATCGGACCAGGGAGAGGGACCGGTCTACACTCCACAGCATCGGGAGTCACCTATCCACCAGCACCTTGTGATCGGCTGCGCGGAGGACCAGGGACCACGAGCTAAAGAGAGCCTGAGAACCAAGAGGGGTCCAGATGGAGCATACCGGCGAGGCGAGGCCTCAATTGGTGAGAAGGCACCTGCCTATCCACATAGTTAACTGAGTTATTAAAAAGGAGGGTTTGATTACAGCTCTACCCGCGCTTGCTGGCATCTGCAATACCACAAGCGGGAATACACTACACCTGAGAAAAGTATAGCGGTGTGGGAGAACTGACGTTTCTATTACCGCTCCACTTTATACACCAAGTGATTGATTTTCTTCACACTATTGTTGGATTACAAATAACTAAGTGCAACAACAGAGCTAGCAGAAGATTACTGGAAACTTGAAGGAACAATCATCAGTTCTGTTAATTTCTTAAATTGATACAACGGGACATGCACCAGTTGAGCTGCCCACTAGAGGGAGCCAAATAGCTTGCGAATTCACATATATGATACAACTGTTTGCATTACTTTTATTATTGCTTTGCTGTTTCAGTGAGCTGGGTGGGACTTGGTGGAGAGGTATCCCATTGCTGGCGTCATTGCATTGTGAGATTCCTCCACTTACCCAGGTCTGACTCCAGGTTGTGTTAATTGGGTCTTTTGTACAGTAAAATACTGAAACTGACATATATGTGTATATCATCGACTGTCACAGGGATCTGTTTGTAGTCAAATGTTATTTGTGTAACCCCTATTCTGTTTTCTTCGCCAAGTAAACATCTTACCCTTGGTTAAACTACATCTTGTGTGGGACTCTGTTTGTTGCAGTTGTGAGGCAGGTGACCAATACCAAGGTAACAATATTCAAATATATATATATATATATCATTGTATGGTATCATTGTGGTTCCCTACTGCCAGTGGGTCCCACAATCACGTTATTGTCCAGTTGTGCCAAGGGAGGGTTTGAGCCAAACTTTTGGGGTTGATAGGCAGAGCGCAGGCCCAAGTCTAAACCAGCAGCTCCTACGGGGGTACTGCTACACTAATATATGAGATAGACTCATTACACGGAAAGCAAAATAGTTCAAGCCGTGATTTGTCATAATTGTGATGATTATGATTTACAGCTCATGAAAACCCCAAATCCACAATCTCAGAAGATTAGAATATTACATGCAATCAATAAAACAAGGATTGTACATAGAACAATATCGGACCTCTGAAAAGTATAAGCATGCGTATGGGCCTGTGTACTTGGTTCGGGCCCCTTTTGCAGCAATTACTGCCTCAATGCGGTGTGGCACGGAAGCTATCAGCCTGTGGCACTGCTGAGGTGTTATGGAAGACCAGGATGCTTCAACAGCGGCCTTCAGCTCTTCTGCGTTGTTCGGTCTCATGTCTCTCATCTTTCTTTAGGCAATGCCCCATAGATTCTCTATGGGGTTCAGGTCAGGCGAGTTTGATGGCCAATCAAGCACAGTAATCCCACGGTCATTGAACCAGGTTTTGGTGCTTTTGGCAGTGTGGGCAGGTGCCAATTCCTGCTGGAAAAGGAAGTCAGCATCCCCATAGAGCTTGTCTGCGGAAGGAAGCATGAAGTGCTCCAAAATCACCTGGTAGACGGCTGCATTGATCCTGGACTTAATGAAGCACAGTGGACCAACACCAGCAGATGACATGGCTCCCCAAATCAACACAGACTGTGGAAACTTCACACTGGACTTCAAGCATCTTGCAGTGTGTGCCTCTCCATTCTTCCTCCATACTCTGGGTCCTTGGTTTCAAAATGAGATGCAAAATTTGCTCTCATCAGAAAAGAGGACGTTGGACCCCTGAGCAACAGACCAGGTCTGTTTTTCTTTAGCCCAGGTAAGACGCTTCTGACGTTGTTTGTTCAGGAGTGGCTTGACAAGAGGAATACGACATTTGAAGCCCATGTCAAGTATCCGTATTTGTGTGGTGGCTCTTGATGCACTGACTCCAGCCTCAGTCCACTCCTTGTGAAAGTCCCCAACACTTTTGAATGGCCTTTTCCTGACAATCCTCTCCAGGCTGCGGTCATCCCTGCTGCTTGTGCATCTTTTTCTTCCACACTTTTCCCTTCCACATAACTTTCTATTAATGTGCTTTTATACAGCACTTTGGGAACATCCAACTTCTTTTGCAATTACCTTTTGAGGCTTTCCCTCATTATAGAGGGTGTCAATGATGGTTTTCTGCACAACTGTCAGGTCAGCAGTCTTTCCCATTAATGTGATTCCTACTGAACCAGACTGAGAGACCATTGAATGGCTCAGGAACCATTTGCAGGTGTTATGGCTTAATTAGATGATTAGAGTGGGGCACTTTTAGCCTAGAATATTGCACCTTTTCACAATATTCAAATTTTCTGATATTGTGGATTTGGGGTTTTCATGAGCTGTAAGCCATAATCATCACAATTATTATAAATCACTGCTTGAACTATCTTGCTTTGCATGTAATTAATCTATATTGTATATTAGTTTCACCTTTTAAGTTGCATTAGTGAAATAAATGAACTTTTGCACGATATTCAAATTTTTTGAGTTTCATCTGTATTCATACTTATGTTGGTCCAAGCTGCACCTGAAATTCAGGTTTAAAGTCTTTCTCTTTGCAGCTCAACTTTCCCTTCTCCCCAAACCAGGAGTAAATCTGCAGCTCAGCTCATCCTGCTCCCCCCTCCCAGGGCACAAGTTCTGTGATTACATTAGAGATTAGAAGGCTGTAAGGCTGCTTCTTCGACCTGTATGCAGCTGAAATGCGTTCCTTGTGATGAAACATTTAGGGAGGAGCTTAGTGGTGATGTCATTACTCCTGCTGGATTGAGCAGAGAGCTTGTGTGATGTGTTGGATGGTTTGTTTTGTTTGTAAGTACCTATCCTATACTATTGATCTTTGGATGCCCAATCCAGCCACCCAGCAGAGATGTGTATAAAAGCTACTAAGTGCTATTAGACCTGTGTCTAGTGTCCTGTATTAACTGTGAGGTAAGCAGAGTGGCATGTAGGTGGAAGGAATGGGTGGATGGAATAAATGCATGGAGGCATGACACTATTTGAAGTGCTGTTATTCAGACACTTTTGGACTTTATTTCAGTTTATAACTTATGTATATGAAGCACTATGGTTTATATGACTGATTAAGGTTTTATGAGGGGATTATGTGATATATATCAAATGATGGTTGTTGCACATATTCTGAGTTCATAATTTAAAAAGACTGCACAAAATGGTTTGCTCATATATGTAAAGCTGATGAATCATTGTTGAGAAGGGGGAGCGGAGTAAGCTGATCTGCTGATAGAATGACTTGTACAGCTGTAGTGCTTCTGCTATTCAAGGACTGATTCCTCCAAAGTACCTGCAGCTACCAAGGTTAGTGTGGGTTTGTTTAAAACTCATTTAGTGCTTGTTAATATTATGTAAATAGTGAATGTTCATAGCCTGGTCACAGGTTCAATTGAAGTCTATAATTAGAATTTGAGCAGAAGGCATTGGCTGTAGTATGTAATCCTGGAGGTCACAGCAGAAAAGGAAACAAGAAATATCAGGGCTCTTTATATTTTGCCTCAGTATGTGTTTTTTATTGTCTGACCTCCTCTGTTTTGCAGCAAAACATACTAATTTGCTCAAAGAAAGTCTACATTTTGCATAAGTATTCCTGTTTCTTATGTCTTATGTCAAATCTCTCCTGCCATGAACTGAAACATGACTTACCCTGCCAGAGGACCTTTGCGTACACCAGAGAAAAGACTAACTCAGGGCTGGAGGACAGACAGTACTGATTGGCTCTAAGTATCTGAGAAAATGATCAATGTTACTGTAGCACCCTCTAGCTAATGTGCTAGATGTAAATAGGTTTAGTTGCTAGTGTAGGAGAATTTATGTTTGTCTCAGGGCCAAGCCTGAGCTGGGAATCTGGGTCAGGGTTTAGTGACTCCCCCTGTTCTCTGGAACATTGGAGAATGTTATAGACATAGTGGGTGGGAGGGGCTTTTAAGAGGGCTAGTGAAAGGAGCAGCTGCAGCCAGTTGGGCTGGCAGGGCCTGAAGAGGTGGTGCTGGGATCAGTGACCACAGAGAGGAAGTGCTGGGAAAGTGTGAGCTGTGCCACCCTATCTGTTCTTCAAGTATAGGGGCTGCGAGTTCCTTGCCTGTAATGGACCTTTGCTACAAATTACTACAGGATGACATAGTTGGGTTCTCCAAGCAAGTGTGTGCTGGAGGAATAAGATGAGCTGTATATAGAGACTGTATATAGGAAGAGTTGTCCCTAAAGTTTGTTTTAAGTCAAATGGGCATCCCATAATCTCCCAACTCTATCCAAGCTGGTGAAGGATTAGAACCTCTGCCAGTTTCCTATTGCTGTCTGTGTCCCTGCTGGAGAGATTCACCCTCTTTATTCATCTTGGTGGCCATAGTTACCTGGAATAAAAATTAGGAAAAAATCCAAAGTTTTATGTTGTCACCAGAACAGAAAAAGAGGGTACTTACCTCACTGGAGAGATCTCTTCTCACTTCCTATTGTCTCTACAAGATGGGAAGGGAAGGGGGAGCGTGCAGCGGGGCATGCAGCGCGGCGTGCAGCACGGCGATCGGTGGTGCTGTGTGTCAGTCTGACACACCGCATCTCTGATCTGGGTAAGGAGTCTCTGACGGAGGCTCTTTTCTATGTGATCAGCTGTATCCAATCACAGCTGATCAGGATGTAAACAGGTAAAGCCATGTATCGGCTTTTCCTCACTTGCGTCTGACAGACGTGAGTAAAGGAGAGCCAATCGGCCGCTCTCCTGACAGGGGGGGTCTGCGCTGCTTGATTATGAGCGGAGCCCCCTCTGAGGATACCCACCCAGGACCGCCAGGGATGCCACCCATGGCTACCAGGGATGCCCACCACTGATGACCACCAGGTATGCCACCCATGGCCACCAGGGATGCCAATCAGTGCCCACATATGATGCCAATCAGTGCCTATCAGCAATGCCTGCCAGTGCCTACATATCAGTGATGCCCATCAGTGACATCAATCAGTGTCCATCAGTGCCACCCATCAGTGTCTATCAGTGCCACCTATCAGTGCCCATCAGTGCCACCCATAAGTACCCATCAGTGCAGCCTTTCAGTGCCCATTAGTGTCACCTATCAGTGCCCATCAGTGCCACCTATGAGTGCCCATCTGTGACGCCTATGAGTGCACATTAGTGCTGCATATCAGTGCAACCTATAAGTGCCCATCAGTGCCGCCTATCAGTGCCCATCAGTGCTGCATTTTCAGTGTCCGTCAGTGCAGCCTCATCAGTGCCCATCAGTGAAGGAGAAAACTTACTTATTTACAAAATTTTATAACAGAAACAAAGAAAAACTTATTTTTTTCAAGATTTTCAATATTTTTTTATTTGTTTAGCAAAAAATAAAAAACCCCAGAGGTGATCAAATACCACCAAAAGAAAGCTCTATTTGTGGGAACAAAATGATAAAAAAAAAATTGGGTACAGTGTAGCATGACCGCGCAATTGTCAATCAAAATGCAACAGCGCTGAAAGTTGAAAATTGTCTTGGGCAGGAAGGGGGGGAGTGCCTGGCATTGAAGTGGTTAAAAGTGCATATATGCCAAAGACTTTTTGTCAGAAAGGGCAGATTCCCCTTCACTTCTCCCAAAAGCGAGGGGAATTCCCATCTTAGACAGTTGTCACCAGAACTTTGTACCCATTGAAAGATTTCTCCTCACATCTTCCTCTCATGATAGCTCTAAAAGTTAGAATTTCAACTTACCTTCTGTCTAGATGAGAATGGCCACCAGGATAAATAGAAGGGAATCTCCCCAATAGAGACACAGACAGCAAAAAAAAGGTCTGGACAGAAAGTGATGGGAAATCGCTCCAACAAGGACAAAACCAGCAACACAGTTTTAGTAGAGCTGGGAAGGGTTAGAACTTCTGACAAGGTTTTGCTGCTGTTCGTGCAATTCATTTTGGTGACAACTGCTTACAGCATATTTTACATGGGCATTACATGGACATAAAATTAGGGAAAATCTTCCCACTGGGGGTCACAGGCAGGAAAAAAAAGAGAATTTTAATTTTCTTTTGACACCGCAAGTCCTTTCAGTATAAATTTGAAAATTTTATTTCCATGTAAAGCTTCTGAAAGCATTTGTGATGCAAAATTTACCAACTTTGCATTCTTTTACCATCATCATAATTCTACAAAGTAAAAGAACCTTTTAGAAGTGGAGCTCAATTTGCAATTCTATCAGTTTCAATCTGCCATATTTTAAGCAAACAGACACCTTGATTTGATTACATTCACTTGAAGAATATACTCCGAACATAAAAAGTGTAATTTTGACAGCAAATGTATTTTTCTCTGCATTATGTACAGAAATAAAATAACATTTTATTTTGCTTACTGAATTTTATGTAAACTAAATCTTACATCAGCAGAGATACTATATAATTATGATATTTGACTTTAAATTGTGCATTTTTGTGTGAATTATTAAGCAATGAAATACAATTTATATTTATTGTATTTTTGAATACTGGGCAAAGTCAAGCCAAGGTGTCCATGTACAGCTCTGTTGGAGCTGAAATATAAAAATTTAAGCAATGAAAAGATGTAATATATTGTGCATCAATTGTGTGGTTGAGGGGTGGTCCAACTAAAGATAAAATTACAGTTTTGGATGTATACTGCTGGGTAAAGCTAGGAATGAGCAAATTTTGCCGGGTTTGATTTGCCACCATTCTGTTAATCTTGTTTGAAATTTGGCAGACCTGAACTTAGTGGCAAATCTAATTTAACTCTATGGGGGGGCGAATCTTGTTAGTAAGTTCTAACCTTTTTTAGAGCTAATACACAAATTACTGTAAAAAAAAAGCAGCTCCAAAAACATATGGTCAGTGACATCTGAATGTTTTGCTTTGAGTACCTTAAAGCGGAGCTCCGCCGAAAAAAAAAATATTAAAAGCCAGCAGCTACAGCTACAGCAGCTGCTGACTTTTAATATTTGGACACTTACCTGTCCTGGAGTCCAGCGACGTCCGCAGCAGAGGACGAGCGATCGCTCGTCACTCTGCTGCCCCCTCCGCCATCCTCGCTGAGGGAACCAGGAAGTGAAGCCTTGCGGCTTCATGCCCGGTTCCCTATGGCGCATGCGCGAGTCGCGCTGCGCCATTCTGATTCGTCCTCCTGTGTTCTGGGAGCCGAGTGTCTCCCAGAACACTACGGGAAGTCTGGGGGAAGTGACGTCACTCCCGCAGATTCCCGGAGAGAGGACTCCCGGATGTGGGTGAAAATACCTGTCTTAGACAGGTATCTTCACCCCCTCCCCCCTGAAAGGTGTCAATTGTGACACCGGAGGGGGGGAGGGTCCCGATTAGCATAAATTGTAATTTAGGGTGGAGCTCCACTTTAACGGCTTCAGCCCCGGACCATTTTGGTGGTCAAAGACCAGACCACTTTTTGCGATTCGGCACTGCGCCGCTTTAACTGACAATTGCGCAGTCTTGCAATGTGGCTCTCAAACAAAATTTCCCACAAATAGAGCTTTCTTTTGGTGGTATTTGATCACCACTGTGTTTTTTTTTTTTTTTGCGCTATAAACAAAAAAAGAGCGACAATTTTGAAAAAAAACGATATTTTTAACTTTTTGCTATAATAAAAATCCCCCAAAAATATATATATATATATATATATTTTTCCACAGTTTAGTCCGATACTTATTCTTCTACATATTTTTGGTAAAAAAATCGCAATAAGCATTTATTGATTGGTTTGCGCAAAAGTTATAGCCTCTACAAAATAGGGGACTGTTTTATGGCATTTTTATTATTAATTATTTTTTTACTAGTTATGGCGGCGATCAGCAATTTTTATCATGACTGCGACATTATGGCGGACACATTGGACACTTTTGACACCATTTTGGGACCATTGTCATTTTTACAGCGATCAGTGCTATAAAAATGCACTGATTACTGTAAAAATGACACTGGCAGTGGGGGGGTTAACCACTAGGTGGCACTGCAGGGGTTAAGTCAGTACTAGGGAGTGATTCTTACTGTTAGGGGGCGTGGCTACACGTGACACGTCACCGATGACCGTTCCCGATCACGGGGAACAGCCATCAGTGACAGTGTCACTAGGCAGAATAGGGGAATGCCTTGTTTACAAAGGCATTCCCCTGTTCTGCCCTTGCCGACTGCAATCGTGGGCCACCCGGGAACATCAAAATCCCGGGACCCGCGGCCGCACTCACCAGGTAGGCAGCGCGCGCTGGGCGGCAAGTTTAAAGAGACGTGCCTGCCCGTGCCATTCTGTCGACGTACATCGTCGTGCGGCGGTCGGCAAGTGGTTAAACCTAAAAAGGCCCTAGCACCATGGACTAAAAATCAAGAAACTCCCCAAATAAATTAAATCCCCAAAAAACTCCCTCTAAACTTAACGCCCACTCTTCAAGGGAAGCGTTGCCGCCAAAAAGAAAAGTTCTGTAATCTAAAAAAAAGACCCTTTAAAGACCCCCAAAATAAATTAAAATCCACAAATTCCTCTCCCTCTAAATCAAAACACACTGACCACAAATCAGCAACAAAATATCAATCACCTAATATTAAGAACAAGGTAGCATAAGGGCTGACTGCCCAAAAGTGCCAAACCTGCCTTAATATCTCTCTATGCAGTTTTGTAAATGTAGCACCCTCTACCTTATGTAGGTGCTAGAATAGGATTTTTGTGAGGCAGGCCTATGTTTCAGACTAGGCCTGCTTGTTTTGATCTGGGGGCAGGGAGTGGTTAGTGTAGCAGTGGGTGTGGCCACCTCTGCTCTAGTTCTGAGGCACCTCCCCTGTCTCTAGGGAGATTGTTCTAGAGAAGGAGGCAGGGCCTGGGACTGGAGTGGCAGGCAGCTCATGTGGGAGTCCTGACCAATCCCCACTTGGTATTGGCAGGAGGCGGGCCTCCTATATAAGCTGAGGTAACATGCCACTGGGAGGATTTGTCGGACGGGAGAAGTGGAGGATGGAGTACTAGACAATGGCAGGGGCCCTACCCCCATCTGGGGGGGTGTGAGGCCCGGCAGAGGAGCCCGGGAGAGCTATGAGGGAACTTTGTCCATACACGGTCATGGATGAAGTCCTCATCTGTTACACAGTCAATAGATCGTATGTCGAGATAAATTCCTGCATCATGGACTCGGGGCAGGAAAAGGTCGGTGAGTGTACCACAGTGGAGGGCTGGGTGCGGAGGCATGCCAGGAAGTCTGTGAGGGAACTTCGTCCATACACGGTCATGGATGAAGTCCTCATCATTACACGGTCATTGATGAGGAGTCCTGGATCAGAGGAGAGACTGTGGGGAGGTGTGTCAAATCGATGTTGCCTGAGGGCGCAGAATTTGCAGGTCGGGCTATCTGGGATCAGTAGTCCATCAACCAGTGCAAGCTGTTAAACTACTAGGCCTCCCGGGGAGGGGTACTGCAGGCCCCTGGCCTAGTAACTATGCAGTCAACTACCACCAAGTACAACCAATTACAGCCAGCAACTGGGATTATTCAGAGTGGTCCCTTTTTTTCATAATGAAGATGATGGAATCTAATAGTTTTACAGTGGAAATTTTGTGCAGGAGGAGAGAAGTCCTGGGAGCAATAGTCTGCATGGTATTGATGCAAAGGAGGAGCATGGTGTTATGCAGGGAAAAAAAACTGTAAATGTTAGAAGTACATCAGTTCTTCAAGGCTA
Organism: Rana muscosa; assembly: GCA_029206835.1. Taxonomy (NCBI): domain Eukaryota; kingdom Metazoa; phylum Chordata; class Amphibia; order Anura; family Ranidae; genus Rana; species Rana muscosa. The sequence goes on from CM055119.1 coordinate 348,190,834, forward strand.
AACCAACTTATCTATGTTCACTAAATATGATGACAAAGCAACATGTTCTATGGGCAGCCCATATCCTCCTTACCCCATCCAAGTTATATCCCCCAATAAACAAAAAAACAAAACAACGCAAATGACTGTTCATTGTCTCTGAGGTGATAGATGAAGGTCTGGCAGCAGGGTGATATGGTGGATGTTAGTTACTAGTAGACATGTGCATTCGTTTTCGTCCGAATGCATTTTCATCCGAATTTCAGCTATTTTCATTATCGTTTTAACAAACGAAAACGAAAGCACAGAATCCGAAAACCGAAAGATCCGACATAAACAAATGCTTTATTTTCGTTTTCGTTGCTACAACAGTTCGATATAGATAGGAGATTCGACGTGACGCTGACAGTAACAATCTGTGTCTATCGAACATGTGGTTGAATGTGCCTAACCTTAACTCTATTAGTCCAAGATTATTCTACATAGGAGAGAAAAGATTCGACATTATAGAGAGAAAAGATTCGACATAGGAGAGAAAGATTCGACATAGGAGAGAAAGATTCGACATAGGAGAGAAAAGATTCGACATAGGAGAGAAAAGATTCGACATAGGAGAGAAAATATTCGACATAGGAGAGAAAAGATTCGACATAGGAGAGAAAAGATTCGACATTATAGAGAGAAAAGATTCGACATAGGAGAGAAAGATTCGACATAGGAGAGAAAAGATTCGACATAGGAGAGAAAAGATTCGACATAGGAGAGAAAAGATTCGACATAGGAGAGAAAAGATTTGACATTATAGAGAGAAAAGATTCGACATAGGAGAGAAAAGATTCGACATAGGAGAGAAAAGATTCGACATAGGAGAGAAAAGATTTGTTATTATAGAGAGAAAAGATTTGACATAGAGAGAAAAGATCACTGCTGGAATTGGGTGGGGGAAGTAAAATAAAAATAAAGTTGATGATGAATGTTATTGGCTGATTGTAACCAAAGAGGAGGAGCAGTAAAATAGCTAGAATGACGAAGATTCGACAAAGCATCGAAAGTTAGAAGATTTGACGGTGCAGCAAAACTGTACGACGCTGCAATCGTACATTTCCGGTCAAATGCATCCGCCCATAGGCTATAGAAGAATTCTAATGTTGGTTGACTAGTAATAGTAATGAATAAATATAATTATTACTAGTCATACAACATTAGAATTCTTCTATAGCTTGTGGGCGGAACATTCGACCGGAAATGTATGATTGCAGCGTCGTACAGTTTCACTGTTCCGTCGAATCTTCTTTGAACATTCGACAGACACCATAAGCCTTCAATGACAGATTCGACCTTAATTAATTCAGATTTTCGGACGAATGCAATTTCTAACGAAAAACGAAATAAATAAAAACGAATTTCGGGAGTAACTAAATAAATTTGTTTTTCGGACGAAAACGAAATTCCGAAACGAAATATTTCAGTGTGCACATGTCTAGTTACTAGTAGCAACCAACCTCTACATAAACTATACCTATCCTTTTCCTAGAGCAACTTCAGATGGACTGACACAGTGGCTGCTTGGTGCCTTCTATTTTATTGTGAGAGGGTGACCTTTCCAAATGTCCTTTAATGGTCCTATTAAAGTGATGATAAAACCTAAACATTTCTTGCATTAAGATAAAAAATGTTTATGCATCAATATCACCCCTAAACTCCCTTTTAGAATAAAAAAAGAGCATTTAAAATCACTTTAAGGCTTCTGGTCATAGTTCAAAGGCAGTGTAGTGTATTATGTGTGACAGTGCAATGCCCTGCCACTGTGGAAATGTAAGAAAAAATAATACAGGATTCGCATTAAGGCTTAATGTGAGGTTGCAGACTATTGTTTCTGAGCAAAGAAAGCTGTGTTTTTCTCAGGATTCTGTAAACCTGGATTGGGGCATGGAGCTTAAGGGTCCCAAAGTGCATTGGGTGAGACGGAACTTTCAATCCTATGTCTGGATTTTATCAGGTGCCGACAGCCTATGTGAGTACACAGGTGTGTAGAGTCATTTATTACTCAAGCCTGAGGATAGAACAGAACTCCCAGTTTGGAGACAGCTCCCATATTGGAGACAGAAGGTCTCACCCAGGAGTCAGAGGAGCCCCAGTCAGGAGTCAAGAGGCAGAAGGTCTCACCTAGGGGTCAGAGGAATCCCACCCAGCAGTCAAGAGACAGCGGGTCTCACCCAGGGGTCAGAGAAGCCGCAGCCATTACCCACGAGACCAATGGTCTCATTCCAGGTGTCAGTGAGAACCCTTATCAAAAAGGCCAGGATTGGGCTGTGTAACAAGGTGCTGCGACTAAAGGCTAAGTGAACGAAGGGAGCTGGACAACACAGTCAGAGGGACTGGTAAGAATAGCAGTGGTGCTGCCAACAAGGGAGCCAGGTGGCTCAGCAGTTTCAGTTGACTTTTCATGCTGATGTGGAAGAACACCTGCCCAGGTCACTGATGTTTATGTGAATTTTTTGCTCAATAAAAGTGAGCTGCCATGTCCTAGAAATACAGTTTGGACTGGTACAACTCATTGGGAGAAAAGCATCTGCCACATGAGTATAATCACCCTAATACTACATACAGTATGGTTTTAAAAAAGTTCTTCTGGGCGAATATTCACCTGACTTCACTAATTCTATGAATCTCACATCTGCGGGATTTGCCTTAAACCCATAGATAGCAGCAGCAAACCCAAACCTCAATCTTAATTCAAGACCATTAATGCTTCTACTCAAACTGTATAAATTTTATTTGTCTGCATCAAAATAGTATCAACTATATTTCCAATCCTTATTTTTTTTCATAAATTGCCATCCAGCCATAGAAAAAAGTGTTTTCTCCCAAGACTTATTCAGACCTTAATTGATACATTGGGAGTTAAACATTTTACTCTAACGCACGAACATTGCCTTCTTTTTGGTAAAATCCCCATAATTGGTGTGACGTGGGAACAAGACATAGGGGTTTATTTACTAAAGGCAAATCCACTGTGTACTACAAGTGCAGTCACTGTAGATCTGAGGGGAAGATCTGAAATGAGGGGAAGCTTTGCTGATTTCAATCAATCAATCATATACAAACAAAAATGCATTTTTTTTTCCTTGCCTGTCCCCCTCAGATCTACAGCGACTGCACTTCCAATTGCACAGTGGATTTGCTCTTAGTAAATAAACCCCATAGTGTTCTGGAGATTTTTCTATGTTCTGAGTACTTTTTTTGGTTCTTGGATGGATTCCTATTATATGGAGACCCTATATCTTGTATGTTCATCAATCGTCCTTGCGTTACAGTGTACCTCTTTGAAACTTTGGTTTCTCATTTCCCCTTGTATAATTCTTCTTTTACGCAACTTAATTTGAATTGCTTTCTATATTTGTATTACTTTACTAAAATATCACTGTGATATTTGTGTAGCGGGGTGTTCCCCTTTAATGCAGAGAGACAAGAATTTCCGTGTGAGAGGTGAGTCGGGAGGAAGTAGAGAAGAGACATTACTGGAAGTGAAAGCAGAGGAGAGAGACTACATTACCCAGAACCCCATTCGGCAATGTTTCCACCCCAGAGACTCATGGGAGGGGTTATATAAGGAGGAGGGGAGGCTAGGCTCGGCCTCTTTGGGACACGAGACTTCAGTGACTGATCCTCCTGTGCGGATGTGTCGGAGTGCAAGGCCTGAAGCCTGAGGGCTTGCGCAGCAACAAAGAGCCTTCCACCACACTGCGAGCCTGGGTGGCATCTGACTTCGCTTGTCTACAACCTTAGTTGGATCGGGGACCCGATCGCTGCAGACACAGTCGGTGGAAGTTTTCAGACTGGAATTGCGTCCGGATGGGTGAGCGAGCGTATGCTCAGACCATATACTGTTGTTGCTAATGTGCCTATAGACTGCCGTGGCCCACAAGTTATTTCTGATACTCTCACTGGAGAACCTTATCAGAGCTGAACTCAGAGTTCACATAGCAAAGTGTTTATTTCATCTCTACCTTCCCATTGGATTACAAATAGTATTCTGTTAATGTACACCACCTTTAAAGACTTGCCGGTGAAGAAAACCATCATCCCCTATAGACTGAGTTGTAGATATCCGAGCCAGGCCTGGCCAGCTAGCTAGTTCATTTGGTTACTGCGTCACAGGACGCCTAGTTAACGGTCGCCCAGGCGGCGCACCTTTACTGTTCATTCTAAATGCATAGTGTGTTATTGCTGCAGGGCTCTGCAATTTATTATCTGTGAACTGTTACCACTGTTAACCTTTCTTACCAAAAGCTTAAGTAAATTTGATACCTTTTTTTTATTATTGTCTTGGTGTCTGGGTTTACTCATACAGTATAAGAAAATATATATTGCTGCCAATACTAACTGTGCCAGTAGGGGGTCGAGTACATTGCCGGGGGTTGGCGGAGCTGTTTTCAGGGCCCAAACTAAACTTGTGGCCTTCTTAGTTGAAGGTATCGCTACACGTGGGGGTTCTTGTCCGGGATCCTGATACAGCAGGTGAATGCCAGAAGTGCCGGCATGGACCCCATCAAAGTAGTCCAATGGTGCGAAGCAGAAGGGACACGCTCAGAAGCGAGCGTGGCCATTGAACTTCTAGGAAGTGACTGGAGAGAGAAACGAATTAAAGAGGTAGTACAAACATTGTCCCCGGATAGAAAGGCTTACGTGGTCGCAGTGAGATCAGACCCAAGGACCAACTGCACCTATGCACTGATAGAGTGGGGACAGGATGTCCCTGAAAACTTCCACGGTGCCAGTATAAAATTGTCCGAAAAGACTGAGTTCCACCTGACACATCCCAGTCAGAAGCAGTTAGAACCCTTGGACAGGAAAGCAGGGGCTGCTGTTAAATCGCAGGCAGAACAACAGATGGTTGATCTGAAACGACAGTACCGTGACATACAAGAGAGGTTTCAGGAGACTTCCTGTATGATAGCTGAACGCATTAATGAGTTACGTGTCGCTTCTGAAGATCAGAAAGATGGTCAGATAATGCCCAAACCTGGGAAGGTACTGAAGAAACAAGCTCAGGGCCGTCTGCAGGAAGTAACCATCCGGAAGGATTTCCGCATTGACGGCCAGATAGGAGAAAGAGGGCAGAAGGACAAACTGTCTTACACCAGCCTCCTACACCAAATAGAGCTGGGCTACAGAAAGGGTATCAGGACTCTGACATTAGAGAAGCTGTAATCCATGCCATCAGCCCAGATTCAAGTATTAGGGGCATGTTGGAGAGGAAGAGTGGATTGACCCTGAACCAGCTAAAGAGGTTACGGAAAAGCTACTATGAGGAGGAAGATGCCGCTGAGTTATTTCATCGACTGATAAATATAACCCAGGATAGTAGAGAGACTCCTCAGAACTTCCTATTCCGGGCCATTGAGCTCAAGGACCGCCTGTTGTCCACATCCAAGGAAGAAGGAACTGGGGAGCATTTTGGAGCCGAGCTAGTCCAAAAGAAATTCCGGAGATCTGTGACTACGGGATTGAGGAGTGACTATATCAAACTACAACTGAAGCAGCATTTGGAAGACCCCTCAACTCCGGATGAGGTCCTCATTGAGAAAGTGAATGAAGCAGATAAGATGGAGATTGAGAGGGACCAAAAACAGAGGAAACTTCAACCTCCTAGCACCACAAGTGCCAAAGTACAGCAGATAGATGTCCCCTCAGACACTCGGGAACTCAGTGTGCTGGTGGCAGGCACAACCGACAGAGATTCGGAGTTTGGGGTTCTGAAGACTCAGATGTCCAAAATAATGGAGATGGTGACGGGGTCACTGGATGTCAAGTCTGAGATAGACACACTGAAGGAGCAAGTGTCCCAGCTGGTGGAGATGATGAACAAATTGATGGCGGAAAGTACTGGATTGTCCGCCCAAAAGCCCACGAAGCAGGGCATCTGTCAAAACTGTGGAGGTGTAGGCCACTATCAGCGAGAATGTCCAAGTCCACGAATGGAGACAGAAGGCTGGCGGAGGCCTCAGAGAAGTGACCCAAGAATGGAGAGAAGATCCGGGCCTTCAAAAATAACTTTCCCTGACCCTGCGAGGGAACGGTGGAGGACACCTGCAGTTTATGCCGTCTCAGTAAACAACGCTTATTAGCCTTCCAAACAACGCCAGAAACGGCATTCCCAGCGCCGGAAGCTGAAGAGAGAACAAGTTCAAGTATGCCAGCCTGCTGTTACAGGTGTTTCCAAAAGGACTGCTACCCAATTGGTAGGTCCTCTGCCTGTAGTGCCTGTTCTGATCGAAGGGATCTACACCAGAGCCATCCTTGATACAGGTGCTCAGGTTACCCTAATGACCAGAGACTTTTACAAGAAGTACCTATCATACCTGCCCCTGGAAGAGATGGGAGACACCAAGATTCAGGGTATCCAAGCAGAAGAGTACTCTTGTGATGGATGTGTGCGGATCAAGTTGTCGTGTGATCCATTGAGGGCTGGGGAGCCCCAGGACTTTGAGACACTGGCCATTGTCTGTCCCTGGCTGCCAGGGCCCTCAAGAAGCTCTCTCATCGTTGGGACCAATACCGATTTGGTGAAACGGCTTTTAGCCCCTGCTGTCCCCAGATGTGATCCCTTACCCTCACTGCCAGAAGAAGGATCCATAGCAGTAGTGGAAGAAACCAATCTGCAGGAGGCAGAAGTATTCAAAGAGGCTAGTGAGCCTACCATGTCTGAGCCAGTGGAACAGAAAAAGCGAAGAGTTAAGTATCCTCTCAAGAGATCGACTTGTGAAGTGATGGGTGAGAGCACCGAAGAAGTTATCCTCACCCCTCAAGGGTTGCCAAGAGAGCCTGACCTTCTCACCACAAATTTGGTGGAGGGCAACCCCAGCTCACTTCCTGGCACAGTTAGACAGGTCACCCCCACTGAAGTGACCTGTGGACAGGACAGCTCCCCATCATATGATGATTGGTGGGAGGCTCCTCTGTCAACCCTATGCAACCGCATTGAAGCTAAAATGTTTTGCAGATCTAAAAATGTTAGATGTCTTTGGGGACCAAAGATTCAAAGTGGGGGGAGTGTGTAGCGGGGTGTTCCCCTTTAATGCAGAGAGACAAGAATTTCCGGGTGAGAGGTGAGTCGGGAGGAAGTAGAGAAGAGACATTACTGGAAGTGAAAGCAGAGGAGAGAGACTACATTACCCAGAACCCCATTCGGCAATGTTTCCACCCCAGAGACTCATGGGAGGGGTTATATAAGGAGGAGGGGAGGCTAGGCTCTGCCTCTTTGGGACACGAGACTTCAGTGACTGATCCTCCTGTGCGGATGTGTTGGAGTGCAAGGCCTGAAGCCTGAGGCCTTGCGCAGCACCAAAGAGCCTTCCACTCCACTGCGAGCCTGGGTGGCATCTGACTTCGCTTGTCTACAACCTTAGTTGGATCGGGCACCCGATCGCTGCAGACACAGTCGGTGGAAGTTTTCAGACTGGAATTGCGTCCGGATGGGTGAGCGAGCGTATGCTCAGACCATATACTGTTGTTGCTAATGTGCCTATAGACTGCCGTGGCCCACAAGTTATTTCTGATATTCTCACTGGAGAACCTTATCAGAGCTGAACTCAGAGTTCACATAGCAAAGTGTTTATTTCATCTCTACCTTCCCATTGGATTACAAATGGTATTCTGTTAATGTACACCACCTTTAAAGACTTGCCGGTGAAGAAAACCATCATCCCCTATAGACTGAGTTGTAGATATATGAGCCAGGCCTGGCCAGCTAGTTAGTTCATTTGGTTACTGCGTCACAGGACGCCTAGTTAACGGTCGCCCACGCGGCGCACCTTTACTGTTCATTCTAAATGCATAGTGTGTTATTGCTGCAGGGCTCTGCAATTTATTATCTGTGAACTGTTATCACTGTTAACCTTTCTTACCAAAAGCTTAAGTAAATTTGATACCTTTTTTTTATTATTGTCTTGGTGTCTGGGTTTACTCATACAGTATAAGAAAATATATATTGCTGCCAATACTAACTGTGCCAGTAGGGGGTCGAGTACATTGCCGGGGGTTGGCGGAGCTGTTTTCAGGGCCCAAACTAAACTTGCGGCCTTCTTAGTTGAAGGTATTGCTACATTTGTATTTTTCAATGTCAAATTTGAAACAACTGATTGATCTTTGTACTGGTTTACCTACTTTTATAATAAAAAGTTTGTAAACAAAATAAAATATGTCATTCCTATTAGATCCTATCCATTTTTGTTGGAACTACCTCTCTCCGGCATCCCTAAACACTCCAAAAGGCGAATTTACTATATCCTAATGGCTGCCAGGTGAGAAATTCCCTGGTTGTCCACCCAGGCCCCATCCCCCACAGAGCTCCTGTCTATCATTCTAGATATCAAAGTTGGGGACACCCTAGAACAATTTATAATGTGTGGGCACTTTGGGATCAGTTCATGTATGCTACACCTCTCTCCCCTGACCACTCTGTATGACATACTGCAACTTTCCTTTCCCCCTGGTTACCACTGATATGTATACAAAACAGTGGTGGCCCATAATGCAGGGCACAGGGGCGCCACCCTCCTATCCATGCATCTGGCCCCCTACTCTACATGTCAGGCACCGGATGCATGGATTCAAATGTTTTTTGATGAAGCACGTGATTAAAGCCATAGGCTCTAATAGGCTTCAAAAAAGGGTGGGCTCTGCGCCCAGAGCCCACCCAGTTGTGTGACAATAGTGAATGAATATTCCCTACTGTCTTCCTGATTCTCCTCCCAGCCAATCAGGAGGAGATTGGCCGAAAGGAGAAGTGATCCTATTGGCCTAAAAGGATGAACCGCAGGGGAAGCCGCCACCTGTGCCCCTGAGGAAGCGCTGCCCGTGACCTAGATGGGGTAAGTAGCCAGGGGGGTGTGTGTGCGGGTGACCCGACCAATGGGGTGGCTGTGGGTGCATTGTTTGTCACCCCCCCCCCCAAAAAGAAATATACCACCAGCTACCACTGATACAAAAAAACATATTTTCTATTACCACATTTTGGGGTTGATTTACTAAAGGCAAATAGGCTGTGTAGTTGCTCCATAACTTAGTAAATGAGATAAAGGCCTCATGCCCACAGACATTTTTACAGCCGTGTTTTTGAGCGTTTTTTACAGCTTAAAAACGCCTGTCCATGTTAGTCTATAGCTTCATGCCCACCTAGACGTTTTTGAGCTGCAAATAGCATAGACGTTTTTAAGCTGTAAAAAAAAACACAGGACCAGTGCGTTCCTCAGCGTCAGCGTTAGGCATAAAAAACTGCGAAAAAAAATAAAATAAAAAAATTATACAATAATATGGACAGGCGTTTTTAAGCTGTAAAAAACGCAGCTGTAAAAACGTCTGTGGGCATGAGGCCTAAGTTCCACTTTGCAAAGAATACCCAATTACATGCAAGGAAAAAAAAATGTTTGGATGATGGAAGTCAGCAGAGATCATTAACTAAGCTCTGGAGCAAATGCTCTTGCAAAGTGCAACTGCACAGTTGATTTGCCTTTAATAAATCAACCCCTTTGTTCAGCTATTTGACATACAATGTTTATAGTCTTGTCTTACCATTTCCTATGTCTTTCTTGTTTTCTTGTTATGTCATGGTCCAAAGAAGAGCCTCTGATTTATGTCTAAATATATCAAGACTGACAATTGTCTTTTATGTATACTGCAATTACCTCTGCAGATTGCCTTGTGTATCTTGATACATTTTTGCACTGCCTCTGATTTTTTTGATTGTACCTTTTTGAAATTCCAAATAAAAATGCAATTAAAAAAAAAGAGTAATGCTACTTTTGTTGAGAAAAAAACAATCCATTTTGAATAATAAATGTACATTGCAAGGATTTTAACAAACTTTGTAGCGGATTCCTACCTTGTGTTGCTTTTTTTAGCTGGGTGCTGCCTCAGCTGAAAGAGCCGGTTGTGCATTTCTGTGCCCGCTCTCCTCTATAACCCCTCTCTATGTGTTTTTGAAAAGCGACTGTGCTGTGGGCTGTGTCAGATCCCCCATTTCTCCTCCCCCCTGCCGCTGCAGAAAGGAGAAAGGCACAGCTGCAGGTTCTGCATGCAGATCTCCCCGCACTCGCTTCTACCCCCCTGCCTCTTGACAGCAGTGACTTGAGCCAACTAGCAGCAGAGAGGAGGCTCTGTGGAAGATGATGCTGCCACAGTGGAATCTAGGATTTGTAGTTTTAAATGAGCACTGCACAGTACAAATGGATGGGGGCTTGTATCTCATTACCCAGGATTCCAGGGCACACCAGAGGAGAAGAACACAGGACTTTTGCTGTGTCTACTGTAAATCCAGGAGGATACAGAGCTGTGACCTGTGTGCTGATAGACTGAGCCACCGCCAGGGTACTGTTATGCTGTGCTGAGGAACAGAGTCTCCCCTGTCAACCCAGAGTGATCGGACATCTAACTAGAGGGACCACTGCCCCTGGGTCTGGTGAAAGGGCCTTATGGTCATGACCTGTTGCCACTAGAGACTGAGCCCTTAGGGACTGACAACACAGCAGCCTTATAGCTCTATTATTGCCTGCAGGCTTCTTTGTGACTGTTCTCATACATGCCAACAGTACCATTGGGCCCCAATGTTAGCCAGCTGAGGATTCAGGTTTAAAGATTGCAGCACAAAGACCCTTGCCCAATGCTTAGCTTAGACATACTGTATTTTTCGCACCATAAGACGCACTTTCCCCCCCCCCCAAAAAAAATGGGGGAAAATGTCCCTGCGTCTTATGGAGCGAATACTGTCCAGGCACCGCCCCCCCCCTCCTCCGTCGCAGCCGCATCAGAATATTGGCGCTCGGATTCTCTGTGGAGGAGAGAGGACAGGATGTGAAGCAGATCCTTGCAGGAGCATACCAAGTGGGAGCGGGGGGAGGCGGTCTGCTCTGGGTGCCAAAGCATGGGGGGTGTCAGTGGCGTTGTTATGGGGGTGCGCTCCGCACCCAGGTCAGTTGACACCCACCAAATCTGACACCGTTCCGAAAGCAGCAAGAGCCCTTGCTGTTTTTTCTTTTCAGCCGAAACACCCCTACCGGCGCCGTGGTCTGGTCCAGTCTCACTTCCTGCTCTTTCCACTGGAAGCTGCTGCTGCAAACTACAGTATGTCCCCTGTCGTCCTTCCTAGCTGCTGCCCGGGTGCATCTGAGGCTGAGAGCCAGACAGCCAGCCAGAGGGGGTTGTGCATTTGTAATGGCAGTGTCCTCCGCTGCCTGAGGTAAGCTGCTGATAAGGGGGTGGGAGGTGTGGGCTGGCATGGTATGCACTGCCCAGTCACCTGAGCTGCTGTGATAGAAGAGGCTGAAGGGGTGTTTGTGTCTGCCCTGCCACCCTGATCTGATCTGGGAAGGGGGGGAGGTTGCTGTGTCCACCACCACCACCCAGGTATAGTGTAGCTGAGCTGATTTGATAGGGGGGGTGGTATTGCTGTGTGTCCACCACCCACCTATACTAGTACTATAATATTAAATATTTTAGTACACCATTTGGTTCAGAATTTTTTTTTTTCCTCCTCTAAAACCTAGGTGCGTCTTATGGTCAGGTGCGTCTTATGGAGCGAAAAATACGGTACCTCTTAGGAAACATTGCACGGAACTTACAATTCTTTTAGAGTGTTCTCTGAGCCAGTTGCAGTATCCTTATTCACATTGCAGCACAGTTTTTTGCTGAATTTTCAAAGTTACTTGCAATAGCTATTACACTGTCTAGCATAATCTACCTTCTGTATGCTCATGTATGTTCATATCCTCTTTTACTCTAACCCATATCAATACTTTGAGTTAATTTACCTCTAAATGGTCTTGTGTCTATTTCCTGGTGCTAATTCACAGCCAAGTTAAAGGTATCTATACTTGTGTTGTTTTAGGTGCTTGCACTGAATTTAATTTAACCAGGTGTGTCAGAGTGGCTAATGTTGTTGTTGGAGTTGAGGTGCAGAACAGAGAACTCAAAATTACCAAGGGGCTCCTTCAAGGGTAGCGCCACACTCTTAAAAAAACAGCTGTTTGTTTTGCCATGTCTTTTGGAGACTGATTATGAATAGAGAGGGTCATTATAATCAGCTGGTGCACTCTCAGTGTTCTAATGAGAAAATCTGTAGGGTCTGCATTCCTTTAGAAACTGAAATTCCTAATGTGCTTGTATCTTAGTGCAGACATCTGGGTAAGTCAATAAGCCAATCGCAGCAGCAGGAAATTACACTTCTCAGGGCGTTTTGTAAACTAACAGTGTACAGAAGGCCTCCAGGTTGCCATATTGCATTGGATTTTACAGAAAATTACAGTGGCTGACGATTGAAAGGTAAAGGTAATTTTTGATAAAATAAATTGCAACATGGCTTGTGTAGCAATTGTATATACTATATATTTTTTTCATTTGCTATATTATTTTTGCACAAAAGTGGAGTCACCCTTAAATTTACCTTTAAGCCTACATTTTAATCTGCAGAATATTTCTGTTTTAGCTGCACAAAATAAAAAAATTATCATTTTAATAACTAAGAAGTTTCTCATGAAACATTTTTAGGGCAACTGTTAAGGACAATCTAGGACAATTGAAGTTAATTAAGCCTATTACCAGATAAGATACAGAGGAAAAGATATTCACCAATGAGGATTCAGCGGAAAATTACTTTAACTGACAACCATTTTGCAGATCTCTGCGGGGAGCAGAAAATTATTTGAGATAAGGTAGAGTTACAGTTGAATGAACTTCACTTAAATAATGCCAGAATGAATCCTATAATTTAACTTCCCACGTGATTAAAGCATGATAACATATGTATGAAAATTGCCTGCAGCAATTAAGTTTAAGATGATTAGGTTAGGAGAAAACATGCTGTACATTTTTGTTTAACCACTTAAGGACCGGAAGATTTTCCCCTTATTGACCATGCCATTTTTTGCGATAAGGCACTGCATCGCTTTAACAGACAATTGCGTGGTCGTGCGATGCTGTACTCAAACAAAGTTGATGTCTTTTTTTCCTCACAAGTTGAGATTTTTTTTGGTGGTATTTGATCACCTCTGCGGTTTTAATTTTTTGCACTATAAACAAAAAACAAGCAACAATTTGGAAAAAACAAAACAATATTTTATATTTTTTTGCTATAATAAATATCCCAAATAAAAATAATAATAATAATAATTTTTGAACAGTTTAGGCCAATATGTATTTTTCTTCATATTTTTGGTGAAAAAAACTCAATAAGCGTATATTGATTGGTTTGCGCAGTTATAGCAGTAGATGCTATAAGTTAAAGTTAAGTTATAGCGTCTCCAAAATAGGGGACTTATTTATGGCTTTTTTTTTATATATACTAGTAATGGCAGTGATCTGCAATTTTAAGCTAAAAATTTACACTGACTACTGTATAAATGTGACAGGCAGGGAAGGGGTTAACACTAGGGGGCGATTAATGGGGTTAAATGTGTTCCCTGGGAGGTGTTGCTAACTGTATGGGGCTGGGCTGACTGGAGGAGGAGAAATTTTGCTGTTCCTAATTACTAGGAACAGACAATCTCTCTCTCCTACCCTGACAGAATGGGGATCTGTTTGTTTACACTGGAGCGATCGCAAGTGGCTGGCGGACATCGAATCTGCTGGACCCACTGGTTAGCTTCCCCGCTCGTGAACGCCATGTACGCACCCGACGTACAATGACGGTGATTCGGGCAGGGGAGCCAACTTGCTTGCTTCCAAAATTTGAGTCAGTAGAGCACCATCACCAAAACCTTCTTAGTGTCCAAGTACCATATGCCTGTTCCAGGTCAGTAACTGACTAAGTACTGGAGCACGGATGTGCGTGAATCTAGCATAATGTGTACCTTGAACTACAAATCTGTAGATTTAGCCCTGGTTCACATTGCAGTGATTTGGCATGCAATTTGATATGTCAAATCACATGCCAAATCGGTGGCTATTGCCGGCAATGGCACCGTCCGAATCGGTCCGACGCCGCACTGATTCCCTAAAGTAGTTTATGTACTACTTTTGGCGACTTCAGGGTGCTTTTTTAATAGACATCTGTGCATAAACCAGCACAGATGTCTCTGAAATCGCCCCCGAAGTTGGGACTGACATGAGGGAATAAAATTGTGCGAGTTCAGCTGATTTTATTTCCACCGTCAGTGTTTCCTTTTAAGCTTCACCGTGGATTAATGCTCCACCTGTAGGCAGGTGTAGTTTACTTTCTCCCCTGCAGGTGGCACTATTCCACAGTAGCACTGTTTGAGAGGAAGTCAAATTGTACAGGGTTTCTCTATGGTTTCCTGAGTCACCGGAAAAGCTATCCTATTGGACACTGTCACCCCACGTGACCCCCCCTATTTAAGGCCCTGGCTCTCATCACCCATGGCAACCCCAGTCGCAGTTCAGTACACACTACTTCCCACCAGGTATCAATATCCAGTCTCTGCTCCCTGCACCTATCCTGCATTCAACCCACCTGCCTCTTCTCAGCTGCCTGCAAGCCCACAAGAACCTCCTCCAGCCACTGTCCCCGTATCCCTGCCATATTCTTCCATTTGCTCGATTCCATCTTTTCCATATACTCCCCCCGTTATGTGCAAACCTGCAGTGACCAAATCTAAAAAGAAGCGGAAGTATTTCCCTACCCACACAATCCAACCAGTAATCCCACCTTCCTCCACACCCACCAACCTGCTCCAGTCTGTAATCCTTGAGCCAGCCTTCCAGCCTGCGGTCCTTGAGCCCGCCTTCCAGCCTGCAGTTCCAGAACCAGCCTTCCAGCCTGCAGTTCCAGAGCCAGCCTTCCAGCTCGCAGTTGCAGAGCCAGCCTTCCAGCCTGCAGTTTCAGAGCCAGCCTTCCAGCCTGCAGTCCTTGAGCCAGCCTTCCAGACTGCGGTCCTTGAGCCCGCCTTCCAGCCTGCAGTTCCAGAACCAGCCTTCCAGCCTGCAGTTCCAGAACCAGCCTTCCAGCCTGCAGTCCCAGAGCCAGCCTTCAAGCCAGCCTTCCAGCCTACAGTTCTCAAGCCAGCCTTCCAGCCTGCAGTTCTCAAGCCAGCCTTCCAGCCTGCAGTTCTCAAGCCAGCCTTCCAGTCTGCAGTTCTCAAGCCAGCCTTCCAGCCTGCAGTCCCAGAGCCAGCCTTCCAGCCTGCAGTCCTTGAGCCAGCCTTCCAGCCTGCGGTCCTTGAGCCAGCCTTCCAGCCTGCAGTCCTTGAGCCAGCCTTCCAGCCTGCGGTCCTTGAGCCAGCCTTCCAGCCTGCGGTCCTTGAGCCAGCCTTCCAGCCTGCGGTCCTTGAGCCAGCCTTCCAGCCTGCGGTTTTCGAGCCAGCCTTCCAGTCTGCAGTTCTCGAGCTAGCCTGCCAGCCTGAAGACCCTGTACCAGCCTGCCAGCCTGAAGACCCTGTACCAGCCTGCCAGCCTGAAGACCCTGTACCAGCCTGCCAGCCTGAAGACCCTGTACCAGCCTGCCAACATGGAGTTCCCGTGCCAGCCTTCCAAACTGAAGCCCTGATGACAGTGTCCCAGTCGGAAGATCCGGTGCCCGTTTCCCGGCCTGTGGTTGTGGTGCCCGTTTCCCGGCCTGTGGTTGTGGTGCCCGTTTCCCGGCCTGTGGTTGTGGTGCCTGTTTCCCGGCCTGAGGTTGTGGTGCCCGCTGCGGTGCCCATTCCCTGGCTTGAGGTTGTGGTGCCCGTTTCCCGGCTTAAGGTTGTGGAGCCCTTTTCCCGGCTCGAGGGTATGTCGTCTGCTGCCCAGCCTGAGATGATCCCGTCTGCTGCCCAGCCTGAGATGATCCCGTCTGCTGCCCAGCCTGAGATGATACCGTTTGCTGCCCAGCCTAAGATGATACCGTTTGCTGCCCAGCCTAAGATGATCCCGTCCGCTGCCCAGCCTGAGATGATCCCGTCCGCTGCCCAGCCTGAGATGATCCCGTCCGCTGCCCAGCCTGAGATGATCCCGTCCGCTGCCCAGCCTGAGATGATCCCGTCTGCTGCCCAGCCTGATATGATCCCGTCCGCTGCCCAGCCTGAGATGATCCCGTCTGCTGCCCAGCCTGAGATGATCCCGTCCGCTGCCCAGCCTGAGATGATCCCGTCTGCTGCCCAGCTCGATGACCCGGAGCCTGCTGCCCAGCCAGAAGTGTTCCTGTCTGCTGCCCAGCTTGATGATCCGGAGCCTGCTGCCCAGCTCGATGACCCGGAGCCTGCTGCCCAGCTCAATGACCCGGAGCCTGCTGCCCAGCTCGATGACCCGGAGCCTGCTGCCCAGCCCGAAGTGTTCCTGTCTGCTGCCCAGCTCGATGACCCGGAGCCTGCTGCCCAGCTCGATGACCCGGAGCCTGCTGCCCAGCCCGAAGTGTTCCTGTCTGCTGCCCAGCTTGATGATCCAGAGCCTGCTGCCCAGCTCGATGACCCGGAGCCTGCTGCCCAGCCCGAAGTGTTCCTGTCTGCTGCCCAGCTTGATAATCCGGAGCCTGCTGCCCAGCCCGAAGTGTCCCTGCCTGCTGCCCAGCTCGATGACCCGGAGCCTGCTGCCCAGCCCGAGGTGTTCCTGCCTGCTGCCCAGCTCGATGACCCGGAGCCTGCTGCCCAGCCCGAGGTGTTCCTGCCTGCTGCCCAGCTCAATGACCCGGGGCCTGCTGCCCAGCCCGAAGTGTTCCTGTCTGCTGCCCAGCTCGATGACCCGGAGCCTGCTGCCCAGCCCGAGGTGTTCCTGCCTGCTGCCCAGCTTGATGTGATTGTCTGCCCGGATGTGACTTTGCCTACTACCCAGCTGATTGCCATGAACTTTCTCCGGCAACAGCTAGTTGGAGCGTCCGGAGGCCGCTCCTTTGAGGGGGGGTACTGTCAGGAAAGGTTCCATCCGCTGGTGGCATTTATTATTTATCTTGCAGTACTGTGGTCCACCAGCAGGTGTCTCCTGGCAGTTTGTAACTGTCAGGAGAATCTTTCCCTGCTGGTGTTGTATTATCTTTTGGACGCAGTACTGGTTTCCACCAGCGGATGGATCCTGGCAGTGTGGAGCAGACTGCCCTCCCTCCGATCAGGTGTGACCTGAAGCTAATTAGGCATTCCTATAAATACCCGGCAGGTGTATACACACACTGCCCTGGTATCGTCCTCGTGCCCTGACCTGTAGCCTGTCTGCTTGAACCTTGATCCATGTATCCTGATCCCTGTAACCTGAACCTGTAACCTGATCCTGAACCTGTTGTGTCCGTCCTAATCCCTGATCCCTGCTCTGCAGCCTGGTTGCCCCCTGCTTGATCCTGTCTCCCTGTCCTGATCCATCCTTACCCCATCTGCTGATCCCCCTGTGTATGACCTTGGCCTGGCCCTGTTTATGATTCTGGTTTCCCCATTACTTGTACATATTTGTCTGTTACTGTTATTAATTGTGGGTTCTGTTTGGTATTGGTTGTTGTGCACTGTGTGGTATTGGAGGTGGTTATATATATATTATTTCACTTATCTTTAATAAATCTTTATATTTCACTTATACGTGTTTGGTGTTCCTCTGTTGCTAGCTGCACAGTTCTGGTCACACTTGGTACGTGACAGTGTTAGGTTAAAAGAAGAGGTTAGGTTGAGTAGTTGAGAGGTAAATTAGTTGTTAACATTGATTGGAATGTTAAAGTCACTGAAGATAATGGTGGGTACTTCAGAGGAGAGAAAGTAGGATAGCCATGCAGAGAAGTCGCCAAGGAACCTCCAAGCTTCACTGTTGGTATGGTGGATTAATACAATCCTCAGACAAGCTGGAGAAGAAAGACGAATGCAGTGCACTTCAAAATAACAAGGGGAAAGAGAGGGACTGGTGGGAAGAACTTGGCAGGTGCTTTGTGGGGAGAGGAGAAGTCCAACTCCACCTCCTTTTCGTCTGCTGGGTCTGGGTGAGTCAGTCCAGAGGAGGCGACCATGGGAGAGGGCAGCTGGAGAGGTAGTATCGGATTCTTGGAGCCAGGTTTCGGTAACAGAAAGTAGATTGAGGGAGTTGGAGAGGAAAAGATCATTGACAGAGGCAAATTTGTTATAGGCTGTGCAGGCATTCCCTAGGGCACATAAAGGGGGGGGCTGACTTGTGGAACCAGGGGCATTGAGATAAGAGAATGGGAGTTATGGCTACTGTTAGTGAAGGTAGACTGATAATTCTAATATTGAGAGGTGGCTGGAGAAGGGCCAGGGTTAAGGGCGATATCCCCAGATGTTAGGAATAGTAGTATTTTAAATGCCTATTTAGCTGCTTGCTTGGATTTCCACCTTAACTGCTGTATAAGGGCACACAAACAAACTTTTCCCTTAGCACACTTCCAGAAAACATTTCCATTACCCCCATGCTGATTTTGGTTTCCCTTACCTTGAAAACAACCTTATTTGTATCTGCTGAATTCATCCTCATCACAACTGCACTGCTTAAAGTTATAGCTAGTGCACATATTGCTTTTTTGACTTGTCAACATTTGCAACACAGTTGCTTATAATTCTGTCAGTGAAGAGTTCGGTATTGCATAGAGGTTTATATCTGTCTAACAGCGGTGCAAACTACAGTAATATCAAGTCCGATCATCTTTCTACCTCTAGGAATATATTGCTTAGACGGTGATATATTAAAGGTGTGCTTTAGTAAACAGCGCGGACAAGCACTTCCTGCTGACGATTCATTATGATAAATCCCTTGACACCCTCTGTAAGAGCTGAGATCTTCAGCTAGTGTTCTAACGTAACGTTCTTGACAGGCACCAATTTCCAGCTCCAAAAATATCATTTTAAAATTTATGTTTCTCAGTCATAAAATGAGAAACAATAAAGTTGCCTACATTTACTGTATAGTCAATAACACGCTTACATTTTTTTTTAAACATTTCACTTGATATACTGAAACATTTCTGATGTGCTTTGAAAATGTAGAGTTTTCTCTTGGGTACCTACAAAACTTAGAGTGTGTGTATGTGGATTTGTTTTCATGCATTTTGCTTTATTTCAAGCATGAATTTAACTTGCAATGTGTCTTATGGCACAGTTTTAGTTTCACAGTGTCAACGCTAGATACAATCCGCAAGTTACATTATGGTTGATGAGCTGAGTCCAAGAAAACTTCAAAACTCTTCTAACTCCTAAATTAAAATGTAAGTTTTGCTACAAAAAATTATAGTATTAATAAATCTACATAGCAATTTTGTCACTTGCTACTATAAATTGAAGCAGAAATCTAGTATTGTATTGGTTGAACTAGATGGACTTGTGTCTTTTTTTCAACCAGACTAATTATGTAACTATGTATGTAACTATGTATTTTTAAACCCCTTAATCGTTACCCTCCAGTTCCTTTCCCTTCTCCTCCGGTAGAGGTGCTTCTGTGGCACTGAATGGCCCTTAGGTAATGACATGTGAGTGTCATGTAGTGCAAAAATACCCTAATCTCTGGCTGTGTGATGAAGATCCCCCAGGGGGTGGGATCATGACTGCCTGCATTCAAAGGAAGAGGGTTGGATTGCTCTGGCCATCATTCAGTCTGGAAGACTGAGAACATCTAGTGGAAGAAAAAAATTATGGTGAAAGCCAGCTCTAGGGTGAAGTTGAGTATTGGAGCAAATGCCGGGAGTCCTGCATTTTTTTTTTCCTAATTGTGATAAATAATAAAAAGTTGCTTCCTTAAAACTGTAGCGTCCTGGGGGAAATCTGTACAACATGCCCCCTATAAATTGCTCAGTTACTTATTGATGACAAACTTCACATTTAGTAGTCAGTCAGATGTTTGAGTGTTTGATCTGAACGGTCAAAATCCAGACATTTAGGGTGTTCAGCAGGGATGAACATGACAGCATCCTGTTGTCAATAGTTGCTAAAGAAATAGAGGGTGCCTGCACCTGCCATGTCCTTAGCAACCATGAACGTTACACAGCCCATTCGTTTACATGACTGGGAATCACCATGATATCACTGCTGTCTCTGCCCCTTCCCCTATATCATCTTGGGAAGCTGTCTTTTGGTGAATAGTCCTGTTTGGGTTGTCGGCTTTTATCTTTTGACAAGTGTCGTTGGCATGATTGATGATGAATTTACACCATGGGACATTTTTTTAGAATTATTTTAATAAGTCTGAATGTTGGTATTTACCATTTACTTTATTTTGTAAATGAGTAGTGGTACTATGTACCCCTTACTCCTTCACATAAGGGCAGTATCTGGGAGCCCACTTATTTTTAGAAGGAGCTTCCACATTCAGATATGCCTCCTGCCCAGAGACCTCCACAGCTAATGAACCAGGGTTATGGGGAATCATCAAGATGAGGACAAAGTGTTGAGGGCATATAGCCTGGTATGATTGGGGGGGGGGGGGTAGGGTTCTCCTTTAAAAGGGTCTTGTATAGATTTTGGGGTGAACCCCATACTGTTTTTTTAATTCTTAGTGTAGGATGTACTAGAGCTAAAGTGACATTTATAAACAAAAAACAAACACTTTTAAATTCTGGTAACTTACTTTCAATGCCAACTTATTTTTCATTGTTTAGGGGGGTCCCATACCGTTTGTCTATATAATACAGGTGCCACACATCACAGGCAGGTTTAAGGTACCACATGGGAGGTTATTTAATTGGGTTTTGCATTTTTAAGCATTATTAATATCGCTGATCCTGGCTGAATTTTTTATATTTTTTTATTTTTTTAATAAGTACATGTCCGCTAGGTTAGTACCCAGCCCCCTGTACAGTTTGTTTACAATAAACAGCTTACTTGCCTGCTCTTTATGACTAAACAATTCTGGTTTAATTATGTCTGTTTAGCCATACCCACTTTTTACCATGACACAAATAGCATAATGCAACGCCTCCCCCCATTCAGTATCCTATGGACCAAATGCTGGCAACTCTAACATTGATTATGCCAGAACATTAAACATAAAATCTGCAGCGCTGTGATGATTATATGGCAGAACATTGATCAGTTGGTATATCCTGGAGGACAGAACTTTCCTTGTGGTTGATGAAGAGTGGGCTACCTGATTTGTCGACGAACTGAAACTGAACTGCTCAGTGAGTAGACTTTACTCTCCATATGCATCTCCAAATTTTCAGTTAGGCTAGCTTGCACCCTTATTTACCCATATCTGGCTTAACTTTTTCTACTTGGCACAGTGTTTACAAAAAACGTACTTTATCAACTTAAAGTGGAACTATAGGCAAAAACTTTTTTTTTTTTTTCATTTTGAATAGAGCAAGGAAGGGTTTTAACCCCTGACTGATTTTTTTTCACCCTCTGTGTCCCATTGTGGAGATTTGCCATCACTTCCTGTCCCATAGCCCAACAGGAAGTGAGAGGAAATCTCTGCAAATTGTAAGATTTCCCCAGTATAACTTTTTAGGGGACAACCCAAAATTTGGGATTTTCTTTTACTTTCACTTTCAATGATAATAGTAAACAGGACACATAGAGAGGGTGAATCTCCTTAACCTCTTTTCATTCCAGCCATAGTAATATGACGGCCACAAGGTGGCTCTGCCATCCCGGGCGGCCGTCATATGATGTCTTCGGCTTCCCGGCCACTAGTGGCGCGCGCCCGACGCCGCGTCACTTGCGAGCCGATGCGCATGCCTAGTGGCTGCGATGTCCGCCGGGCACCCTCGATTGCTCATCACAAGGGACATGGATCTGTGTATGTAAACACACAGATCCATGTCCTGTCAGGGTAGAGGAGACCGATTGTATTTTTCTTGTATATAGGAACACTGATCAATCCCCTACCCCACAGTTAGAATCACTCCCTAGGTAACACATTTAACCCCTCGATCGCTCCCTAGTGTTAACCCCTTCCCTGCCAGTGACATTTATACAGTACTCAGTGCATTTTTATAGCACTAATCGCTGTATAATTGTCATTGGTCCCAAAATAGTGTCAAAAGTGTCCGATCTGTCCGCCGCAATATCACAGTCCTGACAAAAATCGCAGATCGCCGCCATTACTAGTAAAAAAGATATATAATAATAAAAATGCCATAAATCTATCCCCTATTTTGTAGGTGCTATAACTTTTGCGCAAACCAATCAATATACGCTTATTGTGATTTTGTTTACCAAAAATATGTAGAAGAATACGTATCGGCCTAAACTGAGGAAGAAATTTGTTTAGCAAAAAATAAAAATAAATTGTGTTTTTTTCAAAATTGTCAGTATATTTTTGTTTATAGCACAAAAAAAAAACACAGAGGTGATCAAATACCACCAAAAGAAAGCTCTATTTGTGGGGAAAAAAATGATCAAAATTTAATATGGGTACAGCGTTGTATGACCGCGCAATTGTCATCCAAAATGTTACAGCGCTGAAAAATGAAGATTAGCCTGGGCAGGGGGGGGGGGGGGGGGGGAACATGTCCGGTATTGAAGTTGTTAAAGGGATTATAAACTGTGGCTGGTTTTAAAAAAAAAACAATGGCATAATGTGCTAGTATGCATTGTATACTAGCACATTATGAAATACTTACCTTACTTCCCCCGGTCTTTCTTTCAGGGTTTGCGTGCTCCGCCTTTGTGATTAACCAAAGCCACAAAGATGTCACTCCTGCGCATGCGCGTGGGAGTTCCAACATGAAGCTCTGAAGTTCTGGCAAGGTATGCCTGATCTTCAGAGCGCATGCACCTGTGATGTCACTGGCTGCACCCAGGATGAATATCCCCTAAACGGTGCTCGTTTAAGAGATATTCATTTTACCTACATGTAAGCCTTATTACCTGTAGGTAAAAATCACAAAGCAGGCTTTACTACTGCTTTAATGGGGGCACAGACAGCAATAAAAACAGGCAAGTGTTCTAATCCCTCTCCATTCTATGCAAAACAAAAAAATAAATCTTTAGTTATACAAAGGGGGTGTAAAGGTAAAATATTTTTAACCTATAACTAATCTCTGTTACATACTGATATCAAATACGTTTATGATTTCCTTTAGAAATATTTAATTACCTGTTAAAATAGTATGTATTTGTTCAATAGATTTTTATTTTCTAAATCAGATCTTATACAGATATCACATAACACATAGGTAAATCATGACAAAGGGTAATATCATATTTAACATATCACATTTTTCTCATCAGAAAAATTTAGACTCAGCATCAGCAACAAATCCTCTAAAGATATGTCAGATAGCAACTATGAGTTGGGGAACTAAAGTTGTAAAATATAAAATAACCACTGGTAACTTAAAAGGAGGACAGTATGAAAACTGGACCCGAAGGTTAGACAGTCTGGGAAGTCCTACCCATCCTGGGCACCCCTAACGGGATCTTCCTGTGCCCCGGTCAGGCCCCCCCCCCTAGCCCGCCACCCTCATATAAACCCAATACCAGGGTACTAGGATAATAAAAGAATAATGCAATTATACTCATACTCTGAAATGCATAACAGATTAAAGTCATTGTGTTGCCTAAACAATTATATAACAATTAATATCATCAAACCCTTGAATCATGTTAAATAAACTGAAGACAAAAATATAAGAAAAATAAAATAAATAAGATATGAAAAGATAATGAAGAAAGAGAAAAAGGAAAGGAAAGAAGAGAAGAGGGAAGAAATCACATGCCTAACGTGATGTTTTTAGGAACTAGAATGATCAGAGTCGTTCCTAACCATCAGAGAAATGCCACAGAAAACAGCCCAAGGTTTCCACAGAGCTTCAAATTTAGGGATTGTATTTGTTAATATGCAAACCAACTTCTCTTGCGCCATAATCCAAGAGATTTTATTTTGTATTGCCATCATCATGATGATTAAACACTAAGAAAGTGTGAAACTAGTCAGCTCTATACCAGAATTTTGTGACTTGCTGTTCTGTATTTGGATTTTTGAAGATTTTACATAATAAAGGCTTTTTATTGGAGTGCTGCTGTCCAGAACACTTGATCTTTTGTTTTGCCATCATGGAAACCCTGGGTTGACTCCAAGATCTCGCAATAGTGATTTTTGCCCCCAGTAGCATAAAGTGGACTAGCTTCCTTGTGGATTTAGAGACGTTGGGAATACAGGCATTGAGGAGAGCAATAGAAGCAGACCTGGGAATCGAACACTTAGTAACCTTAAATATGAGGTTAAAGATCCTCTTCCAGGCCGGCCTAATCCTAGGACATTCCCACCAGACATGCACCATCGAACCTAAGAGGTGGCAGCCTCTAAAGCAATTGGGATCCGATGCTGGGTAGATGATCGCAAGTCTGGCAGAAGTCATATACCACCTCATAAAAACTTTCAAGTTAGCTTCCATAAGGCAAGTGTTCAAAATACCATGGAATGAGTTAAAACATGCCCTCTGCCAGGTGCCCAGGTCCCAGTTTAGCTGGAGTTCATCCTCCCATGCTGTCATATATGAGGATTTTGTAGTCGGGCAAGTAAGCGAAGAGTAGATGACAGAAACACCTCCCCTTTGTCCCACGGCCAATCCACACCAGAGCTCGTAATCCGTAAATTTGGGAGGAAGAGGTTTCTCCTTCCAGATGTCATTTAAGAATTGTGAAATCTGTCCAAATCTAAGTTTTTCAGAATCCGGGAGGTCTAATTTACTTATGCAGTGGGACATGGTAATAGGACCTTGAGACATAAAGTATTTTCCTATCCGATATAGACCTTTGTTCATCCACCAACTGAAGGCCATGGTATCCAAACCAGGATAAAACTTTGGGTTATTAAAAATGTGTGCTAGCGGTTGTGCATCAGAAACTAAAGCAGGAAGAGAACGGAGTCTGTCCCAAAGGGCAAAGGATTGAGATAGGGAAGGGGATAGGATGGGTGGTCTCCGTCTTTGGGGGCACCATAGCAGGTAGTTTAAGGAGAATTGGGGGGCAGCCTGTTCCTCTAATAGTACCCAGTCCGGTTTTTCTTTATTTGAGTAAATCACAGAAAACTGTGCTAGTCTGGCAGCTAAGAATTAATTATATAGATGAGGCAATCCCACCCCCCCTTTTTCCTAAGTAAATAGAGAGTATCCTGGGGGATTCTGTAACTCGATTTGCCCCATACAAACTTGAGAATCTTACTTTGTAAAGATTGTATCTGATCTTTCCTGATGGGAATGGGGAGGGTGCGAAATAGATACAAAATTCTAGGTAGTAAGGTCATTTTTACGGAGTTAACTCTGCCCAACCAAGATAGCTCATATTTGTCCCAATTTTTTAAATCTAACATAAGTTTATGGAAAAGGGGAGGATAGTTGCTTGCGTAAAGAGATTCCGTTCGTGCAGTTAGAGAAATACCTAGATACTTGATAGAAGAAGGGCTCCATTCAAAATCGAATGACTGTTTGAGAAGGGAGACTGAGGATGACGGGAGGGATATATTTAGCGCCTGTGATTTGGTGAAATTAACCCGAAGCCCATAAATTTTAGAGAACTCAGAAATTACTTTGTATAGGCTCGGGAGGAAAGTAATGGGAGAGGTAAGAAAGAGGAGTAAATCATCGGCGAATAGTCCGCATTTGTGCATCTGATCCCCACAGGTTACCCCCTTTATTTCAGGATTTTGCCTAATGGCTATGGCCAGGGTTTCAATTGCAATGGCAAAAATAATAGGGGACAGTGGACACCCCTGTCTCGTACCTCTGGCAATATCTATCGGGGAGGAATAATATCCCTGCAAACGGATTTGAGCTTTGGGTTGAGAATAAAGAGCTCTAATCACACCCATGAAACGTGGGCCAAAACCCCATCGTTCCAGCAGAGAAAGGAGATACTGCCATGACACAGAGTCGAAGGCCTTCTCCAGATCAAGTGCTAAAAGGAAACCCTGTTGTTTTTCAACTCCATCCCATTTGGACTGCAAAATGGAGATAATATCGATTGCTCTTCTCACCTGATCTGGACCTTGTCGTCCCAGCATAAATCCAACCTGATCCTTATGTATATATTTAGTAATAAAAGAGGAAATGCAGTTAGCCAGAATTTTAGTAAGTATTTTAAAATCATTATTTATCAGCGAAATAGGGCGGTAATTGGAAACTTCTTCCGGGTTTTTATCCAGTTTAGGTATGACAGTAATGTAAGCGGTATTAAGTTGTGTACCTAATTGGGAACCCTGAATTTTAAAATTAAATTTTTTGGGCAAATGTGGGATAAGGGTGTCTATGAAGGCCTTGTAGTAGGGAACCGACAATCCATCAGGGCCTGGTGCAGACCCCGTTCTGTGTCCCTTAATAACTGCTGTCACTTCCTCAACATAAAATGGGGCTTCAAGGATATCTCTATGTTCCACATCCAAGGATGGAATAGGTAGGCCATCCAAGAATGTGGACACCGAGGCCCTAGGTAAATGTGAAGGAGAGCTATAAAGTTTGGAGTAAAATATCTGAAATGCCTCGAGAATTTTCTCCGGATTAGCCGTGGGCTCCTGTCCAGCAATGCGGATTTTAGGCATGGAATAAACCCTCGTTTTAGGGGATAATTTGGATGCTAACATCCGAACTATTTTTCCTGTCTGAGTATGAAATTTATTACTATTCCAACGGAGAGATTTCTCCGCTTTTGTTGTGAGTACTAAATTGAGTTCCAGTCTAATCTTATCAATTTCAGCCAATAAGAAAGGAGATGGATTCCTTTTATGTTGTGTTCTCAGGGTCCTGTATGACTTCTCCAATCGCACAATGTCCGCTTCCCTTTCCTTTTTGATTCTAGTTGAAATTTGAATAAGCTTGCCTCTAATAAAGGCCTTATGAGCAGCCCACAGGGTTTCAGCGGAAATATCCTCCACATCATTCAAGCGGAAGTAATCTTGAAGAGCTTTATCAATTTCAACCTTTGTGGTTGGGTTGGAAAGTATGGACTCATTTAATCTCCAATGACCCCCCTTTGCCATACCAGCCTTAGTGTGAATGGACATAATCACCATGGAGTGGTCAGACAGGACCGTGTCTTTGATGAGAGATTTAATAACAGTCGGGAGAATGTAAGAAGGAACCAGGATATGGTCAATCCTGGCATAGGTATTGTGTGGGTGAGAATAATGAGTAAAATCTCTCAGTGAAGGGTTAGATTCTCACCACACATCCGCCAAGCCTCTCTCGTGTAGAAGCTTGGATATTTTCAGAGTTATCCTAGTGGGTCTGGTGAGTTGGGCTGAGGGGGGTTTGGATTTGTCCAACCCCTGATTGAATGCCGCATTGGAATCTCCCCCCCAAATGACTGTGCCTTCCAACTGAGGAGACAGGGTATCTAGGATGAGACGGAAAAATTTATCTTGTCCAGAATTGGGGGAATAATATGAGATCAGAGAATATAAATAGTGCCCTTAACTAAGATAAATCTACCCTCCGGATCTTTAAATTCAGATATTAAGCCAAAGTGACATTACTTGGATATAAAAAGAATTGGGGGAATTGGGGGTGTATATATTTGGGATTGTACTGCCTAGGAAAATGGGTTTCCTGAATCATGAGTATGTCAATACCAAGAGATTTATAAAAGTCAAATAGTTTTCATCTCTTAATGGGGGAATTCAAGCCCTGAACATTATGTGTGGCTATTTTGAGTGAGCTCTGTGTAGAATCAGCCATGGGAGTCAGGGAAGGTGCTGTATCTGCCATTCATTCCACTCACCCCTCGGCCATACACCCTCTCAATGTTCTGCAGGTAGTCCAGCCAGATAACTGATTGCTGAGAGACCAATTTGTACTCTAGACCATTGGAAGCTGCAAAACATAGAATGGTTAGGCACATGATAAAGGGATCAGAGACAGAAAAGGAAAGAAAACATCTGAAAAAGTAGAAAAAACAAGTTTCATAGATAAAAAATCAAAAAGCAAATCAAAAAACTCAAAAAACATAAAAAAGAAGAAAAATGTTCTTGGGGAGGCAAGATTCCCTCCCAAAACCTTTACCAAGGTAGAACAGGTAAGACCCATTCCCTAGGGCAGTGTTTCTCAACTCCAGTCCTCAAGGCGCACCAACAGGTCATGTTTTTGGGATTCCCATTGATTTTCACAGTAATTATCACAGCTGTTTTATCTGCAGGAAATCCCAAAAACATGACCTGTTGGTGCGCCTTGAGGACTGAAGTTGAGAAACACTGCCCTAGGGAACAGGCTACCCTTTCCACAAAGACCTTTAGGAGACTCTGGGGAAAGGTGGAAGCACATGGGGCCCACCCCAGCCAGAGCGCCCCCAAAAAATGTAAACAAGACAAAAATGAGAGATTTTCAAAAAGAGAGAAACCCCGTCTATAATGCAATAACTTTCCTTTCCTTTTTCTTTTTCCTTCCCCCTAAAAAAAAAAAAAAAAGAAGGGACATTAAATATTATTGTCCAAACCCACCGGAACCGGGTCTGTCAAAAGGGACACCCAGTCCTCCCTCCCAAAGAAGACAGCGGAGTGAGGGCCCTGTCATTCAAAAAATGGGGAGAATGAAAATTATATTGGAAATAACCAAGAAATGAATACTAAATATAACAGTCAATCCAGTCTCCAAGAATAGATCCTTCCTGGCACCTTGAAGGAACAAGATGAAAGAGTTAGGCCTCGTACACACGGCCGAGATTCTCGTCGAAAAAAACATGTAGTTTTTTTCGACGAGATTCTTGGACAAGAAACTTGTCCCGGCCGAGTGTACACACGCTCGTTTCAAAGAACCCGCGGTTCTTTGAATGGAGCGTACGCGGTGACGTCATCGACTACGACGAGCATGCGCTCGTCACATTCGATGCCGTCGCCGCCATCTTGGTATACCCTACGTATGCCTAGGAAGCTACCGCGCATGCGTCGAATTCATTTCGAACATGCGCGGGCTTCCGGGAGGACAGGTAAGTGTACACACACTCACTTTTCTCGTCGAGAAACATGCCGACGAGAATCTCGACGAGAAAATAGAGAGCAGGTTCTCTATTTTCTCGTCGAGGTTACTTGTCGGTTTTCTCGACGAGAAACCATACACACGAACGAATTTCTCGGCAAGACATCTCTGCCAGCAAGTTTCTTGCTGGTTCTTGCCGAGAAACTCGGTCGTGTGTACGAGGCCTTAGAGAATTTCAGCTTGGACCTCTTCAAGTGGGACCATTGTCCTTAGCCTTCTTGGACCTTGACCTGGTCCACAGCGGAGATTGAGGGCTGGTAGGATTCGGTCTCTTTGAAGAATTTGGACCGCTACAAGAAGTGTCCATGTCTGCTTCCTGAGTAATTATCTTGAGGTTCAATAATAGTCTTTCACCATCAGGAAAAGTGGAAAAAGAGTAATTCTTCCCTTTATCAGTGAATTTCACAGCAAATGGAAATGCCCACTTATATTTTATGTCCTTTTGTATGAGGGCTAGGAGAAGAGGCTTCAGGGATCGTCTGCTTTGCATAGTAGAAGGAGAAAGGTCCGCGTATATTTGGACTTGGTGTCCCTGGCACTGAACATTAGACATAGTACGCGCCTTCCTCATAACTTCTTCCTTTACTGCATAAAAGTGGGGTTTAGCTATTATGTCTCTCGGCAATCCATCCTTTATGTGAGAGACCAAAGTGGCACATAATTGTGACGTGGAAGGTAAATGATAAATGGTTTTCAAAATGTTTTACAAATAAATATCTGAAAAGTGTGGCGTGCATTTATATTCAACCCCTTCACTCATATACACCTAACTAAAATCTAGTGGAACCAATTGCCTTCAGAAGTTAACTAATTAGTAAATAGAGTCCACCTGTGTGTAATTTAATTAGGAAGAAGGAAGTCATTGTTGAAAGAAAGCCATAAGAAGTCCCGTTTGCAGTTTGCTAGAAGCCACGTGGGGGACACAGCAAACATGTGGAAGAAGGTGCTCTGGTCAGATGAGACCAAAATTTAACATTTTGGTCTAAAAGCAAAACGTTAAGTGTGGCAGAAAACTAACACTGCGCATCACTCTGAACACACCATCCCCACTGTGAAACATGGTGGTGGCAGCATCATGTTGTGGGGATGCTTTTCTTCAGCAGGGACAGGGAAGCTGGTCAGAGTTGATGGAGCCAAATACAGGGCAATCTTAGAAGAAAACCTGTTAGAGTCTGCAAAAGACTTGAGACTGTGGCGGAGGTTCACCTTCCAGCAGGACAATGACCCTAAACATACAGCCAGAGCTACAATGGAATGGTTTAGATCAAAGAATATCCATGTGTTAGAATGGTCCAGTCATAGTCCAGACTTAAATCCAACTGAGAATCTGTGGCAAGACTTGAAAATTGCTGTTCACAGACGCTCTCCATCCAATCTGACAGAGCTTCAGCTATTTTGCAGAGAAGAATGGGCAAAAATGTCACTCTCTAGATGTTAGATGTTAGAAGCTGGAAGAGACATCCCCAAAAAGACTTACAGCTGTAATTGCAGAGAAAGGTGGTTCTACAAAGTATTGACTCAGGGGGGCTGAATACAAATGCACACCACACAATTTTTAGATATTTAATTTTGAAAACCATTTATCATTTTCCTTCCACTTCACAATTATGTGCCACTTTGTGTTGGTCTATCACATAAAATTTCAATAAAATACATTTACCTTTTTTGGTTGTAACGTGACAAAATGTGAAAAATTTCAAGGGGTATGAATACTTTTTCAAGGCACTGTAAATCAGCTAGTGAATCTAATGCTACCCTTTCCCCAGATTGACAATGCTTCTATCCAAATGTGTCTCTGTTGCTCCTCCATCCAGAATGGAGACACACTAAGACAGGAAGTACTGTATGTTACTGGCTGGTTCACCAGGTGAACGTTGAGGGAAAAAAAAGACTAAAAAAAGAAAACACATGCAGCTACTACATTTATGAATTGGTAAGCTGCAATATATTTAATTATAGCTTTTGGTTTAAAAGTTACTTTAATTAATTTGAAGGATACATGGTGAATATTCAGATCTGGGTAATGCCCTGTACACACGATCGGAATTTCTGATGGGATAAAATCCGATGGAATTTTCCGTCGGAATTCCATTCAAGCTGTCTTCCATCAGTCTTGTATAC
This sequence comes from Rana muscosa, assembly GCA_029206835.1. Classification (NCBI taxonomy): domain Eukaryota; kingdom Metazoa; phylum Chordata; class Amphibia; order Anura; family Ranidae; genus Rana; species Rana muscosa. Next base: position 348,221,744 of record CM055119.1, read on the forward strand.
ACACTGTCAGACAAAATTCAGACCGTCCAAAACACGTTGACGTACAACACTACGACGAGCTGAGAAAAATTAAGTTCAATACTTCCGAGCATGCGTAGACTTGATTCTGATCATGCATGGTTTTTTCTCCGTCGGAGTTCCACACAGACGATCGGAATTTCTGATAGGAATTTATCCCATCAGAAAAAAATAAAACATGTTCTATTTCTAAACTCAGACGGAAAAAAGTCTGATGGGGCCCACACACGGTCGGAATATCCAATGAAAAAATTCCGCCAGACTATTTTCATCGGAAATTCCGATCGTGTGTACAAGGCATTAGACCTTGGTTTGGGCGCTTGCCCCATTCATCACTATTTTCAAGCATTACCTACTCAATAAAATATGCTGGATTTATTTATTTTCTTTTTGGGGTTGGGATGCATTATCTCTTCCAAGACTGACTTCACAAAGGCGAGAAATCATGAAAACGACAAATGTTTTTTTGATTTTACTTAAATAATGCTGTGAAATCAGTTCTAGAGTGAAGGTCATACTGAACTTGAAAATGTGAATAGAAAAAATATGAGGAAAGGAAGAGTTCTGATGGGTTTCGAGACATCAGTCATTTCACAGATGTTTGCCTGAAATTGAAATAGTAATAGACTTTCAAAAACCGTGATTAACTGCACAAGTACTTTTAAATCTATATCACATGCTCTTTAAGCTCAAACTGTATGTGACATTTGCTGTAAGTGGATTTCCTCTGGAATACACACAGACATTAAATGCATATAGATCAGTTGCGTTGGCAGTCTGTTTTTCTGTAAATGATGTATGTTATGTTAATATCGGTGTTTACAGGATAAACCATAATTTCCCCCGTCCAACGTAATCATTTCTTGGTGACTATTTCTATAATAAAAATGCTGAATGCTTTCAAAAGAAATCAATGCAGCCTTCAAGTGCTCTTTCAAATGGCATTACATAAAGTGTAAGACAGACAAGGAGTCTTGGAAATTCTGATATGCCCGGTGGAGGGATGTTTTATAACAGTACAATAACACAGTGCAAAGCAACACTATAAAAATGATACAACTGGAAAACTATTTTTCTTAAAGTCCATCTCCAAGGCTATTATTTTATGTTCTCCAGCAATATCCTGCAATATTCACCTCCTCTCCGGTGTTTTACCCAGCAATATTTATTTTTCTCCACTGGATGTCTCCACACTCACACAGTGTCATTCCACCAGGCAGACTGAGTACATACTGTAAGTACAGGACCCTTCCCCTGAGGGACATCACCCTGAACACACAGTGTAAGGCCTCATGCACAAACACCTGTTTAGGCATAAAACATGCCTTACATTAACCTCCCTGGCGGTATGATTCTTTCTGGAATTATGTACCAAAAGCGGTACAATTATTTTGCATGAAAATTTGGTGTTATGTATTATAGGCCTGCGATTCTTAGTAATTACTTACTTAAACCTAAGCAAACCAGAGTCTAGTAAACATCCCGGGTATGATAAATATGAAACACAAAATTATAAATTATAATATAATAAATAACTATAAATAATTATAAAAAATAGTAATCTAATTATAATAAAAATTATTCAATAATGTAATCAAATCAAAAACACTGAAATTTGCTCAGTTGCAGAATTGTCGCTGTCATTAGATTTAGTGTTTGATGACGAATTTCCCCACAAATCGCTATCGCTCAATTCTGCGAGTGATTCTAATTTATTATCGCTGCTTTCTAGTTGGTCTAAAACCACTTTTGACATAAAGGGACACTTTTTAGTTGCTATGGACAATCCCCAGTTTACAGGCAGAAAGAACGATTTTTATTATATAAAAGTGCATGCAGGACACTGGGCAGACCACTAGGGACCAAGGGGGTGTGTAATTATTACATACAGTACTGTAATCTGTAAGATTACAGTATACTGTATGTATACTATGTGTTTACCTTTTTGAATTTGCCGCCCAGTTCCGCTCCCATGCGCCGCTGCGGCTCGCAGGGAACGGAACTAGGAAGTCAGATGGGGTCGAAAGTGCCGACACTCGCCGGAGATCTCGCTGGCGATCACAGCAGAGGACATCATCGCTGGATCGCCAGGAGAAGGTAAGGAAACTCCGCTGCGAACTCTGCAATGTCTACCCCGAGCGTGACTCGGGGTTACCGATCCTAGCATAAAAAAACAACCCAGAGTCACGCTCGGGATTACCGCTAGGGAGGTTAAAACAAAAAAAAAAAAAAAACATGCTTCCGGTTCCGGCGCTGCATGAGGTAACTGCACCTCCTCACAGCTCCCGCACCAGGACCCAAAAAACAGCTTGTAAAGCCAGCCAGAGCGGCCCCTCGTAGCCATCCTCTTCACCCGGGCTACCCCCTCACTAACATGGACCGCTACCTGGAAAAAAGCGGCGCTCGCTCGTTCGCGGCCGCAGCGGCGCCGCCGGGCAAGCCGCAAATCGAGGCCCCGGCTTCGGCCTACTCCCACGCCGCGGAAGAAGCACAGGCAGCCGACATGGAGGTGAGCGCTCATCCCTCCCTGCAGATCATCACACCCCCTGCCACTGCATCTCAGGGTCCCTCTATGCTATCTTCACAGCCAGCCACACCAGGGGACATTTCCAGCTCCCCACCCCCCGGGGATGCTGCTGATAGCACCCACCGAATTGCTGCTGCTGTAGCAGCTCTTCTCTCCCCCATGATCTCTGCCTCGGTGGAAAAGGCAGTCAACGCAGGCATGCAACAAAATTAAAGCCCAAATTGCTGAACACTCCACTAGGCTCAATGAAATGGAACACCGCCTCTCGGAGGTTGAAGATGAACTCTATCAAGCGCAAGCCACAGAACAGTCGCAGGACAAAACAAATCAGTACATCATTCAAAAATTAGAAGATTTGGAAAATAGATCGAGAAGGAGCAACCTGCGATTTGTAGGCGTCCCCGAATCGCTTCCCTCTGCAGCTACGGCAGAATTCTGCTCAAAACGCATCCTGGAGGCTTTAGGCCTTTCAGGCCTGTTCACAGTGGAACGCGCACACCGTATGGGGTCCTTCAATCCCGAACGTAAAACACCCCGACCTATTATTGCCAAGTATCTCAATTATGCCGACAAATCCATCATTCTTCAGACATTCAGACAGTCCCCTTCTCTCCAAATAGACGGGGTAAAAATCCTAATTTTTGCGGACTACTCGATTGAAGTCACCAAGAAAAGAAAAGCTTTTTAACCGATATGCACTGAACTCTTCAAGCAACACATAAAATTTACCCTGGCCTTTCCTGCAACTCTACGCCTCAAATCGCCAAAAGGGGATCAACTTTCCTTCCAAGATCCGGCGGAAGCAGAATCTTTTCTCCGCTCCCTAAGGGGTGAAGCACACCCTCACACGCCCTCCAAGTCGAATTCCAGTCCGCGAACATTGGAACAGAGAAGCCCCCGCAAGGACTCTCCAAAACGTTTTAGACTTTCTGTTCCACAACAGCGCTACCAAAACTCCTGTTGATGGACTGCCTTACACCGCCATGAACTTCCTTCCTCGCCATTACAGGTCGTATGATCTTTTTTTGTTCTGTCAACTCAAGTGTCGGGGATACACGATCTACTTATCGTGCTCTCCATTAATCCTCAATCAGGCACTGTCACCCGAGTGATCACCCAGTGATCTTTTCCACAACGGCTCTGAATCCGTTTTGAATCTTATTTTTTTATTTTTTATTTTTTATTTTTTCCCATCTTATTTGGTTCAATCAATATATTGTTTCATATGTTATGCCTAAAACCATTCTTTTTTCTCTTTTTCCCCCTACCAGGGTGGTAATGCGTGCGCACATGCCTACAGGCCGCACTGCACACTAGTTCATTTGTACTGTAATTGCCCTCCCTGACTCCGCTGTGTGATTTTTTTCTTTTAGGCTCCCTGCCATAACTCCATTCCAGGGGTCCCTCGCATGTTATCAAGGTCCCCGGGGCGCTCAGGCACGATAACTGGTCTTTCTTTTCCAAGACGGGTCATGTATGGGGAGCTACCTTGCACAGCGAACTCATGCGGAAAAAAGCGAAGTTCTTTATGATGCTCACGTTAATTTGTTGTTTTGTTTTACTTTGTTCTCTTTTCTTCTACCCCCCCTCATCCCCCCTCTCCCCACTCCACATTTCAACATGCACTCCTTACCCGAGGGCTCCACACACAGATACTCACATCACTAACGTGCCTAAACTTTACCTCTTGATCCCTGCCTATAATCTTACAGCTACTAAAGCGCCGCCTTTACACCTTATCATCCGCGATATCTTAAGGTAATCTCATGGAATGTGAGGGGTCTCCGTTCTCCCAACAAGAGAATGAAGATTCTTCGCCACCTCAAAAGGCTAAAAGCAGACATAGCATTACTTCAGGAATCCCACCTTTCGGCATCTGACTTCAGTCGATTGCAGAAACTCTGGGTTGGAACAGTCTTGGGTTCAGAATCGGTTGGACGGAAGGCTGGTGTCCTCCTTCTTTTCAACAAAAACCTCCCTTGTACTGTTCTATCCACGCATACAGACAACCAAGGACGCTTCATCTCCTCCAGGGTTAGAATTGGGACAAAAGAAATAGTGATTTCCAATGTATACGCCCCCAACAGTCCCACAAAGACATTTTACTCTCAGCTCTCCACTTGGCTCCTCAACACCTCTCACTTACCTCACCTAGTTGGGGGAGATTTTAATGACCTCATGCATCCTACAGACGATAGATCCTCTCCAAAACAAACCATACCGGCGCCTGCTGGAACAGCTCCCACCCTATTTGCCTCCACTATGGACTCCCTCCATCTTACAGACATCTGGCGCTTAACACACCCGGTAGACAGGGAATTCACCTTCTATTCTAATCCCCACAAGATCCTCACTAGGATCGACTATTTTTTTGGACCAACAGTATCATCCCTCTGGTTTCAGACGCAGAGATCGGAGACATAGCCATTTCGAATCATGCCCCAATACTCCTTACCCTAGACAATCTAGACCTCCCCCCCACCCTAACATCTGGTGCTTCCCTTCCTTCCTCCACAATAATGCTGATTTTCGCGCTTACATGGAACGAGCATGGGCGGAGTTTTCCTCCGCGAATGCTCCACATGCAGGGGACCCGAACCTTCTCTGGGATGCTGGAAAAGCATACTTGAGGGGTCGGATCATCTCATATGCCACTTCCTTTAAAAGAAACGCACTATCGAAATTCAAGCTGGCCAGCGACAGACTTCACCTCGCACAACGCAATCTAGCCACCTCGACGTCACCGGCAAACAAGGCGGAGTGGTCCGCGGCTAAAACTGCCTTTGACACCTGGGCGGACACCCTGGAACTCACAAAAAATCTCACCTAGATGCCTCCCTTCATAAATTTGGTAACAAAGCTGGCAAACTCCTATCCAGACTCTGTAAGGGTGCCCACCGCCCGACGCACATCACCTCACTGCGGGACCGCACGGGAACTACACACTCTACCCCACTTCGCATAAATAAAACCATGCTGGAATATTACACAGCCCTTTATGCACCCGATCCCATTGACCATAAAATAGCCCAAGCCTTCCTTGAAAAAATGAATCTACCAACTATCTCAACTGCCCTTCTAGATTCCCTGAATGCCCCTATCTCCCTCGTTGAAATAGAAGGCACTATACATGCTCTCCGCCCCTCTAAAGCCCCCGGCCCAGACGGCTTCACAAGTGAATTTTATAAAACTCTCCAAAATATAACTGCGCCCATGCTCCACTCGGTCTATTCCAACATCTGGGCGGGAGGTCCCTATCTACCGACAGGCAACCAGGCCATCATTAAGCTACTTTCTAAAAAGGGCAAAGATCCTCTGGATCCGGACTCATACAGGCCTATTTCACTACTCAACCTGGATGTCAAAATTCTCTCGAAGATTGTGGCCTCCAGACTAGCAGTCATCCTCCCGGACCTCATTCACCCGGCCCAATCAGGATTTGTGAAAGGGCGGACGGCCACCCTTAACATACGTAAGGTTCTCCTGGCCCTTGAACGAGCCAAACAGGACCCCACAGGAGATTATGCCATCATAACGTTAGACGCTGAAAAAGCTTTTGACAATGTAAGCTTTGACTGGCTTTCCCTCACTTTGTCTAAAATGGGATTCACAGGCCCTTTCTGCCACCTTATCAATGCCATGTATACAGCGCCCTCAGCTAGACTTGTTGCGGCTGGACTCCTCTCAGAGGATTTCCGCCTCCATAAAGGGACCAGACAGGGTTGTCCTCTCTCCCCCCTCCTGTTCAACTTAGCCTTAGAACCTTTGTCTAGATACCTTTCCCAGATAGCCCCTTTACGAGGCATCAAAATAGGCAAAGCGGAACTTCGCACCTCACTGTTCGCCGACGACGTCCTCATATTCACGGGCAACCCCAGCAACGACATGTCGACCATTAAAACCACCTTTGACGAATTTCGACTGTGCTCCGGCCTCCGTATCAATTATTCCAAGAGCGAGATTCTCCCTATAGGGACACACTCCACACCCCCCTGGGCTCACCACTCTCTGTTTAAGGTTGCATCTTCTCACATCACCTACCTAGGTATAAAGATTGGGAAATTGCCCTCTTCCATCTATCACCTCAATTACCCCCGCCTCTTCACAAAACTCTATCAGGAACTGTCGAACTGGATGGATCTTCCCCTCTCGCTCCTAGGAAGGTGTCACATTATCAAAATGATTAGCTTCGCCAGACTGCTTTATCCTTTGCAAACCATTCCCTTGCTTTTGAAACATAAAGACATCAAACTCCTCAACTCCAAAATTTCACAGTTCATCTGGCACGGCAAAATACCTCGGATAGCCTTTAAAAAAACTACACCTTCCTAGAAGCGACGGGGGTATCGGTCTACCTCATATTAGATTGTATAATTTAGCATGTCTGTTCAGGACCAGCTTAGATTGGATAGCTCAATCATCCCAATACTCTAATTACGTCCTGGAATCCGAAATGGCTCACCCGCACTCTCTGGTGGCCCTTCTACACTGCAGATGGAAAACTGTCCCCCCACCTTATCAACACAATCTCCTGCTAAGGGACACATCTATAGCTTGGAGAGAAATCAGAAAAAAACTCAAGTTATCTCCTTTCATCTCTCCCCATTTACCAATCCAAGGCAATCCTGACTTCATCCCTGGTCTCCACTACAAAGCCTTTTCGGTCTGGCAGGCTCAAGGTCTGTCAAACTTCTCCTCACTGTGCGATGGCAACACTGGAAAACCACTGCCCTTTTCTACAATATCCTTGTCTTTTTCTCTGCCCCCTTCTCACGTATTTCATTATAACCAATGCATTAGCTTCTTATCTAACACGTGTAAAGACAACCTCCGGAGATTCGAAAACAGCTTTTCTGAACGTTTACTGCGAAGTGGACGTTATAAAATCACGGACATCTACAGACCTCTCCTGCAAGAATCTTCCCCGTCTATGTCCTCCTCCTCTATTGCGAACTGGGCTAGGGATTTCCCAGTTCCAGATATAACGAAAAAAATCCTATCTGGCCTGCAGAAAACCCTTCGACTGACACCCAACGAAATTTGGAGAGAAACCCAACTCAAGATCGCACACCGGGCTTATATCCCATTTATCTCTCCTAACTCCAATAAAGATGGCGCCTCCTGCCCTCTATGCAAGGTACCCAGACCTTCTCTCTCCCACCGCTTCTGGTCCTGCTCCTTCATTTCCTCATTTTGGGATCAAGTCCTATCCTATATATTCAAAATCACTCTGCTGAAACTCCCCAAAGACCCTTTACTTCTAATATTTGGTTATTGGGACCCTCTATTGTTACCCTGGTCTCTATCGTCGGCTGCATCGATCCCCTCAGGGACTACCAAACGTCCCTCCTCGAAAGACTGGATTTTGCTTTGTTTGCTTGTCGCGAGGAGACTCATTCTTAGGCACTGGATCTCTCCCCAAAGCCCTTCTCTCATCCAACTCGAAAAGGACTGCCTCAACCTCTTCTACAAAGAACGACTTCTTACGGACTTTAAAGAACCCAGATCTAGAGCTCGTTTTTTTTACAGATGGGAATCCTTCATCATAACAACCCTCTCGGCAGCGGATCAGGCAGCTCTGGAACAACTCTCCTTCTCGTACGCTGACCCTATCCCAATTGGGCTGTAAATCTTGATGACATTGCACAGTCTATACATTCCGGATGGCCCACCAGGGCTGTTCCTTCTCGGGACCATTCATGTAATGTCATGAACAGCACACCACTGTCTCTGGAGCTCCCCCCCCCATTTTTTTTTCCTAATTTCTGTTTTGATTTTTCCCCTATTCCTGATTCTAAACATAGGGGCGCGTAGACAGATCCATCCAGTATTCCACCTTCCGGTTGCATTGCTTTTTAGGTATTTATCTAGGATGACCTGCTGTACCCTCACTAGGTGAGAATTTTGTGTATACAGCTCCCTCTCTTCATATCTTCCTAACTTCATAACCCCATAAGGTTAGTCTTCAAGTGAGCTAGTGTCATGTGTTACATTTTGTTTTTGCCCTACCTGTTGTACCCAACTAGCTACACCGATATTCCTATGTACCATTGTTTTAAACCTGACTAACAGCCTTATGTTCTCTTTTGTACTTGTGTACTTATCTTTACACCTGTTCAAGTGTCTTTCATTATTCCAATAAAAACTTGTTTAAAAAAAACAAAAAAAAACATGTAATTATGTAGGAATCACAATGAAAGGCAATCCTAATGAAATAGCTAATTTTTGTGGACAGTTTACAGACTGGAATAGTACCAGCTGATTGGAGAAAAGCCAACATGGTACCAATATTTATATCCCTGGAAACTACAAGCCAACCAGTCTAACATCAATAGTTTGTAAATTATTGGAGGGGATGATAAGGGACTATATCCAAAAATTTGCTGATGAAAACCATATCAATAGTAGTAATCAGTGTGGATTTGTGAAGGATTGTTCTTGCCAGACCAATCTGTTAACATTCTATGAGGAAATAGGCTGCCATCTAGATAAGGGTAGGCCTGTGGACATGGTATATCTCGATTTTGCAAAGGCATTTGATACAGTTCCTCATAAACGTTTACTTTATAAACTGAGGTCTGTAGGCATGGACCATAGGGTGAGTACCTGGATAGAAAACAGGAGCGTGTCCAAAGGGTGGCAATTAGTGATGAGCCAAACACCCCCGGGTTCGGTTCGCACCAGAACCCGCGAACGGACCGAAAGTTCGCACGAACATTAGAACCCTATTAAATACAATGGATGCAAACGTTCGGATTCTAAAGTGCTAATTATAACGACTATTATCCATGTTATTGTCCGAAACAGAGTTTGGGAACCCGGGTTCTGCACCAGGGGACATGTATCAATGCAAAAAGAAGTTTTAAAAACGGACGTTTTCCGGGAGCGGTCATTTTAATGATGCATAAAGTGAAAAAAAAAAGTCAAATATTCCTTTAAATATTGTACCTGGGGGGTGTCTAAAGTATGCCTGTGAAGTGCCACGTGTTTCCCGTGTTTAGAACTGTCCCTGCACAAAATAACATTTCTAAAGGAAAAAAAGCCATTTAAAACTGCTTGCGGCTTTAATGCAATGTCTGGTCCCGGTAATATGGATGAAAATCTTTAGGAAAAATGGCATACCTACCCCATCAACCCCCCCCCCCCCTACCCCAGCCCATTACCAGCCCCTTTGGGTCTTGTATGGATATTAAGGGGAACCCCGCACACAAAATAAAAAAGGACCTATATACTCTGAACAGCCGTATACAGGCGGTGCATACAAGACAGGGACTGTAGGTTTGTTCTTATGTAGAATCTGTTTGTAATTTTGAACAGCTGCATTGTTTAAGTGGAGCTCCATGCCAAATTCCTTTTTTTTAGCTTTTTGTAAAACATAGGGAACGGTTATCACCCCTGTCACGTTTTTTTTTGCTGTCTGTGCCCCTGTTCAGAACATTTCACCTCACTTTGCGTCCCAATGACAACTGTTTTTGAAATGTGGTGTTTTTATTGAAACAAGGATTGGTGAGAAAGCATCAGTAGAGAGGAGACACCTTTCTCCCATATTAATTCTTAAAGGAGAGAATTTTCCTTCCAAGGGGTAGATTTCCTCTCACTTCCTGTTGTCTTCTTCCGTTTGCAAGTAGTAGTAGTTTGTAAGTTGGATGTTTGAAAGTAGGGACCTGCCGTATATACTCTGCAGAAATTGGCCCCTTAGGTGTTGGTGTTGGCACAACACTGAAAGCACTCACAGTTATTCTTGGTGGGTGCTGGAACGCCCTGCTGTCAACTATTATATCAGGAATTGTAATAACATATAATTGTTGATCAGTGGTAGTAAAAATTGGGCCTTTGATGGTGGTGCTGGTGCCACAACACTGTAAGGCCTGACAGTTACTCTTGGTGGGCGCAGCAATGGGCCCTGCTGTGAATTATTAGATCAATAATTATAATTGCATGCCCCTGTTGAATAGGGGCTGAAAAATTGGGCCTTTGGTGGTGGTGGTGGTGGTGATGGTGGTGCTGGTGCCACAACACTGTAAGGCCTGACAGTTACTCTTGGTGGGCGCAGCAATGGGCCCTGCTGTGAATTATTAGATCAATAATTATAATTGCATGCCCCTGTTGAACACGGGCTGAAAAATTGGGCCTTTGGTGGTGGTGGTGGTGGTGATGGTGGTGCTGATGCCACAACACTGTAAGGCCTGACAGTTACTCTTGGTGGGCGCAGCAATGGGCCCTGCTGTGAATTATTAGATCAATAATTATAATTGCATGCCCCTGTTGAACAGGGGCTGAAAAATTGGGCCTTTGGTGGTGGTGGTGGTGATGATGGTGGTGCTGGTGCCACAACACTGTAAGGCCTGACATTTTCTCTTGGTGGGCGCAGCAATGGGCCCTGCTGTGAATTATTAGATCAATAATTATAATTGCATGCCCCTGTTGAACAGGGGCTGAAAAATTGGGCCTTAGGCACTGGTGGCACAACACTGCAACCCCTCACAGATACTGTGCTTGGAGCACAGCAATGAGGCCTGTTGCAAAGTATTGCATCAAAAATTTTAATTACACGCCCCTGTTAAACAGGGGCTGAAAAATTGGGCCTTAGCCACTGGTGGCGTCACCCATAAACCAAAATGATCTTCCAAGCTATCATCATTAATCGTATCATTGAGGAGGAGGATAGCCAGTCAAAATAACAGCACAGGCACTCAGCATCAGCATCAGTCTTGAAGGGATGTGACATTTTAAAATCAATTAGTCTGTTATATCAGCATCTGGTGTGCGGTAGCTGGTGGTGATCCAAGACTGGTTCATCTTGATGAAAGTCAGTCGATCAACCGAGTCGGTGGACAGGCGCACCCTGTGATCCGTGACAAATCCTCCAGCAGCACTGAATGTGCGTTCTGAAAGAACGCTGGATGCAGGACAGGCCAGTAGCTCAATTGCATACTGTGCAAGCTCTGGCCAGTGATCCATCCTCAAGACCCAGTAAGCCAGAGGATTTTCGGTGGGGAAGGTGTCCAAGTCTGACCTTGCCCCTAGGTATTCCTGCACCATGTATATCAGACGCTGGCGATGGTTGCTGGAACCGATCATACTTTGGGGCTGCGGACTAAAGAATTGTCTGAATGCATCGGTCAGACGGCCACCTTCCCCACCGCTCCTTCTTTGACTGCCCGAAGCCTCAGCAACTCGTTGTCCAGGACCAGGAGTTTGTAACCTCCCAGTCTCTGGGAACGCGTTGCACAGACCTTTCTGCAAGGCCTCCCGGAGTTGTCTCATCCTCTGCTCCCTCTGCGATGGTACGATAAGGTCCGCAACCTTACCCTTGTACCGTGGATCAAGGAGAGTGGCCAGCCAGTAATGGTCCCTCTCCTTGATCCGAAGAATACGAGGATCCTTCCGCAGACTTTGCAGGATCAGGGAGGCCATGCAGCGTAGGTTAGCTGAGGCATTCAGTCCGGAGTCCTCTGGGTCACTAAGGACGACATGATCCACAGCCACCTCCTCCCAGCCACGTACAAGTCCACTGGTTTCTTGGGACTGTAAATCATCCCTAAAAGACTGCTGCTGATGATGCTGAGTGCCAGCCTCCACCTCCATGCTGACACAATCCTCCTCCTCCTCCTCTTCCTGTGCGATGGGTGGGACAGAAGGAACACTGTCTGGGTAAAGGGGGCCTTGAGAGGCAAGGAAGTCCTCCTCTTCCTGCCTCTATTCTGCCTCAAGTGCCCTGTCCATTATTCCACGCAGCGTGTGCTCCAACAGGTGGACAAGAGGTACAGTGTCACTGATGCATGCACTGTCACTGCTCACCATCCTCGTGGCCTCCTCAAATGGTGCCAGGACAGTGCATGCATCCCTGATCATGCCCCACTGGCGTGGTGAAAAAAACCCGAGCTCCCCTGACCCTGTCCTGTTGCCGTAGTCGCACAGGTACTCATTGATGGCCCTCTGCTGCGTGTGCAGCCGCTGCAGCATGGCCAACGTTGAGTTCCACCTGGTGGGCATGTCACATATAAGGCGGTTCTTGGGCAGGTTCAACTCCTTTTGCAGCTCAGCCAGGCGAGCACTGGCATTATAAGATCTGCGGAAATGCACACAGACTTTCCTGGCCTGCCTCAGGACATCCTGTAAGCCTGGGTACCTGCCCAAGAACCGCTGCACCACCAGGTTAAGGACGTGAGCCATACAGGGCACATGGGTCAGTTGTCCCTGTCGGAGGGCGGAGAGGAGGTTGGTGCCATTGTCACAAACCACCATTCCTGGCTTAAGCTGGCGTGGCGTCAACCACCTCTCGGCCTGCCCCTGCAGAGCAGACAGGACCTCTGCCCCAGTGTGGCTCCTGTCCCCCAAACACACCAGCGCAAGCACGGCATGGCATCTTTTTGCCTGCGTACTTGCGTAGCCCCTTGAACGCCTACGGAGCACCGCTGGTTCCGAGGACAAACCACAGGAAGAGGCCATGGAGGAAGAAGAAGAGGAGGGGGTGGAGGAGAGAGGTGTGTCACAACCAGTAGTAGCATTTTGGAGGCGTGGCGGTGGAACAACCTCCAACACTACTGCACCTTGTCCTGCATCCTTCCCAGCTGCCAAAAGAGTGAGCCAATGGGCCGTGAAAGAAAGGTAACGTCCCTGTCCATGCCTGCTGGACCATGAGTCAGCGGTAATATGCACCTTACCGCTGACCGCCCTGTCCAGCGAGGCCAAGACATTGCCTTCCACATGCCTGTAGAGAGCCGGAATCGCCTTGCGTGCGAAAAAGTGGCGTTTGGGAACCTGCCACTGAGGAACCGCACATTGCACAAACTCACGGAAGGGGGCCGAGTCTACCAACTGAAAAGGCAGCAGTTGAAGCGCTAGCAATTTAGCCAAGCTAGCATTCAACCGCTGGGCATGTGGATGGCTGGGAGTGAACTTCTTTCGACGGTCCAGCAGCTGGGGCAGGGAAATTTGCCTGCTAGAATCGGACGTTGGTGTACTGCTAGCAGAGTGCCCGCAAGTACTTGCCTGTGACACACCTAATTCTACACCTTCATTCCTCTCAGAGCAGGTTTCAGAGAGGAGTGAAGGTATAGTGGGGTTGGAGATCCCAGCTGATGCGGTGCAAGAAGAGGTCAGCTTTGTTCTTTGGTGTGGGTCTTTAAGGTAGGCTTGCCAACGAGCTGCATGGCAGGTCAACATATGTCTGATCAAGCATGTGGTGCCCAAGCGGCTGATGTTTTGGCCACGCGATATACGCTTGAGACATATGTTGCAAACAGCAGCTGTGCGATCTGATGCACTCGCCTCAAAAAAGGCCCACACCAAAGAACTTTTTGAATGACGGGCAGAGGCAGCGCCCTGCACAGGCGGAGCTCTGCGGTGTGATTCCGTTGGTGTGCTGCCCATACGCTGGCCACTCAAGGGCATCCTGCCTCGTTGGAGATGTGCCTCCTCCTCATCCTCCTCCTCCTCCTCCTCTCTCCTATTAGGCACCCACGTGGAGTCAGTGACCTCATCATCCCCTCCCTCCTCATCACTGGAGCCAATCTGGCAGTATGCTGCAGCTGCTGGAGCATGACTGCCAGATTGGTGTCCTTCTTCAGCATCCCCTCTCTCTGCTCTCACGCTGCTGCCTTCCTCTAGCTGGGTATCATCATCAGATCCTTCCAAACGCTGGGCATCCTCCTGGAGCATGTACCCAACACTGTGCTCAAACAGTTCGGGGGACTCCTCAGGAGGAGGACATGGTGGGTCTAGGGAAGGATTGACTAATGAAGATAATGATACCAGAGAAGAGGACGCTTTGGCAGCTGCTTTGCCAGTACCCTGAGCCTGGGTGAGAGAGGATGAGGAGGATGAGGTGGGCTTGGTCATCCACTCTACCAAGTCTTCGGCATGATGTGGCTCAACATGTCCAGCTGCCGAAAAGAAGGACAAGCGTGTCCCATGGCCATGTGCTGATGACAATGCACCGCGTCCACGACCAGCACTGTTGCCCCCAGACACAGAGCCTGCTTGCCCTCTTTTTTTGCCTCCTGACTGTCTGCCTCTCCTTGGTTGCCTTCCAGACATTTTAATGGATGGCCTGCAGGGAGATGGGAAAAAGAGCAATAAGGGCTACCTCCAGGTGTATACTGTGCAGGAGGCTTAGCAACAATGACACTGACACTGTCCCCTGCCTATCCTTCTCTGTCCCTAAACACAAGGATTTGCAATATGCTTCAGCAAGATTGGTTTAGCACAGAACAGCACACTGACAGTTTCACTCACTGTCCTTCTCTGTCCCTACAAACAAGATTTAGCACAGAATAGCACACTGATAGTTTCCACGAGTGTCCTTCTCTGTCCCTAAACTCAAGGATTTCAAATATGGAACAGCAAAATTGGTTTAGAACAGAATAGCACACTGACACTTTCCCTCACTGTCCTACTCTGTCCCTCCCTACAAACAAGATTTAGCACAGAATAGCACACTGATAATTTCCACGAGTGTCCTTCTCTGTCCCTAAACTCAAGGATTGAAAATATGGAACAGCAAAATTGGTTTAGAACAGAATAGCACACTGAAACTTTCCCTCACTGTCCTACTCTGTCCCTCCCTACAAACAAGATTTAGCACAGAATAGCACACTGATAATTTCCACGAGTGTCCTTCTCTGTCCCTAAACTCAAGGATTTGAAATATGGAACAGCAAAATTGGTTTAGAACAGAATAGCACACTGACACTTTCCCTCACTGTCCTACTCTGTCCCTCCCTACAAACAAGATTTAGCACAGAATAGCACACTGATAATTTCCACGAGTGTCCTTCTCTGTCCCTAAACTCAAGGATTGAAAATATGGAACAGCAAAATTGGTTTAGAACAGAATAGCACACTGACACTTTCCCTCACTGTCCTACTCTGTCCCTCCCTACAAACAAGATTTAGCACAGAATAGCACACTGATAATTTCCACGAGTGTCCTTCTCTGTCCCTAAACTCAAGGATTTGAAATATGGAACAGCAAAATTGGTTTAGAACAGAATAGCACACTGACACTTTCCCTCACTGTCCTACTCTGTCCCTACAAACAAGATTTAGCACAGAATAGCACACTGATAATTTCCACGAGTGTCCTTCTCTGTCCCTAAACTCAAGGATTGAAAATATGGAACAGTAAAATTGGTTTAGAACAGAATAGCACACTGAAACTTTCCCTCACTGTCCTACTCTGTCCCTCCTTACAAACAAGATTTAGCACAGAATAGCACACTGATAATTTCCACGAGTGTCCTTCTCTGTCCCTAAACTCAAGGATTTGAAATATGGAACAGCAAAATTGGTTTAGAACAGAATAGCACACTGACACTTTCACTCACTGTCCTACTCTGTCCCTCCCTACAAACAAGATTTAGCACAGAATAGCACACTGATAATTTCCACGAGTGTCCTTCTCTGTCACTAAACTCAAGGATTGAAAATATGGAACAGCAAAATTGGTTTAGAACAGAATAGCACACTGTCAGTTTCACTCACTGTACCTCTCTGTCCCTAAACTCAAGGATTGAAAATATGGTTCAGCAAAATTGGTTTAGAACAGAATAGCACACTGACACTTTCCCTCACTGTCCTACTCTGTCCCTCCCTACAAACAAGATTTAGCACAGAATAGCACACTGATCATTTCCACGAGTGTCCTTCTCTGTCCCTAAACTCAAGGATTTGAAATATGGAACAGCAAAATTGGTTTAGAACAGAATAGCACACTGACACTTTCCCTCACTGTCCTACTCTGTCCCTCCCTACAAACAAGATTTAGCACAGAATAGCACACTGATAATTTCCACGAGTGTCCTTCTCTGTCCCTAAACTCAAGGATTGAAAATATGGAACAGCAAAATTGGTTTAGAACAGAATAGCACACTGTCAGTTTCACTCACTGTACCTCTCTGTCCCTAAACTCAAGAATTGAAAATATGGTTCAGCAAAATTGGTTTAGAACAGAATAGCACACTGACACTTTCCCTCACTGTCCTACTCTGTCCCTCCCTACAAACAAGATTAAGCACAGAATAGCACACTGATAATTTCCACGAGTGTCCTTCTCTGTCCCTAAACTCAAGGATTTGAAATATGGAACAGCAAAATTGGTTTAGAACAGAATAGCACACTGACACTTTCCCTCACTGTCCTACTCTGTCCCTCCCTAAAAACAAGATTTAGCACAGAATAGCACACTGATAATTTCCACGAGTGTCCTTCTCTGTCCCTAAACTCAAGAATTGAAAATATGGAACAGCAAAATTGGTTTAGAACAGAATAGCACACTGAAACTTTCCCTCGCTGTCCTACTCTGTCCCTCCCTACAAACAAGATTTAGCACAGAATAGCACACTGATAATTTCCACGAGTGTCCTTCTCTGTCCCTAAACTCAAGGATTTGAAATATGGAACAGCAAAATTGGTTTAGAACAGAATAGCACACTGACACTTTCCCTCACTGTCCTACTCTGTCCCTCCCTACAAACAATATTTAGCACAGAATAGCACACTGATAATTTCCACGAGTGTCCTTCTCTGTCCCTAAACTCAAGGATTTGAAATATGGAACAGCAAAATTGGTTTAGAACAGAATAGCACACTGACACTTTCCCTCACTGTCCTACTCTGTCCCTCCCTACAAACAAGATTTAGCACAGAATAGCACACTGATAGTTTCCACGAGTGTCCTTCTCTGTCCCTAAACTCAAGGATTTCAAATATGGAACAGCAAAATTGGTTTAGAACAGAATAGCACACTGACACTTTCCCTCACTGTCCTACTCTGTCCCTCCCTACAAACAAGATTTAGCACAGAATAGCACACTGATAATTTCCACGAGTGTCCTTCTCTGTCCCTAAACTCAAGGATTTGAAATATGGAACAGCAAAATTGGTTTAGAACAGAATAGCACACTGACACTTTCCCTCACTGTCCTACTCTGTCCCTCCCTACAAACAAGATTTAGCACAGAATAGCACACTGATAATTTCCACGAGTGTCCTTCTCTGTCCCTAAACTCAAGGATTGAAAATATGGAACAGCAAAATTGGTTTAGAACAGAATAGCACACTGAAACTTTCCCTCACTGTCCTACTCTGTCCCTCCCTACAAACAAGATTTAGCACAGAATAGCACACTGATAATTTCCACGACTGTCCTTCTCTGTCCCTAAACTCAAGGATTTGAAATATGGAACAGCAAAATTGGTTTAGAACAGAATAGCACACTGACACTTTCCCTCACTGTACCTCTCTGTCCCTACAAACAAGGATTAGCACAGAATAGCACACTGACACTTTCCCTCACTGTACCTCTCTGTCCCTACAAACAAGGTTTAGCACAGAATAACACACTGTTACTGACACTCTCCCTACCTATCCTTATTTGTCCCTAAACACAAGGAATCCAGGATTAGTAAAGGGAAAAAAATGACACTGTCCCTGCCTATGCTTCTCTTTCCCTGCTCCGGAACACACTACACAAGGCCGCCGCGCTAGCGGCCTTTTATAGTGTGGGGCGTGTACTAAACCCCCTCAGCAATAATTGGCCACAGGCATCCTGCCTGTGGCCAATCATTGCTCTCCTCGCTGCCGGCGCTGTGATTGGCCAATCATGCGGGGTCACAGTGCATGCTTGGCCAATCACAGCGCCTGGATGACACTGCGATGGCGTAGTGCATTGTGGGCCGTTCGCGTCACTCGAATTTGGCGCGAACGGCCCAAATCGTTCGATCTTCGTCGAACGATCGAACAGCCGATGTTCGAGTCGAACGTATGTTCGACTCGAACACGAAGCTCATCCCTAGTGGCAATAAAAAATAAGCACTCAGAATGGTCTAGTGTAATAAGTGGGGTCCCCCAGGGATCTTTCCTGGGACCAATTCAATTTAATTAATTCATAAATGATAAAAAGGATGGGATAAACAGCTCAATCTCAGTGTTTGCTGACATTACAAAGCTAAGCAGGGCAATAACTTCACAACAAGATGTGGACACCTTACAAGAACACCTAAATAAAGTAATAGGGTGAGCAACTACATGGCAATTGAGGCTTCATGTTAAAAAAATGCAAAGTAATGCATTTGGCTGCTAAAAATACGAATACAAGTTACTCGCTAGGGGGAGAGCCACTGGATGAATCCAGGATGGAAAAAGATCTGGGGATCCTAGCAGATAATAGGCTCAGCAATAGCATGCAATGCCAACCTGTTGCAAGCAAAGCCAACAGAATATTAGCATGCATTAAAAAGGGGATTTACTCCAGATATAAAACAATAATTCTGCCACTCTACAAAACTCTGGTCCCGCTGCATCTTGAGTATGTCCTCCAGTTCTGGGCACCAGTCCTCAATAGGGATGGGCCCGGTGCTCGATTCGAACCCATGTTCGAATCGAGCATCGGGCGTTCGCTCGCTCGTCGAGCCCAGAACTATTTGGGCCGTTCGCATCACATTCGTGTGATGCGAGCGGCCCCGCAATGCATTGCGGCCGGCGCAGTGCATTGCTGGCTGATGATTGGCCAAGCATGCACTGTGACCCCGCATGCTTGGCCAATCACAGCGCCCGAAACTCGGAGAGCAATAATTGGCTACAGGCAGGACGCCTGTAGCCAATTACAGCTCAGGGGCTTTAGTACACGCCCCACCATTTAAAAGGCCGCCACGCCATCGGCCCCGGTCACATGAGTTCCGGCTTTAGGAGAGATTAGTCTGCTGATTCTGTCTTTGCTTGATACTGAAAGATTTGCTCTTCTTTGCTAAACCATTGGCTATTTCTTTGCTAAACCATTGCTACCTAAGTCATTGATCGTTCATTGCTGCTGATTGCACAGTTAGTGTGTTATTAGCTGCTGCTGGGGATTAGTCTGGTGCGTGCTTACTGTTAGTACAGTATTGCAGTAGTACCAACCGCAGTGCTTTTAGCACAGCATTGCACCCCAACAGCACCCATAGGACTTCTAGTGTGTTAGTGGCAGCAAACAGAGCTCCTATATTTTCTTCTCAGCAGCACCCATAGGACTTCTAGTGTGTTAGTGGCAGCAAACAGAGCTCCTATATTTTCTTCTCAGCACCACCCATAGGACTTCTAGTGTGTTAGTGGCAGCAAACAGAGCTCCTATATTTTCTTCTCAGCAGCACCCATAGGACTTCTAGTGTGTTAGTGGCAGCAAACAGAGCTCCTATATTTTCTTCTCAGCAGCACCCATAGGACTTCTAGTGTGTTAGTGGCAGCAAACAGAGCTCCTATATTTTCTTCTCAGCAGCACCCATAGGACTTCTAGTGTGTTAGTGGCATCACACAGAGCTCCTATATTTTCTTCTCAGCAGCACCCATAGGACTTCTAGTGTGTTAGTGGCAGCAAACAGAGCTCCTATATTTTCTGCTCAGCAGCACCCATAGGACTTCTAGTGTGTTAGTGGCATCACACAGAGCTCCTATATTTTCTTCTCAGCAGCACCCATAGGACTTCTAGTGTGTTAGTGGCAGCAAACAGAGCTCCTATATTTTCTTCTCAGCAGCACCCATAGGACTTCTAGTGTGTTAGTGGCATCACACAGAGCTCCTATATTTTCTTCTCAGCAGCACCCATAGGACTTCTAGTGTGTTAGTGGCAGCAAACAGAGCTCCTATATTTTCTTCTCAGCAGCACCCATAGGACTTCTAGTGTGTTAGTGGCAGCAAACAGAGCTCCTATATTTTCTTCTCAGCAGCACCCATAGGACTTCTAGTGTGTTAGTGGCATCACACAGAGCTCCTATATTTTCTTCTCAGCAGCACCCATAGGACTTCTAGTGTGTTAGTGGCAGCAAACAGAGCACCTATATTTTCTTCTCAGCAGCACCCATAGGACTTCTAGTGTGTTAGTGGCAGCAAACAGAGCTCCTATATTTTCTTCTCAGCAGCACCCATAGGACTTCTAGTGTGTTAGTGGCAGCAAACAGAGCTCCTATATTTTCTTCTCAGCAGCACCCATAGGACTTCTAGTGTGTTAGTGGCATCACACAGAGCTCCTATATTTTCTTCTCAGCAGCACCCATAGGACTTCTAGTGTGTTAGTGGCAGCAAACAGAGCTCCTATATTTTCTTCTCAGCAGCACCCATAGGACTTCTAGTGTGTTAGTGGCAGCAAACAGAGCTCCTATATTTTCTTCTCAGCAGCACCCATAGGACTTCTAGTGTGTTAGTGGCAGCAAACAGAGCTCCTATATTTTCTTCTCAGCAGCACCCATAGGACTTCTAGTGTGTTAGTGGCATCACACAGAGCTCCTATATTTTCTTCTCAGCAGCACCCATAGGACTTCTAGTGTGTTAGTGGCAGCAAACAGAGCTCCTATATTTTCTTCTCAGCAGCACCCATAGGACTTCTAGTGTGTTAGTGGCAGCAAACAGAGCTCCTATATTTTCTTCTCAGCAGCACCCATAGGACTTCTAGTGTGTTAGTGGCATCACACAGAGCTCCTATATTTTTTTCTCAGCAGCACCCATAGGACTTCTAGTGTGTTAGTGGCAGCAAACAGAGCTCCTATATTTTCTTCTCAGCAGCACCCATAGGACTTCTAGTGTGTTAGTGGCAGCAAACAGAGCTCCTATATTTTCTTCTCAGCAGCACCCATAGGACTTCTAGTGTGTTAGTGGCAGCAAACAGAGCTCCTATATTTTCTTCTCAGCAGCACCCATAGGACTTCTAATGTGTTAGTGGCATCACACAGAGTTCCTATATTTTCATCTCAGCAGCACCCATAGGACTTCTAGTGTGTTAGTGGCATCACACAGAGCTCCTATATTTTCTTCTCAGCAGCACCCATAGGACTTCTAGTGTGTTAGTGGCAGCAAACAGAGCTCCTATATTTTCTTCTCAGCAGCATAGGACTTCTAGTGTGTTAGTGGCATCACACAGAGCTCCTATATTTTCTTCTCAGCAGCACCCATAGGACTTCTAGTGTGTTAGTGGCAGCAAACAGAGCTCCTATATTTTCTTCTCAGCAGCACCCATAGGACTTCTAGTGTGTTAGTGGCAGCAAACAGAGCTCCTATATTTTCTTCTCAGCAGCACCCATAGGACTTCTAGTGTGTTAGTGGCAGCAAACAGAGCTCCTATATTTTCTTGTCAGCAGCACACATAGTACCTATAGTGTGTTAGTGTCAGCACCCATAGGACCTACAGTGTGTTGTGAGCACACATAGGAGTTCTATTTTTTATACTATATACACTACCGACTACAATGGCTGGAAGACCGCCAAGGAGAGGCAGAGCGTGCCGAGGCAAGAACACAGGGCAGGCAGGCTCTGTTTCTAGAGACAACAGTGCTGGCCGTGGACGTGGTCGTGCATCGTCATCAGCACGTGGCCATGGGACACGCTTGTCTTTGTTTTCGGCAGCTGGACATGTGGAGCCGCATCATGCCGAAGGCTTGGTAGAATGGATGACCAAGCCCTCCTCATCCTCCTCATCCTCTCTCACCCAGGCTCAGGGTACTGGCAGAGCAGCTGCCAACGCGTACTCAATGGCATCATCAGCCACCCCTTCCCTAGACCCACCATGTCCTCCTGAGGAGTCCCCCGAACTGTTTGAGCACAGTGTTGGGTACATGCTCCAGGAGGATGCCCAACGATTCGAAGGCTCGGATGATGATACCCAGCTTGAGGAAGTCAGTAGTGTGCGCGCAGAGAGAGGGGATGCTGAAGGACAGCAATCTGGCAGTAGTGTTCCACCAGCTGCAGCTTACTGCCAGGTTTGCTCTAGTGGTGAAGAGGGAGGGGATGATGAGGTCACTGACTCCACGTGGGTGCCTGAAGGGAGAGAGGAGGAGGAGGATGCAGCGTCACATGTCCAACGAGGCAGGATGCCCCCTGGAGGCCAGCTAGAGGCCAGCACAGCAACTGTACCACACCGCAGAGCTCCGCCTGTGCAGGGCGCTGCCTCTGCACATTATCACAAAAGTTCTTTGGTGTGGGCCTTTTTTGAGACGAGTGCATCAGATCGCACCACTGCTATTTGCAATATTTGTCTCAAGCGTATCTCGCGTGGCCAAAACATCAGCCGCTTGGGCACCACAAGCATGAGCAGACATATGTCGACCTGCCTTGCAGCTCGTTGGCAAGCACACATAAAAGACCCACACCAAAGAACAAAGCGGACCTCTCCTTGCTCCTCATCAGCTGGGATCTCCATCCCCACTATATCTTCAGTCCTCTCTGAAAGCTGCTCTGAGAGGACTGAAGGTGTAGAATTAGGTGTGTCACAACCAAGTACTTGCAGTACACCGACGTCCGATTGTAGCAGGCAAATTTCCCTGCCCCAGCTGCTGGACCGTCGAAAGAAGTATACTCCCAGCCATCCACATGCCCAGCAGTTGAATGCTAGCTTGGCTAAATTGCTAGCACTTCAACTGCTGCCTTTTCAGTTGATAGACTCGGCCCCCTTCCGTGAGTTTGTTCAATGTGCGGTTCCTCAGTGGCAGGTTCCCAAACGCCACTTTTTCTCACGGAAGGCAATTCCGTCTCTCTACTGGCATGTGGAAGGCAATGTCCATGCCTCGCTGGACAGGGCGGTCAGCGGTAAGGTGCATATTACCGCTGACTCATGGTCCAGCAGGCATGGACAGGGACGTTATCTTTCTTTCACGGCCCATTGGGTCACTCTATTGGTAGCTGGGAGGGATGCAGGACAAGGTGCAGTAGTGTTGGAGGTTGTTCCGCCACCACGCCTCCAAAATGCTACTACTGGTTGTGACACACCTCTCTCCTCCACCCCCTCCTCTTCTTCTTCCTCCATGTCCTCTTCGAGTGCTCTGTCCTCGGAACCAGCGGTGCTCCGTAGGCGTACAAGGGGCTACGCGAGTACGCAGGCAAAAAGATGCCATGCCATGCTTGCGCTGGTGTGTTTGGGGGACAGGAGCCACACTGGGCCAGAGGTTCTGGCAGCTCTGCAGGGGCAGGCCGAGAGGTGGTTGACGCCACGCCAGCTTAAGCCAGGAATGGTCGTTTCTGATAATGGCACCAACCTCCTCTCCGCCCTGCGACAGGGGCAGCTCACCCATGTGCCCTGTATGGCTCACGTCCTCAACCTGGTGGTGCAGCGGTTCTTGGGCAGGTTCCCAGGCTTACAGGATGTCCTGAGGCAGGCCAGGAAAGTCTGTGTGCATTTCCGCCGATCTTATAATGCCAGTGCTCGGCTGACTGAGCTGCAAAAGGAGCTGAACCTGCCCAAGAACCGCCTAATATGTGACATGCCCACCAGGTGGAACTCAACGTTGGCCATGCTGCAGCGACTGCACACGCAGCAGAGGGCCATCAATGAGTACCTTTGCGACTACGGCACCAGGACAGGGTCAGGGGAGCTTGGCTTTTTTTCCCCACGCCAGTGGAGCATGATCAGGGATGCATGCACTGTCCTCTCACCATTTGAGGAGGCCACGAGGATGGTGAGCAGTGACAGTGCATGCATCAGTGACACTGTACCTCTTGTCCACCTGTTGGAGCATACGCTGCGTGGGATAATGGACAGGGCACTTGAGGCAGAACAGAGGCAGGAAGAGGAGGACTTCCTTGTCTCTCAAGGCCCCCTTTATCCAGACAATGTTCCTTCTGTCCCACCCATCACACAGGAAGAGGAGGAGGAGGAGGAGGAGGATTGTGTGAGCATGGAGGTGGAGCCTGGCACTCAGCATCAGCAGCAGCAGTCTTTTAGGGATGATGTACAGTCCCAACAAACCAGTGGACTTGTACGTGGCTGGGAGGAGGTGGCTGGCGATCATGTCATCCTCAGTGACCCAGAAGACTCCGGACCGAATGCCTCAGCTAACCTACGCTGCATGGCCTCCCTGATCCTGCAAAGCCTGCGGAAGGATCCTCGTGTTCTTCGGATCAAGGAGAGTGACCATTACTGGCTGGCCACTCTCCTTGATCCACGGTACAAGGGTAAGGTTGCGGACCTTATCTTGCCGTCGCAGAGGGAGCAGAGGATGAGACATCTCAGGGAGGCCTTGCAGAAAGGTCTGTGCAACGCGTTCCCAGAAACTGGGAGGTTACAAACTCCTGGTCCTGGACGACGAGTTGCTGAGGCTTCGGTCAGTAGCAGAAGGAGCGGTGGGGAAGGTGGACGTCTGACCGATGCGTTCAGACAATTTTTTAGTCCGCAGCCCCAAGGTATGATCGGTTCCAGCAACCATCGCCAGCGTCTGATATACATGGTGCAGGAATACCTAGGGGCAAGGTCAGACTTGGACACCTTTCCCACCGAAAATCCTCTGGCTTACTGGGTCCTGAGGATGGATCACTGGCCAGAGCTTGCACAGTATGCAATTGAGCTACTGGCCTGTCCTGCATCCAGCGTTCTTTCCGAACGCACATTCAGTGCTGCTGGAGGATTTGTCACCGATCATAGGGTGCGCCTGTCCACCGACTTGGTTGATCGACTGACCTTCATAAAAATGAATCAGTCTTGGATCACCACCAGCTACCAGACACCTGAAGCGGATATAACGGAATAATTTATAATGTCACATCCCTTCAAGACTGCCTATGCTGATGCTGAGTGACTGTCCTGTTATGTTCACTGACTATCCTCTTCCTCCTCCTCAATGATCCATGCCACCACACCAGTGCCTAAGGCACAATTTTTCAGCCCCTGTATAACAGGGGCGTGTAATTAAAAATTTTTAAAAAGATGCTTCGCAACAGGTGTGACTGCTGTGCTCAGAGTACAGTATCTGTGAGGGGTTGCAGTGTTGTGGCACCAGCACCAGTGCCTAAGGCACAATTTTTCAGCCCCTGTTGGGGCGTGTAATTAAAATTTTTAGGCAATGCTTTGCAACAGGTCTCATTGCTGTGCTCAGAGTACAGTATCTGTGAGGGGTTGCAGTGTTGTGGCACCAGCACCAGTGCCTAAGGCACAATTTTTCAGCCCCTGTATAACAGGGGCGTGTAATTACAATTTTTTAAAAAGATGCTTCGCAACAGGTGTGACTGCTGTGCTCAGAGTACAGTATCTGTGAGGGGTTGCAGTGTTGTGGCACCAGCACCAGTGCCTAAGGCACAATTTTTCAGCCCCTGTTGGGGCGTGTAATTACAATTTTTAGGCAATGCTTTGCAACAGGTCTCATTGCTGTGCTCAGAGTACAGTATCTGTGAGGGGTTGCAGTGTTGTGGCACCAGCACCAGTGCCTAAGGCACAATTTTTCAGCCCCTGTATAACAGGGGCGTGTAATTACAATTTTTTAAAAAGATGCTTCGCAACAGGTGTGACTGCTGTGCTCAGAGTACAGTATCTGTGAGGGGTTGCAGTGTTGTGGCACCAGCACCAGTGCCTAAGGCACAATTTTTCAGCCCCTGTTGGGGCGTGTAATTACAATTTTTAGGCAATGCTTTGCAACAGGTCTCATTGCTGTGCTCAGAGTACAGTATCTGTGAGGGGTTGCAGTGTTGTGGCACCAGCACCAGTGCCTAAGGCACAATTTTTCAGCCCCTGTATAACAGGGGCGTGTAATTACAATTTTTTAAAAAGATGCTTCGCAACAGGTGTGACTGCTGTGCTCCAAGTACAGTATCTGTGAGGGGTTGCAGTGTTGTGGCACCAGCACCAATGCCTAAGGCACAATTTTTCAGCCCCTGTTTAACAGGGGCGTGTAATTACAAATCTTGATCTAATAGTTCACAGCAGGGCCCATTCCTGCGCCCACCAAGAGTAACTATGAGGGCCTACAGTCTTGTGGCAACACCGTCCACCACCACCACCACCACCAAAGGCCCAATTTTTCTGCCCTGTTCAACAGGTGCATGCAATTACAAATCTTGATCTAATAACTCACAGCAGGGCCCATTCCTGCACCCACCAAGAGTAACTGTGAGGGCTTACAGTCTTGTGGCAACACCGTCCACCACCACCACCACCACCACCAAAGGCCCAATTTTTCTGCCCGGTTCAACAGGTGCATGCAAGTACAAATCTTGATCTATTAAGTCACAGCAGGGCCCATTCCTGTGCCCACCAGTCTTGTGGCTACACCAACATCTAATAGGGCAAATTTCTGCAGAGTATATACGGCAGGCCCCTACTTTCAAACATCCAACTTACAAACGACTCCTACTTGCAAACGGCAAGAGAAAACAGGAAGTGAGAGGAAATCTACCCCTAGGAAGGAAAATTCTATCCTGTTAGATTTAATTTGGGAAAAAGGTATCTCCTCTCTACTGATGCTTTATCACCAATCCTTGTTTCAATTAAAACCCCACTTTTCCAAAAACATTTGTCATTGGGACGGAAAGTGAGGTGACATGTTCTGAACAGATGTGCAAAGACAGCAAATGTTACAGGGGTGATAACCCCTCCCTATGTTCTCCAAAAAGCTTAAAAATTGATTTTTTTGGGATGTAGCTACACTTCATAATGTACCTGTTCAGATTCTACTTAAGAACAAACCTACAGTCCATGTCTTGTTTGCACCACCTATATACTGCTGTTCAGAGTATATAGGGTTGTAGGTATAGGGTTTTATTTTGGGTGCGGGGTCCCCCTTAGTATCCATACAAGACCCAAAGGGGCTGGGGTGGGGGGGGGGGGTGATGGGGTAGCCATGCCATTTTTCTCAAGGATTTTCAGCCATATGGCGGCCAGGACAAGACATGACATTAAAGCCGCAAGTGGTTTTAAATGGCTTCTTTTTTTCCTTTACAAATGTCATTTTGTGCAAGGACAGTTCTAAACACGGGAAACACATGCCACTTCACAGGCATACTTTAGACACCCCCCAGGTACCGTATTTAAAGGAAAATTTCACTTTTTTTTTTTCACTTTATGCATCATTAAAATGACTGCTCCCGAAAAAACTTTAGTTTTTAAAATTTCTTTTTGCATTGATATATGTCCCCTGGGGCAGGACCCGGGTCCCCAAACCTGTTTTATAACATTAACATGCATATTGGCCGTTGTAATTAGCAATTTTGATTTCGAACGTTCGCGTCCATTATAACGAATAGGGTTCGAAAATTTGCGCGAACTTTCGGTCCGTTCGAAGGTTCTGGTGCGAACCGAACCCGGGGGTGTTCAGCTCATCCCTAGTCCTCAAGAAAGATGTTCTGGAAAGGGTGAGTGAGTGTACAGAAGGGCAACACAGCTAATAAAGGGATTAGAGGATCTCAGCTATGAAGAAAGACTACATGCATTAAACTTATTCTCTCTATGGAGGGGAGACGCTTGAGAGGAGATATGGTAGCAATATGCAAAAAAGACACAGCCATTCATTGAAACCTTGAAGAGAAGCGGTTTAATCTTAAACTGCGTAGGGGGGGTCTTTACTGTCAAGCTGTAAGAGTGTAGAATTCCCTTCCACAAGCAGTGGTATCAGCAGGGAGCTGCAATTGTTTCAAAAAATAATTAGATGAGCATCTTAACGATTGCAACATACATGGATTAGGAATTTACTATTGACAGAACCACAAACACACACCACAGGTTGAACTGGATGGACTGGTGTCTTTATTCAACCTTGCCAATTAGATAACTATGAATCACGCTTTACATTATTTGGCTACATGCTACAAGCAGCTTATTCTTCAATGTTTACCTCCCCTCCTGTGCTTCCCTTAGCAGGAAATACTTTTCGCCACTAGATGTGCTTAATTTCCATATTGGAATGACGCACATTGACATTCCACCAGCAAGACTGAAGACATACTGTAAGTGCAGGACCCTCACATGAGCAGACAATATGTTTCATCAGTTCAGTCACGGTTTTTTTTTCAACAAAAAAAAGCGTGAATTTTACTTCAGTTTTTTTATTAGTTTGTCATCAGTTTTTTATCCGTTTCAACATCATTTTTTTATATCCGCCAGCTAGAGTCCTTAGTCACTTGAGTCCCAGAGTTTTTGTTTTAATGCATAAATGAACCTTTATCCTTTTACATCCTTTTTCTACCGGTTCTTTTTTTTTTTTTTTTCTTTACGGAAGAAAAATAGGGCTTTCATCAGTTCCAAAAAACAGATGTTGACAGAAGCGGATGTAAACGGTTGTTCCGTATAAATGCATTGATGTCCGTTTTTTTTTTCATTTTCTTTATTAATTTTCTTTAAAAGTATAAGATTACACAAAAAGCCGGACAACTCTTCTCGGCCTATCATCTAATTTTCCATACATCACAGACGGCTAATACATTATATACTTTTCTAAACTTCCTCCTCTATGGTGCTTAATTTTTTTTTTTTTTACTTTCTCTTCCACCACTCTACTGTATCTCCTATTCTATTCCCTTCAATTTATGTTCCTAGTAGTTCAGCAAATCTTATTGAATACTTGTATTTTATCCAGTCTCTCCACTTCTCTTCGAACCCCTCCATTCCTTCCTCACCACTAAACCGTAGGAACTCTAAGTTATAGATTTAATTTACTCTATTGCACCAACTCATCATTGTGGGCCTCTCTGGGTCTTGCCACTGTCTCGGTATTAAGCTTTTAGCAGCATTTAGTAGCTGGGGAACTAAAGAATTCATATATATCTTAGTTGGTATTTTAACTCCGTGATTTCTAAGCTGGTTATATCCTTAATTGCTCGTCTTACCTCTCCCCAGTATTTTTGTATCTTGGGACAGGTCCACCATATATGGGTCATGGTTCCTATCTCCTTACAACCCCGCCAACATAGCTGCGATATCTTGCTTTGACATTTATGTGCCTTATCTGGTGTTATATACCAGCGAGCCACACACTTATAATTTAGTTCTGTCATATTACAGTCTACTGACGTAGTATGTATCCTCTTCAATATGTGCCTCACCTCTAGCTCATTCACCCGTGATCCCAATTATTTTTCCCATTTACTGATAAATGGCGGTGTTTCCTTCCCCTTAATATACTTCAGTATTCTATATGTCTTTGAGATCACCCACTTCTTTCCTGTAGCTATACATTATTGCTCCAGGAGAAGTAGGTTCTCACCAGTTCTAATTGGTTGGGGCAAGGTCTCTATAAAGTGTTTCAGTTGGAAATACCGCCACCTATCGATCACAATTAATTCTCTTTTATGTTTTAAATCCTGATAAGTGCAAATTTTTCAATTTTCCGTTACATCTTTTAATTGTGCATTTTCTTGTATAACCCAGTTGCCAAACACTGCTGCAATCCCTGGTGTAAAGTATTTTGTGTCTTTTAGTGGTGTCAGAGGGGAGTTATATAACCAATTTTCTTTTTTGTGTATCGTGTTCCAAATCAACAGAGCTTTATGTGTAATGCTATGTGTTGCTACTCCTAATTCTCTTAAGTGTGCAGGAATCCATATAATTTTGCCCAATGGGACTTGACTAATAGTGCTTTCCATTTTGTGATAGTGGGATGAACTCCGCGGCAAAAATAAATTTATATTGATAATTAAACTAAGCTGCTCCCCTGAAAGAGTGGCGTTCTCCCACTGATGTGGAAATTTAAAAGATAGGGGGCGCTAGGTGGCTATAACTCATATAGCACAAATGTGTACATATTAGAATACACACAATGTCAATTATTTAAAGTGCAAAAAATAAATGAAAAACTTGTCCACACTAGTGAATCCAAACGTGATATTCAGAGTCCATTAAAATCAAAAAAGCAGCTAGTTGCTGCTGTGATATATCTTGATAATAGAACTATGGTAGCTCAACATTAAAGTCCATACACCAAACGACACCATTCAATGCTGCTACAATTATTCTTGAAGTGACTGGTAACTTGATCCTTTCCATTTTGACCCACCTTTTTTCATTATTATTTTTTGCCCATTCTATCACCTGTGAAAGTACAATGGCATTATAGTAATTTTTGAGATCAGGTGCCCCAGACCTCATTGGCCCCTTTCCTTTGTCAGCAGCGCATAACTAATACATGGCTTCTTTCTTCTCCAAAAAAACCTTAGCAGGGTTTGTAAGGTTTTAAAATATACCTGTGGGAGAGAGATTGGGAGCATTTACATTTTATAAATAATCTTCGGTAGGGATGAGCTTCGTGTTCGATCGTTCGACGAAGATCGAACGATTTGGGCCGTTCGCGCCAAATTCGAGTGACGCGAACGGCCCACAATGCACTACGCCATCGCAGTGTCATCCAGGCGCTGTGATTGGCCAAGCATGCACTGTGACCCCGCATGCTTGGCCAATCACAGCGCCGGCAGCGAGGAGAGCAATGATTGGCCACAGGCAGGATGCCTGTGGCCAATTATTGCTGAGGGTGTTTAGTACACGCCCCACACTATAAAAGGCCGCCAGCACGGCGGCCTAGTGTAGTGTGTTCCGGAGCAGGGATAGAGCAGCATAGGCAGGGACAGTGACTGTTATTTCTTTCTTGCTTAACCTGGATTCCTTTAGTTTAGGGAAAGAGAAGGATAGGTAGGGAGAGTGTCAGTGTGTTTTGTGCTTGTGCTATAGTGTGCTTAAAAAAAACATTTATTCTAGGGACAGAAAACTGTAGGTAGGGACAGTGTCAGTTTCTTTCACTCTGCAAGTCCTTGTTTCCAGGGACCTGGAAGGACAGTGAGTGAATTGTCCTTGTGCTATATTGTGCTTAAAAAAACATTTATTCTAGGGACAGAAAACTGTAGGTAGGGAGAGTGTCAGTTTCTTTCACTCTGCAAGTCCTTGTTTCCAGGGACCTGGAAGGACAGTGAGTGAATTGTCCTTGTGCTATATTGTGCTTAAAAAAAACATTTATTCTAGGGACAGAAAACTGTAGGTAGGGAGAGTGTCAGTTTATTTCACTCTGCAAGTCCTTGTTTCCAGGGACCTGGAAGGACAGTGACTGAATTGTCCTTGTGCTATATTGTGATTAAAAAAAACATTTATTCTAGGGACAGAAAACTGTAGGTAGGGAGAGTGTCAGTTTATTTCACTCTGCAAGTCCTTGTTTCCAGGGACCTGGAAGGACAGTGACTGAATTGTCCTTGTGCTATATTGTGATTAAAAAAAACATTTATTCTAGGGACAGAAAACTGTAGGTAGGGAGAGTGTCAGTTTATTTCACTCTGCAAGTCCTTGTTTCCAGGGACCTGGAAGGACAGTGAGTGAATTGTCCTTGTGTTATATTGTGATTAAAAAAAACATTTTTTCTAGGGACAGAAAACTGTAGGTAGGGAGAGTGTTTTTTTTCTTTCACTCTGCAAGTCCTTGTTTCCAGGGACCTGTAAGGACAGTGAGTGAATTGTCCTTGTGCTATATTGTGCTTAAAAAAAACATTTATTCTAGGGACAGAAAACTGTAGGTAGGGAGAGTGTCAGTTTATTTCACTCTGCAAGTCCTTGTTTCCAGGGACCTGGAAGGACAGTGAGTGAATTGTCCTTGTGTTATATTGTGATTAAAAAAAACATTTTTTCTAGGGACAGAAAACTGTAGGTAGGGAGAGTGTTTTTTTTCTTTCACTCTGCAAGTCCTTGTTTCCAGGGACCTGTAAGGACAGTGAGTGAATTGTCCTTGTGCTATATTGTGCTTAAAAAAAACATTTATTCTAGGGACAGAAAACTGTAGGTAGGGAGAGTGTCAGTTTATTTCACTCTGCAAGTCCTTGTTTCCAGGGACCTGGAAGGACAGTGACTGAATTGTCCTTGTGCTATATTGTGATTAAAAAAAACATTTATTCTAGGGACAGAAAACTGTAGGTAGGGAGAGTGTCAGTTTATTTCACTCTGCAAGTCCTTGTTTCCAGGGACCTGGAAGGACAGTGACTGAATTGTCCTTGTGCTATATTGTGATTAAAAAAAACATTTATTCTAGGGACAGAAAACTGTAGGTAGGGAGAGTGTCAGTTTATTTCACTCTGCAAGTCCTTGTTTCCAGGGACCTGGAAGGACAGTGACTGAATTGTCCTTGTGCTATATTGTGATTAAAAAAAACATTTATTCTAGGGACAGAAAACTGTAGGTAGGGAGAGTGTCAGTTTATTTCACTCTGCAAGTCCTTGTTTCCAGGGACCTGGAAGGACAGTGACTGAATTGTCCTTGTGCTATATTGTGATTAAAAAAAACATTTATTCTAGGGACAGAAAACTGTAGGTAGGGAGAGTGTCAGTTTATTTCACTCTGCAAGTCCTTGTTTCCAGGGACCTGGAAGGACAGTGACTGAATTGTCCTTGTGCTATATTGTGATTAAAAAAAACATTTATTCTAGGGACAGAAAACTGTAGGTAGGGAGAGTGTCAGTTTATTTCACTCTGCAAGTCCTTGTTTCCAGGGACCTGGAAGGACAGTGACTGAATTGTCCTTGTGCTATATTGTGATTAAAAAAAACATTTATTCTAGGGACAGAAAACTGTAGGTAGGGAGAGTGTCAGTTTATTTCACTCTGCAAGTCCTTGTTTCCAGGGACCTGGAAGGACAGTGAGTGAATTGTCCTTGTGTTATATTGTGATTAAAAAAAACATTTTTTCTAGGGACAGAAAACTGTAGGTAGGGAGAGTGTTTTTTTTCTTTCACTCTGCAAGTCCTTGTTTCCAGGGACCTGTAAGGACAGTGAGTGAATTGTCCTTGTGCTATATTGTGCTTAAAAAAAACATTTATTCTAGGGACAGAAAACTGTAGGTAGGGAGAGTGTCAGTTTATTTCACTCTGCAAGTCCTTGTTTCCAGGGACCTGGAAGGACAGTGACTGAATTGTCCTTGTGCTATATTGTGATTAAAAAAAACATTTATTCTAGGGACAGAAAACTGTAGGTAGGGAGAGTGTCAGTTTATTTCACTCTGCAAGTCCTTGTTTCAAGGGACAGAGAAGGACACCTGAAGGTAGCCCTTATTGCTTTTTTCCCATCTCCCTGCAGGCCATCTATTAGAATGTCTGGAAGGCAAACAAGGAGAGGCAGACAGTCAGGAGGCAATAAAAGAGGGCAAGCAGGCTCTGTGTCTGGGGGCAACAGTGCTGGTCGTGGACGCGGTGCATTGTCATCAGCACATGGCCATGGGACACGCTTGTCCTTCTTTTCGGCAGCTGGACATGTTGAGCCACATCATGCCGAAGACTTGGTAGAGTGGATGACCAAGCCCTCCTCCTCCTCCTCATCCTCTCTCACCCAGGCTCAGGGTACTGGAAAAGCAGCTGCCAAAGCGTCGTCTTCCCTGGTATCAATGTCAGACAAATCATCAGTCACTCCTTCCCTAGACCCACCATGTCCTCCTCCTGAGGAGTCCCCCGAACTGTTTCAGCACAGTGTTGGGTACATGCTCCAGGAGGATGCCCAGCGTTTCGAAGGGTCTGATGATGAAACCCAGCTAGAGGAAGGCAGTAGCGTGAGAGCAGACAGAGGGGATGCTCAAGAAGGACACCAATCTGGCAGTCATGTTCCAGCAGCTGCAGCATACTGCCAGATTGGCTCCAGTGATGAGGAGGGAGGGGATGATGAGGTCACTGACTCCACGTGGGTGCCTAATAGGAGAGAGGAGGAGGAGGAGGATGAGGAGGAGGCACATCTCCAACGAGGCAGGATGCCCTTTGGTGGCCAGCGTAAGGGCAGTACACCGACGGAATCACACCGCAGAGCTCCGCCTGTGCAGGGCGCTGCCTCTGCCCGTCATTCAAAAAGTTCTTTGGTGTGGGCCTTTTTTGAGGCTAGTGCATCAGATCGCACAGCTGCTGTTTGCAACATATGTCTCAAGCGTATATCGCGTGGCCAAAACATCAGCCGCTTGGGTACCACATGCCTGACCAGACATATGTTGACCTGCCATGCAGCTCGTTGGCAAGCCTACCTCAAAGACCCACACCAAAGAACAAAGCGGACCTCTCCTTGCACCGCATCAGCTGGGATCTCCAACCCCACTATAACTTCAGTCCTCTCTGAAACATGCACTGAGAGGAATGAAGGTGTAGAATTAGGTGTGTCACAGCCAAGTACTTGCGCCCACTCTGCTAGCAGTACACCGACGTCCGATTCTAGCAGGCAAATTTCCCTGCCCCAGCTGCTGGACCGTCGAAAGAAGTTCACTCCCAGCCATCCACATGCCCAGCGGTTGAATGCTAGCTTGGCTAAATTGCTAGCGCTTCAACTGCTGCCTTTTCAGTTGGTAGACTCGGCCCCCTTCCGTGAGTTTGTGCAATGTGCAGTTCCTCAGTGGCAGGTTCCCAAACGCCACTTTTTCTCACGGAAGGCTATTCCGGCTCTCTACCGGCATGTGGAAGGCAATGTCTTGGCCTCGCTGGACAGGGCGGTCAGCGGTAAGGTGCATATTACCGCTGACTCATGGTCCAGCAGGCATGGACAGGGACGTTACCTTTCTTTCACGGCCCATTGGGTCACTCTTTTGGCAGCTGGGAAGGATTCAGGACAAGGTGCAGTAGTGTTGGAGGTTGTCCCACCGCCACGCCTCCAAAATGCTACTACTGGTTGTGACACACCTCTCTCCTCCACCCCCTCCTCTTCTTCTTCCTCCATGGCCTCTTCCTGTGGTTTGTCCTATGAACCAGCGGTGCTCCGTAGCCGTTCACGGGGCTACGCAAGTACGCAGGCAAAAAGATGCCATGCCGTGCTTGCGCTGGTGTGTTTGGGGGACAGAAGCCACACTGGGGCAGAGGTCCTGTCTGCTCTGCAGGGCCAGGCCGAGAGGTGGTTGACGCCACGCCAGCTTAAGCCAGGAATGGTGGTTTGCGACAATGGCACCAACCTCCTCTCCGCCCTCCGACAGGGACAACTGACCCATGTGCCCTGTGTGGCTCACGTCCTTAACCTGGTGGTGCAGCGCTTCTTGGGCAGGTACCCGGGCTTACAGGATGTCCTGAGGCAGGCCAGGAAAGTCTGTGTGCATTTCCGCAGATCTTATAATGCCAGTGCTCGCCTGGCTGAGCTGCAAAAGGAGTTGAACCTGCCCAAGAACCGCCTTATATGTGACATGCCCACCAGGTGGAACTCAACGTTGGCCATGCTGCAGCGGCTGCACACGCAGCAGAGGGCCATCAATGAGTACCTGTGCGACTACGGCACCAGGACAGGGTCAGGGGAGCTTGGTTTTTTTTCTCCACGCCAGTGGGGCATGATCAGGGATGCATGCACTGTCCTGGCACCATTTGAGGAGGCCACGAGGATGGTGAGCAGTGACAGTGCATGCATCAGTGACACTGTACCTCTTGTCCACCTGTTGGAGCACACGCTGCGTGGAATAATGGACAGGGCACTTGAGGCAGAACAGAGGCAGGAAGAGGAGGACTTCCTTGCCTCTCAAGGCCCCCTTTACCCAGACAGTGTTCCTTCTGTCCCACCCATCGCACAGGAAGAGGAGGAGGAGGAGGAGGAGGAGGAGGAGGATTGTGTCAGCATGGAGGTGGAGGCTGGCACTCAGCATCATCAGCAGCAGTCTTTTAGGGATGATTTACAGTCCCAAGAAACCAGTGGACTTGTACGTGGCTGGGAGGAGGTGGCTGCGGATCATGTCGTCCTTAGTGACCCAGAGGACTCCGGAGCGAATGCCTCAGCAAACCTACGCTGCATGGCCTCCCTGATCCTGCAAAGTCTGCGGAAGGATCCTCGTATTCTTCGGATCAAGGAGAGGGACCATTACTGGCTGGCCACTCTCCTTGATCCACGGTACAAGGGTAAGGTTGCGGACCTTATGTTACCGTCGCAGAGGGAGCAGAGGATGAGACAACTCCGGGAGGCCTTGCAGAAAGGTCTGTGCAACGCGTTCCCAGAGACTGGGAGGTTGCAAACT
Organism: Rana muscosa; assembly: GCA_029206835.1. NCBI lineage: Eukaryota > Metazoa > Chordata > Amphibia > Anura > Ranidae > Rana > Rana muscosa. The sequence goes on from CM055119.1 coordinate 348,257,927, forward strand.
CCTGGTCCTGGACAACGAGTTGCTGAGGCTTCGGCCAGTCAAAGAAGGAGCGGTGGGGAAGGTGGCCGTCTGACCGATGCGTTCAGACAATTCTTTAGTCCGCAGCCCCAAAGTATGATCGGTTCCAGCAACCATCGCCAGCGTCTGATAAACATGGTGCAGGAATATCTAGGGGCAAGGTCAGACTTGGACACCTTCCCCACCGAAAATCCTCTGGCTTACTGGGTCTTGAGGATGGATCACTGGCCAGAGCTTGCACAGTATGCAATTGAGCTACTGGCCTGTCCTGCATCCAGCGTTCTTTCGGAACGCACATTCAGTGCTGCTGGAGGATTTGTCACGGATCACAGGGTGCGCCTGTCCACCGACTCGGTTGATCGACTGACTTTCATCAAGATGAACCAGTCTTGGATCACCACCAGCTACCACACACCTGATGCTGATATAACAGACTAATTGATTTTAACATGTCACATCCCTTCAAGACTGATGCTGATGCTGAGTGCCTGTGCTGTTATGTTGACTGGCTATCCTCCTCCTCCGAGTCCTCAATGATACGATTGATGATGATAGCTTGTAAGATCATTTTTGTTTATGGGTGCCGCCACCAGTGCCTAACGCCCAATTTTTCAGCCCCTGTTTAACAGGGGCGTGTAATTACAATTTTTGAAGCAATACTTTGCAACAGGGCTCATTGCTGTGCTCCAAGTACAGTATCTGTGAGGAGTTGCAGTGTTGTGCCACCAGTGCCTAACGCCCAATTTTTCAGCCCCTGTTTAACAGGGGCGTGTAATTACAATTTTTGAAGCAATACTTTGCAACAGGGCTCATTGCTGTGCTCCAAGTACAGTATCTGTGAGGAGTTGCAGTGTTGTGCCACCAGTGCCTAAGGCCCAATTTTTCAGCCCCTGTTTAACAGGGGCGTGTCATTACAATTTTTGAAGCAATACTTTGCAACAGGGCTCATTGGTGTGCTCCAAGTACAGTATCTGTGAGGAGTTGCAGTGTTGTGCCACCAGTGCCTAAGGCCCAATTTTTCAGCCCCTGTTTAACAGGGGCGTGTCATTACAATTTTTGAAGCAATACTTTGCAACAGGGCTCATTGCTGTGCTCCAAGTACAGTTGCTGTGAGGGGTTGCAGTGTTGTGCCACCAGTGCCTAAGGCCCAATTTTTCAGCCCCTGTTCAACAGGGGCATGTAATTACAATTCTTGATCTAATAATTCACAGCAGGGCCCATTGCTGCACCCACCAAGAGTAACTGTCAGGGCTTACAGTGTTGTGGCACCAGCACCACCATCAAAGGCCCAATTTTTACTACCACTGTTCAACAATTATATGTAATTAAAATTCCTGATATAATAGTTGACAGCAGGGCGTTCCAGCACCAACCAAGAGTAACTGTGAGTGCTTACAGTGTTGTGCCAACACCAACAACTAAGGGGCCTATTTCTGCAGAGTATATACGGCAGGTCCCTACTTTCAAACATCCAACTTACAAACGACTCCTACTTGCAAACGCAAGAAGACAACAGGAAGTGAGAGGAAATCTACCACTAGGAAGGAAAATTCTCTCCTGTAAGAATAAATATGGGAGAAAGGTGTCTCCTCTGTACTGATGCTTTATCAGCAATCCTTGTTTCAAGAAAAACACCACATTTCAAAAACAGTTGTCATTGGGACGGAAAGTGAGGTGAAATGTTCTGAACAGGGGCACAGACAGCAAAACAAATGTTACAGGGGTGATAACCCTTACCTATGTTTTCCAAAAAGTTTAAAAATAGATTTTTGGTCTGGAGCTACACTTCAACAATGTACCTGTTCAAAATTACAAACAGACTCTACATAAGAACAAACCTACAGTCCCTGTCTTGTATGCACCGCCTGTATAGGGCTGTTCAGAGTATATAGGGCCTTTTTTATTTTATGTGCGGGGTTCCCCTTAATATCCATACAAGACCCAAAGGGGCTGGTAATGGGCTGGGGTAGGGGGGGGGGTCATGGGGTAGCTATGCCATTTTTCTTAAAGAATTTCATCCATATTACCGGGACCAGACATTACATTAAAGCCGCAAGCAGTTTTAAATGGCTTTTTTTTCCTTTAGAAGTGTCATTTTGTGCAGGGACAGTTCTAAACACGGGAAACACGTGGCACTTCACAGGCATACTTTAGACACCCCCCAGGTACGATATTTAAAGGAATATTTGACTTTTTTTTTTTCACTTTATGCATCATTAAAATGACTGCTCCCGAAAAACGACCGTTTTTAAAACTTCTTTTTGCATTGATACATGTCCCCTGGTGCAGAACCCGGGTTCCCAAACCCTTTTTAGGACAATAACATGCATAATAGTTGTTATAATTAGCACTTTAGAATTCGAACGTTCGCATCCATTGTATTTAATAGGGTTCTAATGTTCGTTCGAACTTTCGGTCCGTTCGCGGGTTCTGGTGCGAACCGAACCCGGGGGTGTTCGGCTCATCACTAATCTTCGGTAAGATTACCATTTTAAAGATATTGATTCTTCCCATCCATGACAGCTGACTTGGTGCTATTTTGTTAAGTTCTAATTTAATATCGCTCAATAGCGGGAGAACATTTTGTTGGTATAATGTCTCATTTGATGTTGTTATTTTGACTCCTAGGTATTTTAACTCTTTTTTACCCCAGATGAAAGGGAAATTTTTTTAGTATGTGAGCTCTTCCCGTATTATTTCATTGATATTTAAGGTTTCTGATTTGGTCGGGTTCATTTTAAAGTTTGATATCTCTCCGTACAATTTTAGGTATTTAATTAGGTTTGGGAGGGTTATCCTGGGATTTGTTATATAGAATAAGATATCATCGGCATAAGCCGCTATTTTGTGTTCCTCTTCCCCTACCTTAATCCCCTTAATATCTGTATTCTGTATAATCCCATACAATTTTAGGTATTTCATTAGTTTTGGGAGGGTTATCCTGGGATTTGTTATATAGAATAAGATATCATTGGCATAAACCGCTATTTTGTGTTCCTCTTCCCCTACCTTAATCCCCTTAATATCTGTATTCTGTCTAATCCCCACCAACAATTGTTCCAGAGCCAGGACAAACAATAAGGGGGATAGGGCACACCCCTGTCTTGTACCATTATACATCTCGAATAGTCCTGAGACTGTTCCATTTACCTTCACCCTCGCTGTAGGCTGATTATATAGGGCTCTAATCCATATAGACGTTCTTGGACCTAAGCCCATTGCCTCTAGCGTACTCTGCATAAAGCCCCAGTCTACCCTGTAAAACGCTTTTTCGGTGTCAATTGACAGGAGCAGTCCTGGGGCCTTACTTTCTTTAATTTTCTCTACCACCAGGAGAGTTCTAATAATGTTGTCCCTACCTTCTCTTCCTGGTATAAACCCAACCTTGTCATAATGTACCAGCTCATTCATAACTATTTTCAGTCTCCCTGCGAGTACTTTCGCGAATAACTTTGTATCCGCGTTAAGCAGTGAGATAGGCCTATAACTGGAACACAGTGTGGCGTCTTTACCTTCTTTGGAGATAATGGTAATAGCGGCCTCCAGGGCCTCCCTCTGCATCCCCCATTGCGTCCCTATTCCATTCATATGGGAGCACAGTTTAGGGACAAAGATATCTTTGAATTTCTTGTAATAGAAAGTCGTCAGCCCATCTGGGCCCGGACTTTTCCCTCCTGGCGAGTCTTTTAAAATATTCATTATCTCTTCCTCTGTTATAGGAGCTTCTAAGACACTAAATTTTGCCCCTGTGCTAGTTTGAATTTACCGGTAATTTACCGTTGTTTTCTTTTTTAGTAATTTGGCCAAGGATTTTCCACTCTTATTGCCCCATTGGTAACTCTCTTTCTTTATTCTATTATAGGCCGTTCAGGTTTCCTGTTCAACTAATTCTTTCATCTCTTTTCTTTTTGTTGTGAACGCCAATATCAGTTCCCTTTCTCCCGTTTTCTTATGTTGTTGTTCGAACTCAAGGATATCTTTAGATAATTACATTTTTTCCTCCCTAGTCTTTTTTTCGATCCAATCACAATCAGGATACCTCTAATATAGGCCTTATGGGCCTCCCATACTGTTACTTCTTCTGTATCATTAATTTTAAAATATTGTTCTAGTTCTTTCTTTTTCCTGTTTTCTACAGTTTTATCTTGTAGCAACTCCTTGTTTAATCTCCAGATATGGGCCCTATTTTGAGCCCCTCCTATCTTTATTTTCAGCGTCACGGGCACATGGTCTGAAAAAGTCGTAATTTAAATTTTTGTACCAACTACTGCCTCCAGCATCCTGTGCTTAACTAGGAAAAAATTGATTCTTGAGTACGTCCCATGTACAGGGGAGAGGAATCTATAATCATAAATAGCGCCCCTCTGGGTCAGCCTTTTTCTCATCTAATACAAATCGGACTCCCCTGGCAAACCCTATGGCCACTCCCTTTGCTCGGCTAATGGGAGAATCCCCATAGTACCAATCCCCATAGTGGGTAATCCTTTGACCTTATTTTACGGTTTTGATCCTGCGAGAAATGTGTCTCCTGTAATAGGACTACGTCTGCTTTAACCACTTATAGCCTGGACCATTTTGTTGCTAAAGGACCAGGCCCCTTTTTGCGATTCGGCACTGCGTCGTTGTAACTGACAATTGCACGGTCGTGCGACGTGGCTCCCAAAAAAAAATTACGTCCTTTTTTTCCCACAAATAGAGATTTCTTTTGGTGGTATTTTATCACCTCTGCGGTTTTTATTTTTTGCGCTATAAACAAAAATAGAGCGACAATTTTGAAAACAATTACATATTTTTTACTTTTTGCTATAATAAATATCCCCAAAAAATACATAAAAAAAACTTTTTTTTCCCTCAGTTTAGGCCGATACGTATTCTTCTACATATTTTTGGTAAAAAAACCGCAATAAGCATTTCTTGATTGGTTTGCGCAAAAGTTATAGCGTCTACAATATAGGCGGTAGTTTTATGTCATTTTTATTAATATTTTGTTTTTTTACTAGTAATGGCGACGATCAGCGATTTTTATCGTGACTGCGACATTATGGCAGGCACATCGGACACTTTTAACACATTTTTTGGACCATTGTCATTTTTACAGCGATCAGTGCTATAAAAATGCACAGATTACTGTGAAAATTACACTGACAATGAAGGGGTTAACCTCTAGGTGGAGCTGTAGGGGTTAAGTGTGCCCTAGTGAGTGATTCTTATTGTAGGGGGCGTGGCTTGGTGTGTGATGTCACTGATCGTCGTTCCCTATGACGGGGAACAGACGATCACTGACATGCCACTAGGAAGAACGGGGAAAGGTTTGTTTACACTTACCTCTCCCCGTTCTTCAGCTCTGTGACCCGTTCGCGGGACACCGGCGGCCATGGAGCTTCAAACTGGGTTGCGAGCGCACCGCCGGCAGCGCATGCACGACCCATGGCTGGGATCTTAAAGGGGACATACCTGTACACCCTTGTGCCCAGCCGTGCCATTCTGTCGATGTATATCGTCGTGCGGTGGTCCTTATGTGGTTAAAGTACTTTAATTCTCTTATTATGTTGGTGCTTTTTTTGGGACACTTTAATCTGATATAATGTTTACTGTTGTCATTCTAATTCCTTACATTCCCCCCTCGAACTCCTATCGTCTTGACTCTGCCCAACTGACACATCTAAGTAATAATATCCATTTATTTTATGTGTTGGGCCTCCAGGAGACAGTACACTGTTACTTTTACCTTTAAGCCTTCTCGTAGAGGTGCCCTTACTACCCCCCTTCCTTCCCCACCCCTCCCTCATGCCCCCTCCCACCCCCTCCTCGCCCCTCTACCCCCACTCCATCCCTAAGTGGGGGATTTCGGCCTCCTCATGGCCCAAAGATCCGTGGCCCTCCTTCTCCATCTGGCCCTACGGTTCACCCCCTGGAGGTTGAGCTCTAATTGTGGATCCCAGCTGGGTCAGCTACCCCCCCTAATTGTGGGGATCCCCCGTGCCCCCTCCGCTTCCCTGCCCTCTTGACATGGTACCATTCCCATTCCCCCCGTTGTTTCCCCGCCCGCACCCAGTACAGAAACCCCCATTCTATGTCTTCTTCTATCTTTTCTTCTTATTTACTTCCCCCTTTTGTTTCTTGAATTAAGATGCCATGCCTGTTGTTCCAATATGTTGGCCGTCTTCTCTTGTGGTCCCCACCAGCCAGGGATCTCTATCAGTGGAATGTCCAGTCTTTTACAAAACTTTGTTGTGTCTTCAGGAAATCTTAGGGTGGCAAACCGACCCTCTTTTCTCCCTATTAGGCAGGCTGGGAAAGCCCAAAAGTAGTGAATACTATGCGATTTTAAGTGTTCAAGTAGGGGTTTTAATATTCTTCTCCTAGTCAAAGTCTCTGCAGCTAGATGAGGAAATATCTGTAGGGTGGTCTCTTTGTATTTAGCTGGCCTATTAGATTTTAGAACCAGCCAGATCTGTTCTTTATCTTGGAAGTTATGGAATCTCGCAATCACATCTCTCGTTATCTCTCCTGCTATTTCCGCCGGTTTTCTGATCCTGTGAATTCTTTAGAATTTTATTTTATCTGTTTCTGTTTTACCCATAATATGCCCAAATACTTTATCCATTTTTTCTTTTCTTCTCCTTGCTGATCTGGTAGTCCTCGGATCCTCTGATTTTTTCTCCTGTTACGATTTTCCTGATCTTCTATTTGTTACCTCATGTACCTTTGTTCTCTCTGTATCTCTTTCATCTGTTTTTTTAACTCTATTACTTCAGCTGCTTGAGAGTCCAATTTTTATTATGTTTCCTATACTCTTCTTAGTATATGATTGATATCCTCATGTAATATGGTCATTTCACCTTTTAACAATATTTCCAGTCTAGAAATCGATATTTCCAATCTAGAAAACATCTCCGCTATCTCTCCTTTCGTTGGAGGTTGATCTTTTTGTCTAGTCCCAGGTATTGCCTCTGTCCGTTTTTCATCCATAAACGATGGATGTAAATTGGACAAAGGGTCCAAATGTAGGGGACCTAAAGGACCTAAGGCTTCATGCACATGGACATATTTAGGCATGAGATACGCCTACCATAAAAAACATGTTTTACCACAACTGAGGAGTGTACATCATTTATATATGACAGCATTTAGGGGAGGTGTCATTATATCAACTTTTTGTCTGATCACCAACATCCATTGACACCAGAGCTATAAATTCGGCAATACTGCAGCCCTGAGGCAGTGGGTGGAAGTAGCTAAGTAAGTATATATCTATCTTGGTGGTGGGCTATGTATAGACACTATTACTGTGCCATGAATAGGTAAAGTGACAATGTCTATTTGCCAACCTCATCAGACATATACAGTATGTGGTGGCCAGAAAGATGGGCTTTAATTCCCAGCTGCAGCACATATGTGTCCACAGTAACCTGAGGTTTGTGTGCTGAAAGCGCACTCATTGAATACTCCCAGAACACTGACCAAGCTATCTCAGGGTTAAGGCTTCATATCAAGGCTTCTTGGTCAAGGCTTTAAGTCAGTGGGATGAGCTCTTGATCATATGACTGATGGGAGACCCACAATGAAGATATTTGCCAGCACACCACAGATTTTCAGGTTGAGTCCAAACGGTTTTATTAAAACATGATCACATCACAAACAAGAGAGATCAACAGAGTCACGCAGAACCCCTTGTGGGCTCAACTTGAAAACCTGTGGTGTGCTGGCAAATATCTTCATTGTGGCTTTCATGATCCAGTCTCCAGTTGTTGATTGCTACAGTACCCAGTACCCTAGAACTCTCTCCAGGAACATGTACAATGGGAATATGGATTATTGCTGGGAGATCCAATAACACCAGTCATGTGATAAAGAAGCCATTCAGCCTCCGAAGGCATTAAAGCCCACATTAAAGGGTTTTCTGGAGGTGGCAGTAAAGTGGAACTATACCCACTAATTTAACCGTTTCCCAAAAGTTACGTTCAAGGCATGCCTTGATTGCTAACTGTTAAGCCCTGTACACACGATCGGATTTCCAATGGAATAAAATCAGATTAATTTTTCCATCGGATTTCCGATGAAGCTGACTTCCATCAGTCTTGCCTACACACCATCAGTCAAAAATCCGACCGTCCCAAACGCTGTGACGTAAAACACTCCGACGAGCCGAGAAAAATTAAGTTCAATGCTTCTGAGCATGCGTCGACTTGATTCTGAGCATGTGTGGGTTTTTTCTCCAATGAAGTTCCACACAGATGATCGGAATTTGCTATAGTTTTTTCTTCCATAAATTTAAACATGTTCTATTTTTAATCACCGATGGAAAAAAGACCGATGGGGCCCATACACAAATTGGTTTGTCCGATGAAAAAAGTCCATCGGACTGTTTTCATCGGTAAAACCGATCGTGTGTACAGGGCTTTAGAGTTACTAGTGTGTTTATGTTGGCTTTAAACTGAATTGTCAAGCCTTTAAATGGTTGGTGTCAAAGCTGATCACATGTACACTACCATGGCAGCTACAGATCAAACAGAGGCTAAGATGGCAGCTTCCTTGGCTGAAGAGGATAGGAAAAGTTAGTTCCACTTTTACGGTACCTCCTAAGATTATGTATGGTATGGAGAAGATTGCAGATTTGTCCTGCATAGTCAATATGACAGTATTCCTTTAGAGGTAACATCCATGAATTTGCTCACTTTCATCATGCTTCCTGGCTAGCATTAGCTGCAGCTCAACAATTATTATTCTCCAGGAGTTGCTGTTTGAATGTATCCATGCAGAAGTCAATTATTGGCCTGATTACATCTAATACTAATATGTCAGTAACGGGTAGGTGTAAGGTGTGAAGCTGACTCAGTATTGCAGATGACTGGACAGCTTGGAAATTCACAATTTTCGCTTCCTTCACATCCCCAAAACAAAGCTTTTTCTACGTCAAGCAGCATCATTCTTTCTGTCACCTACCATTCTTGGCTTTACACCCCTGACGCTTCTTTGTCTGAACTCTAAAAACACACAAAGCTCTGCATCTCTCTTTCTAACAGATACAGTACAATTTGACCTTTTGCTATTTTGTGCCTTCCCGATACAAAGTGTTTGAGCAGCGAGGTTCTCGGACGTGACATTTGCAAAACTGTGGAATGTTGAAACTTTAATAGACATACAGCATCTAAAATGTATGCCATTATTATTGTTCATTTCTCAGGGAGTAAAGGTTAAGACATCTGCTGTTCACCTAACATTTATACAGGCAACAGATCTTTATAGCACATCAATTCTCAGGGTGTTTTTTTTTTGTTTTTTGTTTTTTTACATATTGTCAGTTTTTTTTCCCTTTCTTGATTTTATTGTTTAAGGTAACAAAAGTTTTTATTTCTTTACAACTTAGTAGGTTGCTCCATCAAACTTATGTAAATAAATCACAAAGTGTTATACGATAATGTTCCATGCTCCATAAAAACATAATGAGGTTGATTTACTGAAACTGTGTGTGCAAAATCTGTTGCAGCTTTGCATAGAAACTGAGAAAATCCGTTTCCAGGTCTTTTTGTCAAATCTTACTCAGACAAGCTGAAGTTAGAAGCCAACTGGCTACCATGTAGAGCTGCACCAGGATTTTCAGTCTCCAGTTTTAATAAATCAACCCCAATGTAAGTAAATCTGGCAACGATACTTGGCTTCCCAATGCTTTAGCTAAACCCAGCATCACATAGAACAACCTTTCTCAATCTTTCTTCCCCCCGAGGAACCCTTGACATAGTTTTCAGTTCTAAAGGAACCCCTACTAAAATGAATTTATTGGGGGGTCAAAGAGAAAAATGCCACTTAAATTGGTGCTCAGTGGGAAGAATGCTCCTTACAGTGGTGGTCAGAATGCCACCCTTAAAATCAGCTGAAAAAATCATTGGTGTCATGCAGGTTGCTCTGTCAAGTGGCATTGGCCCTGGAACTATGAAGACACCATAAATAGGAGGTCAGACAGCCACAGCTCAAGGAGCCCCTAGCAACTTTTGGAGGAACCTTAGTGTACCACAGAACCCTGGTTGAAAAAGACTGACCTACAAGTACTTAGATCTTTTTCTCCCTTCTCCTTTCTTTGTATTATAACATCTGTGGCTACACCTTCCCTATTCCTATTCCTGTGGGTTGCCTCTCACTTTCAAAGGAGGCATTAGGAGGCAATTATTTTAATACTATGTTTCCCCCTGCATTTTCTTCAAAAAGCATTTCCTATTATTTCTTTACCAACGGTTAACCACCTATTGAAGATGCAAGACATGGAACCAGCTCTGCCTGATATTCCCTCAAGACAAGAGCTCAAACTTCATTGAGTTCCTCTCCTAGAGGAGAAAAGGTAACTCTGTGAGCAGTTCCTTTCAGTTCCCAATACCCAACTACCAGCTCCTGAATGGCAGGGAGAATTTTGCCGCATGCAGCTATCTTCCTGCAAAGGGCATGGACACACCTGTTGGGTTCTCATCCAGCTAAGCAGCAAAAGCTTAAGTCCAACTATCAAACCCTGAAGATTTCAGCAATCACTGTAGTAGTGCCATCTACTACAATGATTGTCAGCTTTCACAGCTGCCCATCAGGGATGAGGTATGCATACTTACAAGCATACTTTTAAGAAGATCACACCTGGAGTTCTGCTTTAAGCCTGTAGAAATCCACTACCACCTGCTGGCTGCAAATGGTAAATAAAAAAAAAATGAATGTAATATTTTATGTTCACCTTATTAAAAAGAAAATTGTTTCTCAAAAATAAAAAAAAGGCATGCAAAATGTATACAAAAATATTATACATTCCATCTAAGAGCCTGTAATGGGCCACTGTTTAAATTGTGCTTGCACTGGTATTTGGAAAGAAAGTATAATTTGTAGCCTTTGCTGCTCAGTTGGAAGTTTATTCATTGTTAAGTATGCATAAAAATATCAAAACCTTCTCCACTGGATTGAAGTATTTCCAGAACTGACATTTTTAACAGAAGAACAAATTAACATTTTACATGTTTCAGCCCGAGTTTACATTTTCATGCTCATGCAGTGAAAAATATAACCCTGTTTCCTCAACAGGATTACAATAGTGTTCTAAGGGAACCTTGTGTGATTGCTTTTCAAACACAATGAGCCGTGGATTAAGCAATTTATGATGCATGCATTGCTAACAAGTCTTTACATTTTAATTGACTATTTATATTATAATGAAGTAATGGAAATATTTAATTCCCTCATCCTGATGTAAAATTTCAGCAATGCTTATCAAAAATACTAAAGGAGCTTTTGTGGACATAGGGCATGTAGCACCACAGGGGATGGGGGAGGGTGTGCCTACTATTTGTGTGTGTTGGAAAGCTTCCAATGACCCACACTGTGAATAGCAATTATCCAGAACCTTCCCACAGGAATCATGTATAGATATTTCTAGTTCCTATTAGGAAGATTCATGTTCAAGACTGGATTTCCATGGAACCTGTAAGCACACAACTTTTGGTGACCCAAGCAACAACTCCCTGCCTCGCTTGTATGGTGGTTCATTCATGTCAACTGCAGATTTTTTTCATGCTCAAACATTGAAATATTAAATACAGTGACAAGAAAAAGATGTGTTTGACTCCCCAAATGTATGTCAATAGGAAATGCTATATCTGAAGAAATGCAAAGCAGCAAAAATTAAAGACAGACCTGCACTAGGTTGAAATCACACTGTAGGCATTATTCTATGTAGCTGGCTTCCAAACACAGTCCCTGCCTTAGGGCATGCCCCTCTGATGAGCTTTGCCCTCATTGGGCTCATTTATAGCTCTTACCTCTATGAATAAACCCAATCAGGGTCAAATAGGTCAAGGGTCAAGGGCCCTGGCTTAAAGCCTAGCACACAACACTAGTTTTTTTTTCCAACCCAGCGGGCTGCTGTACTAACTACTCAATGTTAGTACAGCAATGTCCCCCGCTGTTCTATTATGTTTAAACAGGGGAATCACATGCCTGACAAAGGGGTTATGCGTGACTCCGAAACATTGCACTACTCTTTTGATGTGATCATGCATTAAATAATTCGCTTGGACGCTTCCTTGTTGATCCATGGTGTGCTGGCAAACATTTTTCTTGTGACTTCTGAACCAGTTCCCAGATAGTTGTTGCTGCAGCACCCAATCCCTTGAGAGCTTTTCCAGGAACATGTGCAATGGGAATATGGAGTACTACTGGACAGGGGAACAGCCCCCCCCCCCGCCAGAGCACTCCGGTTAGCACTCTCAGCCATTGGTTGAGAGCGCTGATCAGGAGCCAGTCGGCAGACCTTTTCTGGTCATGAGCCTTTGACAGAAGGCGGCAGAATGGACCAGATTTTTTGGACCGGCTGCCATACACATGAGCCAATTGCCGGCCGACATTCGACCTGTGTGTAATAGGCTTTAGACAGGGACTTTGTTTGGAAGACAGCTACTTAGAATAAAGCCTACTGTGAGAATCAAACAGAATGTGGCTCTGTCCTTGCTTTTTGCTACATATCCAGAGAGGGATGGGCTTTGAGAGCCAGAACCTGATGCATTAACAGGACTTGAGGAGCAGTTTAACAGAACTGCAGTTCTCTGTTGGATTGCAACGCAAAGAATGTCATCTACACGTCTCCGTTAAAGTTAATGGGAATCTTGCATTTAACACGTGTTTTAAACTCATGAACTTGATCAATATCATGATATTCATGTAAAAATTAGGGTTATGAATTTCCTGACATGTTTTAAACATTCTAATTCAACCCCAATACCGGTTGAATATGCCTATAATAAGCAACATGTTGTATTGGGGTTTGTGCAGGTTAAAGCAGTATGCATGAGTCCTCAGCCATTCCAGGACTTGGAGTTGGCACACCAGAGTTCTAATAAACATTGAGATTAACCAACAATTCCAACTTAAATCCAGAAAGTTTCCATAGTAGCTGGGGTGTGTGAACCAGGAACAAAATATATTTTCCTTTATACAATGGGGTTGATTTTGAGAGGGAATTTTCACTTTGCATGTGCATTTTCCCTTATCTTAGTGAATGAGGTGATGCTCTGCTGACTTCCATTTTCTAATCATGAGCAAGCAAAAATACTGTTGTTGTTTTTTGTTTTCATTTTATTTGCACATGATTAGGTATTCTTTGCAAACTGAATTTTCACAACATTCACTAAGGTAAGGGAAATGTTCCTTGAACAGCTTATTTGCCTTTAGCAAATCAACCCAAACAGGTGCATGCAGCTATTGGTCAGCTTGGTGTCATAGAAGAGGAGGACACAGATATCTACGTGTAGCGACATCCCCAGAGGAAACACTGTATTTAACCACTTAAGCCCCGAACCATTTTGCTGGTCAAAGACCAGGCCACTTTTCGCGATTCGGCACTGCATCGCTTTAACTGACAATTGCGCGGTCGTGCGACGTGGCTCCCAAACAAAATTGACATCTTTTTTTCCCATAAATAGAGCTTTTTTTGGTGGTATTTGATCACCTCTGTGGTTTTTATTTTTTGCGCTAAACAAAAATAGAGTGACAATTTTGAAAAAAATTCAATATTTTTTACTTTTTGCTATAATAAATATCCCAAAAAATATATAAAAAAAATATTTTTCCCTCAGTTTAGGCCGATACATATTCTTCTACATATTTGGGGAAAAAAATTGCAATAAGCGTTTATTGATCGGTTGCACAAAAGTTATAGCGTTTACAAAATAGGGGATAGTTTTATGGCATTTTTTTTTTTTTTTATTAGTAATGGTGGCGATTAGCAATTTTTATCATGACTGCGACATTATGGCGGACACATCGGACACTTTTTACACATTTTTGGGACCATTGTCATTTTTCCAGCGAACAGTGCTATAAAAGTGCACTGATTACTGTGAAAATGACACTGGCAGTGAAGGGGTTAACCACTAGATGGCGCTGTAGGGGTTAAGTGTGCCCTAGGGAGTGATTTTTACTGTAGGGGGGATGGGCTGTGTGTGACACGGCAGTGATCACAGCTTCCGATTACAGGAATCGGTGATCAGTGTCATTGTCACTAGGCAGAGCGGGGAGATGCTTGTTTACATCAGCATCTCCCCGTTCTTCCTCATCGTGAGACGATCGCGGGTATTTCCGCGGCGATCGAGTCTGCGGGACCTGCGGCGTATATATACGTCCTTCTGCCCAGTGCCATTCTGTCGACGTATAAGTGCGTGCAGCGGTCGGCAAGTGGTTAACTGGTTCTTCCCGAACAGTGCAGAGGCCACCACTCACACAGGCAACAGTCCATTCACTCTGGCTCCATTAAACAGTCTAGGGCAGTAATGGCAAACCTTGGAACCCCAGAATTTTTGGAACTACATTTCCCATGATGCTCAACTACACTGCAGAGTGCATGAGCATCATGGGGTCTAGGGGATGTGTTTTTTTATTTTTTACTTGTAGAACATGAAAAAGGAGAGGGGTTGAGGTGCTGTGGAATACTCCAAAAATGCTGACTTGTAACAGGAGGACACTCTTGACTAGGCTAGGCTTCTATGAACAGTCTTTCTACCAAGGAAAAAAAGGAATGACCAGAACTGAGACCCTGCAAGAGCTTTCTCAGAAAGAGCTACTGCTGGCATCTATCCTTCAAAATAGCACACAGTCACTTGAATCTTGAGCTTAGGTCTATTCTCACAATGTCTCTCCAGGACAACTAAACACCCCTAGTTTCCCTCCCTCTATGTCTCAGGACAACTGCTCAGTTCCTAGCTTTCATCAGGCACTCTTCTGTGAGAAAGGGATTAATACTTACAATGCCACAGGGCAGCTACACACTTTCCAGCTTCTACCCAGCACTCTTCCGTAAGTCCTTCAGACCAGACTCTTAGGTAAGACTGCTAGTTAGGACAGAGCCCCTGAGGCTGTGGAACTTCTCCAGCATCGCAAGAACAACGGTTACCCCAGGCCACAGACTATTTTTTGTTCTCTCCAGCCACCTACTGGGCACACTTTCCCAGGGATTGGCTAAATCACACTAAATATTCAAGATGTCCATTTGCCTCTCTCAGCCCTCTATGTTGTGAAAGCCTTCAGAATGCAGGGGAGGGTGGCAGTCAAATATGCAGCCTGTGCAATGCAGAACAGCCCAAAGGAATTAATAGCTGCTCCAATGGATAAAAAAAATGTACCTATCATCCTAGCAACCTAGGAGGGCGCTACAGACATTTCAGGGTAAGTAGGCCAAACTGTTCACAATTAGAAATGAGCCGACTTATGAAATATGCAATCACCTGCAGTTTGATGGATTCTAGTCCCTTTCTCCCACTGAACCACCAGAAATAACACTGAGGCTGGGTTCACACTTATGCAAATTGAATGCTGGGAAACCCTCTCTATGGAGTCGGTTCACACATCCCCGCAGCGGCTCTGGTGCAAATTGCACAGGAGCCCTGTGCGTCTTTTGGTCTGTTTCAGGTCCAAATTCAGTCAAATTTGGGCTGAAATTAGACCTGAAACAGTGAATGGAGACGCACCGGACTCCTGCTGTGAGCCGCTGCGTGTTCTAGTTTGAACCCAGCCTGAAATTTCGACTTGGCAATCCAAACCCATAAAATTCTGTTCAACTAAAGCACAACTATTTTTTTAAAGTTTTGGATAGAATGGAGAGGGATTACAACACCTGTTGCATTCTTATTACTGTCTATACCACTGCTAGGGAGATTTGCCCTCCCTATTTGTCCTGTTTACCATTATCGCTGAAAGTGAAAGAAAATCCAGAATTTTGGGTTGTCGCCAGAACAGGACCAGAGGTGAAATCTTCCAATGGGGACACTAGTTCTAGTGACAACCAGGGATTCCCTCACTTCCTGTTTTGGCTATGGGACAGGAAGTGAACGGAAATCTCCCCAATGGGACATAGATGGCAAAAAAACTGACAGGGATTATAAAAAAAAAAAAGATTTGCTTTTAGTTTTACTTAATGACTTTAATGTCAACCACAATTTTGGGTTTAGATCTATTATCGTTTTGTCACCTACAAATTACTGAAAAAGTACCCTGTTTCTTATTTAGATTTGGGTTCTCTTAATAACAATTAAATAAAAATAAAAAAGGAAAGCCAAGCATTGCTGTTCACTGTTCCTTATGGTCTAATTACTTTGAGATAATCATTTGTTATGGTTATGTTTATTGATCAGTGAAGGAGTGTAGGTAAATGTTGATTCTCAGTGATGGCTTCTGGCCAGACCAAAACGATCTGGCAGCTGATCAGAACTGAAGACTACACTCTTGCACATTCATGCATATTCATATATTCAAAAATGTTGTTGTTCTGTCCTGGTTCTTACAAATAATACATTTTCTACACAGTGCCATCTTAAGAGCATTATAGCCCCCGGGCAATACAGTGCACTGGGGCCCTGTCTACACAATCACGCACGAGATTAAAAATGCAAATTATCAATAAGGCTTTATTTATTGGTACTTCCAACAAAATCAGTGTTTAAACATTAACACAGAGTTTGGACAATATAACATGATATTACAGTCAAAACTTGGGTGGAGGGGGGGGGGGGGGGACTAATAACTTTCACCACTGAATCATACATCTAAAAATTAGTTTATAAATATATATAAATGTACACACTCTGGTGCTGCTGGTGCTGGTGGGTATTAATGCTGGCGTGGGTACTGCTGGTGCTGGTGGGTATTAATGCTGGCATGTGTACTGCTGCCTGGCTCCTCTGAGATGCGGAAGTGTGACAGGAAGCATGCGGCTGCAGTAGAGAGCAGAGCCTATGCTTCCTGTATCTGTCACAGGCGGAGTGCATTTGATATCACTCCACCTGTGAAGAGCCGGAACTACACAGAAAGCATCGGCTCCGTTCTTCACAGTGATAGCTGACTCACACTGCACACTGCCCGCCATTGAGTCGCGGACTGATATCGGGACTGATCGCGCAGCACTCTGTCTCTGTGAGGGAGCCGCACCGCACAGCACTGGCACAATGTGCAGCGAACTTTGTGACATCTGAATGATGCTTGGCTGGGGTCGCTGGGCAGGTGGGGCCCCCCAGAGTGCCCATGCGAAAAGACGGCCCTGTTCCTGCACAGTGTTGGAGAGATATATTTGTTAGGAGATATAGTGTGATCAATTTATGACCAGCAACTTCCAAATGACAGTACTTTAAACTCTCACAATGACACACACATTTAACTGGGACATAAAGAGAGGGTTAATCTTGCAAAAGGGATGCCAACTACAATAAAAAAAAGGTTGGGGCTTATTCACAAACTCTTTTTTGATCTGTACAAATGCTCAATGCAAGAGAATGAAAACAACTGTATTAGCCTTTCGTGAAATATGGGGCATGGATGGTCATGCCCCATATGGTCATATATGATGAAACGCGTAAGGAGGATGTTTGTGATGTCATCACACACCCTGGAGTCCAGAAGTGGTCCTTTTGAATCCCAAGACCAGCCTGTATACTAATAGGCATTGTGTATCTGTACACTTGTGAGTATTTTGCCTGTTTTTAATAATTTTTTTCCCATACAGTTTTACACTATGTGGCATCTTTGGCTTATTTTACATGAACATCTTGGAACTTTGGAGGTTGGCCAATACAGACCTAGTTCAGGGAAGTATTACATCTCACCACAGAGGATCCCTTATTTCCATACGCATTTTGACTTCTCTTAAAGGGTAACTCCATTTTTGTTGAGAAAAAACAGTCCCCTTTGTTTGATCTACATACATTACAAGGATATTAACAAACTTTGTTGCAGGTTTCTACCTTTTGTTATTCTGAAGAAATCCCTGTGTGTTTGTCTGTGTCCATGTGGTAAGTGAATCTGTATGGGTGTAATTTCATAATTATCATTCAGCTGCTGCACCTGCAGGACTCTAATGAGGAAAATTGAAGGGTCTGCGTCCCTTTAGACGTGATTTCCTATTTGAAGTATCTCACTAAAAATGATTTTTTTGTTGCAGGGGATGTCTGATAATCTGACTTCTATCTTAGTGTGAACTTCTAGGAAAATCAGGGAGCCAATCACACAAGCAGTAAATTATGTTTCTGGGAAGATATTTAAATGTACTTCATTATGGATAGTGGACTTTTATTGAGTTATTTGAACTTTTTGATCACATACTTATTTTTTTAACACCTGGTTGATTTATTTATGAGATGATTTTTAATTTACCGTATATATTTTTTTTTAGTGCAGCACTTATTTTGTGATTTTAGTTACCAATATACTGTATATATGTTGGTGTGCTAGCAGCTTATGTTGAATTGTACCCAGCAGCGCAAGTTCATTCTTTATTAGTTAACCGATTGAGCTCTTTGGACGTACTATGTATGTCCAAAGAGTAAAGCCTTAATCACAAGCTGATGGCTGCAGCAATGTGTGGGTTTTGCCGACGACCGGCTTCAAAGTGAAAGTGATGTGGCAGCTCCATAGCTGCCGACCACTTTTAGAGAGCTGGCTTCCTGCACTCACCCGAGTCCGGAAACATACCCGCCAGCTTGGGGAGAGAGATTGCAGTGAGACAGAGGCAAATCCATGCCTCAATCTCACTTGCAAACAGTGAAACAGGAATTTATGTCACTTCCGGTTTCAGATGCACCCTTTCCTGGGCAGCACAGCCAGGGGACACTTCTAATCAAGCCGATCTATGCTTGGTTAGATGGTGTGAAGCGCAGGGCAGATATTGGGGTCTATTAGACCCCTAATGTTTAGATAAAGAGTACCATGTCCTGCCTAATGTTATCACATAGGGGTTTATTAACAGAAATCAAGTAAAAATAAATATAAAAATAAAAAGTTTAAAAAAATGTAATTATAATTAAATATAAAAAAAAAAGAAAATCAGAAAAAACTCTGTAGCCCTGCACACTTGCACAAGCGCAAAAATGCGAGCCCAGGGTGTGCTCGCACATGTTAACAGCAGTCTCACCACACATCTCACCACACATGCGACATATCGCCCCGAATGTCAGAGTGAGAACAATAATTCTAGCTCAAGAGCTACTAGCTAACTCTAAACTGATGAGCTCTAAAGGCTTTTAAAGCGTCAACTATGGGGATTTTTGGGCATCATCGATATAGCAGGTGCACGCAATTTTAAGACATGGAATGTGTAACGGGAGGGCCCGGGGAACCCAGAATCTCTTAGAAAGTATGAGATACCCTTGCTTCAGCTTCCCCAATGCCTCTTATGTGTAAACCACCCTGTGTCCCTACTTGGGGCACAGGGTGAAGGAGAACCCCACCATGATCTGTGATAGCCATATCCAATACGGTATATACAGGGCACATATTGGGTATATACTGTGTGTGGGCTGTGTATGTAATACTTGCTGTGATGGTGTGTGATTACATTCTATTGTCTATTGTGGCTTGTGGGAGTTAAGCCTGTAATTATAGGTTGTGGAACTAGCAGACAGACAGGTTAATTGAAGAGATGCTGAGGTGTTACCTGTCTGCTTATGTAATGCTAATGATCCTTTCATTGTGTGAAGTCTTTTGATAATGTGTATTGGGAGACAGAAAGGGCATGTGTCTGAGCCATTCACTGTAGTTAATTGGCTCATGTAAATTGGGTCTGGTCAGAGGTGTATGATGAGAGGAGGGTCAGAAGCTTCTCTCTGTGGATATAAAAGTTGTAATGTTTTGCAATAAATAAGTCAGTTCATTTTGGAAAGATACAGAGTGCGTCTCGTTCTTTTGGAAGGATTAATTCCTATGGGAAGTGGTCGTCTGACTGTGGAGGATCGGCAGTGAATTTGTGTCCAGGAGAGGGAATATCTTTAAACGGCGTTACCCCCTTTCATATTTGGGGTGCCGTTACAGAATGTTTGGTATCTATTTACTCGATGAATCCTCGTCTTTTATATTTTAAACAAAAATGGGTATTATGTGGTGTGCTTTTGCACTAAAATGTATTTTATTATATTTTGTCCTGAAAATTTGCATTTAATAAACAGTTGCGCGAATATCATGTGAAACAAAAGAATTAAACGATCACCTTTTTATTCTACAGGTCATCTGCTTTCAGAAAATATATAATGTTCTTGGGGTTTAATTAATTTAATTGCCAAAAATTAAGATTTTTACATGTATGCAAAAAAAATAATTGCTCTGGAGTAGGGATGAGCCAAACACCCCCCGGTTCGGTTCGCACCAGAACCTGCGAACAGACCGAAAGTTTGTGCAAACTTTAGAACCCTGTTAAAGACTATGGGACTTGAACGTTCTAAATCAAAAGTGCTAATTATAAAGGCTAATATGCAAGTTATTGTCCTAAAAAGGGTTTGGGGACCCGGGTCCTGCCCCAGGGGACATGTATCAATGCAAAAAAAAGTTTTAAAAACGGCCGTTTTTTCGGGAGCAGTGATTTTAAAGATGCTTAAAGTGAAAAAAAAGTGAAATATTCCTTTAAATATCGTACCTGGGGGGTGTCTAAAGTATGCCTGTGAAGTGGCATGTGTTTCCCGTGTTTAGAACTGTCCCTGCACAAAATGACATTTATAAAGGGAAAAAAAGTCATTTAAAAATACTTGCAGCTCCCTGCCTGTGGTATTAGTATGAGAACAACACCAATTGTATTCAGGTACCTTTAGGTGCAAGCTGTGCAAAGGACACAGTACACTAAATGAAATTAATGCAGCTCCCTGCCTGTGGTATTAGTATGAGAACACCACCAATTGTATTGAGGTACCTTTAGGTGAACGCTGTGCAAAAGACACAGTACACTAAGTAAAAATACTGCAGCTAGCACAATCACCTGCCTGCCTGTCAGTATAGAGAATAACAGGAACGGATCTAGCTAAACTGAATACAGTGTGTAAATATATATATAACATCTAGGATGCATATATATCCTCTACACACTGTAACTGCAGCTAACTGACTCGCCTGCCTGCTCTATCTAACTCAAATCAAATTACACTGTCTCTGTCTCTCTCTCTTTCTTTTAACCAACGCCGCAACACACTACACAAGGCCGCCAAGCCGGCGGCCTTATATAGTGTGGGGCGTGTACCTACTCCTCTGAGCCATGATTGGCCAAAGCCAATCATGGCTCAGAGGAGTAAAAGGCCCATAATGTTTGAAATTCGGCGAACAGCCGAACAGGCGATGTTCGAGTCGAACATGGGTTTGACTCGAACTCGAAAGCTCATCCCTACTCTGGAGCCAAACTGGTTAAGATGCAGTGCATTGCATAAAAATGTAGATATGCGCATGCAGATACATTGCAACATAATATGGTTCATAGACTTTAATGAAGTGTTATTTTGTGACACTTCAATAAAGTTAAAAAAATAAAAAGTTAAACTGTGCCTTGCGTTGCAACAACACAAAGCACCTCCCCTTACTACTGCTAACCAAAGAATGTGAGATTGAGCACTTTCTGTTGTTCTGTGTTCGAGGATAGTCTTTTTACGCCTCTCCAGCTGTGGGTGCATGCATTTCCCTGCACTCATACATAGTTGCTTCTTTAATGGAGGCAACATAGAAGCCTTCAATACCGATGCAAAACCTTATTTATCAAATAACTGCTTGCCTCCTGCATGTGATCCTTAAAAATCGGAATATACTGTATACATTGACTTCAGCCTCAGAAATATCTTTTCGAAAACCATGTCTGATGGCTTTTCTAAATATTATATCTCCATATCTCTACTCCTACTCCCCCCACCCCCCTATAAAACCAGCAAGATCTTTGTTATCCAAATTTAAAGCTTACAAAATAAAAAGTTACAAAAAAAGATAATTAAAGTTAAAGCTAGTAGCTAAATACACAGATCAAATACAAATATGAGAGTTGTTCAGAGGGTTCAGAAGAAGCCAACTTTTTATGTCTTAAGCCTCGTACACACAGAGCGCCACCCTTTGGGCCTCTTTTGCAAATTTTGTGTTTTGTGAACATTGATTCCGAGCATGCGTGTTTGTACTTTCGACTTTTGTGTGATGGACTTGTGTAATGACCATACGAAAATCAGACAACAGAAAATTTACTAGCATGTTATCCAACTTTTGTTGGCAGAAAGTTGGACAACGATTGTTAAAAGGAGCGTACTAATGGTAAGATTTTAGGACTACAGTCTGTCAACAGACAATAACCTTCCAACAATCATATCGTGTGTACGGGGCTTTACTTTTTTTGTACTAAAAATTGTCCTCCAGTTGCAAAGTCTATGTCAAGGCATTCAGTTGCTCCATATGTGGAAGCGGAAGTATCTATCCAGTGGTCCAATACTCCTCCCCTCCTTACCCCCATCCCCCACCGAGTCACAGCTAAAGCTATGCAATCAGCGGGAATTCATATTCTATGGTGAAGGACATACTATATATATGCAAAAATGAATGGGGACATGGAATAGTGTGTGGAGGTCACAAGTTCAGACATGAAGATGCATTATAGCAGAGTATAGCCTTTGGATTATGTTGCCCAATAGCAATATCAATAACCCTTATGCCGTGTACACATGATCGATTTTCTCGACGGTGAAAACACCGTCGAGAAAATCGATGGGAGAAACGAGGAACGACTTGTTCCCCTACACACGGCCGGTTTTCCCGACATTTTTTCTCTTGGTCGAGAAAAACGACCGTGTGTGGGCTCCCCAGCAGTGTTTCCCTATGGGAAGACTGCCGCGGAAAAAAATGCCGTGAATCACGACGAGAAAAATTAGAGCATGTTCTAATTTTTCTCGTCGTGATTAATGCCGTTTTTCTCGTCGGGAAAAATAATGAAAAGCCCACACACGGTCGTTTTTCTCGTCAAAGAGAAAAAATTTCATTTTTTCCGACGAGAAAAATGGTCGTGTGTACGCGGCATTAGGTCCAGAACTCTGAATGGTACTCATCTGATAAGAAGAAAAAAATTACAAATGGATCTTGCAGAAAATATTTTTCAAGCTCCCCATGAGCATGTAATTTACTATCTGCTGTTCTTGAAGCATCTCTCCTATTACAAAAAAAAAAAAATCTAAACTAATAGCTGGTTTAAATTATTGACAGATGTTTTGCAGACATGCAAGTCTCTTGAAATATATTTGTGCACACCATTGGAACGCTGAAGTTGATTGTTAATTCACAGTTTAAGAAGCTGGGAACACAATTGAATTATTCATCATACCATGTCTAATTATGATCTCTATACAATGGTAGGATATTGCCATTTCAGTTTTTTCTTTTACATTTTTAACTGTTAAGGCTTAATGTACATGGGACATTTTAAAACCTCTCCTGAACGATTTAACTTGACAGATAGTAAGACCCCTTTCACACTTCGGCCGCGACCATGTTAGCGCTAAAGCGTTTTAGCAGCGCTTTAGAGCTGTTTAAGTGGCGCTTTTCAAACGCTAGCGGGGCGCTTTTAACCCCAAAGAAGATTTTCAGGCGCTTTGGCTGCCCATTCATTTCAATGGGAGCACTGTATACAGCGCTCCCATTGTTCCCCAAAGATTGTCAGAGAAGCATATTATAAGAAACATATTATACTTTGAACACAAGATGGCAGCAAAGTTGACAGTGAGAAGCTGTCAGAGAAATCACATGACTTCCTGGCTGCCTTTAAAAGCTTAACAAGTGCTCAGAGGAATTGCTGGTTTGTCTTTCAGCTTCCTGTTTTCCTGCTTCAGTATCCTGCTATCTTGTGACTACCTGTTGGGACCCAGATTGTTCCGGACATACTCTGCCTGCTTCCTGTGTTTGACCCCCGGCTTGCCTAAGACTTCTCTACTCTGCCTGCTTCCTGTGTTTGACCCTGGGCTTGCCTAAGGACTTCTCTACTCTGCCTGCTTCATGTGTTTGACCCCCGGCTTGCCTAAGGACTTCTCTACTCTGCCTGCTTCCTGTGTTTGACCCTGGGCTTGCCTAAGGACTTCTCTACTCTGCCTGCTTCCTGTGTTTGACCCTGGGCTTGCCTAAGGACTTCTCTACTCTGCCTGCTTCATGTGTTTGACCCCCGGCTTGCCTAAGGACTTCTCTACTCTGCCTGCTTCCTGTGTTTGACCCGCAGCCTGCTTATAGGACTACCTTGCTTGCCTTCTCGTGTTTGAGTCCCAGCCTGGCCTCTCATACCAAATTGATACCCAGCTGACCACGACACGGTGCTCCAGTTTCCTTCCAGTGGTCACCACTCAAGTCACCTAAACCTGCTGGCGACCCGTTCATCTCTGTGCCTTCCACCTACTGTATCACCTCCAGGGCTGGAGTGCGCTCAGCTGCAAGGGGAGCGGCTCTTAGCATCTCGGCCTCGGTGAGTACTCATGACAAAGATGCTGCTTGCATGACTTTTCCTAATGTCTCATAAGCGCACCACCCCAGTGTGTGTGAAAAGACACACTGAAATGAATGGGAGGCAGTTTTCAGGTTTTATTTAGAGGCTATTTCTAGCACTAAAATGCCGGAAAACCACCTCAGTGTTAAAGGGGTCTAACTGATGTTAAAAAACTTCAGTTTTGTCACGCTAGCCGACCAGCCGCCGCAGTTATACTGCGGCAGGTTGGCACGGCTGCGCAAATCGCCGTAGCTGTACGTCGCTCCTTTAAAACATCATAGCAGGACACAAATCAAGGTTCTCTCAGGGGAGAGGAAACTAAGTATGAACACCGATCGTTCTCCTCCCCTAGTCAGTCCTATCCCCCTACGGTTAGAACACACCTAGGGAACACAGTTAACCCTTTGATCTCCCCCTAGTGTTAACACCTTCCCTGACAGTGACATTTATACAGTAATCAGTGCATTTTTATAGCACTGATCACTGTATGAATGTCACTGCTCCCAAAAAAGTGTCAAAAGTGTCCAATTTGTCCACCGCAATATCGCAGTCCTGATAAAAATCGCTGATCGCCGCCATTACTAGTAAAAAAAAATTAATTAAAAATGCCATAAATCTATCCCCTATTTTGAAGACGCTATAACTTTTGCGCAAACCAATGCATATACGCTTATTGCGTTTTTTTTTTTACCAAAAATATGTAGAAGAATATATATCAGCCTAAACTGATGAAGAAATTTTATTTTTTGGAGGGGATATTTATTATAGCAATAGTACAAAATATTGTGTTTTTTTTTTCAAAATTGTCAGTCTTTTTTTGTTTATAGCGCAAAAAATAAAAAAAACGTAGAAGTGATCAAATACCACCTAAAGAAAGCTCTATTTGTGGGGAAAAAAGGACATAGAATTTCTTTAGGTACAATATGGCACGACCGCGCAATTGTCAGTTAAAGCGACGCAGTGCCGTATCGCAAAAAATGGCCTGGTCAGGAAGGAGGTAAATCCTGGTTAAAAACACCTGTAAACAAAACACGGCTAAACGTGAGTTACCGCGTTTACAAGCATTTGGTGTTTCCTTCCTGAATGCATTTTTTTGTTTTCCAAAAAATGCTTCTAAACTTAACTGCCTAGAAATTACTATACACGACCCTGTGTACATGTACTGATAAGAAAACACAGAGGAGAGTTCAGGGGCAGCTGAAAAAAACGCCCAACTGTTCCTAAACGTCCGTTTACCAGCAGTAGTGTACATGAAGCCTAATTTGGCTCAATCAGTTTAACAAGATATATTAATACAATTAAACCGTGTGAAATGCAAAACACATTCAAATTGAAATAGACCTAGTCAACACTTGGTTTATACAAGGATCTGAATATGATTCAAGCTTAATGCTCAATGATTTACATTTATCTTTTTGTTTAGTTTTATTTACTTTCTGTTTATGAAGAATGAAATAGGAAATTCACCCAATGAATCCTTTACTGATAGTTGTCCTTGTTAGAATCTATGAGATTTGGCCAGCAATATATGATTACTAGATATGTGCATGACGAAAACATTTGTTTTGTTTAGATTCTTTAATCTAGTTATTTTGTTTTTATTAAATTCGGTTGATTTGTTCAATTCGTATCCGGGATTCGTATTTGGAATTCATATTCGGAATTTGTTTTAAGTCTGTTTCGAATACTCTTCAAATTTACCGATTTATTTTTTTGATTCAAAACTTTTGAATCGATACATTTTGACTCTTTAACCCCCTTAGCGGTATTCCCGAGTCGGGCTCGGGGTGAGTTTTTCATACCAAAAGCGGTAACCCCGAGCCAGACTCGGGATGCATCGCAGTATCCAGAGAGAGTTACTTACCTTGTCCCCTGGATCCTGCGATGTCTCCCCGCTGTGTGTACGAGCCGTGTCTCACTCGATCCACACTGCCGAGTGCCGAGCTCCGTTCCCTGCGACGTTGCGGTGCACGGGGACGGAGTTCGGTGCCAAATTCAAAAAGTGAAAACACATTATAGATACAGTATACTGTAATCTTACTGATCACAGTACTATATCAAATAATTACACATCCCCTTTGTCCCTAGTGGTCTGTCCAGTGTCCTGCATGCAGTTTTATATTATAAAACTGTTCTTTCTGCCTGGAAACTGGAGATTGTCCATAGCAACCAAAAAGTGTCCCTTTATGTCAAAAGTGGTTTTAGACCAGCTAGAAAACAGCGATAATAAATTAGAATCACTTGCAGAATTGAGCGATAGCGATTTGTGGGGAAATTCGTCATCAAACTCTAAATCTAATGACAGCGACAATTCTGCAACTGAGCAAATTTCAGTGTTTTTGAATTGATTACATTATTGAATAATTTTTATTATAATTACATTATTATTTGTTATAATTATTTATAGTTATGTATTATATTATAATTTTGTGTTTCAAACTTTATCATACCCGGGATGTTTACTAGACTCTTTTTTGGTCAGGTTTAAGTAAGTAATTGCTAAATTGCAGGCCTACAATACATAACACCAAATTTCCATGCAAAATAATTGTACCACTTTTGGTACAAAATTCCAGACAGAATCATACCGCCAGGGAAGTTAAATCACTGTCATAGAATGCTAGCAAACCAGACTGTGTGACTGCACAGAGGAGAACAAACAGGTGTAGGTGAAAGTGTAACAATTTATTAAGGAAAGTAAACAGACAGATAAAGGTCTCCAACAGAACACAGGGCAGTAACCTAACCAAATAACAGTGACTTATAGAAAATATATACAATAAGCGGGGAATACCGGAATCGTAGTGAAAGCCAGGCCGAGGTCATACACAAGGGGATCGAAGCAGATGGGTATGGCATAGTTGCCAACAGTCACGGATTGGCCGGGACATTCCCGGGATTCAAACCCTTTTCCCGGATTTATTTTGTCCCGGCCAATGTCCCGGCCAATCCGTTTTTTCCCGGTTTCCACGACTTTGGCCGCCGCGGGCCGACGCCGCTAGAGGTCCACGGCCGGCGGAGACAATGTCTCCGCCGGCCGCCATTTTAAAGAAGACCAAAACCAGGATGTAGTACAATAGAAAATAAAGCTGCTGCGGCGCCGCCCATACCCCGCGTCTCCCCGTGGGTGGGCGGCGCCGCAGCAGCTTTATCTTCTATTGTACTACATCCGTGTTTTGGCTGGCCGGCCGGCCACCCCCCCGCCCCGCCCCGCCCCGCCCCGCTGCAGGTCTGTCTGTAATGGAAAGGGGCGGGGTTGGGCGGCGCCACAGCTTAATTTTTTGTGCAGCCACGCGGTCGGCTCCGCCTCTATTTTGTTCCCCCTCGGGGAAGGGGAAACAGAAATGGCGGTCGAGACAGGAGACACCTGGTTAAGGGGGGACTCCGCTGGGGACGCCTGATGTAAGGGGGGACTCCGCTGGGGACGCCTGTTGTAAGGGGGGACTCCGCTGAGGACACCTGATGTAAGGAAGGACTCCGCTGGGGACGCCTGACGTAAGGGGGGACTCCACTGGGGACGCCTGATGTAAGGGGGGACTCCGCTGGGGACGCCTGTTGTAAGGGGGGACTCCGCTGGGGACGCCTGATGTAAGGGGGGACTCCGCTGGGGACGCCTGATGTAAGGGGGGACTCCACTGGGGACGCCTGATGTAAGGGGGGACTCCACTGGGGATGCCTGATGTAAGGGGGGACTCCGCTGGGGACACCTGATGTAAGGGGGACTCCGCTGGGGACGCCTGATGTAAGGGGGGACTCCACTGGGGACGCCTGATGTAAGGGGGGACTACACTGGGGATGCCTGATGAAAGGGGGGACTCCACTGGGGACGCCTGATGTAAGGGGGGACTCCACTGGGGACGCCTGATGTAAGGGGGGACTCCACTGGGGACGCCTGATGTAAGGGGGGACTCCACTGGGGACGCCTGATGTAAGGGGGGACTCCACTGGGGACGCCTGATGTAAGGGGGGACTCCGCTGGGGACGCCTGATGTAAGGGGGGACTCCGCTGGGGACACCTGATGTAAGGGGGGAGTTTGCTGGGAACACCTGATGTAAGGGGGGACTCCACTGGGGACGCCTGATGTAAGGGGGGACTCCACTGGGGATGCCTGATGTAAGGGGGGACTCCACTGGGGATGCCTGATGTAAGGGGGGACTCCGCTGGGGACGCCTGATGTAAGGGGGGACTCCGCTGGGGACGCCTGATGTAAGGGGGGACTCCGCTGGGGACACCTGATGTAAGGGGGGACTCCGCTGGGGACACCTGATGTAAGGGGGGACTCCGCTGGGGACACCTGATGTAAGGGGGGACTCCGCTGGGTACGCCTGATGTAAGGAAGGACTCCGCTGGGTAAAGCTGATGTAAGGACGGACTCCATTGGGGGCACCTGATGGCATCTGGTGGCAGGCGACGTGGCAGGTGACACACTTGGGGCTTACAGTGATTCGGCATTATGGTGAGTTGAATGATTTAATTTTATATTACAATGTAATAATAGAAATAATGCGCTTCAATCATCCTGACACCATAACAAACATGGTGTCGGGATGATTGAAGTGCCAACAGGTGTTTTGGAGTATACTTATCTGCCAATTTTGTTACACATTTCTATTGTGGTGTAGGATCTGGCTTCTTTCTTTCTATTTCTTTCTCTCTCTTTCTCTCACCTCGGACTGTAGCCACACCCCTTTGAACCACGCCCATCTAAGCCACACCCACTACCGTACGTAAACCACGCCCATTTTTCAACGCGGCGCGCTTTGCGCGCCGCATTTTTCATTTCAGCATGACACGCCTACAAACGAATGCCCCGCCCCCTAATTATAGCAAGGCTCCGCCTCAATACAAAAAAGGTGTCCCAGATGTTTTTTTTCCAATGTTGGCAACTATGGTATGGATGGGAATCAAACAGGAGCAGGGAGGGGATGGATGGATTGGCTGCAGAGCAGGGATCCAGGTAACAGGAGGGACAGAAGCAGGATGGGCTCAAGGTAGGGATCAGGTCAGATCGTGTCAAGAAGGATGCAGGATGCAGGTTCAAGTCCAGGTCACAGGTCCTAGATCAGGGAAAGAGATACAAGGGCAAGGAGTGTTTGTATTTGCCGGGTATTTATAGGAAGTCTTGTAATCAGGCTTCAGGTCACAGCTGAGCGCAGGAAGTGCTGCCTGTCCCACACTGCCAGAATACACCCGCTGGTGGACGCCGGTACTACAGTCCATGGATCATGCATTACCACCAGCAGGTGAGATCCTCCAACAAAGATATTGGCTGCAAGAGGACACCTGCTGTCGGACACTAGTACTGCAGTCCATAGGACCAACAGGACCACCAGCGGTTGGAGCCTTTCCTGACAATCACCTTTGGCTTAACAAAACCAGCATTATTTAGAAATGGTAAAGTACTCTAATAACACACAGTCTTTGATTTCAGAAATGTGTTTACAGTTAGAATTCGACTGGAGTTCGATGTAAAATTCTATTTGAATTTCAATTCGAATTTTGTTTCGTTGTTTGGAGCATTCGGTAAATTTTGTTTATACTGTCATTTGGGTATCCGGATATATCCGAATCTCTGAATATGAAAAATTTGTCTGAAACTTTATTAGGAAAGAAACAAACCGCACATGTCTAATGATTATGTTCATTGTAGAATTCACCTCCGTAACATCTCTAAAATTCGCCCTTTTTTAACAAATGAAACCACCAAGCTCCTCATTCACTCCCTTGTTATCTCTCACCTTGACTATTGCAACTCTCTTCTCATTGGCCTGCCTCTCAATAGGCTATCCCCTCTTAAGTCTATCATGAATGCGGCTGCCAGACTTATCCACCTTACCAACCGCTCAATGTCTGCCAACCCTCTCCTCCAATCCCTACACTGGCTCCCGATCGCCCGGCGAATGAAATTCAAAATACTAACCACAACTTACAAAGCCATCCACAACTCTGCCCCGAGCTACATCACCAATCTTGTCTCCTAACATCACCAAAACTGCCCCACCCTATTAGATTGTAAGCTCTTCTGAGCAGGGCCCTCCTAATCCTCTTGTATTTTATTTCATTATAACTGTATTGTCTCCCTTTTATATTGTAAAGCACTGCGTAAACTGTTGGCGCTATATAAATCCTGTATAATAATAATAATAATTCCATTTAAACTTAATTTTGAATGCAGCAACCAGTAAACAGCCCTTGAACCTCACGCATCTAGTAAATGTAAAGAATAATATTTACCTTTCAAGTAAATCTGATTGCAATTGATCTCAATAATCCTGACTCTGTGTTTATTAAGCATCAAGCCTACTACAGTGATGATATATGCCCACGTGGCCTTTAGCATTGGGGGATGGAGGTTGCTTTGGGTGAATGTCTCCTGGAAACAGGGGACCCCCTTTCAAATCAAAGGTGTCCGATACTGATGGGGGGTTACAGCAAAGAAAAGGAGATTATGTATCAAATACCTGCCCTCCAAGGAAGACAAGCAGTTGGTCTCCCCCTCCTTGGTAAACATTTTTTTTAGGATTCCTCTGACCCCTCACCAGTTTATACAAACATGTGGGTAAGGCAAAGTAAAAAAAATATGCGCACAGTACCTTGAAAGAAAATCTATTATTAAATCTATTTTTCAATAACATTTGCCTTTCAGGTTCCAGTGACGTCAAAGGTGTCCCTTGGCCTCTGATCCTGTTTCGGCAAAAATTAATCCTCATATTCCTATTCTTTATGTATAATCATTTTTTATTGCAAATTTTCAAGTTTTCACATAAGCTAGGAAAATTCCCATGTATGATTTTACCTATAGGCAAGCCTATAATAAGGCTTACCTATGGGTACTGTAAATATCTCCTAAACGTGTGCCGTTTAGGACATATTTACTTTAGATGAGACCGGTGACATCACCGACGCATGCGCTCTGAAGGAATGGCATACCAGTGCCGTTCCTTTAGAGCCGTGCTGTAAACAGCGAGAATCAGATAGCTGAAGCTCATGAACCCGGAAAGAAGACTGGGTGAAGATGGAAGCGCTTTCAGCTTTCAGCAGCGACAGCCACTGGAGGGCTTAGTTTTCAGGTAAGTCCCTTATAATGTGCCAGTATGTGATGCATACGAGCACATAATAACTTAAACTTCCCAGGGCCTGATTTTTTATTTTTTGGTTTTCTACCGCTTTAACCACTTAAGGACTGGCAGGATTTCCCACCTTAATGACCAGGCCATTGTTTGCGATACGGCACTGCGTCACTTTAACTGATAATTATGCAGAAGTGCAACGCTGTACACAGACAAAATTGACTTTTTGCTATAATAAATATATAAAAAAAAAATCTTACTCAGTTTAGGCCGATATGTATTCTTCTACATATTTTTGGTAAAAAAATCGCAATAAGCGTATATTGATTGGTTTGCGCAAAAGTTATAGCATCTACAAAATAGGGGATAGATTTATGGCATTTTTATTTATTTTATTTATTTTTTACTAGTAATGCCAGCAATCAGCTATTTTTTAAAATAGCCACTGATTACTGTATAAATGTCACTGGCAGGGAAGGGGTTAATTTTAGGGAGCGATCAATGGGGTTAAATGTGTTCCCTCATGTGTGTTGTAACTGTGGAGGGATGGGACTGCCTGGAGGAGGAGACTGATCGCTCCTAATCTTTAGGAGCAGCAGATCTGTCTCTCCTCCCCTGACAGAATGGAGATCTGTCTGTTTACATTGACAGATCTCCGTTCTGTCTCTGTCAGGGGCGATCGCAGGTGGGCAGCAGGCATCACGCCCGCCGGCCACGCGCATTGGCGCCAGCATCGCCCCACGGGCGTGCGGGCACGCCCCGTACAGCTCTTAAAGCGGGCAACGTACCATGACGTTGATTCGCCCAGGGGAGCCAACTTGCCGCAGTGTAACTGCGGTGGCTGGTCTTTAAGTGGTTAAAAAGAGAAGAAACAACAAGAGAAATATAAATAAAACAGAAACATTAATATCAACAGTACACAGGCGAACAGGGTCTATTGACAGTGTACAGAGGAGATAAAACAATGTTGAATTATCACTTGCATACATAAAGTATAATAGGTTAATTAGCATAAAACAGCCTGTAGCATAACGCGGTAAAAGACACAAGGGTCTCATGAGAGCCAGGGTTGGAGGCAAACCGGTCAGGTCATAGTACCACTATCTAGTATGGTGAGTGGGGTCTGATGAAATACGTCTACAATACTGGTTGTTAATAAAGCATGGGGGGGGGGGGGACCCTGTTAAAAAGAAATTAATATTCAAAGCTCACCAAAATGAATTAGCGCTAGGTATCAGGCCTATGCATTATTATTATTATTATTATACATGATTTATATAGTGCCAACAGTTTGCGCTTAACAAAATGAAGACAGACATTACAGTTACATTACAATTTGGTTCAAGAGGAATCAGAGGGCCCTACTCATTAGATCTAAAAGGGAGGGTCAATTGATGCAAAAGGTAATAGCTCTGGGGGATGAGCTGATGGAGGAAGCAAAACAGTGTATTAGTTCGAAACAGGATAGGCTTCTTTAAACACTTCCCCACCCGCCCATAGTAATATGACGTCCACAGATGGGATCTCCCATCCTGGGTGGACGTCATATGACGTCCTGGGCTTTGTGGGGGGATATCTGAATGATGCGGCTAGAGGCATCATTCAGATATCCTTCTCTTCTGCCGGCGATTCTGCGCACCATAAGAACAATCATAGTGGCGTTTCCACCGCTTGATCGTTCTTATAGGCGGCGGGAGGGGACATCCCCCCTCCCGCTGCCATCCGGTGCTTCTTCGGGCTCTCCCGTGCCATCGGGGGCCCGGAGAATGAATCGTCCGGTGCCGGAGGTGAAGCATAGAGATGACTGGTGACCAGATGGTCACCAGTCATTTCTATGACCGTCGGAGGCCCAGGCGCGATGTGATGATGTCACGCCCGGGTCCTTAGAAGTAAACAAAGCCGCCATTGCGGCTAGTAAGCATGAGATTGGTGAATTTTATTTCACAATCTCATGCTTTCCAGCCTGGAGGAGAGATGTGGGGTCTTATTGACCCCGCATCTCTCCATAAAGAGGACCTGTCACACACCATTCCTATTACAAGGGATGTTTACATTCCTTGTAATAGGAATAAAAGTGATCCATTTTTTATTTATTTTTTTTAAAGTGTAAAAATAAAAAAAAATTAAGTAAAATAAATAAATAAATAATAATAAAAAAATAATTAAAACGCCCCTGTCCCCGGTAGATCGCGATCAGAAGCGAACGCACACGTAAGTCCCGCCCACATATGTAAACGCCTTTCAAACCACATATGTGAGGTATTGCCACGTGCGTTAGAGCGCGTGCAACAATTCTAGCACTAGACCTCCTCTGTAACTCTAACCTGGTAACCTGTAAACATTTTCAAAGCGTCGCCTATGGAGATTTTTAAGTACCGAAGTTTGGCGCCATTCCATGAGTGTGCACAATTTTAAAGCGTGACATGTTAGGTATCTATTTATTCGGCGTAACATCATCTTTCATATTTTAAAAAAAAA
This sequence comes from Rana muscosa, assembly GCA_029206835.1. Taxonomy (NCBI): domain Eukaryota; kingdom Metazoa; phylum Chordata; class Amphibia; order Anura; family Ranidae; genus Rana; species Rana muscosa. The sequence goes on from CM055119.1 coordinate 348,291,747, forward strand.
TTGGGCTAACTTTACTGTTTTGTTATTTTTTTAATTCATGAAACCATTTTTTCCCAAAAAGAAGGCGTTTGAAAAATGATTGCGCAAATACCGTGCAAGAAAAAAAGGTGCAATGACCGTCATTTTATTCCCTAGGGTGTCTGCTAAAAAACATATATAATGTTTGGGGGTTCTGAGTAATTTTCTAGCAAAAGAATGATGATTTGTACATGTAGGAGAGAAGTGCCAGAATAGGCCCAGTATTGAGGTGGTAAAAAAAAGCCTGAAGTGGTTAAAGAGAAGGGTTGTCAGGGATCGTCTAAAGATGGATAGATTAGGGGACAGTCGGAAATATTGGGGTAGGGAATTCCAAAGGATGGAAGAAGCTCTGGAGAAATCCTGGAGGCGAGCATGGGAGGAGGTGACAAGGGAGCTAGAGAGCAGGAGGTAGCCCAGGCAGCAGTTGTATAAGCCGGTGTTGTCGAGATTTACAAAGCCATGAAAGAAAATAGGGAAAGAAAAGAGAAGAAAAAAAAAGTTAGGGAAAGAAAAAGAAAGACAGAGGAACAAAGGAGCAAGGGCAAAGCACCAGGAATCATACCCGAGACTCAGCAGGTACAGAAATGGGAAGTCAGATTCCTAACTTTTTAGGTATTGAGAGAGGTTTGCTGAGGTGTGGAAGTACTCTCGTTGTGTCCACACAAATGGATGTCCCTATTCTTTGGATGCAGAGGATTTTTCCTATAAAATACAATCCTATTTAGCAGGCCAAATGTAATTGTAAGCAACTATCATCCAATCAATGCACAAATTCTGCATGCTTCAAAACACAGCCAGCATGGTCCTATCACTCTCTCTTGCACATTGGCAGAATCAGCACTGCCTGTAATGCAAAACCCCCCCTCCATTTCCATCAAGGAATTTCCACATAATAAAATAATGTGGCTAAAAGTAGTCTGTACTGGACTTGCATACCTAATCACTCCACCTTATCAACCGACACTAGCCATCATAAGCCGGGTCAACAAGGTATATGAGTGCAAATCATTGATTGGGAAATACTAAGCAGCTCTATATCTGAGGCTGTCATCCAGCTGAAAGGGAGCTCAGAAGAGTGCAGTGGATGTGCTCCTTTACCCTCAACTACTGCAATCATGTAGGAAAGGAACTCCAAACCAATTCACATCTAAAGTGACCTTCTAAAACCATTTAGATTTCATCTACCTGGAATTTAGGTTTAAATACAAACATGTTTAGATCATGATTTCTTCTTTTGGATTCATTTGTCACCACCATTTTCTATATCTCACCTATTTCCATAATAAGGGGAAAATAATATTGTTTGGCTAATCTGATTGCTTAATACATTTATGGCCAATATTGAACACTGTGTCTCACCAAAACAACAAGTCTACCAAGACTACCAATGTACAGTCAGGTCCATAAATATTGGGACATCGACACAATTCTAATCTTTTTGGCTCTATACACCACCACAATGGATTTGAAATTAGACGAACAAGCAAGATGTGCTTTAACTGCAGACTTTCAGCTTTAATTTGAGGGTATTTAACTCCAAAACAGGTGAGCGATTTAGGAATTACAACAGTTTGTATATGTGCTTCCCACTTTTTAAGGGACCAAAAGTAATGGGACAGATTAACAATCATAAATCAAACTTTCACTTTTTAATACTTGGTTGCAAATCCTTTGCAGTCAATTACAGCCTGAAGTCTGGAATACATAGACATCACCAGACACTGGGTTTCATCCCTGGTGATGCTCTGCCAGGCCTCTACTGCAAAAGTATTCAGTTCCTGCTTGTTCTTGGGGCATTTTCCCTTCAGTTTTGTCTTCAGCAAGTGAAATGCATGCTCAATCGGATTTAGGTCAGGTGATTGACTTGGTCATTGCATAATATTCCACTTCTTTCCCTTAAAAAACTCTTTGGTTGCTTTCGCAGATAATATTGCCCGAAACACTTCAGAATTCATCCTGCTGCTTTTGTCAGCAGTCACATCATCAATAAATACAAGATAACCAGTTCCATTGGCAGCCATACATGCCCAAGCCATGACACTACCACCACCATGCTTCACTGATGAGGTGGTATGCTTTGGATCATGAGCAGTTCCTTTTCTTCTCCATACTCTTCTCTTCCCATCACTCTGGTACAAGTTGATCTTGGTCTCATCTTTCCATAGGATGTTGTTCCAGAACTTTGAAGGCTTTTTTAGATGTTGTTTGGCAAATTCTAATCTGGCCTTCCTGTTTTTGAGGCTCACCAATGGTTTACATCTTGTGGTGAACCCTCTGTATTCACTCTGGTGAAGTATTCTCTTGATTGTTGACTTTGACACACATACACCTACCTCCTGGAGAGTGTTCTTGATCTGGCCAACTGTTGTGAAGGGTGTTTTCTTCACCAGGGAAATAATTCTTTGGTCAGTTGTTTTTCGTGGTCTTCCGGGTCTTTTGGTGTTGCTGAGCTCACCGGTGCGTTCTTTCTTTTTAGGGATGTTCCAAACAGTTTATTTGGCTACACCTAATGTTTTTGCTATCTCTCTGGTGGGTTTGTTTTGTTTTTTCAGCCTAATGATGGCTTGCTTCACTGATAGTGACAGCTCTTTGGATCTCATATTGAGAGTTGACAGCAACAGATTCCAAATGCAAATAGCACACTTGAAATGAACACTGGACCTTTTATCTGCTCCTTGTAAATGGGATAATGAGGGAATAACATGGAACAGCTGAGCAGCCAATTGTCCTATTACTTTTGGTCCCTTAAAAAGTGGGAGGCACATATACAAACTGTTGTAATTCCTACACCGTTCACCTGATTTGGATGTAAATACCCTTAAATTAAAGCTGAAAGTCTTCAGTTAAAGCACATCTTGTTCGTTTCATTTCAAATCTATTGTGGTGGTGTATAGAGCTAAAAAGATTAGAATTGTGTCGATGTCCCAATATTTATGGACCTGACTGTATATCTTATATCTTAAAGCAAAAGAAACCTTCATTACTTTCCTCACTCTTCTTTTAGGGCTCACAAAAAACAGGCAATCTATATTAAAACTGGACAGAAAATAAATGAATAAATTCCTTTTTTATCCTTAATTTCCAATGGCCATGTGACCGCTTTTAGGCATTTGCCCTCTACTAACATCTAAGTAATAACTCACAGTGGGTCACATGTTCCACCAGACTACTTTACACCAGAGAAGCAGCTGTCAATTAAATGCTCTAGTCCTCCCCATAATGTCTCCTGCAGAAAGAATCAAAGGGCATAATAAGCCACACATGGAGGTGGCTTTAGGTTTTAAAAGAGATTCAGAGGATGCACAAGGTGGCAGAGCCTAGATGAGCCTGCAGATCGTTTCCACTGCCAACCCGACACATCAATCTCAGTTGACCCCAGTACTTAGACACAATGCTAAAGTCCCTGGCCACCATGCCAGGGCATGTGCAAACTGAGAAAAGCAAACAGGGACTTGTAGTTGGCAGACAAGCAGATTGGTTCAATGACAGTCCAGGTACAAGACAGGCAAGGTTCAGAATAGTCGGGGTCAATCCATAGTCAAAAGGCATCAGAGTTCAGAGAATAGTAGATATCCAATCGGAGGTCATCAACGAGGGAATCCAATCTAGCAGAGCAGGGCAGACAAACTGGGAGCCTGGAACCTGTATTATACATGCTATCACAAGCATGACACTGCAGGCTTGCCTAGCTTAAATCAGGTTGGGTCTCCACCCAGAGAATGGCCACATTAATCACCTTGCAGGTGGACAGACAAACAAGGAGAATGCCATAGACAAAACCAGGATATGGATTGGGGAGCAGGAGCGCTAGACGCTTCTGACAATAATTTAATCCATTATCTCTGAGTTCAGGTTTTGAGGACAAGCTCCAGCCTGTGATTGGACAGTAAAAGGAGAAGCAGCACAGTGGGGATCTCATCTCTCTGTCACTCTGCTTTTTCCTGCTATCAACATGTTCCTGGTCAGCACATGACCTGAATGGCTCCTTGTACTGCTTCTTCCTCTCACACTCCAGCTCTTTTGTACAGGGACTGCAAAAGGCTAATGCCATATCAAATCCAGGAACTTACATTGCTTGCATATACAGTACATTTAATAATGTAATAATGACTACAGAGCTTCATACAGTACACTTGTGTCTTTTATATCCGATTACAGTCCAGATTTAAATGCACTGGTCTTTTTATATTAAGAATTTATACACTAATTAACACAAGTTGAATGAAAAAAAAAAAAGATGATATAACTTTAAACAATATAATTTTGCTTCTAAATTAAGGAGCAGCTCAGTGGCAGACATACAGATGCCTCGGCTGGGAGAACATATTCTACTGCCAGTTCCTGGAGAGTTTTGGCAAAGAACTGAAAAGCTAGAACAAGTGTCTGGTGTGCACATAGCTCTTGTTACATCCTTTTCTATGTGATTCTGACATTGTCACACCCAGGACTGTTGTCGGTGGCAATGATAAATTTTGATGTTAATTTGGGTGTTGAGCTAGAGAAATGAGTGAAGACGGATTATTCCAAAACAGTGTAATTATGTCATTAGTGGAAAATTGTGATTGGTGTCATTACTGCCACAGCAGTTCATATGGCCACTACAGGGGTTAGATCAGAACTCCAGCCTTGTCTTCAGTCTTTACACAGGCTCCTCTACTGTACTGAAATTCAATACTCTGATTGCATTACATTTTGTGAGCTATTCTGAGCACTAGGGGAGAGGAGAATAAGGAAATGCTCCCTTTAGCCTGCAGCGTATGGATGTGACATTATCTGAGCCTAGGCTTGGACTGAGCTTAGGCTCCACTGGCTTGGAGCTCAAAGACTGAATTTTAGTGATAAAAAAAAAACTTATATATTTATAAGTAATTTCAAAAGTTTTCAATGTTTTAGATATACAAACATTGTTAAACTAACACCCTGTGATCCTGCAATACAGGACCTTTTTAAGGCACTTCCTGTTATAACAGGAAGTGCCTTAATAAGATCCTGTATTGCAGGATCACAACCAAGGTCTCACTTGACCATGTAAATGTCCTGTAAGTATTGGATCTGGGGTGCTGCAAAGGGTGCAGTTGCATTTTACAGGACCCCCCTACCCCACAGTTATCCCAGCCAGAAGTTGAATAATAATTTTAGGACCATCACTTAGGTTTAACTCTAAAGTGATTAGCTGTAAAGTTTGTAATGGGTAGTTTGGGGGGGCGTGGCTAGCCGCGGACCGAGATGGCGGCGTGAGAGCTGAGCTCTGTAAACCAGGGACACATCGCGGCTAACAGCGGCTTTTCCAGGCACACTTCAGCACCAGAGAAGGAGCGTTCTACACCCAGACAGCCCGAGGACCATGACTAGGAAAAGGAAGGAGCTCCGGAAGCCTCAGAAGCTGACGGACTTCTATGCATGGGGCAGGCATGGAGGTAGGCAAAATGGCGCCGGCGCCACGCCCACCCCAGCCCTGACCACACATAACCGCTTACATCCCGCAGCACATAGCTGCAATGATGGCTCTCCTAACAGCTCTCACTCCCTCCCTGCCACCCCGCAGTCAGCTAGCCCAGCTAAACCTGAATTTCGGCTGGATGGCTCTGGATGCGATTTAGCAGCAGGCCCTGACATAGACTCTGGGGAGGACACGAGGGAGCTACCAGACAACATAGAGGTTTCCCCTACTATGAATCAACCGGTCATGGACATGGTGCTGAAGGACATGTTACTGTCACTTAGGAGTTCACTCCAATCTGATATTGTATCTTGTAGGCAGAAGTTTAACAAGGAGATTCAAGTGGTTGAAGCAAGGGTGGATCATGTGGAAAATAAGATGGGAGAATTTGCGGACACCATTAATGACTTGGTGGACGCGCATGATGAGCGTGGGGAGGAAATAGAAGGGCTTAAAGCAAAAATCGCAGATATGGAGGACAGGGCAAGAAGAAACAACCTAAAAATAAGAGGTATCCCTGAATCTGTGCAGCAAGGTGAGCTGAGGGCATTTGCTGTAGCCCTGTTTAAAGATATTTTACCTGACCTTACGGAGCTGGATGTCTCCATAGACAGGATTCACCGCCTACCCAAGCTGTCCTATCTCCCTAATCAAGTACCACGGGATGTTATCCTGCGGCTGCATTTTTACTACACAAAAGAAAAACTCATGGCAGCCATGCGCAACAAAGATCTAATTCCCCTGCAGCATCAACATCTGCAGTTTTTTGCAGACCTCTCACAACACACTCTCCAAAAGAGGAGAGACCTCAACACCATAACTAAGGCCCTGCGCAACCACAAGATCAGTTACAGATGGGGATACCCTACCAAACTTACAGTCACTAAGGATGAAACCACCTTTGTTATAGACTCTTTGGAAAAGGGATTGAAGCAGCTTAAAGAATGGCAGATCATCCCAGAAACAGAGGGCCAGCCGGTGTCTTCCAAAAGTAACCCCAATAGAGAGTCTGAGTGGCAGAAAGCGAATGCACAGAATTGCAAAAAACACTAAATCTTGGAAGCTGTGCATATTACTATAAGTGCCCTTGAGAGTGAGGTTCTCTCACGCCTGGACTCACCCCTGAGTACACTTGAGCAGCTTTTGCTGCACCCGAGGGTATACCCTCATTACTTCTCTTCTTCCCTGATGAATATGTTTACACCCTTTAAATCACGTGACTTTATGCTGCAAGTTAGGCAGCATTCGTTTCTTCTTGGTTCTGTTTTCGTTTTTTTATTGTTTCTCAGTCTTTTTTTTGCACTGCAGCATATATGTAAGCTATTGATTCCAAAGCTGACTTATACCCATGGAGCACCCGGAAGGCCTGAGAAGAAGAGGCCAAGTCTCTACGGAAAACTCTACTCCTGATCCAAACAACTCTTCAGACACCAACTGTTCCAACATACAGTGAGTACTTCCCTCATGGTTCCTTCAGATACAATAATTATCCAATGCATTACCACTTCTCACCACAGGAGGGAGATGTGGTCACTTGTATTATTCAACATTGAATTACAATATCCCATTAGCAAACACTCCTTTCAACCATGGGGATAACTTTTTTGTCTATAAACGCAAAGGGTCTTAACCACCCTGCTAAAAGAAGATCTATATGGAAGGAGGCCGCTCAGTTTAAATGCGATGTACTTTGTGTAGAGGAAACCCACTTCACCGCCAAAGACCCCCGCAGTGTTCAAACAAAAATTTCCCTTACATTTTTTCTGCCAACGCAGATGCTAAAAAGAGGGGGGTTCTTGTAGCATTCAGAGACACTATTTCCTTCCAACTGCAGGAGGAAATAAAGGATCCACAGGGCCGCTATATCATAATTCTCTGTGAAATTAACTCCTCACAATACACCATTGTTAACATGTACGCCCCCAACTCCAGCCAAATTCGATTCTTTAATAAAACTATCAACAAGATAAGGAAACACCAAAAGGGCTCGCTGATTGTTTGCGGAGACTTTAACCTCATACCTGTTCCTGCTCTGGACTCTACTTCAGCGGGTCCCAGAGCGGGCAATCATCTTCAACCCACTATTCATCAACATGACCTGTTTGATGCTTGGCGTTGCCTACACGCTGGTGAAAGAGATTACACTTTTTTTTCTGCTACACACAAATCCTACTCCAGACTGGATCTTTTTTTAGTGGATCAAGGAGTGTTGGCCAGAACGACATCCACTGTCATTAATACTATCACATGGTCAGACCATGCATCAGTGACCCTGACTATCTCCGATGCCATTTCCTCTAGGCCGACTCCTGTGTGGAGAGCTAACCCCATTCTTCTGCAATCCAAAGACACTAAACAATTGCTAGAAAATCATCTGACTCAATATTTTATGGAAAATGAAATGTCTGTCAATGATAATTTTGTATTATGGAACGCCCATAAGGCTTATATGAGGGGTATTTTCATCCAGCTGGGGGCAAGGAGGAAGAGGCAGCAGCAAAAACTATTACAGGAACTAACACAGAAAATTCAACTCCTAGAAACCCAAAATAAAACCAACCCTTTACCTCAAATCTCCCAACAGTTATCGCAACTCTGTTATGACTTACGCCTGCTCTTACTGGGCGAATTTGAAAAATCATCTAGAAGGCTTAAAACTAATTATTACGCAAATGGGAACAAGGCAGGTAGGCTGCTGGCCCAACGCCTGAGAGGTACCAGATACAAATCCAAAATCCCCTTCCTTGTACATCCACTTACCAAAGAAAAACAATTCCATCCTAATGACATAGCAAATGCCTTCAGCCACTACTATGGCTCTCTATACAATCTATCAAATGATCCTACTATACCCCAACCCTCCACTGACCTTATTAATGATTTTCTACAAAACATCTCCCTCCCAAAGGTCAGTCCTGAACAGCTTATACAACTTAATTCTCCCTTCACGACCCCTGAGGTTATACAAGCTATACATACTCTTCCAGCGAACAAGTCTCCTGGGCCGGATGGTTTCATAGGGGAATATTACAAGACCTTCCAAAATATTTTAGCACCATACTTATCCAAAGTTTATAATGCTGCGGTTGCCTCTTCGTCCTTCCCCCCTGAAATGCTGAAAGCATTAATAATCACCCTGCCGAAGCCGGGGAAGGAACCATCCACCCCTCAAAATTTCAGGCCAATATCCCTCCTTAACAATGATTTGAAACTCTATCTCAAATTGATAGCAATGCGTCTGATAGACATTCTCCCGCAAATCATACACCCCGACCAATCGGGATTCACAAAAGGTCGACAGACGTCCGACAAGGCGATTAATTAATATTATCCATCAAGCAAACCTACAGGAAACACCTTCTCTGCTCCTAGCTTTGGACGCAGAGAAGGCGTTCGATAGAGTCCACTGGGGATATTTGTCGCGAGTGCTGCAGACCTTCGGGTTTGAGGGACCTATATATTCGGGGGTGCTATCCAAGCCATTCTAAATCACAAATGGGACTCGCCAGGGGTGTCCTCTTTCCCCCCTGATCTTCAACATGATCATGGAGCCCTTGGCGAGTCACATCCGCAACCACTCTCACATAGAGGGATTCAAATTTCGAAATTCGTCTCACGTCATCAGCCTATTTGCGGATGACGTCATCCTGATGCTCACGGGTGTAAAAACTTCCCTGGCTTCGGTTCACGGGGTTCTGCAGAGATTTAATAGCCTCTCCTACTATAAAGTTAATGAAGATAAATCATTCATACTGGGTCTTAATGTGCCACAGGATACAATGAGAGAATTAGCTGATAAATACCCTTATAAATGGACAGCATCAGGGTTGAAATATCTTGGTATTCAACTAACTTCCACTACAAAAGAACTGGTCAAGGCAAACTACTTGAAATTTTTAGATAGCTTGCACAAGAAACTTCAGAACATATCCAAAACTGAACTATCTTGGTCAGGGAGACTGGCAGCTTTCAAGATGTTAATACTTCCCCAACTCCTGTATTTATTCAGGACCTTGCCAATCCCGGTACCCAACAGTTTCTTCGCAAGGGCCCAAACTTTAATTAACAAATACCTTTGGATGGGCAAGAGGTCAAGATGTGCTTTTTCCAAATTAACTTCCTCTAGGAAGGCGGGAGGGGTAGGCCTAACAGTCCTAAAAGATTACTACACAGCAGCCATACTGACACAAATCAGGACATGGTTCCCTCAACATATCAGTAGTAGATGGGTAGAAATTGAGAAAACTCAAGTCTATAAGGGTAACTTACACCATTTTCTTTTAACCAGTCCACAAGCAACCGCTAAGTCGGATGATTGGTCACCTACCATTAAAGCGGCATTATCAGCTTGGACGATACTACTAACCACCAAGTTTCACAACGTCAATCTTACATCCGCCCATATACCGTTGACAAGTATATCTCACATTATCCCAAATATAGACGTCAGTACATGGGAAAGACTGGGAATTACACAACTAGATCATCTATTAATAGGCCCAGCCCCTAAGACTTTTCGTGCCCTCCAAATAGAATATGGGCTCCTAGATAAATAATATTACACCTATCTGAGACTGTTGAACTACCTACACACTTCACCCCCTACCACGATTAATCTCCCATGGCAAGTGTCCCAATACTTTACTACTCTAACCTCTAAATCCAAAGGAATATCCTTATTTTATAATATTTTGGGTAATAAACACACCTTTAACAGGAATCACAATACTGTATACTAGCTTGGGAAAGGGACCTAGGCAATAGGTACACAGAGGAGCAGTGGCAATATGCCTTGCTAGCTAACTATGCAGTGACTAGGAGTGCAAGTCTATGGGAACTAACACAAAAAATCCTACTGAGGTGGTACTTGACGCCCTACAGAATTGCCAAATTCTCCCCTCAGGCATCAAGCACGTGTTGGCGGAAGTGTGGACTGACGGGTTCACTGTACCACATTCTCTGGACCTGTCCAGCGATAACGGCTTTTTGGAAAAAGGTATTCCATTTGATTGGAAAAGTACTGCATTTGACAGTGCCTATCTCCCCGGGTCTTGCATTACTAACATTGACGATAGAGTCCATACCTCATGAGCACAAAACTATGCTTGTCCTTATACTTCTCAGTGCTCGTTTGACCATTATGAGACATTGGAAAAACCAGCTACTTCCAAGTATAGGCGAGGTCATTATGACTACTAATACTCATTCTACATATGAAAGATTGCTAGCCAGGGCTCAAAATAACCACTTAAAAGTCGATGCTTTATGGAAAAGATGGATAGATTGGTATGATACTAGCAAACTCCTTACGTAAATTTTAATATATAAACTTTAATTACAATCTCACTTTACAATTATAGTTTGTTACGTCACAAATCACCTATGACTCTCAGGAATGGAATAAGACTCAGCAACAATACTCCAATTCTTATATCTGCTGCATTTCTGTTCGATTTTCTGTTTGTTTTTCTGTTCGTTCAAATGTTTGTTTAAATGTTTTATTATAACTTATCCTTCCCACAGACAGTTTTATGGTCAGGGTTCAACTACCTCTCATATCAATGTGCTCATACATACCTATGTTAAACCTATATTTGAAATATACTTGGGTGTAGTTCCCTCTCACCTACCTTGTGAGTGTTCGGCGGGGTTGGGGCGCCACTCTCTGCCGGACGGCACAGCATGATCCCTACAGGGGTGCTGGGGCGGAGAGGGGCGGCCTGCGATGGCTGAATACTACAGGACGTTGCGAGTTACCAATTGTGGGACTACACCAGTTGGCATAGACTTGGACTACTTTCTTACCCTAAATTGTTCTGCAATTAATTATAGTTGACCAGGAAACTGTTGTACATACAGCATTATTGTTATCACGTATGCTTTACATTGCTTTGTAGGTGATATACTTTAATAAAAATCTATTGAAATTAAAGTTTGTAATGCATTGTCTTTTTACAATTTTGGGCACAATTTTTGAAAGAATCCATGATTTTGAGCCAAGTTGTAATTGGTACATATGATGCAATTAATGGGAGTTTTTGGGATTGTGATAGCTATGGGACAATGCTCTCTTATTTGTCTCCCAGGTGTGCTCTTGAGCTATCACTTCATCACATGGTAGTACCGGTAATAGTGCTGTTACACATTGTGCAGTCTAGAGCCAGTATTTATCCCTAGAAATGTCTTCTCAGGTGGGTGGTAGGAAATCATATACAGGTGTTAAAAAAAATGAAGTATTACAAAACTACACTATTTTTTTTTCTTTAGTTGCACACAAACATCACGATCCCAAAAACTCCTATTAAATGCATCATATGTACCAATTACAAATTGGCTCAAAATCATGGATTCTTGCAAAAATTGGCCTGAGCATCTGTTGTACAATTTGCATTAATTCCAGATGAGTTGCTTTTGCCTGGATCTGACCTCTATAAACCCAGTGCTCAAGTATTCAAAAACTATTCACAAAACGATTTAAATTCGAATTTCGTCCGAATTCAAATTTCGTTATTTCAGATTCATTTAAATTCGGTACTATTCTAATACATTTCCGAATAATGAAAATTAGTCTGAATTTAAATTCGTAACAAAACGAACCGCACATGTCTAGTGTGGCAGTGATCAGGAAAACTGGCTGCATTGGTCTGATGTAGCAGTAATCGGGAACACTGTTTCCAGCTAAACTGGTTTGGCGATACTGTTACTGGTGTGATGGCAAACTGAGACACTGTGACTGGTTGCGCTATTAGAGCTTATTCACACATTAGGCTTGGTGGAGGTAAAACCTTGTGATTAAGCTGTGATTCTACCACCGCTCAATCTGCAGTGGCCAGAAGTGTACACATGCCAAGGCTGTTATGCTTTGCTTCACAGCCATAGTGGGAATTAAACCCCCCTGTAGCTTTCAGTGAGCATAGTACCTGCTGATCGCGAACCATTTGGATGGATGGGGCACTTGTGTTAAAAGAGGTTAAAGCAAGTGGTAAGAAGGCGATAAAACACCTCCTCACCAACTGTCATCTGTAGAGCAATCTGAGCACAGATCGTTCTTCAGAGACCATCACACATGTGAACAAGGTCTTATGGTGACACTGGGACTGGTGTGGTGGTCCTTAAAACTGAAACATATAAAGAAGAAAGGAGGATGCACCGACCTTGTGCATTACCAAAGATAATAAAAATAAAAAAAACTATAGCAGCAATAGTCATACTCACAAACACACGTGATAAAAAGGCTTGTCAGTACATCAGCAAATAGGACTGTGCCTCTAGACACCTGCGGCCTGGACCAGATATTGAGGGGGACGAGATGGCATTGCAACCGACTTACGCGTTACGAGGGAGGACTCTCTTCCAAAGACCCAAATCGATAAAATTTTATCTTTGGTACTGCACAAGGTCGGTGCGCCCTCCTTTCTTCTTTATATGGTTCAGTTTTAAGGATACCCATTGTTCTGAGGAGGGCAGCAAGACCATTGACATTCCACATTTTAGCCAAAGGGTTGGCTGCACCACCCACCTGCAGACTAAGCCCCCAAGCACAGGAGATTGTTTTTATACTGGTGTGGTGGTGACTGGGGACATTGTGACTGGCTGTACTGGTCTGGTGATATTCTACTGCTGTGTCTATTGATCAGAGACACTGGCCCACAGTGTCGTCAGTGTAGCAGCCAGTGTATCTGATCTCTGATCAGCAGACAGAGCAGTACAATGTCACCATACTGACACTGTACTGTTCAGGGGGGCTTATCTGTCACCAATATGCTAAGAGTGCTTACTACAGCCCCAATGATTGTAGTAAGCAGTTTGTTTCCTTTCACACCTGATCGCTGTGAGAGGAAAAAAATAAAAGGCTTTGTATACAGGTGAGATCGCTTTGATTGGTCACAGTGATCACATGGTACAGGGTCAAATTCATTTGCCCTGTACTCCGATCTGTTATCTGTCACCTAGAAGGCATGAATGAGGAGAGGGTGGACCTATGGATCCATCCTGAATCAAGGAAGCTCCCACCCGGCCGTTTACATGCAGTAGTGGGCCGGAGGTGATAAACATGTTTATGGCAAACATAAATCTATACCCTATAATCTTTAAGGCTATGATCTACAGTATACAGTATCTGCTTTGAGTTCAGCTTTAACCTCCATTGTAGGGTACTTTTATTGGTTTCCCCCCTAAAACTACATACCTGTATACCATTACACATCAATAGGTTTAAAAACCTCAATTCATAAATGACTAAATGTTTATTCTCAAATATGTTTTTCCCTTAAAGTGGAGGTCCGCCAAATTATTTTTTTTTAAAGTCATCAGCTACAAATACTGCAGCTGGTGACTTTTAAAATAAGGACACTTACCTGTCCAGGGAGACCGCAATGTCGGCACCCGAGGCCGACCCATCTCTCTGTCCTCGGATGCTGCCGCTGCCATCTTCGGTAAGGGAATCAGGAAATGAAGCCTTGCGGCTTCACTTTCTGGTTCTCTACTGCGCATGCGCGAGTCACGGCGTCCCAAATGGTCCCTGCTGTCTTCTGGGACCCGTGTGTCTCCAAGAAGACAGCGGGGGGAAGACGGGAAGTGGCGTAGACTCTGCGGGGGTCTACGCGCAGAAGTGGGTGCAAATACCTGTATTATACAGGTATCTGCACCCCCCTGAATGGTGCCAAATGTGACACCGGAGTGGGGGGAAGGTTTCCGAAAAGCAGAAGTTCCATTTTTGTGTAGACCTCGGCTTTAAGATAACAGAGAAACTAGCAGAATTATGAAACAAGAGACAATCCACCACATCCTTGAGTCATTCCCCCCCCCCCCCCCCAGGACCCTATCTATGTTGTCTCTACACAAATCCAAACCTGAATGAATTGGTAAAAAAAAAAAAAAGATGCTTTCCTCTTCTCCCCTAAAAAGATTACAGACACAACATACTTTTTCTACTTTATTTTCTTTGCTAGGGAGCTTTGATATTACCGGATGACATACAGTGTTCTGAAGACAAGTCATATCTTGTTACATCTGTCATGCTGTATTAAATGCTGTAGGAACAGATAACAAGACATGATGGATTGTGATTGATGCATTTGGAAGGGAATGTCCTAAAAAATTATATGCCGGTTTCAGAAGATGGCAAATAATAATAGGTTTAGAGGAATCTGTGCACAACAGTCCAGGTTGACCCTTGTAATCCCGTGACTCTAATACAGAACGTTTGTTCATTATGAAGACCAATTAAGAGGAAGAACAGATTCACTGTAACCATTTATTCCATGGCCTTGAAGTACTCAAAGAATCCATAATGCTCATGAAAAAACTGCTGTGAGAGCTGCTATTGCTGACTGTCCTCTGAAAATGCCAGTTGCATGGCTGTTGTGCTGATCAATTGAAGTCAGGACTCCGGATCTGCATACTTGCTTTGGGACACTGGACTCAACCCAATCCCAGCATTTACAGCACGTAAGAAGTTTTTGGCATGTGTTAAAAATACAAAGCATAAGAAAAAACAGCTATTTACCATAGAGTTGATGCTACAGTAATTCTCTTTCAATGCACCTACTGTGAGCCCAGGGCTTCAAGGATCCACCCTGAAGGAACATCATCAGGCCATCCCAATATAAAACTATGGCCTCCCATAAAAATAATGAATTATAAGTGCATCTGCATGTACAGGTTTTTTTTTCTCGTGACCCTGCAAAGTTTCACAAACACCTGTTGGTTCTGACAGCCTGCGATGGTCTGGCAACAATCCTGCACTGTTCCTGAATTCAGAGCAGAGTTGCCACTCTCATTTTGGCTGTGTGTGCTTGCACTACAGTGGGATGAGAACATGTTGCAGGGGATGTGGTAAGCCTGTAGCTTGTTGACCAGCACCTGGCCACAGATAGTCCTGCCCACTGCTTTCTGGATTGACAGCACTGTCTTGAGAGGCTTTCATCTCATTGTGAGCTGCAGTGTCTGGGAGGAGGAGTGTAAGAGGCACCAATGAAGGAGGATTTACTTTAGTCAGAGAAGGTCATTTCATTTATGAGGCTTGATCATCACATAGTAACTGGAGTTGAGGAAGATGATTAGACTATTATACAGGAGCCTTCAGGTGTAACTCACAGGAGATTGCTGTAGAATTAAGGACCTGCCCACTTCCAGATCAAGACGAGGATGAGGAGAACCACAACTGGACTGAACACATGAGGATATGTATGTAGTGCCCCTCAGTAGGCTACCAGTTTTGGATAGATTTCGTTTTTGGCCTCCTTGTAACCAGGGAGAGCAGTTATCATTTGTTAGTGTCTGTTCTGGGTTCTGCTGGTGCAGGCTGAGCTACTTTCCCCTGCATCCCACTGAACTATGGGATAAAGTGGGTGAAGGAGCTTTTACTCTTTCCTGCATATTCATGCCTCTATAGCCAATCCTTGGTAAGGAGAAGGAGTGACCAGCAGGAAGTTGAAAGGGGTATAAATAGGCTGGGGCCTAGAACAGCTTCCTCTTGTCCTGGGGGGGGGGGGTAAAACCCAGCCTGAGGGCTGTGGCATCCATGGGAGACTACCTGTGCTTTTGGGGTCCTAGCTTCTGCTTGGGCTCAGTGACCTCTGGCCTAGTCTCCTGAACGCATGCAGAAAGCTCAGCTGAGGATCCAAGATACAGGCAACAAGTACCGTAGCTGACTGGTACTGCAGATGGCAACACAGTATACAGGACACAGAGAGTACCTGCCATGTGGTTTCCAGATGCTTTTCTTTGCCCAGCTTGGAAGAGCTTACGACAATACATCTAGGATTATACTCCTTTTGAGGAGTTCCTGTTTGAAATCTAGTTATCCTTCAGATTCAAAAGGGTGGTTCTCACCCTGTAGGAGCAGTTCAGATTGAGAGTCCTCCATTACAGTTTTTTAAAAAATGTTGGCGTATCCCAAGGCTCACCCTCACCCTATTCCAGTTCTTTTAGCAAAATAAAATGCAAAAAGATATGTACAGCCTGTTCTCTGACTCGAGTGACTGTGAACTACTGTGTGCCTGGATGCTGTGTGAAATGGAACTTGAGACCTGAGTTTTTGTTTAATGCTAAATTTTCTGCTGTCTGTGGGCAATCCTGTTGACAGCAGATGAGTCATGGCTTGTAAGGAAGCAGTGGGTGCCGCCTCCTTAACAACCAACTATTCATTGGTTGTTATAGACGTCAGCGGGTGCCG
The DNA here is from genome assembly GCA_029206835.1 of Rana muscosa. Taxonomy (NCBI): domain Eukaryota; kingdom Metazoa; phylum Chordata; class Amphibia; order Anura; family Ranidae; genus Rana; species Rana muscosa. The sequence goes on from CM055119.1 coordinate 348,308,384, forward strand.
GTGTTAAAATTCCAAAACTTCTCACTGCTACCTCATCACTTCAAGAAAAAGCACATGCAGTATTTGTGTACTTTTTTTTGTGAATTGCAGAAAACAATTGAAAAATATTATGAGCTTGTTTATCACTGATTTTATAGAGGTAGATAACGTTTTGTGAATTAAGCCCAATGGCTCTGGTGAAGCTGCTCTCAACAAAGGTTGGGTGTGACAGGACACACTTTGGGTGGGGGGGGCCCGTGGAATCCAGAATCCCTTGGAGAGGTTGGGAAACCCTTTGTTCCAGCTCCCCTTGCACCTCCTATGTCTAAGTAACCCTGTGTCTATTAGGGGCACAGGTTGACTGAGAAAGTGGACAGCTTTTTAATGGACACTAAGAATGTGGTTTGGATTACTTAAAATGGAACAGTAATATTTATCAACAATATCCGTCAAGAAATCTATGATACATTAATTCCACTATATCAGAATGATGGAACATTGTAAGAGTTTTGTAGACTGTTGCCATGTCGTCTGCAATCCCTGATTAATCAAAGCATAGCTTGGAGGTGGATTCCATGGTCTACAATGTAGGAGACAGACCGTCTGCTAATTCTGGGAGCTTCTGCTATTGTGAGAAGGTGTCCTGTGTTTATATTTATGATAATGTGTCTTGTGTCTTCTGAGCTAAAAGACGGCAAGGCTGACCTGAAAGGTCATACCTCTGAGTCACCTAGGCTGGGTAAATGACTAGTTAATTAACTCATGTTAATTTATGTTTACGGTTACAGTTGTATCGTTAGGATAATATGATCAGGAGGGGGGAACCTCCTTCTGAAGTGTATATAAGACTGTATTCTTGTTCTAATAAAGAGTTCCATGTTCAGTTTGTAACTAAGCTAGTCTCGTCTGGTTCTTGGTTTCAATTAGGGATGAGCCAAACACCCCCTGGTTCGGTTCGCATCCAAAATATGCAAACAGGCAAAAAATTTGTTCAAACACGGGAACACCGTTAAAGTCTATGGGACGCGAACATGAAAAATCAAAAGTGCTAATTTTAAATGTTAATATGCAAGTTATTATCATAAAAAGTGTTTGGGGGCCCGGATCCTGCCCCAGGGGACATGTATCAATGCAAAAAAAGTTTTAAAAACTGCAGTTTTTTCGGGAGCAGTGATTTTAATAATGCTTAAAGTGAAACAATAAAAGTGAAATATTAAAAATTATGTAAAAAATACTAATACTCAAACATTAGCAGCGCTAGTGCAAACAATAGCAAATAATGGAGACAATATATTTGAATAAAGTCCACTGGTAAAGAAGATAAAATGGTAATCCACTTAGATATTGCACATTAGTGTGAGTCCATTAAAAGTAGAAGGTGAGTATAAAATAGTCCATCAGAGAAAAAGGGAAGATTGGATACACTCCAACACGGGGTAAGATCTCTGTCACCACACCGCTTGTGTCACCCCCTCCAGGTAATACACTAACCAGATAATACTGGATGATACGCTTATCTCTCAACAGATGCTGTCAGCAGACAAAGTACTTGTCATCTAGATGTTGCTCATCAAATACATAAATAAAATGAGGGCATGTAACAATATACGGAGACAATCATGCTTTCCTGTCTAACCTCTCACTGCCCCCACAGTGATCCCGGGTAGGGAAGACGAGGGGAAGCTGACGTTTTAGAGGATTGCTGTGTAGCGTCGCCCTGACCATTTTCTGTCATTACTTTCTTCAGAAGGTGTAGCTATACAGTGCAGCACTATACTTTAAATACACACGCCCCCCCACCAAGAGTCATTCACACGAGGACATTTTTAAAACTTTTTTTTGCATTGATACATGTCCCCTGGGGCAATAACTTGCATATTAACCTTTAAAATTAGAATTTTTGATTTCTCCCATAGACTTTTAAAGGGTGTTCTGCGGCTTTCGAATTTGCCGCGAACACCCCAAATTGTTCGCTATTTGGTGAACGGGCGAACAGCCAATGTTCGAGTCGAACTCATGTTCGACCCGAATATAAAGCCCATCCCTAGTTACAATAGGAGGAAGCAGTGTACTGACGGAAGCACTCAAGTGGAATGGGACCAGGATCCATTACATTGGGTTTCCCAAAAACAGGGAGCTCCAATTTGAAGTCTCACAAAGTATAAAGAGAGCACAACAAAGTCTGAGAGTCAAAAAGCTTTTAATATTGATATTTGTTCACAAAGTGACAACATAGAACAACAACCAACACATTTCTGGGATTCAAAGATCCCACCCTTCTTCAGGGTTACCAAACAAACATAAAAACTAGCAAAATCTCAAATTGTTTTGATTGGTACTGGGTTAAATTAACTTACAAGTGTAAAAAAAAATACAAAAAACAAAATGTATGTTTAGCTGAAATCAACTCATAAATATTAAAATTATGACAAAATTCATATCAAAAGCCAAAATAACATCTCACAATCTAATACAAAAGAAGAGAATATTCAGCTGTAACCAATGATAATACAAATAGAGCTTGTGAAAAATTGGATAAAATCATAATTATTAATCAGCAATGCTATGAATAATAAAATTGCATTGGGAAAGAGAAACTTAAATTAAACAGAGTGGCCAGTAATAATAATTCCTTTTAAAATCCCAATGTAAAAAACATAAAACAACTATTGGCAGCCTGGTAATTGTTTTTTTCAGACTGCCAAAAGTCCTTTGGGTTGATTAAGGCAAATAGACTATACACTCTGCAAGTACAGTTGCGCTCTGCAAAGGACTTTGCTCAAGAGCTTAGTAAATAAGGGGAATCGTGCTGATTTCCATCATCAAAATGTATGTTTAGCTGAAACATGCAAGAAAAACTTTTTTTTTTCCTTACATGTGAATGGGTATTTGTTGCTAAGTGAAGCCTCACCTCATTTACTAAGCTCTGGAGCAGATTCCTTGAAGAGTGCCACTGCGCTTACAGAGTGCACAGTCTATTTGCCTTTAGTAAATCAACCCCAATATCTACATTTTGCTCCAGCTTAGATACTTAAAGTACTAAATCCAGAAGAGGGTCATCATGACAGCTAGGCAACTATAATTTTTGGGAAGAGAGGTGACCAATAGTAGCCTGTGTAATAGTCTTATGAGTCTTGCATATATTTACCTATATAGAAAAATTAATATAAACCAACAAAAAAAAATAACATGATCCACAATTATTAATCCACTCGTGTAGCACTTCCAAATTAATTCTGACATTCAAAAAAGAACTGTAATCCTACCTTGGGCTTATATTTAAATACACAATAAATGCATATATTGGATTACACATACTGTATTCTTCCTATTATTCCGTGTCAGTAGTATATAAATCCTAACACAGCCTGTGGCTATTCATCTGCTAATAGAACCAGTACATGCTGTGCAGGTCTACAAGTATGGGGCCAAAGATTTTCTACTTTAAATTTAGAGCAATAAAATCATGCATAGCTGGTAAAATACCATGATTTGTTGATTTTCAAAGTGGAAAGTTCCGTAGAGTGCAAGCTCAAAGCCAAAGTCTTCTTTTGCCTGTGGAGGACAAAGCAACTGGTTTGTTTTTATTCCGTGTTTTTCCGTATATACTCACTTTACCTTTGCCCTCCTGCTGCTCTGTTCAGCTGCAAAGGAACCAAAAATAATACCCTGCACTTCCGCACTTCCAGGTTTGATGGAGAATGTGACTCACTCCATTTGACCTTGCAGGGCCAAACGCTATTTATCAGAACCGTTAAATAAGAAGAGATCCTAGCCCTAGGTTAGCTATGACTTAAGCGACTTGTAACTCACACAAAGATAGCTTCTCCTGCTGCCTGCAGCTGAATAGAGTGGTGGTGGAGTGAAGAAAAGATGAGTATCAGTGTGGGGGAAGGATAAAAGTGAATTTGTTGTTTTGATCTGCATGGACAAAGCACAATTTTCACTTTCAAGCAACCCTATCAAAATGAAAAAAAAAAAAAAACCTGCTTAATCCACCTTTTCCTAAGAACCCTTTAGAGGTTTACCCAAACCAGGAGTGTCCAAATTTTCTATGCAAATGGCCAATTCACTGTCCTTTAGACTTGGGGGGGGGGCAGACTGTGGCCGAAGGGAGTAGAAAATGTCCCAGTGTCAAAGGGAGTAAACCAGGGGTCTCAAAGTACCGGCCCGCGGGCCATTTGCGGCCCGCGGACCGGTTATAAATGGCCCGCAGGCAGCGCGGGGGTGCCGCGGAAGGGGGGGCGCAAATTGGCAGTGTTCTACTGCCAGGCATGTACTGGCTGGAGATCCGCAGCGATATACCCGTCAATCGCCTACTGCTGGCGCCTGACGGGTAGATCGAGATGAGATGCATGCAGAGTAGCGCAGGAAGCGTCTGTCATAAGTTCACTTCTCTCTCATGTCACGCTGTTGCTCCCCGGCGGCCCCTCCTCTCTTCGTCCATCCCCATTTGCTTGTGACATCATCTGGGATGGACGAAGAGAGGAGGGGCCGCCGGGGAGCAACAGCGTGACATGAGAGAGAAGTGAACTTATGACAGACGCTTCGTGCGCTACTCTGCATTTGAAGAAAACGACAACAAGTAAATGCTGACCTGTGCCCCATGTACCCTGATTGTGCCCTGATGTCCCCCATGTACCCTGATTGTCCCCCGATGTGCCCCATGTACCCTGATTGTGCCCTGATATGCCCCATGTACCCTGATTGTGCCCTGATGTGCCCCATGTACCCTGAATGTGCCCTGATGTGCCCCATGTACCCTGAATGTGCCCTGATGTGCCCCATGTACCCTGAATGTGCCCTGATGTGCCCCATGTACCCTAAATGTGCCCTGATGTGCCCCATGTACCCTAAATGTGCCCTGATGTGCCCCATGTACCCTGATTGTGCCCTGATGTGCCCCATGTACCCTGATTGTGCCCTGATGTGCCCCATGTACCCTAAATGTGCCCTGATGTGCCCCATGTACCCTAAATGTGCCCTGATGTGCCCCATGTACCCTGATTGTGCCCTGATGTGCCCCATGTACCCTAAATGTGCCCCATGTACCCTAAATGTGCCCTGATGTGCTCCATGCACCCTAAATGTGCCCTGATGTGCCCTGATGTGCCCCATGTACCCTGATTGTGCCCTGATGTGCTGGGCTCTGTGCCCTGATGTGCTGTGCCCTAATGGTGAGTGGTCAGTGTGCAGTGTAGTGGTCAGTGTGCAGTGTAATGTGAAGTGTAGTGGTCAGTGTGAAGTGGTCAGTGTGCAGTGCAGTGGTCAGTGTGCAGTGTAGTGGTCAGTGTGCATTGTAGTGGTCAGTGTGCAGTGTAGTGGTCCGTGTGCAGTGTAGTGGTCCATGTGCAGTGTAGTGGTCCGTGTGCAGTGTAGTGGTCAGTGTGCAGTGTAGTGGGTAGTGTAGTGGTCAGTGTGCAGTGTAGTGGTCAGTGTGCAGTGGTCAGTGTGTATTGTTCAGTGTGCAGTGTAGAGGTCAGTGTACAGTGGTCAGTGTGCAGTGTAGTGATCAGTGTGTATTGTTCAGTGTGCAGTGTAGAGGTCAGTGTGTAGTGTAGTGGTCAGTGTGCAGTGTAGTGGTCAGTGTGCAGTGGTCAGTTTGTATTGTTCAGTGTGCAGTGTAGTGGTCAGTGTGCAGTGTAGAGGTCAGTGTGCAGTGGTCAGTGTGTAGTGGTCAGTGTGTAGTGGTCAGTGTGTAGTGTAGTGGTCAGTGTGCAGCGTAGTGGTCAGTGTGCAGTGGTCAGTGTGTATTGTTCAGTGTGTAGTGTAGTGGTCAGTGTTCAGTGTAGAGGTCAGTGTGTAGTGGTCAGTGTGCAGTGTAGTGGTCAGTGTGCAGTGGTCAGTGTGTATTGTTCAGTGTGCAGTGTAGTGGTCAGTGTGTAGTGGTCAGTGTGTAGTGTAGTGGTCAGTGTGTAGTGTAGTGGTCAGTGTGCAGTGTATTGGTCAGTGTGCAGTGGTCAGTGTGTATTGTTCGGTGTGCAGTGTAGTGGTCAGTGTGTAGTGTAGTGGTCAGTGTGTAGTGTAGTGGTCAGTGTGCAGTGTAGTGGTCAGTGTGTAGTGTAGTGGTCAGTGTGTAGTGTAGTGGTCAGTGTGTAGTGTAGTGGTCAGTGTGTAGTGTAGTGGTCAGTGTGCAGTGTAGTGGTCAGTGTGTATTGTTCAGTGTGCAGTGTAGTGGTCAGTGTGCAGTGGTCAGTGTGTATTGTTCAGTGTGCAGTGTAGTGGTCAGTGTGCAGTGCAGTGGTCAGTGTGCAGTGGTCAGTGTGTATTGTTCAGTGTGCAGTGTAGTGGTCAGTGTGCAGTGTAGAGGTCAGTGTGTAGTGGTCAGTGTGCAGTGTAGTGGTCAGGTTTAATAATGCGTTTGCTGACACCAGTGCTGGGGGTTAATAGTGTGTCTGCTGACAACAGTGCTGCTGTTTTTGAAGTTTGAATGTTTGCATGCGGCCCCCCATGGGATATGAAAACTTGTCTTGTGGCCCTCAGGTAATTTGAGTTTGAGACCCCTGGAGTAAACAATGCTTCAGTCTTGGTAATCAGTGGGATTAAAAAAAATACATAGCACCTGTGGTCAGTAGGTGGAGGAATAGTGTCCCAACATTGGTATTAGTGGGAGTAATAGAGCCCTATCGTTAATGTCAGTGAGAGGAATAGTTCACCATTGTTGATGTCAGTAGGAGGAATAGTGCTGCACCATCATTGATGTCAGTGAGAGGAATAGTGCCTCATTGATGATGTCAGTGGGAGGAATAGTGTCCCATTGTTGTTGTTGTCAGTGGGAGGAATAGTGCCCCATTGTTGATGTCAGTGAGAGGAATAGTGTCCCATTGTTGATGTCAGTGGGAGAAATAGTGTCCCATTGTTGATGTCAGTGGGAGGAATAGTGCCCCATTGTTGATGTCAGTGAGAGAAATAGTGCCCCATTGTTGATGTCAGTGGGAGGAATAGTGTCCCATTGTTGATGTCAGTGGGAGGAATAGTGTCCCATTGTTGATGTCAGTAGGAGGAATAGTGCCCCATCCTTGATGTCAGTGA